>CP136064.1:165262868-166462868 GCA_032622095.1 Siphonodentalium dalli
TGTGCATTACCTGTCCATACTTATTAATAGTCGTTACTATGGCTATGGTATACATTATTGAATACTGGTTCAAAAATTGAATTAGATCAGCGCATTGTTTTCCTGCTAGTTGAATAAATGTTGAAAAATTGTGCGAGCGATCGAATGCGCTCGTTTTGTCGCTGAGAAGTCGTGCAAATATATGTATCACAGACTATATATATGAATACTTATGAGTACCTTATATTTTTATCGTACCTGTAATGTAATGCAATTGCAATAGTAACACCCATGGAAGATGGCTGCATCCACCCCTGCCTGCTGCAGTGCTGCGCCAACTCCATAATTCCCAGTAAGTTAGTGATTCGTTCCCCTTACTTTTTTACTTAAACATATTGTAATGTATCTAGAAAGATAATATACATAGGGATCGGGGCACAAGTTAGAAAACTTACAACTTGCCCCTGTCCTGATATACGATCATGGAATATACATAAAAATACATAGCAGATATAGCATCAAGTGTTTATAAAGAGCAGTGCACAGAGTGTGTATGTGCTGCGGGTGTCGGGTTTTCATCTGTATTCAAATCTCGGTTATGAAGAAAAGCCTAGAATTCAGTGAATTTGAAAGATGAATGGCGAAATTTACCGTGATATCATACATGGGTTGTTCGTTCCCCTTCTTCCCCCATATACCGTATGTGTGTTTTTTTGTTTTTTTGCTGCCGATTCACTACTCAATATAGTTTCCACTAAGTGTTTTGGGTAATGTGGTACCCATGCTTGCAAAATTATTATATGGTCACGGTCAGGCTACACATGTTTTCAGAAATTAGAACTTGGATGCATGGTTGGTCAAATCTCGTGAGCACAAAACGTGCATGTTTAAAATGGCCACACCTAGTTGAAAATCCAGAAGTGGACGTTGTGCGTATCCTTGACAGTCTGATGAATACTAAATTCAAAGGATGTTATTTAATAGTGAGAATTTGCGACGCCCTTTTTCTTAAAAAGTAATAAATTAGCAAAAGTATATAACTATATTTCATGGCAGACGTTGTCTTCAACGGTTTGAACCCAAATGAAAATACCAAAATCGCGATTTGTTGAAACTGAGTACAAAAGTGCAAATTATTGCAAACCTGGGTGGAGATGCCGATGTTTTCGAACATGTCTGTATATATAGTTTGCAAAACAATATAATATGAACCAATTAAGTTTTTGTTTTGATAATAATGTGCTTCTATATATTGGTATTCATGTGAATTCCATATGTCTGTGCTAGAAGAATAGGGGGTCTCGTTACCTTCACATCTAAAAATAGAATCTTTGGGTCTAAAATTGGTTGTGGGTGTCTCGTTCGCCTCACATCTCAAAATAGAATCTTTGGGTCTAAAATTGTTTGAGGGTAAAATTGTTTGAGGGTAAATTGTTTGAGGGTAAAATTGGTTGTACTAAAATATTCTCAAAACTTCCAAAATATCAAAACCCAAAACTTCCAAAATTTCAAAACCCAAAACTTCCAAAATTTCAAAACCCAAAACTTATTTTTCCAAAACAAAAAATTTCAAAACCCTAAAATTATTTTTTTCCAAAAACAAAAAATTAAAAACCCCAAAATTATTTTTCCAAAAGAAAAAATTTCAAAACCCCCAAAATTATTTCTCCAAAAACAAAGTTTAAATAAAAAATTTATAACGAGTTTTCGGTTTCTGATAATCTCGATATTAAAATGTCGAATGTTTATAAATAGCTTTATACCAATTATATGTGTATGGACAGGTCCGAGTCGCTGTAATGTTGGGCATTGTGACCATCGGTATGAATGCATACATTCCAGTGTTTATCGGACGCAGTTCATACATATATAATTGTCATACCTGAAAATAGACACCATTACTCTTACATAAATAATAAGAGCGTTTATTCTTAACTTCTCTATCCCAGATGAAGTTATTGAGTATATGACAGGTGTGTATTATCGTGAATTATTGGAAGTATTGAGATGTACTATCTTGAATCACGAGCGGACAACCCCCAGAATGGATTGTCATATTCGATGTACACGTGATCACACACGACATTGTGGGTAACAATGTGTCTTTCACACCTTGCTTTACCAAATGAATTCTATTATATTCCCGTTCACAGTTATATGCCATTCAGAAAACATATCGATTTAATGTCTGAGCAGAATTAGTTGTTTAACGGGTTAGTATCAATTAGGGTTGATAAACTGTGTCATTGTTAGCATTAACACGATAATTAGTTATCCAAAACATGCATACATAATACGTCCAGGTCGTGAGACACTCAATAATAGAAATTGCTTCGGTGTCATTGTTATAACAACATTACGTAATAACCACTTATCACTCCATTCACACTTACGATCATTTTGTATACCGAAAACTCCAGTTAGCACCGATGATGTAACATTATATCACTGCTATTGTATCAATTGATAGGTTCAGACAAGTTCGATGTTTAGAAAATAGATAATGTGCAGGTGTTCACTTGACAAGAGATTTTGTACACTCAATCACAGACCAAGGAGAAGTACTGTGTAGACAGGTCTTGTCGGTAAGAGAGTCAGACGAGAAGTGAAGGCTCGGCTATTAAAACATAGTAATGCGATAGCGAACATCAAACGAGTCTGCGCACGCATATCTGTCAAAGGATACAATGGCAGTCATTGGTCAATTTATCCCCGGTATCAGCTCAGTACAATAGCAGTCATTGGTCAATTTATCCCCGGTGTCAGCTCAGTACACAATCGGCACGAAGCCGGAGGTCATAATTACTCTTACGAATGAAGAGCGTTGAACATATACGAAATTATTACACGAATGAACTGAAATTTATATTTCACATCTTACCAACAACAGATACAGACATAGTCATAGTGTTATACTATCTTACATGTACCCATGCTATGACATCATTCGAAGGGGCAATACACTCAAGGAGTTAAAGTGACACGAAACAAGGGACGTGATGTAATATTGGTGTTTGAATCTTAAAGGAACACAAGACACTCTAAAGGGACACTCATTATGAATGAATGTTAACAATACAAGCGCACAAATGAAGAGCGTTGAACATATACGAAATTACTACACGAATGAACTGAAATTTATATTTCACATCTTACCAACAACAGATACAGACATAGTCATAGTGTTATATTATCTTACATGTACCCATGCTATGACATACTTAAAGGGGGATAATGCACACACGGTGTGTGGAATGTTAAAGTGACACGAGGTAAGGGACGTTATGTAATATTGGTGTGTGAATATTAAAGGAGCATTCTCGCTATACAAACCCACCTACCCACTTATAGATATATAACGAAGACGAGAATAACATGTTGATGAAGTTTATTGAAATTTAATCATTGTCTGAATCTTCGACCGTTAGATTTACTTCTAAGAGTTTCTTGAATTTTCTCATCGCTTCATCTGCAGCCCATTCATTATTATATCCGCGTTTGGTCAGTTTGACCATTTTCTTCATGATCGTGTTATGTATGGGTGATGTTTTCAATCGATACTGGTACTCTATTAATCGTCTATAACTTTTGCGAAACAGAGCAAACTCTGTGTCGATGGTATCCTCTTTTCCCGACATGCTCTCATCTCCCGAAATGCTCTCTTCTTCTTTCACATCATTGGTGACGCGTTTCATCATACTTTTGAATGTGTCCATCTCGTTGACACATCGCGCAGCTTTCTTAAGACCGAATACCGTTCTACTACCGACGACATTACCATCTTTTGAATCTGATAGCGTTCCCCGTTCATCTTCATCTGTATCTTCTCCGAAGAGAGTTGTTTTTGTCTCGGACATAACTCCGTGTTCATCCGGGTCCTCAGTTAATTTTCGTTTTAACTTATTTTCTTGACACCAGTTTTTTACGTGTCTCTGAACATCATAATGATCTGCGAACAAAAGCCCGCATTCATTACAAGGGTACGACATGTCTTCTCGAATGTCTCTGTTTTGATGGTTCTTCTTATTAATTTCATCGAGCTCACCAGGTGGCCGTATGTCGTTAGTATAGTCATTATGTTGACCCTGGGGCACAATATAATTATATGTTATGCTCTTCTGTTGACCGGGGAGTTCTCTGTCATCGTATTTCATCGCATTCTGTTGACCCTGGGTCTCAGTGTCTTTTGTATGTTTTTTCATCCCATTCTGTTCATCTGGGTGTTCTCTGTCTTTTTGAAGATTATATTTCATGCCATTCCATTCACCCCTATGTTGGTTCGTGTCCTCTTTTAGTACATTCTGTCGCAGACGTAATGTGTCCGGTGTTGCGGCTTTTAAATCCACCAGTAGGTAACCGTACGGTTCACTCGTCGCTTCCGAAAACTCTCGAACCATACGCTGAGGACATTCAGGATACATCTGTCTTGATAATGTTGAAATTAATCCCTTGTCGATTGGGTTATTGAACAATACCAAATATTGACAATTTCGTCGTTGCGTTGGATCTTTGTTGTAGTAGAAATTCTGGTTCAAACTTATCAAAGATAAGTTCAAATGGTGACTTCCTTCGGAATGCAAATCATTAACTCTCTGGTCTTTTGATGAAGTTTGCATCAAGTCATCGAGTATAACTAGATTTTTATACCGGGGGTTGATAAGAGAATCCAAGTTTGCTGGTATTCCTCGTATAAAGTTGACCTGAGGGGTGACGGTATACTTTAATTCGTCATATAGGGGCTGCCAATATTTATAAAACCATATTATTCTGTCAGGTGCGGGTGATATTTTTGAGGCAGACTTTTGTAGCAAGGTTTTCACGAAGTATGTCTTACCACAAGATGTAGGTCCACTTACACATGCCGTGAATGGATGCTTGAAAATAAAATCTTCATGGACATTGGCCATTGGATCATCAAAGCAGGATGTTATGTCGCTTTGTTGCTGTTTCCCCTGCTGGTGTTGTAGTATCTGGTGTTGCTGTAATGGCTGTTGTTGTGGCTGATGATACTGCTGCCTGTTGCTGCTACTGTCTGTTGCTGTTGCTTGGTGCTGCTGCTGTGGTTGTCGGTTAACAAACTCAGTGTGCTTAGATTGTACATGTCTTATCAAATCATGGTTCCGCACATACCCCCTAGAGCAAATTGAACACTGGTGCTTCATTTATACTTGACTAAAATGTCTCGGTATATGGATTTCCTTTATACAAATGTTCCTTATAACCTAAACATATGTCATGTCCGTATGTTTGATAACTTTATGTAGATGAAATAGTCTGCCGGAGAAGCACTGTGTATACGGGGAATCAACAGGTCTTGTCGGTAAGAGAGTCAGACGAGAAGTGAAGTATCGACTATTAAAACATAGTAATGCGATAGCGAACATCAAACGAGTCTGGACACGCATATCTGTCAAAAGATACAAATAGCCGTCATTGGTCAATCTATCATCGGTATCACTTTTCGTTTTACAAAATCAATTTCACCGAGAGGTTCCCTCGTCATTTGTAGTGACGTAATTGTGGCACCGCCGCCGGCGGCGGTGGCGGCATTGCGGTATTTTACTGCGGCATTGTGGTATTTTACTGCGGCGGCGGCGCCGCCGCCGCCGCCGCCGGGGTCCGCCGCCGGCGGACCCCGCAGTAAAATACGCCGCCGCCGCAGTAAAATACCGCAATGCCGCCGTCGCCGCCGATGCGAGCATGTCGGGAAAAGAGGATACCATCGACACAGAGTTTGCTCTGTTTCGCAAAAGTTATAGACGATTAATAGAGTACCAGTATCGATTGAAAACATCACCCATACATAACACGATCATGAAGAAAATGGTCAAACTGACCAAATGCGGATATAATAATGAATGGGCTGCAGATGAAGCGATGAGAAAATTCAAGAAACTCTTAGAAGTAAATCTAACGGTCGAAGATTCAGACAATGATTAAATTTCAATAAACTTCATCAACATGTTATTCTCGTCTTCGTTATATATCTATAAGTGGGGAGGGGGGTTTGTATAGCGAGAATGCTCCTTTAATATTCACACACCAATATTACATAACGTCCCTTACCTCGTGTCACTTTAACATTCCACACACCGTGTGTGCATTATCCCCCTTTAAGTATGTCATAGCATGGGTACATGTAAGATAATATAACACTATGACTATGTCTGTATCTGTTGTTGGTAAGATGTGAAATATAAATTTCAGTTCATTCGTGTAGTAATTTCGTATATGTTCAACGCTCTTCATTTGTGCGCTTGTATTGTTAACATTCATTCATAATGAGTGTCCCTTTAGAGTGTCTTGTGTTCCTTTAAGATTCAAACACCAATATTACATCACGTCCCTTGTTTCGTGTCACTTTAACTCCTTGAGTGTATTGCCCCTTCGAATGATGTCATAGCATGGGTACATGTAAGATAGTATAACACTATGACTATGTCTGTATCTGTTGTTGGTAAGATGTGAAATATAAATTTCAGTTCATTCGTGTAATAATGTTCAACGCTCTTCATTCGTAAGAGTAATTATGACCTCCGGCTTCGTGCCGATTGTGTACTGAGCTGACACCGGGGATAAATTGGCCAATGACTGCTATTGTACTGAGCTGACACCGGGGATAAATTGACCAATGACTGCCATTGTATCCTTTGACAGATATGCGTGCGCAGACTCGTTTGATGTTCGCTATCGCATTACTATGTTTTAATAGCCGAGCCTTCACTTCTCGTCTGACTCTCTTACCGACAAGACCTGTCTACACAGTACTTCTCCTTGGTCTGTGATTGAGTGTACAAAATCTCTTGTCAAGTGAACACCTGCACATTATCTATTTTCTAAACATCGAACTTGTCTGAGCCTATCAATTGATACAATAGCAGTGATATAATGTTACATCATCGGTGCTAACTGGAGTTTTCGGTATACAAAATGATCGTAAGTGTGAATGGAGTGATAAGTGGTTATTACGTAATGTTGTTATAACAATGACACCGAAGCAATTTCTATTATTGAGTGTCTCACGACCTGGACGTATTATGTATGCATGTTTTGGATAACTAATTATCGTGTTAATGCTAACAATGACACAGTTTATCAACCTTAATTGATACTAACCCGTTAAACAACTAATTCTGCTCAGACATTAAATCGATATGTTTTCTGAATGGCATATAATTGTGAACGGGAATATAATAGAATTCATTTGGTAAAGCAAGGTGTGAAAGACACATTGTTACCCACAATGTCGTGTGTGTGTACATCGAATATGACAATTCATTCTGGGGGTTGTCCGCTCGTGATTCAAGATAGTACATCTCAATACTTCCAATAATTCACGATAATACACACCTGTCATATACTCAATAACTTCATCTGGGATAGAGAAGTTAAGAATAAACGCTCTTTATTATTTATGTAAGAGTAATGGTGTCTATTTTCAGGTATGACAATTATATATGTATGAACTGCGTCCGATAAACACTGGAATGTATGCATTCATACCGATGGTCACAATGCCCAACATTACAGCGACTCGGACCTGTCCATACACATATAATTGGTATAAAGCTATTTATAAACATTCGACATTTTAATATCGAGATTATCAGAAACCGAAAACTCGTTATAAATTTTTTATTTAAACTTTTTTTTTGGAGAAATAATTTTGGGGGTTTTGAAATTTTTTCTTTTGGAAAAATAATTTTGGGGTTTTGAATTTTTTGTTTTTGGAAAGAAATAATTTTAGGGTTTTGAAATTTTTTGTTTTGGAAAAATAAGTTTTGGGTTTTGAAATTTTGGAAGTTTTGGGTTTTGAAATTTTGGAAGTTTTGGGTTTTGATATTTTGGAAGTTTTGAGAATATTTTAGTACAACCAATTTTACCCTCAAACAATTTACCCTCAAACAATTTTACCCTCAAACAATTTTAGACCCAAAGATTCTATTTTGAGATGTGAGGCGAACGAGACACCCACAACCAATTTTAGACCCAAAGATTCTATTTTTAGATGTGAAGGTAACGAGACCCCTATTCTTCTTGTGCTGACATTTCTGATGTGGACGGCTGACGTTATACTGACCATTGTAATATGGTCTACACCAGCTTTCTCCCAATGGCTGAACACCAACCATGGTTTATTTCTGCTTCATTTGTAATGTGATTTGTAACAGTGTTGAATTCAGTGCTGTATGTTAAGTGGGTTATTGTCAGTTCTAGCAACAATGGCGACTTTGGACTATCTAACCTCAATAGTTTCTCAATCCCTTTTTACATGCCACTTAGCATTCATGCATAATCGCTCAGTACTTTTGTTAGGCATTGTATACTTTTATGATGATTCTATTTTCCTTGCATGGGGGCGTGCCATTATCAGTACTTAAGTATTTCAATTCCTATGTCTCATCAGTTAGTTCACTCGTTTGGTGGAAATTAATTGTACTACTTGTGGAACATCGAGCGAGAGGTCTAAATTGTTCTGCTTGTATGTTGTTGTCCATACCTTCACAGAAGCAATGGTGATGATTCCATTTACAAAGTGTTGAGCTGGCTCTATACTCCAAAATATTACTGTAATTAAACAACACTTCCACTCAACATACATATTCCACATTTGCTGGAACTCATCACATGGCACCTATTCAAGCACACAGACTGAATGTCAAAACTATATGGGGGGGGTACACACGTCTCACATACTTGCCTTTGTCGACGAAGACCAAACAATCAAACCGAGAAAAGACAGTGCAACTGAGCAAACATCTAAATCACTGATGACCGGAACACATAACTGCTAATTGCGATCCAACATTCGGACATGGTTGATCAAGTATTGTTGAGACCTATTAGAATGCTGCCACACCCAACGAGTTCATGGTGGAATTATATGGGCATGGAACCTGGATGATATGTTATGTTGTAGAATCTTAAAGCAATACTATTACCAATCGAAAACAACAGGAGACCTTCTGATGCACCTCATCTATAGACACACTACCTGGAAACAGGGCTACCGGGAAATCGAGTGGACACGTGGCCATTAATATTTAGAAAGCAGGTGAGAACTGAGAAAATTGATATGTTATGGCTGTTGTCGATACATTCCAATGGAGTGCGTTATGCCTACGGTAGTTAGTGTACATTCAACAGCCTTACTTCTTCTAATAACCAGAAGTTGCAGAGGTTGACTCCGTCAACTAAGAGACAGAAAAGATGGAAAGTTGACTAGGAATTACAAATAGAAAAGAGAGGTGTAATCCATCAAAGAGACACAGATATGACGAAGTGGTGGACTCCATCCAATAAGAGACAGAGAAGAAGATGTGTCCTCCGTCCAAGAAGAGACAGAGAAGACGAAGAGGTGCCATCCATCCAAGAGACAGAGAAGACGAAGAGGTGGACTCCGTCAAAGAAGATACAACAGAAGATGTGGATTCCATCACATGAGACACATGTGATGAAGATGTGTACTCCACCAAAGAAGAGACGGAGAAGATAAAAAGGCGGTGGATCAAAGAAGGGACAGATAATATGAATGTGACTCCATCAAATGAGAGGCAGAAACGATGAAAAGGTAGACTCCATCAACTAAGACTGAGAGGCAGAAGCGATGAAAAGGTAGACTCCATCAACTAAGACTGAGAGGCAGAAGCGATGAAAAGGTAGACTCCATCAACTAAGACTGAGAGGCAGAAGCGATGAAAAGGTAGACTCCATCAACTAAGACTGAGAGGCAGAAGCGATGAAAAGGTAGACTCCATCAACTAAGACTGCGAGGCAGAAGCGATGAAAAGGTAGACTCCATCAACTAAGACTGAGAGGCAGAAGCGATGAAAGGGTAGACTCCATCAACTAAGACTGAGAGGCAGAAGCGATGAAATGGTAGACTCCATCAACTAAGACTGAGAGGCAGAAGCGATGAACAGGTAGACTCCATCAAATGAGAGGCAGAAACGATGAAAAGGTAGACTCCATCAACTAAGACTGAGAGGCAGAAACGATGAAAAGGTAGACTCCATCAACTAAGAGACATACGAGACAGAGAAGAGACGTCAAGCGATGACGTCACATAATTAATGTGTATTATTTGCACCCTATTTTAAATAATAATATTGTGACATCTGGAAAATAATGACAACCGACACACTGGTCTCATAATTTCAGTGTGTTGTGTGAGTTTCGATGTGAGCACAATGGCAAAATATTACCCACAAATTACGTAGGATATGTGAGGGAAAATGACCACATTTTATATTTTGTCCCAGAAATTTCATATGCAACAACCGGATCATGAACTTAGTATGAATAAGCTACAGAACTAACATAGTCACAATTATTCCATCTTTAGTGCGACACCTCGTGTTTCTCAACCTATACTAATATAATTATGAAGGTGTAAACTCACATTGAAGCTCGACTTCAGATTTGCAAGGTTTACTGTGTACTTGTAATAAGTGCACCGCATCGCGCGTATTGCCACACAGGTGGCTTTTAGCTGAGGTTTACTAATTTTCTATAAGATATACAACTTCAAAATAATTGAGTGCATGAACCTGTTTCATGTGGACCCCCGTTATGCATCATGAGTATTACCAAGACCATTCAATCATGAGTTATAATAACAGAGATATATATCTCCAAAGCGGTTACGGACGGACGGGCGGACGGACGGAACCCATTTTATTATACGATCAAAAATAGATTATAGAAGAAATCGCTAACAGCAAGCAACTCGCGAAAAGTATACGTTTGTCTCGGTCACTTCACGAGATAATTTTCGGTATACACTAAAAAAAATAGTTATCCTCTATCTACATCCCCCGCCAAACTTTATATCAAACATAGTTTGCGGGGGACAATTAACTGGAATATGGAATGCTAGTTAACGTATTCGAAGCCGAATAATAATTTAGACAACGAACATGTGGTCGTGGTTCCCAATGATCTAATATATAGAAACTGAAAGTCAGTTGACTGTTATCGTTACACGACGAGTCATTTCTTGTCGGGTTAATACGGCTCGTACATGTACATGTAGTAATACCAAACCCGGCTATAGCAACGGAGACGATGCGAACACATGGCGGGAAAACAAAGAGCGTTTTTATTGTTTAATATTGAAGTGTATATTCGCTTTATATGAATTCATCTCTGCCCAGCAACACAAAGTGGGTCATTACTATACACATGTGTTTATCGACCCCATTAAAGAGTATAAACTCACACATAGCTGAACAATGAAGAGAGTGTTGTGTATTCATACTGATAAAATGTATTGTTTGTTTATTGTTCAATTGTGGACGCGCGATTGAAAAGCACATAATTAGCGGATTGTGTCAAACCGACCGGAAGCTTAATCACGTACCGTGAGAAGAGAATATCAATCCGGGTTAATATTTTTTTTTATCAAGCTCCAACCCTGGTTGAAGTACATGGCTCATTCGAGCTTCCAATTTGTTACGTAGTTTGGAAGGAAGTATAAAATATGTTGACAAATACACGAACAATTGATATACCCATACCGGGCTATAATTTTCAGCTGTTTTTAATTTTTCGAGCAGAAATGAAATAAACGCTCTTTATTTCAACCATATCAGGAATTGACTAACACAAAACGCTCTTTTTTGTTAAATGTTGCGCAAATGGCTGTTTTTGCTTGGGACCTAAACACCGTGCTCAACTACGTTGAAAAACGTTGTATTTTTTATTACTTCGATGAGTCTTTCTGGGACATAATTACAATACTCGAAGAAAGGTAGATCATATATTTATCGACATCGGCTTTAATTTAGTGTTATAATGCTATATGATTTCGATGGGTCTTGCTGATTTACGTTGTTAAGAAAAAGTACCGTTATTTTGTTCAAAATTACATTTTTGCGGACTTTTTTGAACGGTTCGAGGAAAATTATCCTTCGTCTGTATGAATCATTGAAGAACATGACTTTAAAGGTAATCAATCCGATTCGATGGTCCCCATATAAACAGATTCCAACAACAACAACAACAAAATTTTGAGAAATGCAGCTTCAGTTACATGTATCAGAATCGATTAATTGCCCAAAAATAATGCTAACCACTGTCAACTATAGTCAGAATTTGCCCGAAACGTGTTATTTATCAACATGTTGTTCGACGAAATTTGGCCTTATTATCAACACAAAGCCTCTTGTTTTAGAGTTATCCATCTTCATCCGCAGTTTGGTCCGAGGCCGTCGGCTCGTCGACTTTTTACTGGGCCACTAATAAGTCTCGATGTTGAAAAATAATATATTTCAAAAATCGCTATTTAATAAGTCTGAGCTTTGATAGGTGGGTTCCTCGACTCGAATCAAATATTTTTTTTTACCCCCGAATCCAAATAAATAGTAATTGAGGGGCGCTTAATCGGATTATGTATCTTTAACCTCTTGGCTGCTATATACGTTAGTACTCAGTGTGGACATAAAATGTCACGATGTGTGCTGTACGTCCTTACTGAGTACGGACCTACATGTACTTCAGCACACTAAAAAGTCGGCCATTATTCATAACTGGAACTCGGCGATTGGTGTATCGGAACAACTGTATCTCGAAGTTTCAAACGTGTATGAATTTCCACGATTGTGAATGAATATAACCTTTCAACTAAGTCAGTTTTATGGTTTTCGTGATACTCACGTTATATTTTGCCACCTGAACATGGCCACAACGCCATCGACCCAGCACTCGACGTCATAAAGCCATTCCCAGTGAAGATGATATTGCATGGCACTGATGGCCTTCGTTATATAGGTTATAATGTTGAAACAACGGTTACCTACACAATTATGAAAATTTCCTCAAGAATATACTAATAGATAGTATAGTATATGATAGTATGAATGCAATATTATCCACAAAACACACTGTGTGTGAGCCGAGCGTTTGCTTATATACAAGACGTAAATAGTAAGCGATATAAAACCCCTGTCACACTCCGCTCAGTCCGCTGCGATCAGGCCGGCGCTTGCATTGCGCTGAAAAAGTATTAAAACGCCAAGCTAAGCGCATTAAGGTCTCCAAGAACAGATTGGTGACGCGGTGGACATTGGCTGGGACGGGAGAGCGTCCCCATGGTCGCCCGTGAGCGCCAGAGCGCCGCGCTTGTTTTGTGCATGCACAAAACAAGCGCATATGTTCGGCGTACTGACCAGGGCACACTACTGTCGCCGTGGCAGCGAAAAGCGAGCGATGTGAGCGTCCCGTTGACGTAGCAAGAACGCATGCTCATGTACAAGCTACTCGTGGTCGCAGCAAGAAATCAATCTTGTCATCTGCGACTGCAGTAAGCTTAATCAGACTCTCACTACGTGCCTTTCCCGTCCTTATTAAGCTCACTGCGTCTCTCTCCCGACTTGCATGAGAAGAACATGGGGGAATATATATAAACTAAGATTGTTCATGCGTTCATTATCGATAGTCCTCCAATAACGAAATTTCTCCTTTTGAAACCATTGTTAGGTAAACAGAAATGTTACAGTGATTTGTAAACAAACATCGCTAAAAGTATAGCAGGTTCAAATAATTTATTCTGAATAAGGTTTTCAAATTAATATTCAATGCTTTGGTATTTTCCAACGTCTACCGTCATGTTTTGATTATACTTTGGTATCTTATTGGACTAATTGGACTTTTATGGGTAATTCCACTGCACCAGTAATGTTTACAGCATAACAACGGTTTTGACTCTCAAAATATTATAATTATTTCAGAGTTATAACTGATGAAAATATAAGAACAAAGTTAGCATACATGTATTTATATGTACGTGTTGATGATAGTTGTTGTTCTATACATACTTTTATGTTATTTCGCCTGAATCAATTTCGGAGGCCTTGAGTCCCCTTTACATATTTCAATAACGACTGTGTTCGTTGTTACGAAACGATCGAACGCCCATTCTAGGTGCAAAATAATTTGCATAGACATTGTTAAAATATTTCATCATCATCAATACTCCGAGACAAGTCTATTGACGTTTTCTCCCGGTGAAATATAAAGCAATTTAGTAGCCACAAAACAGCAAATACACACAGTCTCTGAATAACAACATCGTCAAATTGATACTTGCTCCCATAGAGTCTATGAGAGCTTCAATTAACCCTTTCATGGCGGGAGCTTCCTGAAATTTTGCGAAAACCCTGTGCCAATGCATTATCGTACATGAATATATATGCGAGTCGACCATATGAGAATGCACTGGCCTAACAAATTTTATATTATATTTTATAATTGTTAAAGAAAGTAAGAAAAAGTGAACAAAATGGTAAAAACAATGTTAATGGTACTCATTCCGATCAGACGGTCCCAGACAACAACAACATTTCTTCAAAATACGCTTTAGTTATCAGAATCGATTTATTGCAACAAAATAATGCTAACCACTGTCAACCATGGTATCAAATTTCCCAAATTTGTTATTTATCAGCATATTGTTCAACAAAATATGGCCGTATTATCACTAAAGTATCACGAAATTTGACCGTATTAGCACTTGATTTTAGAGTTATCCATCTTCATCCGCAATTTTGTCAGAAACCTTACGTTTGACCAAGGCCAGTGTTTCTGGGCCACATATTATAACAAATCTCGAGAAATAACAAACTTCAAAAATCGGTATCTGATCACTCAGAGCTTTGGTGTGTGCGTTCCTCCCTCGACTCGAATCAAATATTTTTTTTAACCCCGACGCCAAAGAAATAGTAATCTAGGAGCGTCTGATCGGATTGAGTACCTTTAAAGAATGTAAGAAATAATGATAAATATTTTTACAAATTGTTAAAGAATGTAAGAAAAAATTATAAAAAGATGATAAAATTGTTAAAGAATATGAAAACAAATTATAAAAATTGTTATAGAATGTAAGAAAAAATTATAGGAATGTAAGAATTTTTTTATCAAAAATGATAAAATTTGTTAAAGAATATGGTCTACTCGCATATATAAGAGAATGCCTTGGCACAGGGTCTTTAATGTTGCGTCAGTGCAGCTCCCGTCGTGAAAGGGTTAATGGCACTGAGACTACATATATCTGCAGGTATTGCCAGATCGTGTAGTGAATTCATGTCTATATAATGACAAGTTCTGTAAAGAAATATTTCTTTTGAATGGCTTTGAAACCTGACTTTTTTAGAGTTTCATAAAATGTTCCCTCGTCTTGTCAGACGGAGCTAGGGTTTAAGTTGTAATGTCCATTCGTCAATTTGTACATTTTTATCAGACCTCATCTGATTCGCGAAACCTCAAACTCGTGAGATTTAGTTCCAACATTATTTCTCGGCATGCTAACTATTTTAAGGATGATACCATACCGCTTTGACGCCCCCCCCCCCCTCAGAGCTATATGTGCACATAAAGATTCCCGGCAGATAATAACAGCGTTTCGAATCATTATATATATAGACTTGATAAAGACATCGACAATGACAACTAAAAACTCATAATCAGAATTTACGCTTGCAAATTACGATTTCCTTGGATTCGGGGGTAAAAAATATTTGATTCGAGTCGAGGAACACACCCATGAAAGCTCAGAGTGATCAGATATCGATGTTTGAAATATATTATTTTTCACCATGCGGTCGGTTGGCATATGCATTAAGGTCGTTTTAAATTTCAATTATGTGTAATGTACATGCCACTTCAATATATGGCAGCACAACTCTTGTGAATTAGTATTCGATTTTCTCTTGGCCGAGGGCATCTGCCATTCAGGCTTCCATTTCCTAGAACGCCATGTGCTTTGTTCGTCTCACTGCATGCTATAAGTGTGACATATATCTGACATATTTATCCCATCGTTGGTAAAAACACGCTGAGACATTGACGGCAGAAAAAGTTTTTAAGAATTTACACCAGACATTGGATATCTGAGGGACATCACGTCTTGTCTCGAGTCGTCAATAGTCAGGTTCAAACTCACGTACGTGCCAATGTCAACGAAAGTCACTTGACTCACGCGAACTTTTCGCGTACATCAATACGGTCATATAATTCCATGAAGAATTTAAGTGTCCGACGTGCAGCATGTACGAAAAGAAAATAGGAATAATCCAATATTCTATTAACGGAATGAGCGACCAACGCTCTTCGGGCAGTCAGTGTGGGGGAACTACTCATGGCGATTTGATTCTCTACCGAGTTTCGTGAGCATTTTTTACTGGAAAATTTGTGAGTTGGAGAGCACGAATTAGGTCTAGAGAAGTCTCCTGTTGCGATAAATTTTTCTGCGATATGTTAAAGGTACGGTTGGCCTTGGCGGTGGGTATCCTGTGAAAATATTTCCAACCGTCAAAAACCGTCACAAACAGAAAGAACATCAAAATGTAGACAGACTTTGTCCGTATACAAATAAGAAATATCGCATAAACAGTATGTTATTGTCATATGGTTGACCATTGTTATGTAAACAAAAGCATAAAAAGTTACTTTTCTTATGTTTGTTTATATTATGATGGTAAACATAAAGAGCGTTCTTTGTGGGTGAATTCCTGATATGGAACTAATAAAGAGCGTTTATGCCATTTGTGTGTGATTAGCCAGTAGCAGTGGGCTGTCTTCTGTAACACAATCAGGCTCTTGCTTAGGTACAATATAGTAGGTCATTATGATAACATGCTGTTTACGCGATGGTCATGGTATATATGAACGAAACTGTATGCGTTTTACTGTTTTTTCTGTTTACGGTGATTGGAACAAATATGAATATTTTCGACAACTAAGGCCTCACGTGCCTTTAACCGAAATTTCAACTTATTCTCGCGCAAATAAGCACATAATCGACCTATAATGTGGACTAGGTACATAACGTGACTATTTGATTCTGAGATAAGGATATAATGGCTCATACCCGTTGTTTGATTTTATGGTGGGCCACAATAAAAACGCATGTTAAAGAGCGCACACCTGAAAAGTCGTGAGTTTGGTTAATGGTGTTATTGTCCTCATAATCTGCTTAGAATCGCCTAATTATATATACGTCAATAATGTGACTAAAATGCTCACAATTTCAGCACATCATCGACTCAAAAATCAGGAAATTCTAAGTAGATTATCTACCTAAAACAAAGTACTTTTATAAGCAGATAATGTGCGTGTTTTAGGGATAACAGGCTGGAAATTTTCAGTCCAGCTATGATATTCGATATTTAAAACGCATAACGCTGACAATATCTGCACTTTTAGATTAGCATGTGCAGTTCTCATATGGGAGTGACTATAATTATCAAATTTCAGCTCAGTCGGTTCATTATTACATCCTGTGCCCTCTACAGCTATATGTCGTGTAAGTGTACATTTCATAAAACGAAAAATCTTTTTTTTGTTTTGAATATCGAATAGCGAATGTCCAACGTCGAACTAACTTCACTCGAATATCCAATGAATATCCAACGTCCAACTAACTTCGCACACCTAACAATTCAGGAGCAATATTATACATATTTAGGTGTATATTATTGGAGTCGATCAAATCGCCATGTGAATTTAAGACGCCCCATGCGGCGCATATCGGTCACATATTTATGATTGATTAAGGCAAATTGTGTGATATATCTGTAATGATGATAATGATACGAGAGACATTTCTGAAATTAGTTCATCAGATAAAGTGATGAGATCAAACGTCCCACACATCGATAGCCTAGCGGGTGATAGTATCAAGTAGAAATTGCTTTCGAATCGCTTACCGATCGACCTGTACACTACGATGTTGTCACGTAAACTGTGAGTCTCGTAAACTGTGCGTATATCCTTCCGACCTTTGATGTCTCTATCCCGATCGAGCGCGGCCTGCCCGTGATGCTGTAGTCTATGGAGTCATGTTTATGCCACACCGAATATATAAACCACTGTATATTGCATGGCAAACAAGCGATGAAAGCGAAATAAATTTCGTTTGATAATTTCAGTTCCTTTACTTGTTTCTTTGTAATTTTCCTCGGCGATAAAATACAAAATACTTCACATGCACACAGTTTTCACCAGAAAAGCGTAACACTGCGCGTGTATAGTTGTCGTAACGCGCGAAATTTCGCTTGATTTTTTCGCTTGCTTCGCGTAGTCCGGAATATGCCTGGAAGTGGTGGGACACCGGCAAATATACCGACATCTTCAGAAAAAAAACATACAGTTGACGTTTTATCGCGTTCAATTGATCTCCAGTCGGGTGCATGACGTTTTGGCGCCTGGATGTTTCGGAAACTCTTTTTTTTTCTGAACTTTTCGGCACTTGGTTATTTCGGCCCAAACACCTTGACGTTTCGGCACTTCGTCGAAGACGTTTCGGCACATGGTTGATTTTTGATTTTTGACATGATTAGTAAGCAGGCGAACAGTATTAGATGTAGTCATGACTTATGTCCTTCCATTGTTCCACGAATAAGGAACCCCCAATCGAATCTTACATGCGCATCGACCACTTGATCCAGCTACGAAAATATATTCTACGCTATACATTATACTAGCAGGGTGACCCGACTTCGTCCGTGCTGTTTCCTCTCTGCTTTCATCCGTCGACAGGCGCGATTTGACCTTGAATTTACCATTTTGAAGGTCAAGGTCATGTCGTGGTCACGATTTGACCCGTTGAAAACACTCCCCGGACAAAAGTAACCATAGGTATCAAATTTCGTCGAAATCCGTCCGGCAGTTTTCCCGGCCATAGCTAACAGACAAACAGACAAATAGAGAGCCAGAAGTCCCAAAATATATATTAGATCTCACATACAATGTATATAGTTTCAGATATAGGTTCGGAATGAGCCCATAAGTTTATGTGCATATATACATGTATTTATAGGACTAAAGCCTCGGGAGGACTCAGGTGGCAGTATTTTTAGCGTATTCCGTATGTTTTCGTGTTGTTGGCTCTTAAAAGTACTGTTAATTTCAGTACATTTGGCCTATTATAGAAATATGGTTGAATATACTTTTCTCTTAGGTCTCTAATTTTTGACACCCAATATATGAACATTCTCAATTTTGATATGCTATATAGTATATATAGAAATTCTAGGTCTTGTAGCTTTGTCAAGAGACCATACATTAAGTGACAAACGTTTGATATCGGTGACGACATTTAAGACCGATTTTTATTAGAACGATATACATGTATATAAGTTGATATATTTGTTATTATTCTTAATGATGTATAAGACTATAATCCGACTACGTGCTAATTTGTTGTGTCAGCCGTCACTATCGAATTCGTTTTGTAAGGCGAAACATGTATATATATCTGTGTTTACGGTAACCCGACCGCCCCTCCCAAAACGTCCCGCCGCCTCCTCACCAGTTCATCGTTTTTGTTTTGGTCAAATTTTCCTCCGACTTACTTTTATTTAAATAACGAAAATATACGATCGGTAGGTAATTTTCAAAAGATGTCACAAGCATTCCACCAATTTACACATTTTATCACATTTAATTGTAATGGAAAATGGAAATAAAAACCATATCTAGCCATCACTGATAATTTCTATGGTCCGAAAATTACCAGGTGCCGAAACGTCCAAAGTGCCGAATAATCTTGTGCCGAAACGTCCAGGTGCCGAACCGCAACCACAAGTGTCGAAACGTCCAGGTGCCGAAACGTCGACCATTCCTCCAGTCACTTTCGTCGGTTACTTCGTTATATTTATTACAGGATTCTACCCTTATTCCATTCAATAAACCCATTCTATAAATTGTGATACTAAACGTTCGTTTAATAACAGGAAATAGTGCCAGTTGACCTTTGACTTCCGGTTTGACGTCTGTTTACATTTCGCACGCTACGTCTCAAATTACAATGGTTTCCAATATTTTCCAACAAACTATAATGAGTGAAGAGTTTGAAAAGTTATGTAATTAGATATACGCCATTAAATACGCCAAAGAGTCTTTATTTATCTGGGACTATTTCTTTACGCGGGCAAACAATGAATAGTCACATGCCTTATAGAAGCCGATGTTAGTTTCGCGTCCCATTTGTTGATTTAAGTGTATTTTCTAGATGTTTTGGATAATGTAATAAATAGAATCTACAACTCGTCCCCAGTTTATAGAGGAATTTACAAAACTCGTCCAGTAAAGTATAGGTCTGGACCTCGCCAAATGCTCGGTCCAGACCTAATTTACTGGACTCGTTTTGTAAATTCCGCTATAAAATGGCGACTCGTTGTAGATCCTTTATAACTTCTACTCCTTCGCGTTCGACATTTTTCGCTTTCGTCGTTAGTTTCTCGCCATGTAATCTACAGTAGTGTACACGCATATCGATCGGTGTGATTCCACAGTGGACCGTCGATCATCAATGGTTTGGATTAGTTTGGGTCCATAGCCGTCGTCAGACCAAATCACGATGTTTTCAGTTTCATTGGCGGAAAATATAGGCCGGACTGGGGTTAATTCCGCTAGAAAATCGCTCCCATCCCCGGTTAGCAACTGCATGAAATATTAAACCTCTACCAGAGGACCATGCAGTCATACATCAATGCAATTCAATTTATTATTCTGATCATTAAAATAGATTAGAGATGACAGAAGATAATGGCATATACATGGCATGCACATACAAATTGTTGCGTAATTGTGGGTGCACATTTCGATAACGGATAGAGGCATACATGCAATATGTTTCGCATGCATTGTCTTTGCTGGGGTTAATCCTCTTCATCTAATTGGGAATGACGACTTCAGCTATATCTCAAATATACCATCTATAAGTCAAGAGATCTGAATTGGATTGGTTTAGTGTTTATTAGTGGTTCGTCACCAGGAAAGATTTTAACAGAAGGTTAAATGATGCCGTATTTGCATTTCTGCAGTCAGATGCTCGTAGCCCGTTTATAAATAACCATGGTATATGCGAGAAATACACAATGACAACACATTCCACAGTTTGGATCGATAAGCCTTGCCCTGTGTATTTTGATGTTGTGGTTTTTGACAATCGGTCTTCCGTATCATCTCTACAACACAATTATCGTCTTACTTGCAGCACGATGTTACCGTGTGATCGTCACGGAAGCGTTTTTATTCAGAGTATGGTCAATATATTGCCGTCGGTGCAGGCCAATGCCGAAAGCAGAAACTATAGATCGCGAGTGGCACCCCTGGTTGAGTCTGGGATATTTGGCACTCGGGACTTGGCTCGAGGGTTTTCGTTGGGGTGGTCTCCACCTTGGAATTTCCAACTGCACCCCACCCCATTCAGCCACACCAAACTTATAAGTTTGCGAAATTAAATGTGCACATCCCCCCCCGGTGCTTTGATTTTTCCCAATTTTTGGTGAAAACGATGGTTCGGCCCAATATGAGATTAAAAAATCCTAACATCTAGCGGTATATCGCCAGACATATTTACACCCCAATTTAATTTTTCTTAAATTAATTAGCAAGTAACTACTGGCAAGGGCACAGAACACACGGGTCGGCCGATGGTTAGGCCCAATGTGAGTACATTTTGAAAAACTGTACATGTAAATTTGACAATCCTATTATCTCACATCACCAGGCTTTCCCAGACCAGGCTCTCCAAGTAAATAACCGGAAAACCAAACACTTTGTAAAGAATCAATTTATAAGTCTGTTCCATATAAATTCCGAAGGCGAAAACATCACTTGCAGTACAGTAAAACACATTCGAACAATTTCGTACATAGCCTTCAAATGGGTCAACCTGGTCAATCACCCGTGAACCACGACCTGCACGAAACGCACGGCCTTGTTGAGCTGGCGCTAATATACACAAAAATCAAAACAGTCAATGACTGTTGAGACGCTCGTCGGAATAGTCGACTGACAAAAATAGCGACTTACACAACAGCGGACCATCTTGTATATCATGCCAATGCTATGCATTATATTTGTTTATACACGAATGCACATGTATACACATGTATTGCTTATACTAATATGTATATATGTATATGATTCCCATCAAATTGTTCTGTAAATGTTTTATGTTCTGTTATTCCGTACTGCTCAAGATGATATTGTTGTGTGACAAGGATGCGCATGTTAGGTATCTTTACACGGACACGGTACTAAATATGCCGAAAAATGAAAGTACATTCCTGATTTGGGGTAAAATATATAACTCTAATATAATTTCAGACAATGGTTATCGATAGGCTATCTGTGGGTGAGCTCCAGGGTGATGACTATAACTTTGCCACCGTATATAAGGGCGATGACTGTGATAACGGGAGTAACATTTACGACATTCTGAACCACCAATCAGATTATTATGCCCCACTTCAAATCAAGGAGAAACTATCAATTGAAAGGAAGACGACTTCTCTCCTTGGGCTAAACTGCCGAAGCTTGACAGCGAACTGGGACTCATTTGTTGACCTCCTATGTAATATTCAACAATCAGGGGAAAACTTATTTGACATAATTGCGCTATCTGACGTTTTTAGGGTAAGGGATACTTTCACATTAGATATCACCCATTCGAGTACAAATCTCGTCCAGACAATGATGACGGAAGGGGTGGGGTCGGAATTTTCATTAAAAGTAGCCTTAAATATAAAACTAGAAATGACCTCTCGATATTCATTCCCCGTGTAATTGAAACACTATTTGTAGAAATAAATCCGGGTAAAAAAAAAACTACATTGTAGGCTCTATATACCGACCTAACACTGCCCCGCTCGCTGACATAGAAACCTTCTCTAATCAGCTTGACAATGTTATTATCAAACTTAACGAATTAAATGCAAAAGTATACATCGTTGGTGATTTTAACATAGACTTACTGCATTCTGATTCACACAGTAAAACAAATGCTTTCATCAGTAATATGTTCGAACGTGGATTCATGCCAGTGATTACTAAACCAACGAGAGTAGCTGAATTCTCAGCGACTCTCATTGACCACATTTACACAAATAGCATATCCAACTGCAAATTTCACAGTGGAATCATCCTATCGGACGTCTCAGACCACTTTGGTACATTCCACGTCGAAACCAATGATACCAATACAAAGAATGACGTAAATCAAACAACAACTATAATAATGTCCGAAAACAATATAACAAAATTTAAAAGTCTTCTGTACAATCATTCATTCGATGAGGTCTTCATATACCAAGACGCAGACCTAGCACATAACGCCTTTTTGCGCAGCTACTCCTTATTCTTCGAAGAAGCCTTTCCAAAAATTAAACGCAAACCACCAAACAAGTACACTAACCGAGAACCATGGATGACTAAAGGACTCATTCAATCATCAGTAAAAAAAAGCAAATTGTACACCAATAAGTTAAAATTTCCAACAGATGAAAATATAGGTAGATACAAAATATACTGCAGAATATACAACCAATTAAAACGGCGGAGTAAAAATCATTATTACGACAATATTCTCAAAGAAAATCAAGCAAACATGCGACGCACTTGGACGATACTGAAAGAAGCCCTTCAAATATCTCATGGTTTGAATACCTTTCCTACCGAATTTTCAAATGGTAACGGAAAAATGTCTGACCCGACAACTATCGCATGCGCATTCAACACATTTTTCGCTGACATTGGAAGAATTACCGCAAACAATGTAACACAGATTCCAGGGATGAACTTCACCGATTACCTACCGGGGCAGTATGAAAATAACCTTTTTATTTTCCCAACAAACAGAGATGAACTAATATCACTTTGCTCGAAACTATCTAATAAAACTTGCACAGATATAAACGATGTCTCCGTGAAACTAATGAAACAAACAATTAACGAAACGGTTGAACCACTCACGCATATTTTTAATCTCTCATTTGCCCAGGGACTTGTGCCCGAGAAAATGAAAATATCTAGAATAATGCCTATATACAAAAAAGGGGAACGCGATCAGATTGAAAACTATAGACCAATCAGCATATTACCTGCATTTTCCAAAATAATGGAACAAATAATCAATGCTCGACTTTCATCTTTCCTCAACAAACATAAAATTCTTCACGAACACCAATATGGCTTTCGTAAAAAACATTCTACCATTCATCCACTTATACATCTTCTCGAAGATGTAGCGGAATGTAATGACAAAAAAAACCCGTGACTCCACCATTGCCATTTTCTTAGACTTATCAAAAGCTTTTGACACCATAAGTCACGAAATTTTACTTAGAAAGCTCGATCACTATGGAATAAGGGGAATCGCAACTGACTGGTTCAGAAGTTACTTACATGACAGGCGAAAATATGTAGAAGTCCATGGTCATCAATCGGGAATGTTGACTATGACATGTGGAGTACCACAGGGGTATATCCTTGGCCCCATCCTATTTCTAATGTATGTCAACGACATGCCCAACAGCACCAATCTCAAACTTCTTTCATTTGCTGACGACACAACATTATACATGTCAGGGAATAACTCTAAAACCATTCAGAATAAGATAAACGATGAACTAGATAAAGTATACCGCTGGTGCTGTAGTAACCGACTATCCCTCAATGAATCAAAAACTAAATATATGTTGCTGCATTCACAAAATAACGATTTTAAATGGGCAGATCTGCGAATTAAATTGAATAAAAAGGAACTAGTTCGTGTAAGTAATCAAAACCAAGAAAAATCACTTAAATTCCTTGGCATAATCATTGACGAAAATCTTACTTTTAAGTACCACATATCAATGCTAACCAGAAAAATATCACATGCAATATACTGTCTAGGTAAAGCCAAACGATTCCTCCCCAAAAGTGCACTAAACACTCTGTACTTCTCCTTAATTCACAGTCATCTCCTATACGGAATAATAATCTGGGGACACGTTTCAGCATCAGGGTCTCTTTTTGGCTACAGAAAAAAGCAGTCCGGATATTATGCAATAAAAGATATCGCAGTCACACAGAGCCGTTGTTTAAAACTCTAAAAATTCTAAAGTTTCATGACCTGTATCATCTTCAAATCGCATTGTTCATGTATGATTGGAAAAACAAATATCTTCCCCCGTCTTTCGAAAGTTTATTTAAGTATACACCAATATCAACAACACGACAGTCCGGCAACTTGGCTACTACAATTCCAAGGACGAATTTCTCTCAAATTCTACCGAGATACTCATTTCCGTATGTGTGGAACTGCTTGGACACAGCACACAGATTTGCAGCTAGCAGAACCATCTTTAAATCTTCCATACGTACAAATGTGCAATCACACTATAATAGCTCAGTATCTTGTGACAACGCTGAATGCCGAGATTGTAGAAAGTAATTGGAACAATATGTATACATGTATTATGTATAATTGCACTTAAGAGACGTGTCCTCATTACGTGCCGTAACCCTGGATTACTCACAATTTATGGGCACATATCCATGGACACATAATTGTATAGACATTTATTTAATCATATCTGCCCGAACAAAGTTGGATATATAAAACACAACCCCAAAAGTTTAACAATACATTATTTCAACAGCTGACCCTCATGCAACATCTCGATTGTCACACAACAATATGATCGCCATCTGCTTATTCTATATTATGTATAAGGGGCGGTAGGAAGACGGCCTGTATTGGCCATGCAGCTCCTGTGCAAATTTGAAAGATATATTATTATGTTTGTGTATTATGTATTTAATTTGTGCAAATAAACAATCCAATCCAATCCAATTCAGTTTCATTGGCGGAAAATATAGGCCGGACTGGGGTTAATTCCGCTAGAAAATCGCTCCCATCCCCGGTTAGCAACTGCATGAAATATTAAACCTCTACCAGAGGACCATGCAGTCATACATCAATGCAATTCAATTTATTATTCTGATCATTAAAATAGATTAGAGATGACAGAAGATAATGGCATATACATGGCATGCACATACAAATTGTTGCGTAATTGTGGGTGCACATTTCGATAACGGATAGAGGCATACATGCAATATGTTTCGCATGCATTGTCTTTGCTGGGGTTAATCCTCTTCATCTAATTGGGAATGACGACTTCAGCTATATCTCAAATATACCATCTATAAGTCAAGAGATCTGAATTGGATTGGTTTAGTGTTTATTAGTGGTTCGTCACCAGGAAAGATTTTAACAGAAGGCTAAATGATGCCGTATTTGCATTTCTGCAGTCAGATGCTCGTAGCCCGTTTATAAATAGCCATGGGTATATGCGAGAAATACACAATGACAACACATTCCACAGTTTGGATCGATAAGCCTTGCCCTGTGTATTTTGATGTTGTGGTTTTTGACAATCGGTCTTCCGTATCATCTCTACAACACAATTATCGTCTTACTTGCAGCACGATGTTACCGTGTGATCGCCACGGAAGCGTTTTTATTCAGAGTATGGTCAATATATTGCCGTCGGTGCAGGCCAATGCCGAAAGCAGAAACTATAGATCGCGAGTGGCACCCCTGGTTGAGTCTGGGATATTTGGCACTCGAGGCTCGAGGGTTTTCGTTGGGGTGGTCTCCACCTTGGAATTTCCAACTGCACCCCACCCCATTCAGCCACACCAAACTCATAAGTTTGCCAAATTAAATGTGCACATCCCCCCCCCGGTGCTTTGATTTTTCCCAATTTTTGGTGAAAACGATGGTTCGGCCCAATATGAGATTAAAAAATCCTAACATCTAGTGGTATATCGCCAGACATATTTACACCCCAATTTAATTTTTCTTAAATTAATTAGCAAGTAACTACTGGAAAGGGCACAGAACACACGGGTCGGCCGATGGTTAGGCCCAATGTGAGTACATTTTGAAAAACTGTACATGTAAATTTGACAATCCTAGCATCTAGACTGGCCTCAAGCTTTCCAATTCGGGGAAATTTTTAACCTGACACTCAAACTTAGGTTTGAAAATTGCCAAATGATGGCCCTTTCAGTCCAGAATTTTGCAAATGAAATGGATATATGCAAATGTTGGTTTAAAACAACAAATTTGTCATTGAGAAATTGTTGGAAAATCAAACTACGAGAACAATTTCAACCTAATTTTGGTGTGAATTTTCCAATTAATGTTACATTAGGTTTGACTACAGTTTGGTGGGGGTATAAGACCCCTGCTTAACCACCACTGTCGACACGTCGCTGCTTGGCACCCCATGCTAAGAGTGCGGTCTTGCATTCACTGAAGACGAGAAATCGTCGATACTAAATTATGTTGCTTGGCACCTGGGGAGGAGTCAGGGGGCTACATCCTCACCCTGTCGGGGAGAGATAGCCACCCCTCGTCGATGAGATATACAATGGTCAACTGACGCCCTGTCGGTGAATCGTATAGCCCCTGCGTCGGGGATATCCTGGCGCCAACCATGTTTGAAATAATATAGCAATTTTAAGACCACATATGGAGCATAAATCATGGGGAAATGAGCTCTCATAACCAACAAACTACATACACCAAAGACATAAAACTACACATCCCAATAAACCCAAAATTGGATGCAGTCGGATATAGCATATATATATATATATATATATATATATATAGAGATGTACGATTCTGTTAGCCAACCGCGTACCGCGATCGCGCCCCGCGATCGCGATCGTAAATCGCGATCAGATCGTATATACCCACCGACATCATAAATATGTCATTGTGGTCAGCGCACCAGTGGTAATTAAAATAACACCCTACAGAGCCCAGACTTATCAGAACGAGCTCAGCACTAGTCCCGACATTAGCCTTGACCTTGACCTCGCTCATATATGCTCATATAGGCATGTTTCTGGACCTCGACCGATCCGACTAAAATTTAATATGTAGGCATACTTTGATCCCGGGAACAATACGGGTGGGTAAAATTTCACATGCGATCGCGTCCTTGACCTTGACCTCTCTCATATATGCTCATCTAGGCATGTTTCTGGACCTTGACCGATCCCACTCAAATTTGGTATATATGCCTACTTTGATCCCGGGAACAATTAGTTGATGCATATGTGTAGACAGTGTGACCTCTGGTAGTGGAAAACCGCTCCACGCAGTTGAAATTTGGTAAAAACAGGTCATCACGGACTTCAATACGTCTATGTACAAACCGAACATTATCGCTAGTATGGCCCGTTTTTAGGGCTCCAGGACACCACACACGCATAACCCACGAACATAACAGGCATGTCATTGTGGTCAACACATCATCCCTATTTACAATTTAACCCCACGCAGCTGGATTTCTAGAGCACGAGGTCAGCACGGGTCCCGACATATTCGTCGTGATTTCATATAAATTGGCATTTCTACCTAATTTCGAGGTACCAGGACACTCTACAGAGATAACCCTCCACATTAGTTGATTCATATGTGTAGACAGTGTGACCGCTGGTAGTGTAAAGCCGCCCCACGCAGTTGAAATTTGGTAAAAACAGGTCATCACGGACTTCAATACGTCTATGTACAAACCGAACATTATCGCTATTATGGCCCGTTTTTAGGGCTCCAGGACACCACACACGCATAACCCACGAACATATCAGGCATGTCATTGTGGTCAACACATCATCCCTATTTACAATTTAACCCCACGCAGCTGGATTTCTAGAGCACGAGGTCAGCACGGGTCCCGACATATTCGTCGTGATTTCATATAAATTGGCATTTCTACCTAATTTCGAGGTACCAGGACACTCTACAGAGATAACCCTTCACATTAGTTGATTCATATGTGTAGACAGTGTGACCGCTGGTAGTGTAAAGCCGCCCCACGCAGTTGAAATTTGGTAAAAACAGGTCATCACGGACTTCAATACGTCTATGTACAAACCGAACATTATCGCTATTATGGCCCGTTTTTAGGGCTCCAGGACACCACACACGCATAACCCACGAACATATCAGGCATTTCATTGTGGTCAACACATCATCCCTATTTACAATTTAACCCCACGCAGCTGGATTACTAGAGCACGAGGTCAGCACGGGTCCCGACATATTCGTCGTGATTTCATATAAATTGGCATTTCTACCTAATTTCGAGGTACCAGGACACTCTACAGAGATATCCCTCCACATTAGTTGATGCATATGTGTAGAGAGTGTGTCCGCTGGTAGTGGAAAACCACCCCACGCAGTTGAAATTTGGTAAAAACAGGTCATCACGGACTTCAATACGTCTATGTACAAACCGAACATTATCGCTAGTATGGCCCGTTTTTAGGGCTCCAGGACACCACACACGCATAACCCACGAACATAACAGGCATGTCATTGTGGTCAACACATCATCCCTATTTACAATTTAACCCCACGCAGCTGGATTTCTAGAGCACGAGGTCAGCACGGGTCCCGACATATTCGTCGTGATTTCATATAAATTGGCATTTCTACCTAATTTCGAGGTACCAGGACACTCTACAGAGATAATCCTCCACATTAGTTGATTCATATGTGTAGACAGTGTGACCGCTGGTAGTGTAAAGCCGCCCCACGCAGTTGAAATTTGGTAAAAACAGGTCATCACGGACTTCAATACGTCTATGTACAAACCGAACATTATCGCTATTATGGCCCGTTTTTAGGGCTCCAGGACACCACACACGCATAACCCACGAACATATCAGGCATGTCATTGTGGTCAACACATCAACCCTATTTACAATTTAACCCCACGCAGCTGGATTTCTAGATCACGAGGTCAGCACGGGTCCCGACATATTCGTCGTGATTTCATATAAATTGGCATTTCTACCTAATTTCGAGGTACCAGGACACTCTACAGAGATATCCCTCCACATTAGTTGATGCATATGTGTAGAGAGTGTGACCGCTTGTAGTGGAAAACCACCCCACGCAGTTGAAATTTGGTAAAAACAGGTCATCACGGACTTCAATACGTCTATGTACAAACCGAACATTATCGCTAGTATGGCCCGTTTTTAGGGCTCCAGGACACCACACTCGCATAACCCACGAACATAACAGGCATGTCATTGTGGTCAACACATCATCCCTATTTACAATTTAACCCCACGCAGCTGGATTTCTAGAGCACGAGGTCAGCACGGGTCCCGACATATTCGTCGTGATTTCATATAAATTGGCATTTCTACCTAATTTCGAGGTACCAGGACACTCTACAGAGATAACCCTCCACATTAGTTGATTCATATGTGTAGACAGTGTGACCGCTGGTAGTGTAAAGCCGCCCCACGCAGTTGAAATTTGGTAAAAACAGGTCATCACGGACTTCAATACGTCTATGTACAAACCGAACATTATCGCTATTATGGCCCGTTTTTAGGGCTCCAGGACACCACACACGCATAACCCACGAACATATCAGTCATGTCATTGTGGTCAACACATCATCCCGATTTACAATTTAACCCCACGCAGCTGGATTTCTAGAGCACGAGGTCAGCACGGGTCCCGACATATTCGTCGTGATTTCATATAAATTGGCATTTCTACCTAATTTCGAGGTACCAGGACACTCTACAGAGATAACCCTCCACATTAGTTGATTCATATGTGTAGACAGTGTGACCGCTGGTAGTGTAAAGCCGCCCCACGCAGTTGAAATTTGGTAAAAACAGGTCATCACGGACTTCAATACGTCTATGTACAAACCGAACATTATCGCTATTATGGCCCGTTTTTAGGGCTCCAGGACACCACACACGCATAACCCACGAACATATCAGGCATGTCATTGTGGTCAACACATCATCCCTATTTACAATTTAACCACACGCAGCTGGATTTCTAGATCACGAGGTCAGCACGGGTCCCGACATATTCGTCGTGATTTCATATAAATTGGCATTTCTACCTAATTTCGAGGTACCAGGACACTCTACAGAGATATCCCTCCACATTAGTTGATGCATATGTGTAGAGAGTGTGACCGCTGGTAGTGGAAAACCACCCCACGCAGTTGAAATTTGGTAAAAACAGGTCATCACGGACTTCAATACGTCTATGTACAAACCGAACATTATCGCTAGTATGGCCCGTTTTTAGGGCTCCAGGACACCACACACGCATAACCCACGAACATATCAGGCATGTCATTGTGGTCAACACATCAGCCATATTTACAATTTAACCCCACGCAGCTGGATTTCTAGAGCACGAGGTCAGCACGGGTCCCGACATATTCGTCGTGATTTCATATAAATTGGCATTTCTACCTAATTTCGAGGTACCAGGACACTCTACAGAGATATCCCTCCACATTAGTTGATGCATATGTGTAGAGAGTGTGACCGCTGGTAGTGGAAAACCACCCCACGCAGTTGAAATTTGGTAAAAACAGGTCATCACGGACTTCAATACGTCTATGTACAAACCGAACATTATCGCTAGTATGGCCCGTTTTTAGGGCTCCAGGACACCACACACGCATAACCCACGAACATAACAGGCATGTCATTGTGGTCAACACATCATCCCTATTTACAATTTAACCCCACGCAGCTGGATTTCTAGAGCACGAGGTCAGCACGGGTCCCGACATATTCGTCGTGATTTCATATAAATTGGCATTTCTACCTAATTTCGAGGTACCAGGACACTCTACAGAGATATCCCTCCACATTAGTTGATTCATATGTGTAGACAGTGTGACCGCTGGTAGTGTAAAGCCGCCCCACGCAGTTGAAATTTGGTAAAAACAGGTCATCACGGACTTCAATACGTCTATGTACAAACCGAACATTATCGCTATTATGGCCCGTTTTTAGGGCTCCAGGACACCACACACGCATAACCCACGAACATATCAGGCATGTCATTGTGGTCAACACATCATCCCTATTTATAATTTAACCCCACGCAGCTGGATTTCTAGAGCATGAGGTCAGCACGGGTCCCGACATATTGGTCGTGATTTCATATAAATTGGCATTTCTACCTAATTTCGAGGTACCAGGACACTCTACATAGATAACCCTCCACATTAGTTGATTCATATGTGTAGACAGTGTGACCGCTGGTAGTGTAAAGCCGCCCCACGCAGTTGAAATTTGGTAAAAACAGGTCATCACGGACTTCAATACGTCTATGTACAAACCGAACATTATCGCTATTATGGCCCGTTTTTAGGGCTCCAGGACACCACACACGCATAACCCACGAACATATCAGGCATGTCATTGTGGTCAACACATCATCCCTATTTACAATTTAACCCCACGCAGCTGGATTTCTAGATCACGAGGTCAGCACGGGTCCCGACATATTCGTCGTGATTTCATATAAATTGGCATTTCTACCTAATTTCGAGGTACCAGGACACTCTACAGAGATATCCCTCCACATTAGTTGATGCATATGTGTAGAGAGTGTGACCGCTGGTAGTGGAAAACCACCCCACGCAGTTGAAATTTGGTAAAAACAGGTCATCACGGACTTCAATAAGTCTATGTACAAACCGAACATTATCGCTAGTATGGCCCGTTTTTAGGGCTCCAGGACACCACACACGCATAACCCACGAACATAACAGGCATGTCATTGTGGTCAACACATCATCCCTATTTACAATTTAACCCCACGCAGCTGGATTTCTAGAGCACGAGGTCAGCACGGGTCCCGATATATTCGTCGTGATTTCATATAAATTGGCATTTCTACCTAATTTCGAGGTACCAGGACACTCTACAGAGATAACCCTCCACATTGGTTGATTCATATGTGTAGACAGTGTGACCGCTGGTAGTGTAAAGCCGCCCCACGCAGTTGAAATTTGGTAAAAACAGGTCATCACGGACTTCAATACGTCTATGTACAAACCGAACATTATCGCTATTATGGCCCGTTTTTAGGGCTCCAGGACACCACACACGCATAACCCACGAACATATCAGGCATGTCATTGTGGTCAACACATCATCTCTATTTACAATTTAACCCCACGCAGCTGGATTTCTAGAGCATGAGGTCAGCACGGGTCCCGACATATTGGTCGTGATTTCATATAAATTGGCATTTCTACCTAATTTCGAGGTACCAGGACACTCTACAGAGATAACCCTCCGCATTAGTTGATTCATATGTGTAGACAGTGTGACCGCTGGTAGTGTAAAGCCGCCCCACGCAGTTGAAATTTGGTAAAAACAGGTCATCACGGACTTCAATACGTCTATGTACAAACCGAACATTATCGCTAGTATGGCCCGTTTTTAGGGCTCCAGGACACCACACACGCATAACCCACGAACATATCAGGCATGTCATTGTGGTCAACACATCATCCCTATTTACAATTTAACCCCACGCAGCTGGATTTCTAGATCACGAGGTCAGCACGGGTCCCGACATATTCGTCGTGATTTCATATAAATTGGCATTTCTACCTAATTTCGAGGTACCAGGACACTCTACAGAGATATCCCTCCACATTAGTTGATGCATATGTGTAGAGAGTGTGACCGCTGGTAGTGGAAAACCACCCCACGCAGTTGAAATTTGGTAAAAACAGGTCATCACGGACTTCAATACGTCTATGTACAAACCGAACATTATCGCTAGTATGGCCCGTTTTTAGGGCTCCAGGACACCACACACGCATAACCCACGAACATATCAGGCATGTCATTGTGGTCAACACATCAGCCATATTTACAATTTAACCCCACGCAGCTGGATTTCTAGAGCACGAGGTCAGCACGGGTCCCGACATATTCGTCGTGATTTCATATAAATTGGCATTTCTACCTAATTTCGAGGTACCAGGACACTCTACAGAGATATCCCTCCACATTAGTTGATGCAAATGTGTAGAGAGTGTGACCGCTGGTAGTGGAAAACCACCCCACGCAGTTGAAATTTGGTAAAAACAGGTCATCACGGACTTCAATACGTCTATGTACAAACCGAACATTATCGCTAGTATGGCCCGTTTTTAGGGCTCCAGGACACCACACACGCATAACCCACGAACATAACAGGCATGTCATTGTGGTCAACACATCATCCCTATTTACAATTTAACCCCACGCAGCTGGATTTCTAGAGCACGAGGTCAGCACGGGTCCCGACATATTCGTCGTGATTTCATATAAATTGGCATTTCTACCTAATTTCGAGGTACCAGGACACTCTACAGAGATATCCCTCCACATTAGTTGATTCATATGTGTAGACAGTGTGACCGCTGGTAGTGTAAAGCCGCCCCACGCAGTTGAAATTTGGTAAAAACAGGTCATCACGGACTTCAATACGTCTATGTACAAACCGAACATTATCGCTATTATGGCCCGTTTTTAGGGCTCCAGGACACCACACACGCATAACCCACGAACATATCAGGCATGTCATTGTGGTCAACACATCATCCCTATTTATAATTTAACCCCACGCAGCTGGATTTCTAGAGCATGAGGTCAGCACGGGTCCCGACATATTGGTCGTGATTTCATATAAATTGGCATTTCTACCTAATTTCGAGGGTACCAGGACACTCTACAGAGATAACCCTCCACATTAGTTGATTCATATGTGTAGACAGTGTGACCGCTGGTAGTGTAAAGCCGCCCCACGCAGTTGAAATTTGGTAAAAACAGGTCATCACGGACTTCAATACGTCTATGTACAAACCGAACATTATCGCTATTATGGCCCGTTTTTAGGGCTCCAGGACACCACACACGCATAACCCACGAACATATCAGGCATGTCATTGTGGTCAACACATCATCCCTATTTACAATTTAACCCCACGCAGCTGGATTTCTAGAGCATGAGGTCAGCACGGGTCCCGACATATTGGTCGTGATTTCATATAAATTGGCATTTCTACCTAATTTCGAGGTACCAGGACACTCTACAGAGATAACCCTCCACATTAGTTGATTTATATGTGTAGACAGTGTGACCGCTGGTAGTGTAAAGCCGCCCCACGCAGTTGAAATTTGGTAAAAACAGGTCATCACGGACTTCAATACGTCTATGTACAAACCGAACATTATCGCTATTATGGCCCGTTTTTAGGGCTCCAGGACACCACACACGCATAACCCACGAACATATCAGGCATGTCATTGTGGTCAACACATCATCCCTATTTACAATTTAACCCCATGCAGCTGGATTTCTAGATCACGAGGTCAGCACGGGTCCCGACATATTCGTCGTGATTTCATATAAATTGGCATTTCTACCTAATTTCGAGGTACCAGGACACTCTACAGAGATATCCCTCCACATTAGTTGATGCATATGTGTAGAGAGTGTGACCGCTGGTAGTGGAAAACCACCCCACGCAGTTGAAATTTGGTAAAAACAGGTCATCACGGACTTCAATACGTCTATGTACAAACCGAACATTATCGCTAGTATGGCCCGTTTTTAGGGCTCCAGGACACCACACACGCATAACCCACGAACATAACAGGCATGTCATTGTGGTCAACACATCATCCCTATTTACAATTTAACCCCACGCAGCTGGATTTCTAGATCACGAGGTCAGCACGGGTCCCGACATATTCGTCGTGATTTCATATAAATTGGCATTTCTACCTAATTTCGAGGTACCAGGACACTCTACAGAGATAACCCTCCACATTAGTTGATTCATATGTGTAGACAGTGCGACCGCTGGTAGTGTAAAGCCGCCCCACGCAGTTGAAATTTGGTAAAAACAGGTCATCACGGACTTCAATACGTCTATGTACAAACCGAACATTATCGCTATTATGGCCCGTTTTTAGGGCTCCAGGACACCACACACGCATAACCCACGAACATATCAGGCATGTCATTGTGGTCAACACATCAGCCATATTTACAATTTAACCCCACGCAGCTGGATTTCTAGAGCACGAGGTCAGCACGGGTCCGGACATATTCGTCGTGATTTCATATAGATTGGCATTTCTACCTAATTTCGAGGTACCAGGACACTCTACAGAGATATCCCTCCACATTAGTTGATGCATATGTGTAGAGAGTGTGACCGCTGGTAGTGGAAAACCACCCCACGCAGTTGAAATTTGGTAAAAACAGGTCATCACGGACTTCAATACGTCTATGTACAAACCGAACATTATCGCTAGTATGGCCCGTTTTTAGGGCTCCAGGACACCACACACGCATAACGCACGAACATAACAGGCATGTCATTGTGGTCAACACATCATCCCTATTTACAATTTAACCCCACGCAGCTGGATTTCTAGAGCATGAGGTCAGCACGGGTCCCGACATATTGGTCGTGATTTCATATAAATTGGCATTTCTACCTAATTTCGAGGTACCAGGACACTCTACAGAGATAACCCTCCACATTAGTTGATTCATATGTGTAGACAGTGTGACCGCTGGTAGTGTAAAGCCGCCCCACGCAGTTGAAATTTGGTAAAAACAGGTCATCACGGACTTCAATACGTCTATGTACAAACCGAACATTATCGCTATTATGGCCCGTTTTTAGGGCTCCAGGACACCACACACGCATAACCCACGAACATATCAGGCATGTCATTGTGGTCAACACATCATCCCTATTTACAATTTAACCCCACGCAGCTGGATTTCTAGATCACGAGGTCAGCACGGGTCCCGACATATTCGTCGTGATTTCATATAAATTGGCATTTCTACCTAATTTCGAGGTACCAGGACACTCTACAGAGATATCCCTCCACATTAGTTGATGCATATGTGTAGAGAGTGTGACCGCTGGTAGTGGGAAACCACCCCACGCAGTTGAAATTTGGTAAAAACAGGTCATCACGGACTTCAATACGTCTATGTACAAACCGAACATTATCGCTAGTATGGCCCGTTTTTAGGGCTCCATGACACCACACACGCATAACCCACGAACATAACAGGCATGTCATTGTGGTCAACACATCATCCCTATTTACAATTTAACCCCACGCAGCTGGATTTCTAGATCACGAGGTCAGCACGGGTCCCGACATATTCGTCGTGATTTCATATAAATTGGCATTTCTACCTAATTTCGAGGTACCAGGACACTCTACAGAGATAACCCTCCACATTAGTTGATTCATATGTGTAGACAGTGTGACCGCTGGTAGTGTAAAGCCGCCCCACGCAGTTGAAATTTGGTAAAAACAGGTCATCACGGACTTCAATACGTCTATGTACAAACCGAACATTATCGCTATTATGGCCCGTTTTTAGGGCTTCAGGACACCACACACGCATAACCCACGAACATATCAGGCATGTCATTGTGGTCAACACATCATCCCGATTTACAATTTAACCCCACGCAGCTGGATTTCTAGAGCACGAGGTCAGCACGGGTCCCGACATATTGGTCGTGATTTCATATAAATTGGCATTTCTACCTAATTTCGAGGTACCAGGACACTCTACAGAGATAACCCTCCACATTAGTTGATTCATATGTGTTGACAGTGTGACCGCTGGTAGTGTAAAGCCGCCCCACGCAGTTGAAATTTGGTAAAAACAGGTCATCACGGACTTCAATACGTCTATGTACAAACCGAACATTATCGCTATTATGGCCCGTTTTTAGGGCTCCAGGACACCACACACGCATAACCCACGAACATATCAGGCATGTCATTGTGGTCAACACATCATCCCTATTTACAATTTAACCCCACGCAGCTGGATTTCTAGAGCACGAGGTCAGCACGGGTCCCGACATATTCGTCGTGATTTCATATACATTGGCATTTCTACCTAATTTCGAGGTACCAGGACACTCTACAGAGATATCCCTCCACATTAGTTGATGCATATGTGTAGAGAGTGTGACCGCTGGTAGTGGAAAACCACCCCACGCAGTTGAAATATGGTAAAAACAGGTCATCACGGACTTCAATACGTCTATGTACAAACCGAACATTATCGCTAGTATGGCCCGTTTTTAGGGCTCCAGGACACCACACACACATGACCCACGAACATAACAGGCATGCCATTGTGGTCAACACATCATCCCTATTTACAATTTAACCCCACGCAGCTGAATTTCTATAGCACGAGGTCAGCACGGGTCCCGACATATTCGTCGTGATTTCATATAAATTGGCATTTCTACCTAATTTCGAGGTACCAAGACACTCTACAGAGATATCCCTCCACATTAGTTGATGCATATGTGTAGAGAGTGTGACCGCTGGTAGTGGAAAACCACCCCACGCAGTTGAAATTTGGTAAAAACAGGTCATCACGGACTTCAATACGTCTATGTACAAACCGAACATTATCGCTAGTATGGCCCGTTTTTAGGGCTCCAGGACACCACACACGCATAACCCACGAACATAACAGGCATGTCATTGTGGTCAACACATCATCCCTATTTACAATTTAACCCCACGCAGCTGGATTTCTAGAGCACGAGGTCAGCACGGGTCCCGACATATTCGTCGTGATTTAATATAAATTGGCATTTCTACCTAATTTCGAGGTACCAGGACACTCTACAGAGATATCCCTCCACATTAGTTGATGCATATGTGTAGAGAGTGTGACCGCTGGTAGTGGAAAACCACCCCACGCAGTTGAAATTTGGTAAAAAACAGGTCATCACCGACTTCAATACGTCTATGTACAAACCGAACATTATCGCTTGTATGGCCCGTTTTTAGGGCTCCAGGACACCACATACGCATAACCCACGAACATAACAGGCATGTCATTGTGGTCAACACATCATCCCTATTTACAATTTAACCCCACGCAGCTGGATTTCTAGAGCACGAGGTCAGCACGGGTCCCGACATATTCGTCGTGATTTAATATAAATTGGCATTTCTACCTAATTTCGAGGTACCAGGACACTCTACAGAGATATCCCTCCACATTAGTTGATGCATATGTGTAGAGAGTGTGACCGCTGGTAGTGGAAAACCACCCCACGCAGTTGAAATTTGGTAAAAAACAGGTCATCACGGACTTCAATACGTCTATTTACAAACCGAACATTATCGCTAGTATGGCCCGTTTTTAGGGCTCCAGGACACCACACACGCATAACCCACGAACATAGCAGGCATGTCATTGTGGTCAACACATCATCCCTATTTACAATTTAACCCCACGCAGCTGGATTTCTAGAGCACGAGGTCAGCACGGGTCCCGACATATTCGTCGTGATTTCATATAAATTGGCATTTCTACCTAATTTCGAGGTACCAGGACACTCTACAGAGATAACCCTCCACATTAGTTGATTCATATGTGTAGACAATGTGACCGCTGGTAGTGTAAAACCGCCCCACGCAGTTTAAATTTGGTAAAAACAGGTCATCACGGACTTCAATACGTCTATGTACAAACCGAACATTATCGCTATTATGGCCCGTTTTTAGGGCTCCAGGACACCACACACGCATAACCCACGAACATATCAGGTATGTCATTGTGGTCAACACATCAGCCCTAATTACAATTTAACCCCACGTAGTCGGATTTCTAGAGCATGAGGTCAGCACGGGTCCCGACATATTCGTCGTGATTTCATATAAATTTGCATTTCTACCTAATTTCGAGGTACCAGGACAATCTACAGAGATATCCCTCAACATTAGTTGATGCAAATGTGTAGACAGTGTAACCGCTGGTAGTGGAAAACCGCCGCACGCAGTTGAAATTTGGGAAAAGTATAATAGGTAATCACGGACTTCAATACTTCAGTGTACAGACCGAACATTATCGCTATTATGGCCCGATTTTAGAGCTCCAGGTCACTCCACACGCATATCCCACGAACATGGTTAGTCTTTAGTGGTGGTCACCACATCAGTCCTAATTACAGTTTAACCCCGCGCAGCCTGATATCTAGAGCCGATGTCAGCACGGGTCCCGACATATTCGTCGTGGTTTAATATAAATTGTCATTTTTACCTAATTTCGAGGTGCCATGACTCTTTGGAGATGTCCGTCCACATTAGTGATTTCGCATCAATTGCCGTGTTTACCTAATTGCGAGGTACCGGGACTCGCTGTGGAGATGTACATGCGCCCTCAAATTTTGGTTATTAGTAGTGCGTTTCACATTACCTCTGATAATGGGAAACCACCTCACACAGTTACATGAAGTTTGGCAAAAGTATGTCATCATGGACCCTTGATATTTACACAACAAACTCATCTGATAACCAGCCGATAAATAAGTTATTCCAGTAGTAATCTCTATACTATAGTGACCGTTACAAATGAACACACGCAGCTCAAGGACGATGTCAGCACGAGCCAGGGCATAAATGTCGTGATTTCAAATAAATCGTCATTTGAGTCCAATTTCAGGATGCTCAGCGTTATTTGGTAATGGAGTGAAGTATATTTTTAGAGATCGAAAAAGTTATCGACTCTATACAGCTGAGGATGTGAAGAATACGCCATGTCACTAACTCGCGGCCATATTGGAACCACAGGCTCGGTTCAGCGGTTATAGTGCTATACATGTCAAAGTTCTGGAGTAGCATTTCCGTATATGGAAACCGGAATAATCCATAACTTCGTTATCTGATCTGGAAAGCTACTCCAAAACATTGACCTTTATCACTAAAACCACGAAACCTGAGCTGGATAAATCTCGGAAATCACGGATCGGAGCTGGATTAATCCAAAACGGCAGCGACTCAGTGATCTCGCTTATTGGGTCATCACAGAATCTGATACCGGTATGTATATCAGACATTTATATCAGAGCGCATATGTCCCGCTTTTAGAGTTGATGACCACTAAAGATGTATAAATCGCTAGAAAATTCGCAAGATTGTCAAGATGTAGAAAAATTCAAATGGTTACGAGAATATAGTGGGGCTCGTTAGGTTCAATCGTAAAAGTGGGCATAAGTGTATTTTGAGTATGTTAGTACTATAGTACTATATCTTTGAGAATCGTTGATAAAAATGGGCGTAAGTATATTTTCGACAGAGCAGGGCGTCATATTTGAGCGTCATGTTTGTGTATATTTTTGACTAACGATTGAACCTAACGAGCCCCCTATCTTATGTTACGGGTGCGGGTGTACTCCATCGATGCCCCGTTTGTGCGGAGTTAGAAAAGACGGGAAAAGTCGCGTGCGGCGATCTGAATAAACCGATTGTTTTCGTGGTACAATTGGAAAAAGTAGAATTGTACCACAAAACTGGAACGATATAGCCATGGTAACTCGGGCCACTGGCCAATCAGGACATGGCTTTTAAGCATAGTTAGGCAGGGTCGTAAATTACAATATAATATGTATGACACAGTGGCCATCACACTGATGTCCATTATAAATTTATCCCAAGCTGCCGGAATTCATTCGAACGAAGTCCACAAGAAGATCGATATTTATAAACGTCGATATTCCATATAGCCTATACATTGACATAAATTCATTGTGTTGCACAATCTGTTTAGATGGTTTTCCATGTGCATTGTAGTATCTTATTAGAAGAAATCGACCCAACGATAGGAGGGGCGGGTATTTTCGGGACACCGGGATCGACCCTTTTTATTTTTCGGGAATTGGGATCGTCAGATTTAATTTTCCGGGAATCGGGAACAGAATTCCACCGGGACCCGGGAAAGGTTGAAATTATTTTCCGGGACCCGGGAAATTATCCCCAATTAATCGGGATTTCCATTTTTATTCACCACATGAATTTGCATACATCACCTGGACATTTAGGGAATACCTGGTTTGCAGTGGTGTAGATCAGTGTAAAGAGTGATCTGTTGATTCTGTTCAATGGATTTGCATATACATGTAGGTTCGCATTTTATGTCATGTAAAATGATGTAATTGACCAGACAGTAGCCAACAAATCAAAATATAGCATAAAAATACAATATATGTAGGCTACATTGATCTACATTACTTGTGAATATTGTATGTTTTGTCGATACTCTATGTAATATTTTAATTCCTGGGAACTGGCTTTTTTTTACTGGGAACTGGGATTTGCTTTTATAATTCCTGGGAGCTGGGAAATGGCATATTTTTTTCCTGGGAACTGGGATTTGCTGATTTATTTCCTGGGAATCTGGGATTGGACCCCCCCCCTCAAATAGGACTGTAATTTTTATATTTTATACGCATAAGATGTCTGTCGCCACTAATCTGTCCCAATTATTGAGCTGAATGATACTCAGCAATAAATAAATTAGACCACTATAAATGGAATGTGTTCCGTCCGGATTCTTTACAAATTTACATTTTAAGCCGATAATTATATTATAGGCCGTGAAGTTCTGTTGTGATGCCATCTTAACATATACAGAGTATTCGTAGATAATTTGTTAACACAGTGCAAAAGTAACGGACACCATATCGAATGATCTGGTGGAAATATTCAGATTGAAACTTGGTATTATGTCCAAGTCATAATTTTAACATTCAATGAAACATATAATGAAAACATTTTCACAACGTTCTTGTTTGGTTGCTGTCCTGACAGACCAGAATTCTACAGTTTACTTATTAAATACAGTAGAATAAGCGCGAAATTTTAATAACAAATAGTGCTTGGAAATCAGCGATGGTGTCAATTTGAAATAACTATGGTAATTGAAGTTATTAGCCATACTTTATATTTTTTATTGAGGGACACCGGTCGACCAATTTTTAAATGGGGATCACCACCTATATATATACCATTAGCAATGGCATCTCTGTGGATTCTCTTGATACTTTTATATCAATGATATAATCAGTATAAATAATAAGGGGCAGATATAACAAAATGCTGCAAAAATTAAAAAAAAATGCAACATTTCAGATCCTTTCTTTAGTGATTGGATTCTCACATTCACTTAGAATCATAATTATACCGGTACATTAAAGGTACTCAATCCGATAAAACTCCTCTCAACTACTATTTCAATGTCTTCGCGGGTCAAAAATATTTTATTCGAGTTGAGGAATTCACCCATCAAAGCTCAGATTTGTTAGATATCGATTTTAGAAATATATTATTTTTCATTATCGGGAATACTATCTGGCCCAGAACTCATTCAAAATTGCGTTAAAATTACCACTTGATTATAGAGTTATCCATCCTTGTCTGTTTGAATAGATTTGGAGTACACATCCAGAGCATATTACGGCAGTTATTAGTACTCATCTCGAGTTAATAAGAAATTTCAACTGCGTGGGGCGGCTTTACACTACCAGCGGTCACACTGTCTACACATATGAATCAACTAATGTGGAGGGTTATCTCTGTAGAGTGTCCTGGTACCTCGAAATTAGGTAGAAATGCCAATTTATATGAAATCACGACGAATATGTCCAGACCCGTGCTGACCTCGTGCTCTAGAAATCCAGCTGCGTGGGGTTAAATTGTAAATAGGGCTGATGTGTTGACCACAATGACATACCTGTTGTGTTCATGGGTTATGCGTGTGGAGTGTCCTGGAGCCCTAAAAACGGGCCATAATAGCGATAATGTTCGGTTTGTACATAGACGTATTGAAGTCCGTGATGACCTGTTTTTACCAAATTTCAACTGCGAGGGGCGGCTTTACACTACCAGCGGTCACACTGTCTACACATATGAATCAACTAATGTGGAGGGATATCTCTGTAGAGTGTCCTGGTACCTCGAAATTAGGTAGAAATGCCAATTTATATGAAATCACGACGAATATGTCGGGACCCGTGCTGACCTCGTGCTCTAGAAATCCAGCTGCGTGGGGTTAAATTGTAAATAGGGATGATGTGTTGACCACAATGACATGCCTGATATGTTCGTGGGTTATGCGTGTGTGGTGTCCTGGAGCCCTAAAAACGGGCCATAATAGCGATAATGTTCGGTTTGTACATAGACGTATTGAAGTCCGTGATGACCTGTTTTAAAAAAAATTCAACTGCGTGGGGCGGCTTTACACTACCAGCGGTCACACTGTCTACACATATGAATCAACTAATGTGGAGGGTTATCTCTGTAGAGTGTCCTTGTACCTCGAAATTAGGTAGAAATGCCAATTTATATGAAATCACGACGAATATGTCGGGACCCGTGCTGACCTCGTGCTCTAGAAATCCAGCTGCGTGGGGTTAAATTGTAAATAGGGATGATGTGCTGACCACAATGACATGCCTGATATGTTCGTGGGTTATGCGTGTGTGGTGTCCTGGAGCCCTAAAAACGGGCCATAATAGCGATCATGTTCGGTTTGTACATAGACGTATTGAAGTCCGTGATGACCTGTTTTTAAAAAAAATTCAACTGCGTGGGGTGGTTTTCCACTACCAGCGGTCACACTCTCTACACATATGCATCAACTAATGTGGAGGGATATCTCTGTAGAGTGTCCTGGTACCTCGAAATTAGGTAGAAATGCCAATTTATATGAAATCACGACGAATATGTCGGGACCCGTGCTGACCTCGTGCTCTAGAAATCCAGCTGCGTGGGGTTAAATTGTAAATATGGCTGATGTGTTGACCACAATGACATGCCTGTTATGTTCGCGGGTTATGCGTGTGTGGTGTCAAGGAGCCCTAAAAACGGGCCATAATAGCGATCATGTTCGGTTTGTACATAGACGTATTGAAGTCCGTGATGACCTGCTTTTGCCAAATTTCAACTGCGTGGGTGGTTTTCCACTACCAGCGGTCACACTCTCTACAAATATGCATCAACTAATGTGGAGGGATATGTCTGTAGAGTGTCCTGGTACCTCGAAATTAGGTAGAAATGCCAATCTATATGAAATCACGACGAATATGTCCGGACCCGTGCTGACCTCCTGCTCTAGAAATCCAGCTGCGTGGGGTTAAATTGTAATTAGGGCTGATGTGTTGACCACAATGACATACCTGATATGTTCGTGGGTTATGCGTGTGTGGTGTCCTGGAGCCCTAAAAACGGGCCATAATAGCGATAATGTTCGGTTTGTACATAGACGTATTGAAGTCCGTGATGACCTGTTTTTACCAAATTTCAACTGCGTGGGGCGGTTTTCCACTACCAGAGGTCACACTGTCTACACATATGCATCAACTAATTGTTCCCGGGATCAAAGTAGGCATATATACCAAATTTGAGTGGGATCGGTCAAGGTCCAGAAACATGCCTAGATGAGCATATATGAGAGAGGTCAAGGTCAAGGACGCGATCGCAAGTGAAATTTGACCCACCCGTATTGTTCCCGGGATCAAAGTATGCCTACATATTAAATTTTAGTCGGATCGGTCGAGGTCCAGAAACATGCCTATATGAGCATATATGAGCGAGGTCAAGGTCAAGGCTAATGTCGGGACTAGTGCTGAGCTCGTTCTGATAAGTCTGGGCTCTGTAGGGTGTTATTTTAATTACCACTGGTGCGCTGACCACAATGACATATTTATGATGTCGGTGGGTATATACGATCTGATCGCGATTTACGATCGCGATCGAGGGGCGCGATCGCGGTACGCGGTTGGCTAACAGAATCGTACATCTCTATATATATATATATATATATATATATATATATATATATATGGTATCGTTCTGTTGGCCTCTGTATATCATATATAAACACTTTTTTTCCGAAAAGAAAACCCTAAACCAACTCAACGTGCGATTTCCCTACGCTCCTGTTGCGCAAATTCTAGTGTAAAAAGTGCGTCTATTTCAGACCAAGTTCAAACAGTAAATATGACCAGACAAGACATAGAAACCGCTTATCTCATTACCAATCTAACGACACCAGTCGAACATGATTACCTTTCAAAGCAATTACACCGGGCACCAGGTTACGGATAACCACAGGCACACACACCATGGATAAATACACGGTCAAAAGAACGGCATTTTTTTTGTACGGTTATATCTGACATATACCCATGGTTATATATAAACGGGCTATGAGCATCTGACCGCTGTTCTTTTATTCTAACTTTTTTTTTAGCTGGAAACAATATTTTTCCGCACGCATGTTTTATGATTTGTTTACGATAATAATTGCGCGGCTATATATTGGTCCAATTATATACACAAAATGGTATAATTGTCTTGTTGAAATAGTGTCTGGATACTTTAAATTAACGAGGTAGACTAGTGTTGAAACGATGGTCTAAACAGTTTAAAGATATATACAATGTGACTGGAATATATGGCCATTTCAAATTTGACGTTCATATCTAGACTATTCCAGACAGTCCTTTTCGAAATATCGTTACCTATATATATATACACATATGAGCTCTCTTTCGCAAAACCATAGCCGTCGGCGGAAAATTGCATACACTGCCTGGAATGTGCAAGGCTTTGTGAATAAAATTACCGATGAAGATTGCCGAAAGCATTTAGAAAAAATATGATTTTATAACGATATCAGAAACCTGGCACCACTCTGCGGATGCTATAGAAATGCCAGGGTACTGCTGTTTTGATCTTAGTAGAGGGTCAAATAGTACAATCAGAGGAGGAATTGCATTTTATTGTAAGAATAAGTATAAGTCTTCTGTTGAATTTTGTGGCAGTATCTTCAATATGCAATCGAATGTAGTATTTATATCCATATATATTTCTCCTGCGAACTCGACTTTCTGGGCTCATAGTAACAATTACGATTCCGTGTACGACAGCATTGAAACACTTTAAAAAGATTGTAAGTCTGACGACTTTGTTATCTTGGGAGGGGATTTTAACTCGAGAACAGCGAAACGGCCGGATTATGTTACAGACGATTGCGATAGGTATGGCCCCTTCCCGATACGTATAAAGTTGATGAAATCGCTGCGCGAGAAAGTTTAGATGATAAAGTAAACCATTTTGGGCGACAACTCCTCTCATTATGTAAAGCTGCGTCACTGCGTATACTCAATGGAAGAACAACGGGCGATACTTTTGGGAACTTTACGAGTTGTCAATATAATAGGTGTAGTATGGTCGATTATATTATAGTGTCAGAGAAATATCTATCGGACGTGTCCTATTCTGTGTGAAAAATCCAAATGAATTTTCAGATCACAGCCAACTTGCTGTTCACTTAGAATATTTTCAAGAGAGTACTAATTGCGATAAAATGTTTAAATATGAATATACTGTACCGAAATATTCATTGAAATGGACTAAAGATAGTGCAAACAAGGCAATAATGACTGTTAACAGCAAATGTTTCCAAGACGAATTATCGAGGTTTAGAGTATCGCATTATGAAGAAACCGCAAATGACACAGAAAAAGCTGTAACTGACTTTACCGAACTTCTTAAAAGACTGAATAAGTCGGCATCCAAAACTTTAAAGAATGGTAAAATTAAGCAATATAAAAAACGTAGGTGGTTTAATGATAAATGTAAAACACTAAAATGCATAATGCAAAAAGCTGCGCGTGAAATGAGAGAGCAGCGGCTGAACAAAAGTTTAATTGAAAATTTTTGCGCAGCTAAAAAAGCATATAAAAGGGAAACTAAATATTGAGCTAAATTATTCCGACAGAAATTTGCAATAGAACTTGAAAACATGGAAACGTCAGATCCGAGTGAATACTAGAAGTTTATTTTAAAAATGAGAAATGATAGTATAGGAAAGATAACGACGATCTTCATCCAGACAGTAGCGAGTTTGCGATACCCATCCGACGGGAACGGGTACGGGTGAATCGGTGAACATCGTCACGATCACTTGCGTACTTTCAATGCAGCTCATAAAGCCATAGCGATTTGGAACGGGTAGATTTGTCCCATTGACCGGTAACAGTTCACTAAGATTTTCTCCCTTATAGGTTCATGAATTACATGAAATTCAAGTCAGCTGTGCGTTAACCTATTTATTGCAAGATTTCATGGGCAAACATCATTGATAAAGTTGTCATTTTAAGCCAGGTTTTATGTTCAAACTTTCGAGGCGGCTTCTAGCACTAAAGGTCGTTCCACACCGGGCGCGAGCGAGCGATTATAACGGCCGTTTTCTAACGTCCGTAGCAGTTCAAATCGCGCGATTTTTGTGTTCACACCGCAAGCGAATGAAACGCTTCGTCGCGCGCGATAGTCAGGTTATTATTCTGTGTGTACGCTAATTTCAGGGGAGTCAGGTGGCTGCATGGGGGATACCCCCACCCCACACACTTATGACTAATGTGTAGGGTTTCTGCACACAACATGTAGCCCTGCTACACAACCATTATTCATTTTTTATCTTAAACACATTTTACACAATAAATGGGTCAATTTATACACATTTATACACACTGGTGTGCATAAAATCAACACCTATGCCTTACACATTTTGTGTAAATTCTTACACATATATATCGTAGACAAGAATGTAAAGTTCAGTATTCCGAACTGTGGGTATATAGTATTCATGGCAAATGGAGATTTATATGTTAAAACTTTCTTGGTGTACAATGGTACGTAATATTTAGCTCTGTCATGTGTGAGTTTTCGTTTTAAATTAACAAACCATGGTCGTGGCGTGGTTGCACGTGATTAGTATTAACGTATTACAACAATCATTTAAACAAGAGTAAGAGCAGTATTCTTCATGAAAGTTTTAACAAATATATCCTCATATATCATTAATACAATACTCACAAGTCGGAATTCTGAATTACATTCCTTGTCTACAATTTGTTTATTCTCGTCAATCAAAATGACATGGGTATTGAGAAAACATATACTCAAACAATATCGCCGTCATGTAGCAGACTATGAAACTGGACGCACGCAATGCGCACGCTCTACATTCTTACACAAGAGTGTGTAATAAAATGTACACATTATGTGTAGAACGGCACTTGGTCAATGTATGTGTATGTAAAACTACACATTGCTATGTATATTAACCGGGTTTACACATTTGATGTGTAATCGTTTCTACACATTAGTTATAATAGTGCACCCACCCGGTAATACGCGATTATTATTAGTTGATGAATGCATTGTCTCATGTTTACCACAACGTCTTTTGGAATGAACTATATATATAGCCTCGTTATATTCTTTATCATTTCCCCTGATTATACCAAAATATAATTCACCAGCCAATGGAGCAGATTATACGGTCCATGATTTTAGTTCTTTACAGGGAATAAACTGAATATAGTAATCTAAGGTGGAATTTCAGTCACGAAAAATCACAAAAATAAATGGTTTAATTATTTGGTCATAGCGACATACAGTCATACAGACACACATGGCATACATACATACATACATACATACAGTCATACAGACACACACAGTCATACATACACACATGTGACATACAGACACACATGCATGGCGTTGTACTTCGATTATTAGCCTCTCGCTAAAGTCCTCCATTATCGCCGTCATCAAATAACAAATTACGGTCGTATAAACACCCCATTTGAGAGCCGTCCAATTATCTCGCTGGTTTGCAACAAAGCGAGAATTCGAGGAAGCATAAAATCACTGCTATAATCGCCTCGTGGTCAGCGAGTCGGTCGCTTGCGGTGTGAACATAAAAATCGCGCGCTTTGAACTGCTACGGACGTTAGAAAACGGAGTTATAATCGCTCGCTCGCGCCCGGTGTGGAACGACCTTTAGATATATATGGAAGGCCGATCTTTTCACTAAAACGTTGTTCATTGCATTAGTTACAGGTTGTGGTTAATAGAGTGAGTAGATGATGCTCTAGACTACAGATTGTCTCCGCGTTAGGAGGGCTGTCCACCTTCTAAATATACCCCCTTGAACCATATTATATCAAATTCACAAGTTTGCGCATAATTCCATTTGCAAGCACACCACCCGTCGTGGTTTTATTTTTCCCAACTGGTCCCTCACATCCGCCTGGATGGTACAGCATATTATAAATGAATCAGTAGTCTTTTTGTCACTAGCCGGGGTGGCATAATCCATTGGGCCGAACATTACAAGAAAATGTGTAGATCTGAGCCTGAACAATCCTAATATCCTAATATCTATAACGCCATGCAAATTACCTCGATTAAAAACAAAATTAATTATCAGTTTCTGACTGGCCACTGGGGAGGGACCGGGACACACCGAATCGACCATGGTTCGGCCCGGTATATATGAGAAATATTTGAAATATGAACATGACATTTGCTAAATCCTAGCATCCAGACTGGCATCAAGTTTACCATTTGTTGGATATTTTGAGACCTGACACCCCCCCCCCCCCTCCCAAAGGTTGGAAAATATTCTGAAAATTTTCTGTTTTCAGTTCAAATGTTTTACCAAAAATAGGAAAATATTCAAATGTTGGTCTAAAACTACAAATTCTCCACTAATAAATTGTTGGAAAATTAACTACGAGAACAATATCAACCTATTGTTGGTGTGAAATTTCCAACAAATGTGTAAAATTTCAAACTGTAGAATATTTTACCAAAGTTGGGGGGGGGGTGAGACACCCCTGTTGTCACTTCCCTGTCCCAACATTTGTACAATGGCATCAATATATCGTGGATTTATCCATGTATTTGAATTCGACCGTTTAGTTACTTTATCTTTATCGTATGTAGGTGGGGACTGGTTTCTCATTTTAATATGTAGATATCTACCATCTGAAAGGGCATGGTGCATTTGAACCACAATACTGGTATATATTGTAGTGGGGATAATATAGGTCGCTAAAGACACGAAATATCTATATATACTCTACAAAATCTAAGCATAATCAGAGAGAGTTTCAGCTGTTTACTGTGTTTCTCACATATGTGAAGTAAACGCTCTTTATTCAATCCGTATAATAAAACAGACTACATCTTAACACATGTTATCGTTACCAAGTTTAACTTTTCAACCTACGTCTTGGTTTAGATCCCCAAAAAATCCCTATTCTTGTGATAAATATTCCCTTGCCCCGACCATTCGATCTGTTGAAAAATTCCAAACCAAATTAATGTTTTCTTAAACGGCTCATTCGAATCTCCAGATTTTGTCTACATAATTTGGAGGGACGGACACGATACGTCGATAAATACACGAAAGATTGGTATGCCGGCTTGATATGCTTTGAAAAACACTTGAAAGTCACAGCCATTTTCCAGCCGTTGTCAATTTTTCGCCCCAAGTCAGACAAACGCTCTTTATTGCTACCATATCAGGAATAGAATATCACGGAACGCTCTTTTCTGTTCCATGTCGTGCAAATGGCTGTTTTTTTGTTTAGGTCCCAAACACCTTGTTCATACTTGCATTGTTCATTACTTCTATACGTCTTTTTTGGGTTACAGAAAGGTAGTTAAAGGTACTCAATCCGTAAAGAGGGTCCCCATCTCAACAGATTCCAACAACAACAATCCGATCAGAGGGTCCTATATTACTCTTTCTTTGGCTTTGGGGGTAAAAAATATTTGATTCGAGTCGAGGAACCCATCAAACAAAGCTCAGAGTTATTAGATATTGATTTTTGAAATTTTTTATGTTCTCGAGATGAGTACTAATAACTGCCGTAATCTGCTCTGGATGTGTACTCCAAATCTATTCAAACAGACAAGGATGGATAACTCTAAAATCAAGTGGTAATTTTAACGCAATTTTTACTGAGTTCTGGGCCAGATAGTATTCCCGATAATGAAAAATAATAGATTTCTAAAATCGATATCTAACAAATCTGAGCTTTGATGGGTGACTTCCTCGACTCGAATCAAATATTTTTGACCCCCGAAGCCATTGAAATAGTAATTGAGAGGAGTTTTATCGGATTGAGTACCTTTAAGCTATTTATCGACCTACTTCGATACCGGGAAAAATTCAAAAGCTAATACTATATATTTGTATTTTGGAGCGCAACCCGCCATGTGGCTTTAATATGACTAAATATTCCTCATATAAAATAGGGGACACATTCGGTCTTATATCTGACTGAAAGTACATGTTGGACATTATTAGACCCTGAAGCTAAAACAGTACATTTTACACCGAATATTGGTTGGAAAATTTAACTTTAACGTAATTGTATATTTGAGCTATCATAATCTATTGTCTATGTCTGAAAATTCCAACCGATGTATAGTCAACAGTCGATCGGTCTATGACTTGTATAATCCAATTGTGGAAAATGTTACCGAGATGAGTGATAGAAAATCACCAACCCCACCCAACTGCGCCTCGTCCTTAATGAAAGCAACTGATTATCATGAGGCCCATTTCTGTTTAACATAAATAAAAATTTCCAACAATCCATAACGGTAAGTATAACATCGGCCAATAAAGCGAATGCGAATAACAATCTATCTATATTATAATATATTTTGGTTGCAGTTGGCTCTCCATACATTACCAGTCGATGTGATGAATTCTACCCGTAAAACTCGCTAATAGTGTTAAATTCTTTAATGATTTATATTGCAACAGCGCTCATCGGGATAAAGAAACTTTTAAATGTAAAACTGACAAACCTAAGATCATTTGCGATCTCAATAATGATGAAATTTCGACCCTGGAAGTAATAGGCGTTCTGAAGAGTTTGAAAAATAATAAATCTCCATGCAGTGACGGGCTGCGGAATGAACTATTGAAAGCCGTGGGACCGATTGTGGCACAACATTTAACAAAGTTGTTTAATTTGGTTCTGAACTCTTCATATTATCCTACATGTTGGAGCGAGTCCATACTGACACATATCTATACAAAATGTGATCGTCATGATCCAAACAATTATAGAGCTATAGCTTTGAGCAGTTCTATTAGTAAAATATTTAACAAAATAATCAATACACGAATTTCCAAATTTTTGGATGATAATGATATTATAAGTGATAATCAATACGGATTTAGAAAAAATCGAAGCACGATTGATAGTGCGTTCATTTTGAAATCGCTAACTACCAAGTACCTGAAAGAGGTCAAACCTCTATATGCAGTATTTGTAGACTTCCGTAAGGCATTTGATACTGTCCATCGAGAGACAATGTTTACAAAATTGAAACATGTTGGTATCAATGGCAATATTATGAAAACTCTGGAATCTATGTATGCGTCAAGTGCTTATTCGGTACGAACTAGCCAATGTTATGGGCCTCATATGATTTCAAATATTGGCGTTAGACAAGGATATATTATTTCTCCCACAATTTTCAAAAATTTATTGACGACATTAGCACCGAATTTGATGATTCGTGCAAACCGGTTAAAGTTGGCGAAAAATGTCTAAGTCATATGCTATTTGGAGATGATCTGGTTATGCTATCTGAAACTGCTGAAGGCATGCAAAGATGTTTGAATAAATTGGAGAATTACAGCATAAGGAACAAAGTAGAAGTGAATCTTTAGAAAACTAAATGCCTGATATTCAGGCGACAAAAAACTAACTGCCTTTAAAATAAGCAACACTCCGTTGGAAACAGTTAAGGAATATACCTATCTTGGTATTAAATTTTGTGCAAATGGAAAAGTTTGCAAAGCCCAGATGGATGTTAACAACAAAGGGTTAAAAGCAATGTATAGTTTAATGTCATCCTTGCGCAAACATGATCTTTTCTCAGTAAGCATTTGGTGTAAACTATTTGACAAGTCGATAAAACCTATCGTTCTATATGGTTGCGAAATATGGGCATCGCATATTAATATTAACAAGCTCGAATCGATTCCATGTGAAATTACACATGCTAAATTTTGTAAATCAGTGTTGGGTTTAAATAGAATGGCGCCTACTCACGCGACAAGAGCAGAATTGGGCAGATTTCTGATAGCACATGGTGCGATAATGAATGCTGTAATATACATGCTTAAACTGTCAGAAAGAAAACCGAATATGTTACTTCAGAATTCTGCCCAAATATGCGAGGAATATATAATTCCACCGTTTTTGGCAGAAGCACTTCACATGCCAAAAATAAGCGATTTAGAGAATAACCTATCGCCGGAATATCTCAATAAAGTCCGGGAAGAATTAAAATGCGTTCATATTCTGACGTTCAAAAACGAAATATTCGATGACAACAAGAAAAATGGTATGAATAAATTAAGAACGTATCGATGTTTCAAAGAACAATATGAAATAGAACCATACTTACTCCAAATTACAAATTTTTATACGAGATCGTGTTTCAGTAAGCTTCGAGTAATCAATCATAAGTTGCAGGTAGAGGTTGGGCGACACGCTCAGCCAAAAATACCTTATAAGTATACGAGAAACGCATATGTAAAAATGTGAAGCAAATGAAATTGAAACGGAAGAACACTTTATAATGAGATGTGAAAAACATAACTATTTGCGGAAGAGATTTTTCACTGAAATAGGATTTCACCAACCAATTTTCGTAAACTTTGATGAAAAAGAAAAGTTTATATTCCTCATGACGGCTGAAAACCCGAGCATTTGCAATCTGATCTGTAACATGGTTCGGCAGTTTTCCGCAAATAATTGAGAATATAGCGTTGAGTTACAAATACATGTTATATATATATTTTATATGAAATTGTCTTGACTTGTGTTTAAATTATCTGTATTATGAAAACTGCCCCGCGTGGGTGTATTATGTCAATAAAAAATTTAATGTTAATGTTAATGTGCATGAAGATATATGGGGTGGCAAATACTTGCCGAGTACAAGAGGGTTATAAATTAAATTACGAATTTCCGTTTACAAGATGCATGTAGTCAAATTAATTGACGGATAGTGGATTGGGCAACGGGTGGCACACACGATCGTGTAAATAGATATGTTGATACGGGGCGTAAACTGAAGCCACTCACTAACTAGTGACTATATAATAACTTAAATTAGTATATATATGGGACTAGTATATATATAATATAACATTTATTTGATACATTTGCTTGAAAACTGTACAAATATTACTCGACAACGACCATTTGTATTTTCGCATTCCGGCTAATCTGCCATCCGTAACATTACTTCGTACTCAACAGGCTTACAAATAATGGAAATCTGGTTCCTTGTTCTACGACTCAGAGACTATAGATACCAACAACAACAACATTCGAGTACAGTATCCCTTTAAAGCAAGGATCGGATCGGATCGGATCCAAAGCTACAAAGATCGGGTCTTGTCAGCGCAGGCACGGCCTATAACTGTTTTAAACATATTCTATTGCTGTAGCGCATAACAGTGAATAAATACAATGAATCGAGTGAATAAATACAATGTATATGATTTTGAATTCCCGTTGAACACGAGAGTTGACGTTCGTCGCATATTTCAATTGTGTTTCTGTGCAATGGACAGTAAAAGTCTGGCGAGATCCCGAGGTTGTGCATGTACGGGGTCTTGTTATTTTTATGCCGCTGATTTTTATACAGAAAGTGTGATAAGATAAGATAATATTTAATGCAAAGTACATCCACAGGTCGTTGCACATATAATAAATATACAACAGATATCAACATAAAGAAAAATTTAACGTGAGTAATCACGTACGATATGCATATACTTTCTCGTGCATTTACTGTCATAAAATATCACGTATATACACTTGCTAGCTTTTGTTAGATATATCTCGCATATAACCTTAACGGTTGCATGCAATTTGTTCATTCTGCATAGAACACAATCTTTCTCTCACAGGTTTTGGGGGCTGTTTGTGTCTGCCTTTTTCGATTTCCAGTCGATGATCGATTACTGATTCTCAATCTCACTTTGACAGATCGCGCGTTGAAAATGCATGGTTCAATTTCATACATTGATTTGAATAATATATACGTTCATATTTTATTTCCACTGATAGGTTTCTTTTCGACATGAATAAAATCGCATCAAATGATCAGATTTCAGTTTATCAACCACGGCGCGCTCTTGTATCCCTTGGTATCTCCGGCGGTCTGAAATATCGACGTATATTTTCCATATAATTCATTGCATGATGAAATAGAAGGGTCTCTAAGTGATTCGATGTATGCATCATGTGCCAAGCACCCACTTGAAAATGTTCAATGTTTTTTCATATATCTAAATTGTTGAGTAATCGCATTATCTCTAACTGGGAATCTGCCCAATTCTGTGCGGACGGTACGATTCGTGGCATTTCGGTTAACATCTATAATGTTGTTTTGCAAAACCTCAGATGGACTTGTTCACTTGGTATTGTATCTAAGTAAAGCATATTGGTGTCTCTTGTCCATGTCTCACATCCGTATATAAAATTATCGGTTGTATTAATTTGTCGAACAATTTGCATTTATATAGTTGAAATAAAAAGCTTCATCTTAGAAGGAACAGATTGGGTTAAAACGAACATTGCTTTCGTGGCTTTCCCGCTTGTATGTTCTTGTGATTTGCCATTCTACCAGTCTATGTGAATTTTATCCCGAGATATGGATACTCTGAAATTAACTCAAGCGATTTCGCATTTATATTGAAACTTAGATCACGTTTCGTTTAGCTCAGGCCAATATAATCAGTCTCGCTAAACAATAATGCCGAGCTAATCCCGACATAAGAGCGAATTTATGATCCATGCAAATGGAATTTAATCGGATTCGTGTATCTGAACAACTTCGTCAGTTGCTACTGGGGTAGGTTGTTTCTAGATGTATAGTATAGTGCATGATTTCCCAGTGAACGAAGCCAATCTGCGCGGTCTTTCCTCCACTCGTAAAAATGACAAAGTCGTAATATTGTTTTCCCAAGCGGAAGAAACGCCGATAAAATTCAATAAACTAAAGCATGTGTGTCTCATAACATACGAGTGTCGCTTTTGAATTGGCAGTTGATGATGGGCGTCAAGTATATATTCAATATGATGTGCGGGGTTTTTATGTTATTAACAACTAATTATTCCCCATAGGCGACAGTGTAGATCGTGTTCCCACACGAACATTGGATTCAGTTTTGTTCTGCATGTGAATAACTAGACTTTTATAGGAGTTGGTTCCAGATGGAACCGAAGTAGAGTGGAACCAAAGTGCTTGGATCTATATTGGTATTTGGTTCTCCTGGGAACTTTTCTCTTGGAGTGAATAGGTTCTGGACATTAAATTTTGGTTCTAGACGAAGAACCAAACAGAATCAATGATTCTTCATTCGGAACCAAATCTCAGAACCAATTCAGAATCAGTAGGTTATACGCTCAATTGTTTTGCTCTTCATCGAAACATACAGGAAACCAAACGACGATTGGTGATCATGGAGCCACTGCTCCACCTCTTATAATAATAATAATAATCGTACATTTAATTACACGCATTAGACATGTACCATGTTTCAATGCGTTGGACAATTATTACCCCGATGAGCCTGAACATTCAGTAATCCATCTACTGCTCCCCGGGGACAGGGGGAGGTACAGTCACAATGTGACTGCATACTGACAAGATCTTTCACTGCTCATAATCGGGTACCCGTGTTAACGCTTGGGTGGAGCGAAACAGACACAGTACGAGTGACCTTGCTCAGGGGTCACAACTTGGCGCGAAATTCGAACAGCGTGCGATCTCACAATTGCCCGCTAATCGATTTTTGGACAAGCCACTCTTGTTTGTGCCAAGACGAGAAGTGCATAGTGGAAACCGCGAATGTTCAGTGCAAAAAAGTTGAAATAACTGAACAAATAATTTGCAAAATCAGCAGGATATGAAAAATGGCGGCTTTCACACTTATATGGGCGCCTTTCACGCGCGGTTTGGAGCGGCGCCTTCAGCCATGAACTGTAGCTTAATTCAATGAGCCGTTTATGAAGCAATATATATATATAGTGACTTGTTCAGTCGTGTCCTTCTAGATTTTCTTTAAGCATAATTTCTACACACGGCAATGGATACAAGCTATGGTGACATGTACATGCATGTTGAGGGATACCCACAATGAACTGTGTTGGGTGTTGCATTTGGATGTTATTTGCAGTGGATCGGTTCCAATTCTGAAAAAGAAACCCACATTGGCTTATTTTAAACATTATTTATTATTAGAGATGTGCTTATATGACATTACTCATTTAATACGTACTGCTGTATCGAGTGTACATGCCGAGGTATTATACATCAAGCATTCATAATTATAAATAATGAAGTCATTTCCCGCGACAATAAGCATAATACATGTATTATTCGACAATAGTAGCATGATATATAGATGACGTCTACACGAAAGGTTAGTAGCAGCATCTGAGATAAGGGGCACTAGTTGGTAAATAAATAAAAAAAACTTTTTCCACAGTAAAATCTGACACTAGTCCAATCGACCAAAATAAATTTCTCGGATCCATATTATCAACGAGATTTACAGCGGTTTACGACAACAATATTGGCATGTTATTTTCAATTTGCAACCGGATCCACCTTTTGAATAAAGCATTACAGAACGGATACATGCTTAATGTTTTCACGACACGTTGTTATTTGGACCATTTACAGATTGAAAGCCGGAGTTAAATTTAACAATTCATGCTAAATTGCTGGGACGGTGTATACATATGCTGCGTTGTTCAGTAATAGCGCAGGGTAAACTCTTGGACGATCTGCACGACGCATGTAACTGCCGTGGGAACCTCCCATTCCATTAGCGCACATCGAACAGGAATTATATACCTCCTCCACTTGTGCGATGTAGTATAGATCATCTAAAAGGGGTGCCTTTCTTCCGTAATTAGGCAGCCATCAAAAGGCCATCTGTTCCGTACACACGGACAATGGAAGGCCGAGATAACAGATTACATAGAGGTATTGACTTTATTGGCTACAGACTGCACGCTTATTGTTATAATTTCCTAACAAATGTGTTATGAAGAAGGAATGGCTCTCCACTTTGCGCAAGCTCAATTGTTCCATATGGAATATATCCAAGACGGTGGCGATTGTTCCGGCAACTACAAATTTGTGTAGCGACTGTAACCTTCTTGCGAATTGATGAAGGGCTTTTATTGATAAAATCATATCATGAGACTAGACAACAACAAAATAAACCGTTTGCATTTTTGGAGTGCGCTGTCTGATTCGCGGAACATTCTTTTTCCCTTTAACATACCTATCTGAACTAATCTATCAACGGAGGGATATTGAAGATTTATATTGTCACCAAGATACGAATCCTTTGGGATTCTCTCATTGACTGAATAACCTTTAGGGAAGATAAGTTCCATTATTACTGGTCTCTCATTGGTACCTTTCTTTGGAACTGTATTAAGAGGATTAATAATCAAAGGTACCATAAATGGTTTTCATATGAAAGACCCAATGATAGACTGATGTTCAATTTCGGACACAATGGACATCCAAGCCCCTTTATGATTAGATATCGCTTGATTCACAATATTTTAAAGATACGGGCGGCGTTGGCGGTGGGTATGCTGTTAAAATATTCACCTCCGTCGAAAACAGCCATAAACAGAAAGAATAGTAAAATATAGACAGACTGTTCTTATACAAATCAGAAATATGGCATGAATGTTTATTGTCAAATGTCTTTCCTTTGTTATGTAAACAAAAGCAAAAACCGTTACAGAATCTGGCTTTTGTTTAGATCCGGATATGGTAAACATAAAGAGCGTTATTTGTTACTGTTTTCCTGATATAGAAATAATAAAGAGCGTTTATATCATTTGTGTGTGTTTTACCATTAGAATTGCGCTGTGTTGTGTAAACAGAAGCAAAACGTCTGTACCACGATCACGCTCATGTTCCCTTACGTACACCATCGTAAGCCTTGACGACAATATACTATTTACGCGCTGATTATGCTTGGCATATGAACAAAACTATATATATATTTAATATTCCTTCTGTTGATGGCGATTTAAACAAATATTACTATTTCTGCAACGAACGCCGCCCGTGCCTTTGACTATCTGAACTAATCTATCAACGGAGGGATATTGAAGATTTATATTATCACCAAGATTCGAATCCTTTGGGATTCTCTCATTGATTGAATAACCTTTAGGGAAGATAAGTTCCATTATTACTGGTCTCTCATTGGCACATTTCTTTGGAACTGTATTAAGATGATTAATAATCAAAGGTACCATAAATGGGATTCATATGAAAGACCCAATGATAGACTGGTGTTCAATTTCGGACACAATGGACATCCAAGCCCATTTATGATTAAATATTGCTTGATTCACAAATGGGAAACCAAATTCAAATACAAATTTCTTTATCTTCATAAAATTCAAGCATAATTCTAATATCTGAATATTCAGTCCACTTTTCACTGGGATTTGCAGACATTCGTAATTGTACATGCCTGACTCGAGAATGCGATTGTGATCAGCTATCAAACCATGACTCAAATTAACATTGTTCAAACAAGTATGTTGGGTAGGACCAGTATATTCACTAGACTGAATATCAGGAATGACAGACTGTTCCTGGATTTCTATTTCTGTCTGATTCAATGTAGGCAAAACCTTTGAGTATATAGTGTCTGTATCTTCTAGTAACTCGGACTTTATAGATTGGGAGTTTACCGTTTGCAGTTCAAAGTTAGATACCTCGGCATCAGCTGGCATTTCTGTTTCGGGGGGTTTTATACTGGTAACAGCGTATTCTTTAATTTCAGTATTTTGTACGACACAAATTACGTCAATTGATTCATTATACTCGGGATATTTTTTAGAATGTGCCATTATTAAATATTCAGGATACAAGCACTTGGCCAAAGGATTCAGTTCAAATTCTGATAATTTATGAGTATTTTCTAGTCATCGTATGGGCAAGGAAAGGAACACTCTGGTGCGATTATTTTTCTTCTAGTTTTTCTTTCCAACAAGTTGCACAGAAACGCTCAACTGTGTGTTCCTTTCCACGAATGGCTGCCTTGTGTGGCGCACTTATCGCATATCAATTCCTCTGATGCAGTGAAAAAAGCACCATGGCTGAGACTGAGATTCAATAGCATCGTTCCCACTGCGGCGTTGAAATTTCTGATTTTGTGAAAACATTGCTCTTAGGTTTGATATGTTTGACTAGAATTGGAATTTCAAACTGGACAGGGTCATCACTCTATGGACATTCACCAATTTCAATGCGCCTCAACCAATATACATAGAAATTCAAAAGGGCTCTCCATTCATATACTGAGTAGTAATAACTGATTTTATTGAGGAGAGCCAACCTGCCATCAACACTATTTCAACTTCTGAATATCCTCGTCGAGAAGTGCTTCATCTTCGAGGACGTCAACGGATGGAATTTCTTCGAACTCGTCGCTCAGATCGTCTTCGTTTAGCAGGGGACTGAACTCTGCCTTGCAGTTTGACACATCTATGCATTCGCGCTGTGGAACTTGAATGGTAGACTCGTACCTGGCTCATATGTGAAACACAACAACGCTATCGCTCTGTGACGTGCTCTCCCATAATAACGACGCCCAAAGTAGAGCGATGGCAAGGTTTATAGTCCGGGGACCAGTCAACTTGAATGGATGACGTTGCTTGGTTGAAATCACATCATCTGACGTTGCGCGCAGGCTTCAACTTGTTGTCATAAAGAAATGGACGTTGATTTCCTTGCGTTCCACGGAGTATGGTGGCAAATTGGTCTGACACATAAACATGTCAGACCATCTTTCATTCATATTCCATAAAACTCAATTGCAACATTACCAAGATATTTAGAATATTAAAACAGAGCTTTTAGCACCCATTTTCAAACGGTATTCTGCTAGCAAGTTACATTGAATGCATTCGTACAGTATGAAAACAGGTTTGGGTTGCGCATGACGTCACATGGCGCGATTTCAACCAATCAACGTTTGCATTCAAGTTCCACATAGCGAATGGAAGTAGGAGGGTAAATAGTATTGTACGAACGAAGTTGCAACGTGATACCAACATATCGTTCAAAGTGGTCGCTAAATACCTAAAAGCGTTTAATCTGCAAAGTGAGTGTAAATATACAAATATGGCATAATATATAGTTAGGAATTCACTGCATTTTTTCAGATAACAAGAACTTATGTATAGAACTTTTTTGTTAGAAGAGTAGTTTTGTGTCCATGATATCAGATAGTGAGAGGGTACTTAGTTAATGTTTCATTCAAGAAATTTTTCAATTATTTTCATTTAGAAAGACAGCAACCAATACCAATTTTCTATATTTGAGAATGTTAATTCCATGCCTGTTGAGCAATGGAAATTGGGCTAAAATGAGTTATTGGCATATGTCCACATCCAACTCGCAGCTAACCACTGTATCCGAATAGCTGTGGCCTATTTCCATTTGATTGCTCACTGTTTGAGTGGACCAGGCTACATATCAACATTTGTTTTCATTGGGCTGAAATATTCGTGGCTGCATTATTCTTCATTGTAATATATGGGGTATGGTGTTGCATCATGCACTTAATGTGTCACCTCAACATGTTGATGTTAATGAAGCTCCCTCTCAGAGTCAATGCTATTTTATGATTGGATGGTTGTTGGGGAAATTGTTAATTACTAGATGAAACAGGCTCCCCACAGAAGGAATCATATTTACTGGACCTCAAACAGGTATTTAAAACTATTGTTTAACTATCTATAAAATTACCAAGAGCAATATCTGAAAGTGCCAGTTGGATATGCCTAATTTAGGCATTTCAATTACTAAAATTCCTCATTTCACTGTACCACCATACCTCTAAAAGGAAGCGACCAGATGCTTACAAGTTTACAACAATAGTTTACAATACCATACTGCAGTTGAGTGAGAACTAAAGGGGAAACTTTTAACAAGCAAATAAGCCAAATGAATATAATTGTGATAGCCGTCTATGCTTATCTTTCTCAGCGATGTGTGAACGGTCTGTAGTAACTTTAGCCGGGTAAAGCGTGCCCCGTTTTGGTCTATAACATGCGATGTGTAAACGACACCTCAATTGCATGATTTCATCTCAACACTTTCTACCGCGGAACAAAACAGAAACCGGCAATAAATTATATGTTTATGTTGTTGTTGTTTTAACTGGAGGTATGGGATTATCACTACACATTTAAGCGGCATGACACCACCAACGCTTTTCAAAAACAAAACTTAGTTGTAAAATTGCACGATATGCGGTGGGCAGATATTGTACGATATGAGGTGGGCATATATTGGGTTCAGTAATGTTCGTGCACATGCAGCTCTCAGTTTCCGGTCCATTGTGAGTTTAAAAGATTTAACATTTTCCTAATTGCCCGTTGTCGTCTTGGAGAAGAATTTCCGGAAATGTAACATTTCCGCCTTCGCTTTTTTCTACTACGGCGTCAGGGTGCAAATGTTCTCATGGTAGTGCCGGAAATGGCTGTGCGTGTCCAAAGGTACTGATCGGTTCTGTTAGTGGACGCATTCCTCACAAGACATTTCCGGGTGATTAGGTTAAAAGACACACAAGAATTGCAAATTTTTTTTGTAAAAGCATGAAATTTGGTGTATATGTACCTGGTGCCTTACTAATCATTCTAAGATTGGGAGACAACCCCATAAAGTCGTCCCTTAGCAATTGTTGCTATGCATCTGTTTCCGCATTGGCTACGGATAGATATAATGGGAAATCCATATTCCTAGGCTATGCAACTGGATAAAACATGTTTGTGTAGGTTCTTGTATGTTTAAGTCATCAGAGTTAAGCAACTTGAAGAAATAATTTATGTTTAAATAATGTTTGATAATAATTTTTATTAGAAAACCACCATAGTAATGGGGTGATATGGTTATACAAATATTTAAAATCCTGACTTCATAGTGTACATGGGATCCAACTTATTTTAAACACAAAGTGTGAAAGTGTGTTATTATTTTTGCCTTATTGGATAGGAGAAATGTCTGACTTTAAATATTTTCCACCACATACCCATTGAACAAAATAGTATATCTTTATTGCCTCCTTCTAGGAAGACGTTGAATATATTACACTAATATGTACATAGGACAGTATATATAGTGATATGGTTTCTTAGAGAAAGAACATGGATATTGAAGGTATTTAAACTCAGAATGCTTGCTTATGAGTCAGAGTCTATAAGGAAATGCTAACGATGCATGCGAACGACTGGGATTTGTGTGACGAAGTGAGTTATAACCTTAGGTGAGCAATAACATGTCGCACGTGAAAAAATTGTTATAGGAGCCGTAAAATGAATCAATGTTGGTATGCCGTGAATATATAGTAAGCAAGATTCGAAGTTTTACATTGTATATAGTGTGATACAAATGCGAGGCATTCTGAGCTTAAAAGAAGATACAATAAAACTAAAAATGCTATGGTGTCAGTATCTCACATCCGTATGGTCGGAAGTAAGTTGTATAGTTCATCTTCTAGCAGATCGTCTCATCGACCTGGTCATTGCCAGGAGGAATGGTGCAGATGTGTCTATAATTTGCTCGCGGCAGTGGTCAATCTGCCATATGATGCATGGACCATCGGAACCAAGGAGCAGGGCATAACAATCACATCTTGGGAGGCTGTCGAGATAAAGAGTGACGGAAACTCCATGGTGGTTGATTATTGTGTCCCATAAGTGATTTCTAAGAGCAAGAATAAACATTGAAGTGCACGAATGTAAGGCATGGTCAATTTCATTGGCATACATAGATAATCATTGTTGGCACGTTAGGTTGTTGTGATATGTTGTTTTGTTCAACAGAAGGGCAAGGTTCTTCAGTGTTGAGGATGCACGTGGATAATTATGACTGGAGCATGTTCCAAAATTTCCACACAGATAGTGGGTCTTGAATAACTTTTCCAAGGATCAATAAGTTGTCATCCAATGAAACTGAATGCATCCACTGGTCGGCGTATTTAATTATCACAACGTTCTTAACAATAGTTTTCCAAGATATTAGATCTGGAAAGCATCTGTTCAGCATGAAGTATTCTAGATGGAATTCAAGGCTATATTCCTTAAGTATGGGGAAAATCTCCGAAACAAAACCACTTACTGGCCGACGGAAAAGGCCAAAAAGATGTGCCTTATATATGAACAGTTTCAGGGTAATCTGTTTTTCTAGAGGAAGATGAATTATTTTTCTCACACCAAGAAGCTTCTATTGCTGCTGGATCGAGGTAACAATATTATATAACATAATTTTTATATTCTGAACCGGATGCATAAGAATCACCAATCTCTATCTCAAATCAATTTACCACTATATACACAGTGCACACCAAGATGAGCGTTTCATGATCATATAGAGGTACGTTTTTTTTTTAAATATGAGGATTCTAGTCATACTTATTTGATGTTCAACCTCAACTACAATCCTTACATTCTAATAGTATATAGATACTATATGACATGTTTACTGGAAACGTTTAGTGTTCCATATTTATCGTTTAATAGCAATATTACAAGAATGAAGTTCCTTGATCATACAGAGAAATTGAACGAATGAGAGCCATATTAAACAGCAGTAACTAGTTATCGACTAGATTACTATGTTCCTTGTACCAAAATGTGATATACAATGAATGTTTGTTCAATTCAGTTAATTAAAGCGACGTTATTATAATTTTATAGTTGGGAATATATTCTGTTTCAGCATGCCGGATCATGTCCAAAATTTCAGACTATATAAACTCGTGCCATCATGCTAACTATGGGACCACACGGGGGACATTCGCTTGGTATGACAACCTTCATAGAAAAACGGTCGTAACTTGGGTGAAGGGAACATCAATCACCGACATATAGTAAACTTGTGATGAATTTCTGAAGCAACACTAATATGTAACTGTTGTCACTGCAAGTTGTAAAGCGTTCATGTAGTTGCCTGCTAAGAAGACTTTGTTGAGACACATTATTAAAATATCATGGAAAGCAACTCTCAACGACAAAATCCTACCAAATGTGCACAATGCGTAGCATACCATGGGGTCGTACAACGCACATGGAGACATTTTGTGTACATCGTGCCTGTATTGCCCATCACAAAGACATTATTGATCCATGTATTATATAAAAATATATCTGTGACGATATGGATACGGATAGTTTCTCGTGTGATTTCCCCTTCCCTGTAATAAGCAGACACATATCCTGATAATACCAATAGAGAATCCAAGTCTGTACAGAATGGAGGCATTTGTATCTTTATGGGTACACACTTGTATGTAATTTCATAATGTGTTTCGTAATGTGGCACAACCAGCTGTATATTGAGAAGTATATTTAGAATAGAACAGAATCAAACTGTAAATTGCAAGACATTTAATACTGTCGTCTACACTGCCCGCCTATCAGGCTATCAGCCCATTCCTTAACCGTTGATAATTAGTTTGTTTGAAATCTCTGTATGTAAATTACTTGTGGCCACACAAATCATTGACAGATAACAGGCGAGACAAGTCAGTAGCTGAAAGCGATTGGCAAACTTACTACTATCAGGAAATTATAGGCCAGTCATAAGCATGTCTTCTCTCACGAATATCGAATTGAATAAATCTGATACCTGGCATTTTGCATGGACAACAGAAACGTCATTTGAACAGGATGTGTTGCATTACATATGAAACTCGAATATTTCATGCATATACATTGTGAATCCCATGCCAAGAGAACGCCGTTGCATGCGATTTGTATGTCATTGTTGAGATTCGTATGAACGTTCATTGGTCTGATCGACGCCGAGTCTAGTCAGGGTGGTGGAATTAGTTATTTTTCGATTATGCATGCATGGTCGAAGCTCAAATGTTAACAAACTGATATGGTGCTCTCGTGACTTGATTAGCAGACATCGGACATTTCAGAAAGAAAATGCCGGTATAGTCCGTGGGCCAATTATCAGAAAGCCTCTAGTTTAGAAGTTGGCTGCACCCCCTCAAACAAAGGTTTTTATGTATCAAATTAAAGGTAATTATATGACGCATCCGATTTTGCTTGTTGTCAGCTTCAGAATGTGTCCCAAAATAGACTTTTCAGGGAAGACAACTCCTACCCCTAAAATAAAATAAAATTTTCATCGAGTACAAGTGCTAGCGTCTAAAAAAATGACTGCGGTTATAAAGTGAACAGGACATCGTTTATATTAATTATAGATCACCATAAAACAACATGAGATACAACACTGGACCAATGTATAAGCTAGTTCGAAAACATTGCGATAATTATTTTGAAATTGCGAAAAATTGCTTGGAGTTTGAAATATAGTGTCACATATAATTGGCTATAACTTGTAAAAAACATGGGCTATTGACGCGCAACATATCTCAAAAACTGCTCCAAAGACCTAGCAAAACAATTGGGATGATGGAATGCCAATTATATTTATGTGAAAATGCGCTGTGGGCATAAATTTAACCCCACCCCTACAATATAATTTGCTCAGAAAAATTAATTGTAGAGTTTACACTTAGAATGTCGCATGCAAAGAAGGCTTTATGGGCATTAAATGAAACAATGTCGAGATTGATGAAGGGGAATTATAAACAACCTTGTCCGAACATGTTCTAAGATGAAAATTGGGGAGAAATGGAGAAAAATGGTAATTTTTACTCATTTCTCAAAATTTTACAACATTGTGATTGGGGTATAGATAATCACACGAGGATACTAGTCCAGAATTTGTAAATTCATAAAACATCACATGATCACATTTTTGTCAACTATTTCGAATCTTTTAAATTTTTATTTGAATTTTTGTACAAAGCCGATTATACTAGTATATATATATATATATATATATATATATATATATATATATATATATATATATCAACTGGTCATATATGGCTACCAAAGGCGGATGAGTGAGACTCACGGTTTACAGGGAGGTATTTTCTTATTTTATGGCGCATTTTGTGACATAGACAAATGACGATATATACATCATCGGACACTTCGTGTTTGATAATTATTTTAAGATGGCGTTCAAAACGGGCCCCAACATCGAAGATTTTCAAACTTACCGACACAAATTTAACTGGGTTCGTCATATGGGGGTTAAGGGAATTGTTCATTAAGAAATGCATTCGCTGGTGCTCCTCAACAAACTAAATAACTCTAATATCTTGTCTCAACTCATTTATTGTAATGAGTAATTGATTGACGGAAATGCCCAATAAGTCTGCTCGTCATCAGGGTTGCTAGTTAAGTCAAAATTGGCACTACTTCGGTTATTCCATGCAGGTATCCTCACAATTCATACACCAGTACATCCTGACATGTCGGCGGCCATGTAGCCAATTGCTGATCGCAGTAGTTGCATAACTGCATTTGGATAGGGATGAAGTTCCATCAATACAGTGTTGATGTGTAGGACTTCCGGCCCCCTCACGCAGCGATGATGAGCGATCACCGATGGACGTCATGGAAAACCAATCCCATATAATCCCATGCACCCATATATCTCATGCACGGTAACTATGCTTTCTATACTGGTATTTCTGGTGCGGGGTCATTTTAGCCAGACCTATCTTCAACCTTGAGGGAGACAAGCAGAACTCACATGGCTTGATTATACATTAGCGCTGGGGGACGGACCAGGTCACCCGGGGCACTCCGATACACTGCATGTTAAAAGGTTTAGTACTTCAGGACTTTTAGGATTTTTTTTCTCTATTTAGCTGTTACGTTCCTGCCCAGCTTGTGGGTATATTCTGGGTCAACATTTGGATTTGTTAACAATACGAAGATTATAATAGTAGCATGGTGTTGATCTATGCTATGAACCCGGCGGGCATGAAAGAGACAATGAGAGTGGACTAGCCGATCATGATTACGCCTGAACCTTGCTTCATCATTGGTTATAGATTCGTTCTTATACATGTGCATCTGGGTGCTGATTATTCCCGCTCTGTGTCCAGTGGATAACATTATTTACATGACACTCAAACGGGCATATAGGTAAAGGGACATACTTTATGGATGGTCTCTATGCCTAGTGTTGTTATCATATAACAATAAACATGTATCTCTTGCACTGTAGACAGGGCTATGGTTATATATGCCACACAACGTAGGGCTATATATGGAGCCCAAATTCCATAGGGTTATAAGGACATGGCATTCCAGAATGGGTGTGAGTTATTGTGCCAAGTAATTGCCTGATAGTTTGCACGAAAAACATGTTGCTTATTAAAGAAGTCTGCATTTGGTGTTATTGTTCTCGTTTTACAACAGGAGAAAAATTATCGTAATTCATCGACTTGAATACATGTCGGCTTGTCACATAAAGCACATACAAATTCTTAGCAGGATGTAAGTATGTCATCATCAATATTAGTATATTGTTGAAGTTGTTGCATAGTATGATACATTGCACTTCTTTTTCAGCATAAGTCATTATGCTACCTTTTTCCTGCAACCCGAGAATACAATCATGGTATTCAGGCAAGGCTTCACATATATCCTGTGTCCTTGACACAGTTCCAGACAGTGACAAATATTGATCAGGTGGTGATAACAAAGACTCCTTGACAGGCTTCTATTTTTTCGCGAATCTTCGAGTGCAGAATCTACATACTGTTTCAAAAACACTGAATTATATGTCTGCCATGGGGTCGAATGGCGACGTTCGCTTAGAGCTAGTTCCTGATCTCGTTCCAGTATGTTACCACGAGGAAGTGGATACAGGTATGCTGTTACATGTAGCCAATGCAGCACGACTCGGTCGGAAGCTAGTTATTGTTTTTATTCCCCTGACGTACATGTCGAAATACTAGAATGTTATGTTTCTCGATGAATAGGACCTAGGATAATTCTTCATACTGAAACCAAAAATAGGTCATGAATGTGTCTTCCGTGAACGAGATAGCGGACAATATTTTCAAAGAGGTGTGTGAAACCTTGCCTCTAATTCATACATTGACAGGCTACGACATTCACAAACACATGTAACATGCACCCTTTTGACTTAGTATTCAAAAGTAGTAAAATGTGATGCGCCTTATGCATCAATTTGTGCAATCTATTAATGTTGACGGTGACACTATATATCCTACCAAGTGTTTGCATGTGGGCTATATTATGGTGATCCATAAATGTCGTCAATTCGACAAATTAACACACAAGTTCTTAAGTTGTGTAACCGAACACTGGAACACATCTACCACCAGCAGACACAGACTTCGTGTGAACTGTATCAGTGATTGGCACATCATATTAACTCCCCAGCCCGGTGTACCATGTCCTGACAGCCTTGGCTGTTCGCTCTTTGATTGAGTCCTACAAACCAGACGGATTATACCTCCCCCAATCTACTGTGACTACTGAGCTTTGGCCGCAAAGACTCGTGTTAATCTAATAAATGGTCTTGTTTCACCGCAGACTAACTATGTAGCGGTGTATGTGAGAATATCTACAATAACCGAAATAATGTATATTTTGACGTTTCATAGGATCATCAGAGTGAGAGAACATTTAAGGACTTATATACTCAAATATATACTCAAATTATAAAACAGGAAGTAGTAGCATGCCTTGAAATATATACTGAAAAGTTATTTCTTTATTGATAAAAAATCATCTGTATAACAACTAATTTCGTTAAAATAAAATATTTCACCTGAACACATGTTTACATCAGAGATAGTCTCAGATAGACAACTTGAAATTGGAAGCTGGTAATTTGGGCATACAACTAATTCCTTCAGAAAAAATACATAAATTGATATTACTTATCTAAACTGGCCCAAAAGGCGCATGTTAATGATGACTGTTTTAATCTTTCTATACATTGACTTTTATCAAGTATTCCCCCAATAAATGAGTATATATAGTCCTTAAGACAATCAATTACTCATTAGCTTAAATTAATTGAAATAATAGTAGGGTTCTTCAGTTTTTTTTACTGTTACCAGTGAACTCGTGGTTAACAATTCCCTTGTCCCGGATAACGAACTCAGTCACGTTTGTGACGGAAAATGCGAGCAATTTCGATGTTGATGGCCGTTTTGGATGCCATCCGAAACTTATTGTCAAATATGGAGCGCATGTAATGCCGTATCTATTGTCAGTTGTGATCACTGTCCCGACATGCGCGGCACAAATAAGAAAATACAGTTTCTTATAACGTAAGTCTCACTCATATGCCTTTGTAGCCATATGTGTTCAGTTGAAATATATATATATATATATATAATCTTTCCATAACAATTCAAGTAAAAAGTGAAAAATATATGAAATAGTTGCCAGAAAGGTGATCGTATGAGGTTTTATGAACTTACTAATTCTAGACCATTATTCTTGTGAGGTTATACCATAGCCTATCAAAATTTGATCACAATGTTGTAAATTTTAATGAAATTAGTAAAAATTCTCATTTTTCCTAAAAAAAAATTCAAATTTTAAACTTAGATCACATTCAGACACCGTTATTTATAATTATCTTCATCACTCTCCACTCTTTCAGTTTATGCTTCTAAAACCAACTTGACATGTATAATTCTAAGTGTAAACTACATAATTCATTTTTCTGCAAAAGTTATATTTTAGGGGGTGGGGTTAAGTTTACGCTCATATCACATTTTCACAGCAATAATCTTGGCATTCCATTAATAAAATCGATTTGATATGTCATTGGGGCAATTTTTGAGTCATGTTGCGGATCAATAACCCATGTGGTTCACAAGTTATAGCCATGTATATGTGACAATTGTTTTCGAAATCCAAGTAATTTTTATCCATTTCAAAATATTTATCGCAATTTTTTCTAACTAGCTCATAAATTAGTCTAGTTTTGTATCTCGTGTCATTTTATGATAATTTCTTATTAATATAAACGATATATTGTGCAGTTTATAATCGCAATATTTTGTTTATGCTCCGACACTTGTACTCGAGAAAATTTTCAATTTATTTTAGAGGTAAGAGTTGTCTTCCCTGAAAAATCTATTTTGGGACACTTTCTGAAACTGGCAACAAGAAAAATCTGATGCGTCATATGATGACCTTTAATTTGATATATTGAAACCTTTGTTGGAGGGGGGTGCAGCCAACTCTAAAAATATATTGTTTGGCCCACGGACTAGTAGGTAGTTTTCGAGGGAGTCGAGGGAGAGCTGACAACATTCAAGTGACACAAGAAAACCATAGTCAGAAATGGTAACGCCACCAAGATTATAGTATTACATATAAATAGAAATTATAAAAAATAATAAAATATTTTGATAACAATTGCGTTTAAACAAGTAATCCTTCAAATTACTGCTAACAAAGCAAGTAAACGACTGTGGGGTCACTCAACAGATTATAAAGACTTGGACTTAGTATACTGTAAATACTAAAATTTAAATGAAATAATTAAAAGATAAAATTTAGCAAGTAGTAATAGTTAATTTTCTCATTTAATTTTTTTTTTGGGTTAAATAAAGCAATAATTTAAATGTAACATTTGGTTTAAAAAAAATGATTGACCGTGGCTCTTCCAATAATTGCGCGACTGACCTGGTCAATTGTTCTTAAGAAGTTGTTTTGAGAATTACTATGGAGGGAAATAGTTATGGCTGTGGCTTCGCTAGTAATTAACTTGGTGACGTGATGTTAACAAATCTGAACTCCAGTAAACCAAGGACGCTCCATACCAAATATAAGGTAAATTAATAATTCTTTAGAAGTTGTTTTAAGATTTACTATGGAGGGAAAGAATTGTGGTGCTGGCTTCGCAACTATTTGACCTCATTGTAACAAAATTTGTAAAAAATATAAATATTAGTCACTCAGGCAATAGATGTATCTATTCTGTATATTAAGTTATTGGGTCTTACGTGTCTTGAGATGTCTAAATAGTTTTCGATGGACAGATCGCACAAGGGACCCACGCCAATCTTCTGTTGGGATTCCAATTGTTGGCTTATTAAATATGCACATATGCTTAAGATACAGTCGCGCGCGAAGCACGCTCCCGTAAGTCGGGTTTTGGATCCCAGTTTATGAAAATATCATTGAAATAATCGGTTTCCCCCAATAAACATCCATATATTCAATATACATGTTTTGGAGCAGAATTAGGCAGTCCATATTGGAATTTATTTTGTTTTGTTTTAATTTTCACACATATCTATTGGTTATGTGGATGGAGTTCTCATTAAACCTCACATCATTATATTGGTTACAGTAATGCCCAAAGTAATTGACCACTTAACCACATCAGGCTTATTGGTAATTTTTCAGGATTTAAAATCCTGAAAAATTACAAATAATTCTGCTCTGGTTAAGTGGTCAATTACTTTGAACATTACTGTATGAGGTTTGAGTTATCATTAAACCTCAAATCCTTATATTGGTTACAGTAATGCCCAAAGTAATTGACCACAGAAGAATTATGGGTATTTTTTCAGCATTTAAAATCCTGATAAATTACCCATTATTCTGCTGTGCTTAAGTGGTCAATTACTTTGAACATTACTGTATGAGGATTGAGTTATCATTAAACTTCAAATCCTTATATTGGTTACAGTAATGCCCAAAGTAATTGACCACTTAACCACAGCATAATTATGGGTAATTTTTCAGGATTTAAAATCATGAAAAAATACCCATAATTTTGCTGTGGTTAAGTGATCAATTACTTTGGACATTACTGTATGTAGATGGAGTTAAACCTCACAACAGTGTGTTGGGGATTTGGACCTTGACTTGGGACCTTTGGTTTTTAACGCAACAAATGCGCGTACACCATAAACACAAATGTCTTATGTAACCAGAGTTTTTCTTGGATAAGATGAGTTTGAAGCCTGCTAACATTTCAAAATGTTGTCAGTTTTGTATTCTCTGCAGCGGAACTCGACGCATTGAAGCAAAAGTTACAAGGGATAAAATGTGTACGTAACGAGACTATAATACAAATGAAAAAATAAATTCAGGGAGGGGTGGGCGATACAGGGAACTAAGGGTTGAACCGATATAAATTTATAGAGCGATAATGACCAATGTTGACATATTATGCATCTCAACTCTACTGAACATTGCAACAAGGCTATAAAATAGGGGGTGTCAGAATCTTAATCATCTCTATATAGTGCCAGAATGGTCATTTATGGACTTCTATAAGATGTTGGGTTGGTTATATGGACTCGGAGAAAAAGGGGTTTGTACCGATGAACTGACATAAATTAGTGGAGCGATGTTGCCATGTAATGTATCGCGACTGTACTAAAGCAGCAATGATATAAAATTGGGAGGGGGTCTGAAATTATCTCTATGTCTATAGATGGCACCAGGATTATATAGAAAGGAATAGCAATTGATATATGTATACGGTATTCTATAGTAATACCATAGACATATAAGTACAAGTATCACGCGATAAAATATTACGTAACGTGACTTTTCCGTTGAAAGAAATAAATAAATTGGACTGGGATTAGAGGCTGGGTTGGTTATATGTGGATAATTGGATATGGAATTCATACCGATGAAACGATACAAATTAGTGGAGCGATAAAGACCAATGTTGACACTTAGTCAGGCTACGCGGGAGAAAATAGGGTTTGATACGATTGACCAAAATAAATTTGTCGGGTGATAATGACCAATGTTGATGTATAAAGTAACGCGACTATACTATCGCACAATTATCAGGTGTAACCGGTCAAATATGGACTCTAGTGCCCAATATGGAACAGCTCAGAAAATATTTGCAGGGCCCTAAAATCGATTTATGTCGATAAAACTGTCATTTTTCAAAATTTTAAGCTGAGACTTGGTGTTTGTGCGTGGGATAGTTATATATTCCTAAAATGACAGAGCGCAGCACGTAATTATGTTATAGATGGAAGAAATTAATTTTTTCAATGATAAAATTTAACATGGCATTTGCCATTAAAATCGATTTATGTCGATAAAACTGTCATTTTTCAAAATTTTAAGCTGAGACTTGGTGTATGTGCGTGGGATACATATATATTCCTAAAATGACAGAGTCCAGCGCGTAATTATGTTTTAGATGGAAGAAATTGAATTTGTTTTCGATAATAAATTTGCAGCGTGGACGGGTCAACCCGGTCATCGAGTGCGCTCAATTTGTAAACAAAGTTTTGTCAATAGTCGTTTTGGTCAAACTATCCCTTTTTAGACCGGGACAGCAGATCCGAATAGTAGCTAAGATGTATTTAGATAGAATTATCAAAAGAATTTGACCGATTCGGGTGTAGTTTAAGAGAATCGAGTGGAGAAATCTTGGTGATAATTCCAGAAAATAAAGATGGCGGAGAACACAATGAAACTACCCACAATTCACTTCACTACACCAGGGGGTTCGCAATGGGTTACACATTATTTTCAGTCTATCAAATTATTTATATTTTCAACAACAAGTGACTTTAAGTATACAATTTCAGCCTATCCTGACTCTATCGATACGATTTATCATATTTTCATAAACATATTATACACCGCTGGCGTTAACTTTACAATTTCGGCATCTACGTGATTCTATCGGTACGATTGAGTAATGGTACAAAACAAAATGTCCAAGAATACATTAGGAGCCCCCAATGGGTTATATATTATTTTCAGTCTATCAAATTATTTATATTTTCAACAACATATTATTACACCGCTGACTTTAAGTTTACAATTTCAGCCTGTCCTGACTCTATCGATACGATTTATCATATTTTCATAAACATATTATACACTGGTGGCGTTAACTTTACAATTTCGGCATCTACGTGATTCTATCGGTACGATTGAGTAAGGTACAAAAAATCTCCAAGAATACATTCGCCCTGTCCACCACACAATATCAAAATCACAGAAACTAGATACACCACATGTGGCGTAATAATTCAATTACTGATGCAGGTGCAGCGTTGAGATTAAGGTGAAGTTTACACATAGCCGGGGAAGCCGTTACCCGGCGAACCCGTTAACCGGCGAAGGTTAGGCAGAGTGTTTACACATAGCCGGCGAAGATACGCATATATTCATGTGTCTCCTTTACTTGTTAATAGTTTTCGTTTTAGTTCTCACTGAACTGCAATATGATATTGCTGTACACTTGTAAACATCTAGCCGCTTCCTGTTAGAGGTATGGTTGGGCAGTATAGTGAAATGAAACTTTTTAGAAATGGAAATGCCGAAATTATTAATATCGAACTCAAACTTTCAGGTATTGCTATTGGTAATTTTAAAGATATTTAAACAACTTTGTTAATGGTTTGTTTGAATTCATAGACAGCATGTGAAGTGAGTGTCGCACCAAAAGCATGGTCACTGTCAGTTTTGAGATCTTTTCGTCGCATACATCTACAAATTGGTGTCTAATCATTCGGATTGGATTATATATTATATATATAAGTTTCAACATCGCGAATCAAATGCGACACATTTTTCGTTTGCACATTATACAATAGAATATGTTTTTTAATTTTACTTGGGCGTTCACCATGTCCATGTATGTAGGGCCGTGTCGATGGGGGTGTCTAATCCCAACTTTAATCAAAATATTCAAAAGCTGGAAATTTCATACCTGACACGGCATTAGTTGGAAATTTGACATCAGCAATATGTTAAAATTGTTCTCGTAGTTCCATTTTCAACAATTTATTATTGGTGATTTCTTTAGGCAACATTTGCTTATTTTTTGGCCAAGTTTTTGGAATGAAATGGCCATCAGTTGGAAATGATCCAACCTAACCCTTGGAACAAACGTCGCACTACCGACGAATCGAATTCAATTAGAATTAGACTCGAGTTTAATTCATAATTCGTCTGTTGAAACAAATGTCGCATTTAATCTAAATGATTTCTTAAAATGGCATAGAGCGTTCATAAGGGTTTTGGTCAAAACGGCTAAAATAGGAAGTTTTATATCAATTCTAAAACGTAAAATTTAGTGAGAAAATGTGGCATTTGACTTCCAAGCGACGAAATTAATGTTACTATTCTGAGGAGTGGAAATTATTGGTTTTATATCGCTATTTCGTAGGTATTTGATACATATTTTAGGTCGGACATGATTCTTTAGGTGGTATTTTTCTTTGAATTTGTCTGAAAGATATCATGTCCAGTTTATTTTTATACGAAAACTTTGTACCGTTTTAACAATTTAATAGCAAGTTGAGGTCAACGCGGTATAACACTATATTGCGTCAGTATGCCTATCTAAAACTACGTGGTAAAATAACCATGGCGGGCAGGGACGTACATCTATAGGGTCTCGGTTGGAGAAGGGGGGGGGGGGCTAATAAATTTGCGTAATTCAATTTGCACCCCTTGGCTGTTCCTTCACATGCCTGGATAATAGCCTATTCTGAATGGATCAGTAGACTTGTTATCATGCACTGGGCGGACCATGCTTCTGCCAGTAGAAGAAAGATCAGAGATCTGAACCTGAAAATCCGATCATAGTTTGGCACAGCGGGAGAAAACTTTGAACATGAAAACCGCAAAAACCTATAGCATTAGACTGGCCTCAAGCTTTCCAAGTGCTGACAATTTCCAACCTGACACCCCCGCGAAGGTTGGAAAATTTCCAACTGATGACCATTTAAGTTCATAATTTTTAACAGAAGCATATAGGAAAATAATTAGCAGTTTTTTTGGCTGGCCACGGGGGTCATGACTCATGAGGGACCAGGACACAGGCCATTTCAGTCAGAATGTTGGACCAAAAGTAGGAATATATGCAAATGTTGGTCTAAAAACAACAAATTCCCCAATAATTCATTTCTGGAAAATCGAATTACAAAAACAATTTCAACCCATCGTTGATGTGAAATTTGCACACGTCCATGCACAATATAGCGTGTATATCCAAACGGAATAAATAGTTATTTAGTGCGTCTACTCGCATTTAATTTTAAACAAACGTCGCACTTTCGTCGACTCGAATTCAAATACCACCAAATTACGTCATGCTCGTTTGTGTTTTCCAGTTTCATTTGGAATTCCCTCATTAGCATATCATTATGCAGCTCGTTTGCATTTCTCCGATTTAAATTCGAGTCGACGGTGATGCGACGTTTGTTTCAAACACGGATCTCAGACGCATCAGCAATTAAATTCGTGTTGACCACACGCATTCTTCGTCGGTAGTGCGTCTACTCGCATTTATTTGCAACAAACGTCGCACTACCGACGAATCTAATTCAAATAATTGAATTCGATTCGTCGGTAGTGCGACGTTTGTTCCAAGGGTACGATCTTCGCCGGGTAATGTATAAACACCCCCTAAGAGATTGCCACCCCAATTTACATTTCGAAAGTTGTTGCCCGCTTAGCGATGACCAGTAAACATAAAACTACGAAATACTCAACGTGCAGAGATTCCCTCCTAATGCCCTAAATAATTGACTCCTTAACCACAGCAGATTTATGGGTAATTTTTCAGGATTTAGTCGGAAATATGGCTTGTTGCCATTCATCGGAAAGCTCTCTAATAAGTTCCTAAAAAAACAGAAAACACTCATTTTGTAAACCCACTGTTTCGTAAGAACAGCGAACCGTGGTGTTTGCTAATTTGCATAACTGCTGTTTTTAATTTGCAATTAAAACACGCTGTGTATAAATGGTGCTATCGCAGAGATAAATCCGTTATAAGGTGTAATGTTCCTATTGGTCCTTTTTCTATCAATAATGAATACCGTGGAACAAATAGATTAACAGTATTATGCAGTTGGTATTTACTGCAGACAATTGCACACACGAATACCTTACACATACTTTTCTGCACTGAGCTCTAAAGTTCAAATAGCCACTGTTTATTGTATATCGATTGACAATTTCCTTTCGGCTATACATTCCTCCGACTTCACAAGAATATCCTTATGTCTGTAACTAAGTTGACATGTTAGCGTTCTTGAAATTAACACATGTCGGCTTATTTAAAACGAAACCGAACATTTTGTCGCCGCATGGCTATATATACTCTACTTCTAAATTGCTTTACTCCTCTTTCCGTGAACCGATTCCCACCATTCGACCAGCAAACTGCTCGGAAAATAGCTGCGCAAATGATGGATGTGTTAATTGATCCACAATTTGAACGTTTTATTTTCGAAAAAGCGAGGGTTCCAACATAAAATTAACTCTTCGACTGTATTAAAGAATATACTAGTATATGCGTGTACTTAGGACTGCCATTAAGGAGGTGCGTGTGTACTCCTTTGTCAGATAACAAAACATGCAGTTGTCACCCTTGTTTTCGTGAGACATGGGGATTTGTCGCCACTCTCGACCTGGAATGTCACCCTCGGCCCGAGGGTGACATTCCAGATCTCGAGCGGGCGACAAGCATTTGATTTCTCTTATATGTCAACTGCTCTTTCATAAAGCTGATGAAGACAAGTGGTGAGACCGAACAAATCTGACCAATTAAGAGAGTGTTGTTACGTACATCATTATATTCGTTAGAGGGTTTCAACTATGCAGTTGTTCCATGCAGGGCGCCAATGTTGTCGCGCACACAAAACTTTATTGGATTCCCAGACGGAAATAGAAAGTGAGAAATGACAAAAATGTCATGAAAATTGTCGATCGTCTGTTTGCCGTCTAAGCCCGAATGATGGACCAACCAATTAAAGGATATCGAATCCGCTTCAATAGGAGTGTGCCAATCTAATTATTAGAATGTATGTTGTCTATTGGCTGTCATATTCCTCCAATCAATTAAGAAACGGGACATTATTTTGTCAGGTTCGTTACCCCGGTGGTGACATTACGTGCGTGACGAGGCCACGGCTTCGCTAATCTTCCACTACGCCGATACTCTCGCGATAATGTGGGTTCTAGCTAGCGCCTTCGCCGAAGTTCAATTGCAGTTCCACGAAGAACAAGACGTTCTATTTCATGTTTCATATTAATTATAGTCAGTTCTGGATCCAGGACATGTCTTACGACATCGGATTCGCTAGATATGTCACACGGAATCAACAATTTTATACACATCGCATAATGGACTACTACAGGATACAACGTCACTAGATTTTGTGTTATTTCTATCAGTTGTCGTTTTTCCATATCCGCAGTTACTATTATGGGTTCAAGAAGCTAAGCATGGGCACGCAAGCTTTGTGTGCAATCGTCGACCCTACCATTGACTATGATCTGATAACAACACCATAAACTAATCACAGCAAACATAATCATATCACCTTACTGTGAGTGACAAGAAGTTTGAACGGCACTATTTTCTTATTCAATTCTGTGAAAAGATGGTTGAACCGTACGACTACTATAAGCTATTCGTAATTCTTATCAGTATAGTAGTTCAAAGATAATTTGTGATATCATATATTCATTTTGTGATATCAATAATTCGGATGAAAAGACTAGTTATTGATATCACTAAATACATTTATATTATTAAGTGATATTATAAAATAGTAATTGATGTCATAAAATGAATTTATGATATCACAAAATTGAATAGTGTGATATCACAATATAGTAAGCATTTAGTGATATCACATATTTGATTTTATGATATCATAAATTCATTTTATATCATTAATTCGGATTACTGATATCATATATTCATTTTGTGATATAAAATAAATACTAGTTAAAATATTTAGTGATATCATATTGATATCGCTAGATAGGTAATAAATAGACAAACGGCGCCCCATTTATTTCACCCCGAATTGAAAAATGATATATACAATGTGTGCCGCGTATTCTTTGATTTTTCTCCGACCTTGAGAGCTACATTAATTTGGAATCACAATAAGTGCTAACCATTTTAGCGAAATTAAAAGATCATCGCCCATTAGATTCGCTCTTACAGGGAATCATCCAGCGTAAGAAACGCATTACATTAATTTAATGACTTTATTCCATGAACCGTATATCGATCCAAGTGTTAGAATGCAAAGAGTTATCTATCTTTATATCTGTCTATCTATAGGTTTCTTCTAACCTTCATTATTTTGAAGTTTCAAAGGAGGCGCATGATTGTGTGTGTAGTTATACAATTTTGATGTGTAACATTTGTTTTGGTGATTTTTTAAAACTCAGATTAGGCACAGGTTGGGTTATGGGAGTTTGAAGTGGTCGATTTAAAGAGCAGATTTGAACTTGTCCAGATCTGTGAGGGTAGCAATATCAGGGTTAAGAGTATTCCATGCAAGAATAGTACGTGGGTAGAATAAGGTGCGGACGTATTTGGGTCCAGTGAAAAACAGTACTAATTTATTACCTCTGGATATTGTGAGGGGCAGTGTCTCGTATATTAACGATGTTGTTTTTGATTTTGTAGAACATGACCAGTGATGAATATAATCGTCACTGTTCTAGAGAAGGACATTGCAGGTGTTTAGCATGTCAATTCAATTTCAATGTATTGGTATATATACTCGTCGTCGTTTTGACATATAGAGTGGAACATATACAGTGTTAAATTTCTAAATATTTATGAATTGTGCATGCGTGCAGTGAATAAATATACGACAATATAATATGGGATATGTGGTCAGTAATCAGTGGCTTTGGGTCGGTTTGGGTAGTTGTTTTGGTGTGGCTCAGGAGATCCTCGTTATTGATTGGGCTTTCTTAATAAATAGAGCAAGATTAGCAAGCGTTCGTTTGTTACCGCTATTAAATAGGTCGGTTAGCTTCAATGTATTGGGTCTTTTATAGTAATATTTCTTTATATATCTTGATCTCAGCTCTTTCAAGTTTGGGCATACTAATATGAAATGGAATTCATCTCCGATTCCCTCTCCATATAACGAGCATAATCTCTCGTTATATGGTGTGTTTGTCCAGGAACCAGTCAGAGGGACTGCTTCGGTAGATGTTCAGTGTATACCGGGCTGCTCTGTGTTGGACCATTTCTATTTGATATCTTAGGAATATTTGCCATGGGTGCCATATGGTTGAGCAATATTCCAGCTTTGGGCGGACATATGTTTTATAAGCTAGTTCTTTTGTTTTATGGTTACTTTTACACGGAAGGTCTTCACGTGGTGATGGGGTAACTAATTGTTCCACCCTTCCAGACATCTTTGTTTCTCACAGCTGGAAAAAAATTATGCCTGCGATTTGCATTAGCAGTTATTTGAACACTTTATACGAACTTTAGATAGTGTTGGAATAAGGAAGCGAATAATTAATTAGTGAAATTAGGTGACAAGTCATTTCAGTTTTGATAATTCCGCGGCTGCGATTAGTCTGTGTCATTCAGAATAAGGATGAAACGCTCTCCGATCAGGCCTCTTCACAACCCTATCATAATTATCCTACCAGGAGTGATATTCGAAAACGTTTTCGGATGAACTTATGTAACCGAACCCGTATATTAGTCCGTTGGTGCGAGGTCATCGAGTCATTAAAAACCCATAACAACCTATTCACAAATCCCCAACAGCCCATATGACTACTTCTATTCTCATTCTTAAATCAAACTTATACCGTATTATCATTGAATCCTTACAGATGATCCATCTCATCCCATTAAAGATATGGGCGGCGTTGGCGGTGGTGGGTATGCTGTTAAAATATTCACCTCCGTCAAAAACCGCCATAAACAGAAAGAATAGTAAAATAGAGACATACCTTGTTCTTATACCAATCAGAAATATGGCATAAACAGTATGTTATTGTCAATTATTTCCCTTTATTATATGTAAACAAAAGCAAAAAACGTTACGTTTCATGGCTTTTGTTTAGATCCGGATATGGTAAACATAAAGAACGTTATTTGTCACTGTTTTCCTGATATGGAGATAATAAAGAGCGTTTATATCATTGTTGTGTGATTAACCAATATAATTGCGCTGTGTTATGCAAACAGAAGCACAACTTCTGTAACACGAACAGGCTCTTGTTTACGTACACCATAAACTCTGATAAACTCGTCGACCATGTGCGGCAAACCACCGGTCATCGGTGGCAACTGCAACAGATAACGATATCGAGTTACAAAGTCCGTAATGGAAACATGTAGATTTGAACCCTCACCGCCAGCGTTGGAGGGCGAGACGACTTGGAGTTGTATCTTAACCGACTGAGCCACATAGGCCCCCTAGATGGGATGGATATAAAATGATTCATGGAAACGACTCACATAAGCCTACACGTTTGATGTCGAATCCGGTCCATGATGTAATATACTGGATGTAATTACTATTTTTTGTATTATTCGTGGAATAAATACTGTTAAACTAACCCGTATAGAATCTAAATAACTATGCAAAAGGTGATTTCGCGCCAAAACCCCACACACGACGTTTTAGAAGCCCACGACGATACGGTTTTGGGACAAAAAATTTGAAATAGGAATCTCGCGGTGGCGTGTGCAGGGGTGTGTTATTGCAGCATAAGCGAGGTCACTGGGGCGCGGCCGCATTGCATGCATTCATCCAACTCCGTTCCGTCGTTTCAGAGATTCTTCCAGCCCCAGTTTCGTTGTTTTAGTGCTACATGTCAAAGTTCTGGAGTATCATTTCCATATATGGAGCTTTTGAATTATTCATGACTTCCATATATGGAATGCTACTCCAGAAGTTTGACCTGTAGTGCTAAAACCACGGAACCGGCCTGCATGGTCGGTTCAATATGACCGCGAATTAGTGACAGGGCGTATTGGCTACCATTATAATTTTAAAGATTACCTCTAAAAGTAAGTCCCCACCCATGGTATTTTCGATGATATCTTCAGATGTGGAAATAAAAATGCGATATACTATGGGATAATTTCTTATATGTTGCCAACATATATTATAACTAATGATATGGTGAGTGGCTACATGCTTGAATGAGCACCAATTGAATGGGAAGAGTAAACTTTCAACAAAACACAAATAACAAAATCACTAGGTTTACTAAGAGGGAACATGTTCCATGTTCGCCCGTGCTGGTCATTTTATCATGTTCAAATGTTACAATATTCTCGGTTAACGACAAGTGGGCCTCTCTTGGTGACTCGGCTCCTACGTGCATGGCACCAACGAGAGCGAACGATCTATAATATACTGAATAATGGCAATATACACCACAGGTCTCCTGGTGCGACAACCCCACCATGAGTACCCACCTTAATAACGTAATACAAAGTTTGTATCTATCGGATCTGTATTGAGCATAGACTTACTTACGATCAAATTCAATGAACACCCATGTGCTTGAGATAATGCCACATAACCATTTCTTTAGACTATGTTCGCGCCTTTAATTTGATGTATCTGCCGCATCGATACGTGGAAAATCACCAAAGATATATATGAAAATGTGCACACTTTCGAAATCGGACAAACCATTGAACAGATTCGCATAAAATAAAGCATAGCTGGCACTGCAGAATTGACGAATCTCAGATTATTGACAGACAGCGGTAACTGACCAATCGCGTTGCAGCGAACGAAGTTCAAGGACGTCCCCTTACCAAACAAAAGAACCTCTCGGTGATGCCTAGGTGTGCGTATGTCTCTTGTAATAGTGACTGTCATTATATAAAAAAAATTGAGTCGGATTCTAACGATAAATCACCACTTGTCACAATGATTAACCATGTGTTGTCCTGTCTGTGTGACCTCAGCAGAGTAAATTATGCAGTGATACTATAATTTTATATGCTATATTCGATGGGAATCTGTTCAAGAGTTTGACCGATTTCGAAAGTGTGCACCTATTCATATATATTTTAGGTGATCTCAACTTATCGATGTGGGAGATACATCAAATTAAAGGTGCGAATATGGTCTAAAAACTGGGTTTGTGACGTTATCTCACGCACAGTGGATTTTGATTTATTTTGTTCGCATACTCAATATTGGTCTGATAGATACAAACCTTGTATTAAGGTATTAATGTGGATACTCATGGTGGCGTTGTCGCACCAGGGGACCTGTGATATACACGATATTACATTCCTCATCCACTGAAAAATAGGAAATGGTAGCTCCATTCAATTAAAATAAATTCAATTTATTATAATATTCTGATCAACAAAATAGATTTGACAGGAAAATGGAAATATTGAATCCAGCGTCTTCTGCTGAACTTATTATCTGAACATTTCCCATCAATGAAAGGAATACTTCTGCACTTGTATTATCTGTGCATATCTCTGCCGCCTGCTTATACTTCCTGAACATCCCACCAAATGAATAATATACAATCCAATTTATACTTTATAGTAAAGAACGGGTTTATTAGTTAACGAATATTATTTGGGACTTTAATAATCCGATACTGTTCGTTCGTTGGAGCCAAATTTCAGGTGTGGCAGACATGCACGTGTTATATAAGAACATAACGGCAGCATTTTAATGAACTCCCTATAATCATGCTCGATATAACTTTGGATATAATTGTATTGATTTCTGTAATTTGTTTTTATGTGTAAATAATATAGGTAAGTGGGTGTCTGACCAGTTAATACGTTGCCGGTGTATAAGTGAACACCAAACCTGGTACACCAGAATGACAAAAACCAAGTCAGAGTGATGTACCGGGAGGTTGACCAAAGCCTTTTAGAAAGTCAAATAAGGAGAAGAGCAAAAAAAAAACGGATTAAAACATATTTGTCATAAGAATAGTTCACGCAATACTGTTGGGCACAAAATGCACGGGCTATGTAGTAAGGTTTCTTTTACACATAATATGATTTGTAAAGTATTCTAAGTTACCCATATAATGTTATAATTCATATATCTATACTATTATATATGTAGTCTACAGAAAATTTAGCCATAAGCATATATATGGTATACGAAGTAAAGTATGCAGCTTGTCCCATATATACCGTTAATATATATTAATAAAAGGTAGTAAAGTTAAATAATGTTATGAGTTTAACCCGGTAAGCAAATGTCCCGTTGTTTTATGTAAAAGCTAAGAAGCAAGCATGACATATATATATATATATAACGTTTATGTGCGAACGGGAAGACATAACGAATGTGTGTCTGTTAGTATGAATATTTCGGTGTGTATATCACTATATGGTTGTTGAAAAGAGAAGTCATATTTTGCCAATGTTTTGTGTGTGTCTGTTAGTATGAATGCTTCTGGGAGTTTGATTGTTGTAAATGGAAGTCATGCATGTAATTCTCCAATGTTATAGATGTGTGTCTGTTAGTATGAATGCTTCTATGTGTATGGTTGTTGTAAATGGAAATCATGTATGTAATTCTTATGTTCACCACTTAGTTGATGACTGTAAATATGTTGAGTTTATGTTCTTATAATTTATATTAATTGTATGCATTCTCTAAATATATCCACGAATGGAGGAAATAAAGAATATATATATACAGTGCCAAAAAAAGTCGAGTCCAAGATAAAACCAACTACTGTTGTGGATGACGCTGCACGTGTACAAACAAACAAGTACACTCTCGAGTATATTATATACATATACAGAACCGCACTTGCATTTGTGTTCCTGGCCATCAGTTTGTGGCACGAATTCGATGGCGTATTTAGGGATAGCATGAGAGGCCGAAGCATGATGCTGCCATTAAGTATGACCTGTAACACATATGTGCGGTTCTGTATTTATCACGCACCGACCAACATCTCCTAACTGATAATTCCGGGCGTTTCCGACTAATTATTCCTCAGTATTTCCCGATCTTTTCGTTTGTTATGATGCTTTTTATTTTAAAGATCCGGTTTCATTGCCGAGCTCAACGCCATTTACGCCTGACACCGATGTCTTTCCATGCAACGCACGTGTGTGGCACGTATATAGGGCATTGAACAAAAGATGACACTGGCTGAGACGATGATACGGCGTGTGATAAATATATAATTATATATATCAGCATATTTCGACCCCGGGAAGGCAAAAAGATGAATAAATTATATGTGAAAATTAATCCTGAACGTGATATACAACTTTAAATTTAAAATGCATATTTAATTAAGTGCAGCTGAATAACAGTAACTGTTGGTAGATTATCGTAAAGTGTATTAGGGATTTAGACCAAAGATTATATAGACAACATATATCGGCTGGCTTTTAAAGCCTTCACCCAACTTACCTTAAAGTATACTTACTCCATTGTGAATATTCACCTGCCATGATGTCACTCAGTGCACATAACTGTGCATACAGACGATTAGGAGACATGAAAAGACTTAACAACAATTGCAATTATAAGAAGTTCGAGCTTGGTTTATAAACATACAATTGGACTTTTGTAGAACCATAACTTTGGTAGGTGGCCATGTGAATTAATTGAACAGAGGAACTGTGCATATTTCACAGCAAGTGAATCGCTATTCGAAACATGGACACTGTTGTTGGTGCCACACCATGACATTGTGTGTGAGGCCTTTAATGATTAATTCAGATGCACTTGAACATTAGTGGGCTGGAATCATGGCGTTCATCAACATCAACGAATTTCTGTAATATTAAAAGCAATCTTTCGGGAATAACTTGTTCTGTAGTTACATGTAGACCATGGATTAGCACGAAGTGGTTAAATTCTTTGCGAATGAGATATGACGATGGCCGGTAAGTATACTTATATACTTGAGATTAGGTTCTTTCTGGACGTACCCTATAGGCAAATTCTGCTTATTTAGTATTCACGGAATCTGTCAGGGACAGCATGTCCGCAGTCTAGCCACAATATATGGTACTAGATGACTTATCTAAGGGCACGTAAGCCGATTACGACTCTAACAAATGAGAGGTTTCGCAATCTCGTGAGCTGTCAGCGATTAGAGGTCTGATATTCTGGGCCTTTTCTCGCGATGTGAATACGCACATTAGACCAATGCTACCCATCGACACATGCAACAATGGCGATGCACAATGGTTCAAATCTGCATTTGTGATCAATGCAGACAAAGTAAAATGATTAGTGTATGGGCAAGTTTGTCAGAACTTTGCTTTCCGGGTGGTGGTTTGTACGTGCATTGCAGTAATTTCCTGGTGAAATTAACACTCTGCGTGGCCTTTCCCCCACCCATACCATTGACAAAATCGTGAAAGGGTGGAATATTTGGTTGTTGAGAATCTCAGATATAGGCCTACATACATGCTGCAATCCGATGATGCAAATTTTCCTGGCAATTTGCGAATATGTGAACTCACCATTATTATTATTATTATTATTATTATTATTATTGTTTTTTCCATAAGGTCACTCTCTTGGAGGTGTATAACTGGTGTATTGGCGGCTGAACCACAGCCGTAGCAATACTCATTAGACAGTATGCATGGATGTTATTTTGCGCAGTATTCTGGCAGTGCCAATAAGTGCAGTTTTCTGTAGGTTAGCAACATCTATGGAGGTAGGAAGTAGGGCTAGCCATTTGCAAATATTGTTGCTCGCTGCCTTAGTTGCACCAATCACTATAGGTATGATGGAATTTTTCATTTGCCACATACGACTCACCTCTATTTGTAGGTCAATATACTTCCTGACCTTTTCTGTTTCCTGCTGGATGACATTATAGTCACTTGGGATCGAAACATCTATGAGCAGACACATGTTGTCCTCCCTGTTCTTGACGATTATATCTGGTCTGCTACACGAGATGGGCCGGTCAGTGTGAACCTGGGTGTCCCAAATGACTGTAATGTTGTCTCTCGATATTACATTATGAGGAGAGTGTTCATACCATTTCTCTGCAGATTTCATGTTATAATGCTTACAGATGGACCAATGGACATATCGCCCAACGTTATTATGGCGTTCAAGGTATTCTGAACTCGCTAATCTTGGGCAAGTAGATATAATATGCTCTACTGTCTCAGGGTGTTGGTGGCATACTCTACATCATGTACGATCAATATGCATCCGAAGGATCTTGTTTTAGTAGTAGCGGGTACTGATGGCCTGATCTTGAGCAGCAATAAGAAGGGACTCGGTCTGAGCCTTCATGACTGCATTCTGCAACCATCTGAATATCGCAGTGCTATCATACTCTTGTTCGTTGATTTTTCTGGCGTGTTGTCCGTGCATTCGTTTCAGTTCATATCGCTCTGTCCGTTTGTCTTTCATTGTTTTCTTCAGTTCTAGTTTCAACTTTTTGGCCTCGTCCGTTTCTTGTCCATTCCCTACTCGTGTCTCGATACAAAATTCTGTTCTGAACTGCAGTGCCTGTTTAGTTATGGAATATTTCTTTTTGTTATTTTCATGTCGTTGAAGGCATGTTATGTACACATCACTGCTATTCCTGATATACCTATCAAGACCAACCACTGCCACTTTATAGGCACTCGCCAACTCAATTAAACCTCAGCCACCATCTTTTCTTGGTAAGTATATCCCGTCCATATCTGCCTTACTGTCATGCATGCCATTGGCTGTTAATAACTTTCTTGTTTTCCTGTCTAATTGTGTTATTTCGTTCATCCTCCAGTCTATAACACTGAAGCTGTAACTGATTACTGTGACTGCTAAGCTATTTATAGCCATGATCTTATGTTTGGCATTCAATTCTGATTTAAAAATCTGTCGGACTCTTCTTTTGTATTCTGCTATTATTTTGCTTTTCATTTTTGCATGTTCTACTCCATCATATTCGTCAACTCCAAGTTATTTATACACTTCTGTCTGGTCTAGTTCCTTTATGGTGCATTTCTCGTCTAATGTAAAATCACCTCTTGTTTAAATTTTACCTTTAACACAAGTCAGTTTGGCACATTTGTCATAGCCGAATTGCATTCTTATATCATTACTATAAGATCTCACCACGTCGAGTTATTGCTCCAATTGATGTTCGTTGCACCAATATAGTTTTATATCATCCATATACAACAGGTGTGATAGTTTTGTCTCACGCTTCTGCCCCCTGATGGAGTACCCAGTATTCAGCGAGTTGATCTCATAGCTCATTGGGAAAAGGCTTTTGCAAAACAGGAGGGGAGACAACGAATCTCCTTTGAAGATACCATTTCTAATGCGAATGTCACCTGATACAATCTCACCCTCGCTGTGTGTCAAATGCATTATTGTTTGCCATTTTTTCATGACATTGTCCAGGAAATTTATCATGGTTGAATTCGCTTTATAAATCTTGAGTGACTGCACGATCCAGCTATGAGGAACACTATCAAAAGCCTTTATATAGTTGATCCATGCGGTGCTCAAGTCTCTGTTTGTGTTGCGGCAGTGCTCCATCACCATTTTGTTAAGGAGGAGCTGGTCCTTGCAGCCCATGCTTCCTTTAGAACAGCCCTTCTGCTCCTTTGGAATAAGGTTGTTATGGGAGAGATGTTTGTACAATCTCTCAGTTAGAACGGATGTGATAATTTTGTAGAGAGTAGGTAAGCAGGTGATGGGTCGATACTTTTTCGGGTTTGATGTGTCACTGGTTTTGGGGAGCAAAAATGTGACACCTTTTAATAGCCAGTCTGGTGATTCGTCAGGTTTAGTAATCAAGTCACTGGACGATCTTGCTATGTGTGGATGGCAAGTTGTAAACTGCTTCAACCAATAATTTTGGATATTGTCTATTCCAGCTGCTTTCCAGTTGTGTGTTTTGCTGATAGCACACTATACTTCTTCTTGTGTAATATCATGCCAGTAATGTTCATTGATATCCGCATTTCTCTCAATCTCCTTTGTGATCCATTCAGCTTCAGCATTATGTTTCTCGTTCCTCTCCCATATACCCTTCCAGAATGTTTCTAGTTCTACTTTGTCGGGAGGCATTGTAATTGTTATTTTAGTTTCATTCATATCTCTATAAAACTTCTTTGTGTTATTAGCAAATGTCTTGTTCTGACCAAACTGCTTTGACCTTCTTTCGGAGCTACGTAGTCGCTGTGACTTTGCCTAGATTTTTTGTTTGAGTGTTTCAATCACTTCTTCCATTGTTCTGTCGCTATTAATTACATATTTCCTGAGTATTCCTCTTTTTACGTTCATTTAATTTCTCATTTTTAAACTCAGTTAGTAACCTTGGAACAAACGTCGCACTACCGACGAATCTAATTCAATAAGAATTAGACTCGAGTTTAATTCATAATTCGTCTGTTGAAACAAACGTCGCATTTAATTCAAGACGAATCTAAATGATTTATTAACATGGCATAAAGCGTTCATAAGTGTTTTCGTCAAAACGGCTAAAATAGGAAGTTTTATATCAATTCTAAAACGTAAAATTTAGTGAGAAAAATGTGGCTTTTGACTTCCAAGCGACGAAATTAATGTTACTATTCTGAGGAGTGGAAATTATTGGTTTTATCTCGCTATTTCGTAGGTATTTGATACATATTTTAGGTCGGACATGATTCTTTAGGTGGTATTTTGTATTTTGCGTTGAACTTGTCTGAAAGAAATCAGGTCCAGTTTATTTTTATACGAAAACGTTGTACCGTTTAAACAATTTAATAGCAAGTTGAGGTCAACGCGCTATATCACTATATATTGCGTCAGTATGCCTATCTAAAACCACGTGGTAAAATAACCATGGCGGACAGGGACGTACGGCTATAGGGTCTCGGTTGGGGGGGGGGGGGCTAATAAATTTGCGTAATTCAATTTGCACCCCCTTGGCTGTTCCTTCACATGCCTGGATAATAGCCTATTCTGAATGGATCAGTAGACTTGTGATCATGGAGGCCCCCACCCCAACCCCCATGGAATACGGAATACCACTTAACACAGAGGGTGGAATACGGAATACCAGTTAACAGCCATATGGAATACATAAAAATATATGAAAACTTCATTTTTTTGAAGGTCGGCGTACGAATACCGGTATTTTTGGAATACCGAATATCTCCTAACAGAGGGGCCGGAATACGGCGTACCTCATAACAGGGCATGGAATACGGCGCACGAAAATGGGGGGGGGGGGGGGGGGTGGGGGCCTTATCATGCACTGGGCGGACCATGATTCTGCCAGTAGAAGAAAAATCAGAGATCTGAACATGAAAATCCGATCATAGTTTGGCACAGCGGGAGAAAACTTTGAACATGAAAACCGCAAAAACCTATATAGCATTAGACTGGCCTCAAGCTTTCCAAGTGCTGACAATTTCCAACCTGACACCCCCACGAAGGTTGGAAAATTTCCAACTGATGACCATTTAAGTTCATAATTTTGAACAGAAGCATAGGAAAATAATTAGCAGTTTTTTTGGCTGGCCACGGGGGTCATGAGGGACCGGGACACAGGCCATTTCAGTCAAAATGTTGGACCACAAGTAGGAAAATATTGGTCTAAAAACAACAAATTCCCCAATAATTCATTGCTGGAAAATCAAATTACAAGAACAATTTCAACCCATCGTTGATGTTAAATTTGCACACGTCCATGCACAGTATAGCGTGTATATCCAAACGGAATAAATATTTATTTAGTGCGTCTACTCGCATTTAATTTGAAACAAACGTCGCACTTTCGCCGACTCGAATTAAAATACCACCAAATTACGTCATGCTCGTTGGTGTTTTCCAGTTTCAATTGGAATTCCCTCATTAGCATATCATTATGCAGCTCGTTTGCATGTCTCCGAATTAAATTCGAGTCGACGCGCGCGGTGATGCGACGTTTGTTTCAAACACGGATCTCAAACGCATCAGCAATTAAATTCGTGTTGACCACACGCATTCTTCGTCGGTAGTGCGTCTACTCGCATTTATTTGCAACAAACGTCGCACTACCGACGAATCTAATTCAAATAATTGAATTCGATTCGTCGGTAGTGCGACGTTTGTTCCAAGGGTAGTGTTGATAAATCTGCTCGAAATGAATCAATTTTTTTCTTTATTCGCACCTTCCACTTTGGTTCTTGATTTTGTGTTTGCTTGTGTGGTCGAACCTTTGCGTCCACCTTCTCAGATATGAGTTGTGCGGCAATGTACAGCAAAGTATTTATCTCTGTATGCTCATTTGTTGTCTGTTCAATATTATACCTATTTCTTTGTTTGCCAAATCTATTTGCTTTCTAACAACCTTATTCTTATTCAGCTTAGGTAGGGGATCTCTGCCTTCTACACCTTTCTGGAGCTGAAAATTAAGTCTTGATTCGATCTCTTGGACACAATTATGTACATCGGTGTCATCTATTGCGTCCTCTTGGATAGACGTGCTCTCAAGTTCACTAATGTTTCATTGATAAGTTCTACATCGTTTTCTGTGATGTATTTGTTGTTGGTTCTACGGGCTGGTTCTGTGTTTCGTCTTGTTGACTGTGATATGGGTTATGTTGCTGTTTTGGTGACCCACGCTGTGGTTGCATGTGCCTTACATTTGCTATGTCCTGGGTTACATTGTCTACGTTCTGTCTTTCGTTGTCAATATTTTGTCTTACATTGTCTACTAGTATGTTCTGTATTTGACTTACATGCAGGTGGGATAACGTGCGTCCAGATAAAGACTGTTCTAAACTTCTGAGTCTAGCTTGTAATAGTTTGCCAGTACGTGTGATCCATCTTATTGTATCCACCAAGTTATTAGCTTTCAGATTTGGTCTCAAGTCCGGATTTCTAAGAAGCCATATTTCAAACGTCTTATTAGTCATGGGAACGTCAGGAAAATGGTGTTTCCACATGAAAAAGATGAGCATTACCTCCTCATCTGTCCATCGTTTGCCTTTGGCTGTTTTGCGATTGTCCCGGGTTGCCTTGTGGGTCATTTCCAGGGCTGGCAGTTGATTGTATATTATCAGACTGTACCACTGAATGACTAGCAGCATGTGCATGGGGAGGAGTACTATTAGTTCCCTCCTCTGACTCCTGTGAGTGAGAAGGAGCGTTCTGCTGAACCATGTTTGGTTCTATCGTTGTATTCATTGGGATGTTTCCTTGATCTGTGTTTGAGAAACCAGGGTTCGATTCCGATAAGCCGACTAGACTCCCTAGTTGCCGAGTCGACTCGTTCTCAGGGGGAGGGGACCTTTGTATACAGGGCGACGCCCCAGCCTGTGTGCGTTTCTTTTTTGGACGTACCATCATGATTGTTAAACCTTTTTTGGATCGGGACTGCTTATTTGAGATATTCACAGCTAACCTATATAGTGATACTAACATCAGGCCGTTCCCCTATCCGCCAACTTGGGGACCCGCTCAGTATAGGTGTGGTCAAACCCACCTGAGTTATTATTATTATTATTATTATTATTATTATTAATATTATATACTTATTATTATTATTATTATTAATATTATATACTTTCTACTCCCGTATATTTCAGGTGGTGATAACTGCAGCAACCCAGCTCATGATGCCCATGTAGTGATTGTCTTCCTCAACAGGTCACGTGTCGAATACGAATGCGATGGGTACTTCAGGCGCAGACACGGTGACTTACAACGTGAATGCAGGATTGATGGAACATGGTCAGGCACAACTCTTCAATGTGAAGTCGATGGTATGCGACCACGTGGGTCCGGGAATATATATATATTTTATTATATTATATTATTTTTAGAATGGTCACATCTAACTCATTTTGATGAAATACACCAAGTCTAGAAAAATGGCTTCAAAGCATCTTTTTTTTTATATTTGTTTAATGTTCCCAGACCCCTCTGCAAAATATGCTACTATATATGTCTAGTTTAAAAACAAATAATTACTTTTTGTAAATCAAACAAGTACAATTTCAACAATTACATTTCCAATTATTAACTAATGTTGTGTCAGGCATGCACGAAATTTCCAGCTATTGATTTTGTTTACCAATGTTACTTTTGTAAGTCAGACACCTCCAACCCGGCCCATGTCGCTACGTCCCTGGGCCCCAAGTTACATTCGGCGGGAAAGTCATGTGATTTTACGGCGCCATGCCAATCTACACGTTTTTTAATATAGTGAAACATAAATAGGTAATGGTCGGCTCTAGAGAAAGCGAGACCACTCTATTGTGTTGTTGGTAATCTCTGCCTGCACAGTGCTGATTGGTCATTCGATAAGCAAAATATTGGTTTATTTCTCTTCGCTGCAAGTTTCGTAAAGCTATACGTTTGGCACCAAACTTCTGAACGGGTTGACCGTGTTTATGTAGGCGTCATGCTCACGTGAGTCAGGCGGCTTTAGTTGGCAACGACAACACACGATATAAGGTACACGTATACGGTATACGTGATCACGTGTGTCTGATCCTAACTAATGTCGCACCATTTGTGGTGTGTTGTTCACCACCGGTAACCTGATTTACAATGTGTTTTGTCACCACCGGTACCCTGATTTACAATGTGTTTTGGATACACAGCTTGACCTTTGCTGTTTTCAGCCCACATTTCGTCCTTTAATCTTGCATCCCGGCGATCACGTTTATATGGCGCATGGATAGTCATAATTTTCATTCCTACCTAAAATGTTCTTGATTGTATCGGCGATATAACGATCAGAATATATGTAACACCATGCAGTGGCCCGGCGGAGACGACATGACAAACTTATGTAATTTAGTGTAAACATATTTTATTCCAATCCTAATAACATATATGAACATTTAACAAAAGTGTTTACATTAATAAACAGAATAGTAGTGGATGGATTTGTTGGAAGGGGTTTGAACAACAAGCCCAAGGATTTTTGTTAAGTTTGCTCCCCTTAAAGGCACGTGCGGCCTTAAAGGGGTACTGTACGCCATTTTCATTAAATTTCCGGTGACAACAACGATCTAATATCGATAATATATAGAAACATAAGTAATTTGAGTCGAAGATGTATTCTGTAAACGCTCAGGTTAATAGGCTATCTTAAAATTTAATAATTTAAAAGTTAATAATTTGATATAAATTGAATTTATGACTGGAGCCATAAAATGGCGTCAATTAAATTACGAATTTGCGTAATCAAATAAAGTAAATCAGGGATACTGGCTTGTTAAACCGATCGCACACACGATCGCTTGAAATATTATGATGATACGGGGAGAACACTCAAGCCACTCACTGACTAGCGACGATACAATAACTTAAATGATTATATGGGACTAGTATGCCTATAATATAACTTTTATTTGATTCATTTGGTTGAAAACTGTACAAAAATTACTCGACAACGACAATTTGTATTTTTGCATTCCGGTAAATTTGTCATCCGTAACACTACTTCGTACTCAACAGACTTTCAAATAATGAAAAAAGTGTTACCTTATTCTCAGACTCGGAGACTATAGAAACCAACAACAACATTTGGCGTACAGTACCCCTTTAATTGTCGAAAATATTCATATTTGTTCCAAACACCGTAAACTGAAAAACATTAAAACGCATACAGTTCCGTTCATATATACCATGACCATCGCGTAAACAGCATATTATCATAAAGATTTACTATATTTTACCTAAGCAAGAGCCCGATTGTGTTACAGAAGACAACACAATGCTGCTGGCTAATCACACACAAATGGCATAAACGCTCTTTATTCGTTCCATATCAGGAATTCACCCACAAAGAACGCTCTTTATGTTTACCATCATAATATAAACAAACACCAGAAAAGTAACTTTTTATGCTGTTGTTTACATAACAATGGTCAAACATATGACCATAACATACCGTTTATGCGATATTTCTTATTTGTATACGGACAAAGTTTATCTACATTTTGATGTTCTTTCTGTTTGTGGCGGTTTTTGACAGGTGGATATATTTTCACAGGATACCCACCGCCAAGGCCGCACGTGCCTTTAATTAATTTTGTCTGGACGAATAGTATAGGCGAATTAGGGTTGAACCCGGGACTAATTGCAACACAAATGAAAATATGCCATCATATAGAATAAGACAATATATGCAGCATACTATAGTACACACATTTTAGAGGACAACACAAACCGTGCCAATACGTCTTCGAAGTCACAACAATATTATTATATGCATAATACGTGCCGAAAAATACAGATAAGTGTGTCGACGGTAAAATATTGGTAAATAGATATACAAATTGTGAACATCGCAAAACTAATATGTTATGATAATTATGTCTATATACGCACGTTTTACGTTGAGGTCTAAACAGAGTTGTACATGTATAGGCCTTCATTTTCTTTCATAGCACGCTTAACGACTAACGACTAACGACAAATCACACAGCTGGACTAACCTGAACCGTGTCAAGGGGTGTGGTTTTATTGTTAGCCATTTCCACTTTCGGATGTCTCATCAGTTTGATATAGTAAGTATCATTTGGAAAATTAAACCCATGCAGCGGATTCAAGTGGTGCGGTTTTAAAAAGTTGGACTTCACCGGTACCAACAAACGCCACCCAGACAGTACACCCGATCTGCTGTTCTGCATGGGTTTAATATGTTCATACTTCATTTCAGGTATTTTGCCAAAGGAGGTAATCGTGGGTCTGGTCGTGGGAATCATCATGACTGTTGTTGTAGGCTGGGCCATAATAGACTTCCTGAGGTTCCACAGAGTAAGAAGTGAGATTCGGAAAAGGAACGGACCGCCCCGGGAAATGTTCAGAGTGAATGTGTACCATGCACAGGTGGTACCAGATATAAGAATAGAAGACCAGAATGCTCACCATAGAACGAACAAGCTATCGGTTTGGGGTAAGATTGTGCGATTTTTCAGCGTTACGAGGACGACAAACGCGTTGATTAGAGAAAGAGCAGACGAATCACAGGGGGACAGCCATGAGCAGCCAGCGCCATCGGAAGTGACGCAGAATAGTGGCGAAACAAGCGACAAGTCTGGCGATTCGCCGCAAAGAAAAATTGAACAGAACATGTCCTTGTTGAGAAATTTCAGAGGAAATCGTGATATTATTAACGAAATCTATGATGATGAGGATACAAGTTTTAATTCTGGAGATGGCGTGTCCGGTGCTACTAAAGTGAGCGCCAACGCAGTATGTGTTTCCAGAAATGTGGATACCAGTGACTATGTTAGTCCGATGATCGGAGGAGGTGCCGCTTCGTCGAGTAGCAAGAAACAAATCACTTCCCAAACTGACAATGTGAACACGTGTGATGAAGCAATAGCTGCCAGCCACACACCATTGCCTGGGACCCCAGAAGATATTCCGAAAGACAATGAACCGATACAGAGGAGTTCTGTTATCGCATCCCATGATAATTCACAGACTGAATCAGTAATGGCAAACCAGTCAGGGATGTCACGAAAATATGTAATACCGAAAGTTCGAGTTAGTAAATCAGACAGTAACATCAAAAGTGCACCGGAAATGGAACGCGATTCATGAAAAGTCTTAAGACTTTATAGACAAGAAACAAAAGGCTTGCACACACGGTCATTTTAGATCCGAAAACTTCAAACTAACTTCTGTGGCTGTAACGTCATTTTTGACAAGAAAGTATATACATGTAGCATGGTATCCCTCCACAGATGCATGTCTGGTATAGAGCTTTACTGATCAGTTGAACATGTCCTTCAACTGTTCTGATAACAGACTTCCCAACTGGAGCCTATAATACCTCGCTGCATGCGTGTTTGTATTGCTAATGGTACCCATATTCTGCTAAAATATATTAAGATGTAATTCGACCATGTCGCCTCACTGAATTGAAAGGGAAATCAAATTGATTGATTTATACTTATTGTGGACAGAATACACTCCCGGCAAATATACACACCAGAGGTAAACGCTGTATATTCAGTCGAGCTATAACTAAATGATATCAACCTTATGAACAACGTAATTTCACATGCAGCGGTCGACCAATATAGAGAGTGTTTGGTGGGCGCTATAAGCCCGGTATTCACGAAGGGATTATGAGAAGGACCGAGTAGTCCTCCCCTTAACCCCTCATCGACAAATCGACCAAAAACATTCAACTACACACAATTTTATAAAATTGAGGTGTTGCGCGCGTTTCAAGTGTCAAGTCTCGGCTCTGAGTTATCCAAACCAACATTGTACGATATCGACGAGCGAGCAGGTGAAAATAAGATGACTGTTGTTGGCTATTAAATTTGTAAAGACTAATGTTTGTAGTTTAAAGTTCTCGGATCTAAATCTGGCTGTTGTGCTGCGTGTTAGTATATATAGAATCGACTCAGTAAAGTCTCAGTTACATGTATATGACAAGTTGATCTTTCGTTCATGACACAAAGACGCCTTCAAAATGTTCGGATATTCATATACTGGTATAAGCAACAGAAAAGAAACACAAATAATCATTTCTTCAACGTCCATTGAAATCAAATAAGATGTTTCCCAATGTGTATTTATCACATAATTTAATTGCCCTTAAACCCAGCCTCATAATTTAGTAAGAAACACGTGTATTATAGGCACGCGTATAGTGGCATAAGAGCTTAGCGCAATGATGTTGATGTCAATACCGGAACTTGTATTATATATGTTAATTAGAATACAATTATGATATTCGATTGTCTTGGGTTAATTGGTGTTGATTGTGATATAATCATGGGTGATAAGGATGGTTAAACAAGTTTGTCAACATGAAAAGACACATTTAAAATGAAACTATATCTTTTCTTAAAGGTCTCTTTACTTCCTCTTTGCTTGTGATAAGGGAATCTGGAGATGGCGCTAAGTGGCATAAGAGCGCCAACGCTGTATATATAACATTGCTGCTGTGCCGTACCTCCTATATACATTTCGAGATCGTTTTCCTTGCTAAAATGTGATTATGTGATAAAATGGATCTCAAATTTGTCGCTATTCTATACGAAATTGTTGACCTCATCCACAAAATTTAAATTTAGTGCACTCGGTTAATAAATTTCGTATAGAATTGCGACTAATAGAGATCCTCTATATCTTGCTTAATTTTCATATATATATATAGACGATTCTATTAACTTCGCAGCTCTCTAACGTTTCGGTACATGCTTTGTGATTGTTATCTTCCGCCAGATGAGGAATAACCCCGAACTAAAATTATGATGGAGTCTGAAATCAGCTTTCAGAAAGGTGAAATCAAGAAAACGAATACCTTCAATTCTCTCTGGATATCGGCGACACTCGGCTTAAATTACTGTTGCCAAAAATAGAGGTATAATAATATCGTGTACGTGGTAGTGGCTTACATACATGTTGTACTCTTGTATTACAATTACATGGCGGTGTTTCACCCAACACGAGTTCGGGCAATAAGTGCAACCACAAGACGTCCGTAGAACAATCGCTGGCCATATCGTGATTAAGATTGAAACACGTACATTTATCAGTGATATCACTGTTACAGAAGGGTGACGCAAATTATTTGACACGCTTGCATGAATATTGCGTGAGGTGATAATGAAAACGATACCCTTTGTTGCTAACTTGTTGTGCAGCATGGCATAACCTACATATATTGGAGACAGGCTTCAGATAACACATTCTGTGATTCCGCTTGTGGAAATAGATACATGTTCAGGGATGGGTCCAATAACTTGCAAAGTAATGCATTTACCATTACTTGTAATTTTCTGCATTACAACTGCCATTACTTTCAAGTAATGCATTACCAGCATTAGCATTACTTTCAAATGTAATAACATACATGAGCTACTGTTTGAAAAAGGATAGTGACCTACCATACTAGTGATGGTATAGTAGGTATTGTGCCTGACGATGGTGCGATTTAGTGACAAATTGTCGTCATAATTACTATGCCGTAGTTAGTTATGTCGCCTGTCGATTTTTTTCGCATAATGAGTCTATCAAACTCTATCGGAGTCATTGTCAATCCTCTCGAATTTACCTACCTGAACACATTGACCCCTGACTGTCTCGATGCGGATGATGTTAAATCAACAAGCAGTTTTATTTCCCCATACTCACATAAAAGATCACCTGGTAATAATGAATAATAGAGAATGGTATAGTAATGAATAATCCCTTTCTGTCAAAATCACATAGAAGAAATGGCCCGTGTAATTTCCCAACATATATAAGTGATTCATACATCTGACAGCAACGCCACCCCTATGCTTTTATTAATCTTTCTCATTTCACCCCGATACATGTTCCTCAAAGTCTGTATTGTGTTCTTCAATACTTTTCTCCGTTAACCATGCGTCGTTATTTCGTGGGAGAATCAAAGATTCAGATTAAAGACTGCACTCCGTACAGTGTGGTTCGGTAAACGACAGACCAGGATCGACAAGAAAACCATAGTCAGAAATGGTAACGCCACCAAGATTATGGTATTACATATAAATAGAAATTATAAAAAATACATAAAATATTTTGATAACAATTGCGTTTAAACAAGTAATCCTTCAAATTATTACTAACAAAGTAAACGACTGTGGGGTCACTCAACAGATTATAAATACTGGGACATAGTATACTGTAAATATTAAAATTTAAATGAAATAATTAAAAGATAAAATTTAGCAAGTAGTAAAAGTTAATTTTCTCATTTTTGTTTTGGTTAAATAAAGCAATAATTTAAATGTAACATTTGGTTTTTAAAAAATGATTGACCGTGGCTCTTCCAATAATTGCGCGACTGACCTGGTCAATTGTTCTTAAGAAGTTGTTTTGAGAATTACTATGGAGGGAAATAGTTGTGGCTGTGGCTTCGCAAGTAATTACCTTGGTGACGTGATGTTAACAAATCTGAACTCCAGTTAACCAAGGACGCTTCATACCAAATATAAGGTGAATTATTAATTCTTTAGAAGTTGTTTTAAGATTTACTATGGAGGGAAAGAATTGTGGTGCTGGCTTCGCAACTATTTGACCTCATTGTAACAAATATAAATATTAGTCACTCAGGCAATAGATGTATCTATTCTGTATATTAACTTATTGGGTCTTACGTGTCTTGAGATGTCTAAATAGTTTTCGATGGACAGATCGCGCAAGGGACCCACGCCAATCTTCTCTGTTGGGATTCCAATTGTTGGCTCATTAAATAGGCACATATGCTTAAGATACAGTCGCACGCTCCCGTAAGTCGGGTTTTGATTTCAGTTAATGAAAATATCATTGAAATAATCGGTTTCCCCCAATAAACATCCATATATTGAATATACATGTTTTGGAGCAGAATTAGGCAGTCCATATTGGACGCCATCATGGAATTTATTTTGTTTTGTTTTGATTTTCACACATAATTATTAGTTATATGGATGGAGTTCTCATTAAACCTCACATCCTTGTATTGGTTACAGTAATACCCAAAGTAATTGACCACTTAACCACATCAGAATTATTGGTAATTTTTCAGGATTTGAAATCCTGAAAATTTACCAATAATTTTGCTGTGGTCAAGTGGTCAATTACTTTGGACATTACTGTATGAGGATTGAGTTATCATTAAACCTCAAATCCTTATATTGGTTACAGTAATGCCCAAAGTAATTGACCACTTAACCACAGCAGAATTATGTATTTTTTCAGCATTTACAATCCTCAAATTACCCATTATTCTGTTGTGGTTAAGTGGTCAATTGCTTTGAACATTACTGTATGATGATTGAGTTATCATTAAACCTCAAATCCTTATATTGGTTACAGTAATGCCCAAAGTAATTGACCCTTTAACCACAGCATAATTATGGGTAATTTTTCAGGATTTAGAATCATGAAAAAATACACACAATTTTGCTGTGGTTAAGTGATGAATTACTTTGGACATTACTGTATGTAGATGGAGGTAAACCTCACATCAGTGTGTTGGGGATTTGGACCTTGACTTGGGACCTTTGGTTTTTAACGCAACAAATGCGCGTACACCTTATACAAATTTTTTTTATGTAACCAGAGTTTTTCTTGGATAAGATGAGTTTGAAGCCTGCTTACATTTCAAAATGTTGTCAGTTTTGTATTGTCTGCAGCGGATCTCGACGCGTTGAAGCAAAAGTTACAAAAGATAAAATGTGTATGTGACGAGACTATAATACAAATGAAAAAATAAATTGAGGGAGGGGTGGGCGATACAGGGAACTAAGGGTTGAACCGATATAAATTTGTAGAGCAATAACGACCAATGTTGACATATTATGCATATCAACTCTACTGTTGCAACAAGGCTATAAAATAGGGGGGTGTCAGAATCTTAGTCATCTCTATATAGTGCCAGAATAGTCATTTATGGAGTTCTATAAGATGTTGGGTTGGTTATATGGACTCGGAGAAAAAAGGGGTTTGTACCGATGAAGTCGATGAACTGACATAAATTAGTGGATCGATGTTGCCATGTAATGCATCGTGATCGACTGTAATAAAGCAGCAATTATATAAAATTGGGGGGGGGGGGGTCTGAAATTATCTCTATAGTTGGCACCAGGATTATATAGAAAGGAATAGCAATTGATATACATATACGGCATACTATAGTAATACCATAGACATATAAGTACAAGTATCACGAGATAAAATATTACGTAACATGACTATATACCGATGAAAGAAATAAATAAATTGGACCGGGATTAGAGGTTGGGTTGGTTATATGTGGATAATTGGATATGGAATTCATACCGATGAAACGATACAAATTAGTGGAGCGATAAAGACACTTAGTCAGGCTACGCGGGGGAAATAGGGGTTGATACGATAGACCGAAATAAATTTGTCGAGTGATAATGACCAATGTTGACGTATAAAGTAACGCGACTGTACTGTCACACAATTATCAGGTAGAACCGGTCAAATATGACAGGGTACAGCACGTAATTATTTCCTAGATCGAAGAAATTATTTTTTTTTTTCGATGATAAAATTTAACACTCGATTTCCCATTAAAATCGATTTATGTCTATAAAACTGTCATTTTTCAAAATTTTGAGCTGAAACTTGGTGTGTATGTGTATAATACTACTATATTCTTAAAATGACAGAGTTCAGCGCGTAATTATGTTTTAGATGGAAGAAATTGAATTTGTTTTCGATAACAAATTTACAGCGTGTACGGCCTACGGGTCATTGAGTATGCTCAATTTTTGTAAACAAACGTTTGTCAATAGCCGTTTTGGTCAAACTAAACCTTCTTCGACCGGGACAGCAGATCCGAATAGTAGCTAAGATGTATTTAGATAGAATTATCAAAAGAATATGACCGATCAGGGTACATTTTAACAGAATAGAGTGGAGAAATCTTGGTGATAATTCCAGAAAATAAAGATGTAGGAGAATCACAATTAAACTTCCCACAATGCACTTCACTAAACCAGGGGTTCTCAATGGGTTACACATTATTTTCAGTCTATCAGATTATTTATATTTTCAACAACAAGTGACTTTAAGTTTACAATTTCAGCCTGTCCTGACTCTATCGATACGATTTAACACATTTTCAAAAACGTATTATACACCGGTGGCGTTAACTTTACTATTTAAGCATCTACGTGATTCTATCGGTACGATTGAGTAAGGTACAAACAAGAATACATCAGGGGCTCCCAATGGGTTATATATTATTTTCAGTCTATCAAATTATTTATATTTTCAACAACATATTATTACACCGGTGACTTTAAGTTTACAATTTCAGCCTGTCCTGACTCTATCGATACGATTTATCATATTTTCATAAACATATTATACACCGGTGGCGTTAACGTTACAATTTCGGCATCTACGTGATTCTATCGGTACGATTGAGTAAGGTACACAAAATCTCCAAGAATACATTCGCCCTGTACACCACACAATATCAATCTCACAGAAGCTAGAAACACCACAGGTGGCGTAATAAATGAACAGACCGTAATCGTTATTTCGTCGTAATCCAGATTCTAATTCTGATTCCGTAATCGGAATCAGAATGTAAACAAACCGAGATTTCCCCGCTTCGCAGTTCAAAAACACAACACACATAATAAGCCGTCCCTTAGGTAATTTTTTTTGCAGAATATAAAACTATCCATATCAAATAATTTAAATACGAAGCAAATGTGTGCTGTCGAGTCTAAACGGGGAGAATTTTACTGAAATTAGCCATTATTGATAGTAACGCTGTGGGAGCACTTCAGTTAATGGCGAACTTGATGTTGTCAATTGCATCATGTTCATTTCATAATTCCATCCATAAAATACCGCCCAACGCATGTCGATTTCAAATTCGGCAGATAATGACATCATTGACCGAATTCACGTGAACCTGTATATGTATTCTGATTTTTCGTAATTAAATGTTCCTTCTTATTCAAGAAATAGTAGGGTTATATGATAGCTATGCATTACCAGATACACGTATGCACTATCTATAGTATTATAACAATTCCATATTTAAAATGTTTTGTTTCGTGAAATGCAGTCGTTTCGCACAGTAGTTTCTGTATAGTGCCGAAACACAGGCATTTTTGGGCCAAAGTGTTGTGCATTAGTTGAAAAATAAAGCATTGGTGTACCGTGTACCGTACATCTAGCTAATGTGGACTAATGTGATTGCATGTGAGCTGTATCTCACACACAAGAGTAAAGCTTACTCTGAGATCGCAGGACTATAGTCGAAATGTCAGTCAAAATATTTGATTAAATACCCACACGTACAAGTTCTAGGGACGTGGTTAGAGGGTTCCCATGTTGGGGGGGGGGGTTAGTTTAAACATATTTTATTTGCTCAATGCATATAGTATTACATACACACAGGCAAAAGGGATGTGATGACAAGTGCTGTCACTTACAGTAAAATCCTCTCCCTATTGTCAAAACACTAAATATATACAAATTAAACGCTGACAAGAGCAAGGAAATATGTTATAACAATATAGCTATGTACAAGTAATGACAACTAACAGTTTTGTGTCCGAGAAAATACAGGTCGACTGTTGTTTAGTTTCTCGCAAAAAGCGCAGTGGATTGTTTATAAGATGAGTCACGATATTGCGCCCTTTCCTTATTAAGATTCGCGTGCTTTACGTCGGTTGTAAAATCCCTAATTTGGTGCGCTTACAACTTACAATAAGATTCATCGTAATAATCCTTATTTGGTAAGTATGACCATATATAGGTTAGGAGAAATATTAACTGGATTGAAAAATATTCGTTTCTTTGCTAGAACAATTATATTATGTACACGTTTTCTGTCTAATCATTTCCCAATCATAAAGTAACGAGCGATTGTTGATTGTGCCAATAATTTGATCTACGCATTCACAGCGCAAATAAACATTTTCATTGGACGATACCGCAGTTCCGAGAGTTTGTCTACATAAACAATCGTAACGTAACTATTTTTTATGTTTGTTTACATAACCAAGGGTATAAACGTGACAATAACATGCAATCTATGCGATATTTATGATTAATATAAGAACAACATCTGTCTGTTATATAATGGTCTTTCTGTTTATGGCGGTTTTAGTGGATGTGACTATTTTAACACTTATACCCACAGGAAAGACCGCCCGTATCATTAAAGTCAGTGATTGTAATAGTACGTGGGGAGGCACCGACATTTGTCCAAAATTGATAAATTTTGAAAGTCCATGATTTTGGGGCCGTCGAGAATTATGGATGATATTCGGCACCGAAAAGTTTTGCTGTCGATTCCCATAATACTACAATATCTATATAGGGGCAGTCTGACATAGGAGAGACAGAAAAACACGGACAACTGTTTAGCCCGGGTATATATACCCCTTCCAGTTAAAGGTACTCAACCCGTAAAGAGGGTCCCCATCTCAACAGATTCCAACAACAACAATCCGATCAGAGGGTCCTATATTACTATTTCTTTGGCTTTGGGGGTAAAAAATATTTGATTCGAGTCGAGGAACCCATCAAACAAAGCTCAGAGTTATTAGATATTGATTTTTCAAATTTGTTATGTTCTCGAGATGAGTACTAATAACTGCCGTAATCTGCTCTGGATGTGTACTCCAAATTTATTCAAACAGACAAGGATGAATAACTCTAAAATCAAGTGGTAATTTTAACGCAATTTTGACTGAGCTCTGGGCCAGATAGTATTCCCGATAATGAAAAATAATAGATTTCTAAAATCGATATCTAACAAATCTGAGCTTTGATGGGTGACTTCCTCGACTCGAATCAAATATTTTTGACCCCCGAAGCCATTGAAATAGTAATTGAGAGGAGTTTTATCGGGTTGAGTACCTTTAAGTACTAAAATATTCACAAAATGAATTCTTTCTCCTGAAATGGTGATTGAAGTTATGTGGTGAAACTCCATTATATGCCTTCCATACTATGAAACAGCTATTTTAATCGTATGTAAATAATGTAACATGCATGTTCTAATGAATTACATATAGGCCTACACCATTATGTAGAACATGCCTCTAGTATATATATGTTACACTCATTATGGGATCTTTCCATATATACTATATACTTTCAGCACATATCCAGGTATCGCTGGGTTTATATGCTCAGCTTGGTTGATTCGATGTTGCTATTTGATTTGTATCTGACCTCTATTATGCTAGTAATAAATTACATTTATGGGTTTCGGATGGCAGACGCAGAGGCGATGATTTAAACAGCTATGTCAGATACAAAACAGCTAAACGAATTTTCAGAAAAGAACTTCGAAAATGTAACTTGCAATTTGCTTCCGCACAAAATGAGGAGATAGATAAAGCAGCCGAAATCGACCAAACCCTATTTTTTCGAAAGTTCAATTCCTTACGGTCAAAACGAAAAGCTCCGTGTAACAGCCTTTTCGACGTTAATGGTAACACATTGAGGACACCCACAGATATTTCCGAAGCGTGGGCTGACTATTACGAACATTTATATTCGCCTCTGATTTCCACTAACTTTGATGCCTCCCACTATGATGAAATAAATAGCAAAATAACAGAGTTGTTAACCGAGTCTAGTACTGGGACGCTCGATAGAATATTGAACTATCCGGTCTCAGTACGTGAATTGTCCGATGTACTCAAGGCAACGAAAACCGGAAAAGCTGCAGGTTATGACACGATCTGCTACGAACATATCATATATGGTGGACCATATCTACATGTGCATATAGCCAAACTTCTATCTGTCATGCTCGCTCTTCCGTGTATTCCCAGCCAAGCAAAGCTTGGTGTGATTGTATCACTTTATAAAGGGGGTGGGAAACCATAGACAAAGTTTGACAGCTATAGAGCGATAACCTTACTTCCGGTTATATACAAACTGTTAGAAAAGACTTTACTTGCTCGAATTGAAAGGAATTGCCCACTCTTGATATCAACGCATCCATTGCAACACGGGTTTCATAAAAATATCAGTTGCCTCATGTCTTCTTATGTCATACAGGAGAGCATCTCTTACGCTGACGAACAAAATTCTCGCATGTTCGCCTGCTTTTTAGATGTGCACAAAGCATTCGACACTGTATGGACGAACGGACTACTCATGAAACTATTTATACGTGGTTTCACTGGGAACATACTCAAACTATGTAACGAATTTCTGACCGGTGTAACTTGCACAGTGCGTCATGGCAATCTATCATCCAGAATAATAAATATAAAACCAGGCGCAAGACAAGGAGGTACCCTTTCGCCAATTTTGTATGCAATATTCATTGATGATTTGCTTCATGAACTTGAGCTGTCAGGCTTTGGCCTTATGCTACACGAAATAAATTGCTCGTCGCCGACCCAAGCCAATGACATGACCGTACTCTCTCTCTCATCTTATGGTCTGCAAAAACTTTGTGATATATGTAGCTCATACAGTAGAAAATGGCGGTTTATTTATAATCAACAGAAATGCAAAGTTATCGTATTCGATGGAAAACCACTCAATTCGGCTAATTTGCGATGTTGGTTGATTAGCAATGTTCCTATTCTAGAAGCAGAAGGGATCGTCCATCTTGGAATACCTTTGGGGAAAACTAACCGTCAAAACACACTCACAGATTCAATATGCTCCAAACTTCGTTCAACATTCCTAATGCTCAGTAATGCTGGATTGTATGCGGGTGGAATCACACCCATTAGCTCCTTGACGATTTACAAGTCTATTGTACTCTCGTGTGGTCTCTATGGGTCAGAGCTTTTGTACAACACGACAGTTTGTAATGAAACCAAGCTGGAACGAATCCATCGCTTCTGTTTAAAACGCATTCAATGCCTATAGCCGAGATGCAGAACAGATATTGTCCTTGGTTTGCTGGGAACTTCGTCTTTGGAATCAGTCATTGAAGCCAGGAAGCTTTCTTTGTTCGGTGGCTTGTGTCGTGTTCCTACGGGAAAGGCCTGCAAGAATGTCTTTGTCAGACGCCTATACGAGTGGATATACACACCACCATGTGACAACAGTTCGTCAGTGTTATGTAATATTAGCACGACATGACCGATGCTCTAACTGAATATGTCCAATTTGGTACATTCGTTCCGAAATTATCCTGGAAAAGACGAGTCAGATGTACTTTACACAATGCAGACGAATTTGCATGGAAATCAAGAATAAGTTCCGACCAATCATTCAATCGATTTGTAAAAGTACATGACACGCTGCAAGTATCACCTATTTGGTACCTTTGCAGAAAATTCCCAAACAACAGGCGATCGTACCACACACTAGCAAGTGTAATTGAAGCAACCACTTCCTCAGATGCAGGGTTTTGCTCTCTCTGTGAACTTTCATACACCGATATCGTAGAACACATACTCATTGAATGTCATTACGTTGTAAATATAAGAAACGACATGTTCTATGGTATCATTAACCAGTTTGGGGTACACACATTTATTCTCGTTGATCAGCTATCGTCCACCAATATGGTTTTACTTCATTTATCACTCATCAATGATGAACTGATGTCTGTGATTGATGATATTGACTCCTTCTTGAACTTCATGAGCTCGGCTACATCTCGATTATGGCATGCATACTTTCTTCTGAAAAAGCGTGGTGTTGCTCGATCGGACACAAGCGCCGATGTTGCACTGATCGATCCGAACACCTACTTTGATCCGCCATAGACTATCGATCAGTTTCCACAGCATGACTCTCCAACAAATCAATAATGTTACGGATCAGTTGTGATTCGTCTGTGTCTGTTTTTGCTTATCTTCTAAGCCAGTGGCACCGGCAGATCACAACTGATTCGATTTCGATGGAGCCGAGGCTCTGTCTTCGTGTCGGTCCACACACAGTTCCATATTTCTTGGAGAGACTCTCGTGCGATAATTGACAATATATGTCTACACATTGATTTTTTTTTTTTTTTACAGATGTTATGCCAATGGAGTCAAATTATTATATTATAAATGTCTTATTTTCAGGGGTGCACCACACATTGTTGTTCCATTGTATATAATGCTATTGTAATATTCATGTTTGTTAATTTATGTCAATCTTCATTTATGGAGGAAATAAAGATGTAATAATTATATGCCTTCCATACTATGAAACAGCTATTTTAATCGTATGTAAATAATGTAACATGCATGTTCTAATGAATTACATATAGGCCTACACCATGATGTAGAACATGCCTCTAGTATATATATGTTACACTCATTATGGGAACTTTCCATATATACTATATACTTTCAGCACATATCCAGGTATCGCTGGGTTTATATGCTCAGCTTGGTTGATTCGATGTTGCTATTTGATTTGTATCTGACCTCTATAATGCTAGTAATAAATTACATTCATGCCATTGACTTTTGTGAGATAGAGTCGGAGCCGATCAATTCTCCCATGATAGGAATCGGAGCAATCGAAAATTAGAGTCGGCGCCAATGCAACGTGCACTTATATAATTTGGCTATTTATTTTTGAAAGCTAACGCATATAGACGATCTCCCTCCCCCATCGTGGGTCCGAAAAGTCATAGTTAGTACTACACTTGATTTAGCACATCAAAAGTTTAAATGTTCAGGCTCAAAACAATGCCTGAATCTGGAAGTTAGATATATTTTTCGCATATAATTCACTGATCACGCGTCATCGATTAAGTGCAATAATTACACCAATGTTCGTTAGATGTCAAATGAACGTTCGCGGGATTGTGACAAACTGAGTTCACAAAGAAATAACGACGTCAATGGAGAAAATAACACTTTGCTTACAATTTTCTGCGAACTCCTAGTCGTTTTCAAACAAAATCGCCATTAAAATAGCATTAGCACCTATTAAGAGTTGGCACGGAAATCATGTTGGATCCACAACTGCAGGAGTCGTTGAACCCCAGTGAATTGGGGAACTGTCTTAATATGCATGACATAAATGTAAGTAGATAGACATGCATTGAGTTCAAACGGACTACTTGTGAGTGGATGAGCTTAGCTCCTTATGTTGTGGATTGACACGGTCGAGTAAAATTCCGAGCGACCATGTAAGGCCAAACTTTTTTATTTTTCTGCTTTACGGATTTTTTTAACCTTGTTTTGGTAGGGTCGGTCGGAAATAAAATAAAATGAACATTTTTATTGTTTTTTATTTTTATTTAAATTGAGCCTCTTGCTCAATATAATTCTCTTTTATATTTATTTAATTAAATGTTTTAAAATCAAATTATGAAAAAATAACGCCATTATAACATCCAACAGATGACAAATTTGGTTGAAATCGGACCTGGGCCTAGGAGAAAAATCCGAACAGACAGACCTACAGACATATCCTACTCTTTTATATATAGATATACATGTACTCATTAAAGCAAATTAGAAAATAAAACGAGAGGCCGATCACGCGATCGGCAGATGTTTAACCCATACCCGGGCGATAGCGATTAGCTATAACTGATAATTTATCAAAGATATGAACACAGGTATCCATATATCAGCACCATCTTGAATTCAATAGCTCAAATAATTTGTCTTAAGAAGGGGTTAAAGTATTTGTGGTTGCGAAGGGGGGGGGGTGTTCTAAATCTAATAACTCTATCCTTATTCATCCAAGGACCTATCTATGTGAGATCCAAGGGTTTAGTTATTTCTGAGGATATGTTTATAAGTTGAAGTTAGCTCATTGGAAACAAAACTACCAGCTATTCAAATCTCATTCACTTCTAAAGAGAAATTATAATTAGTTGACAAACCAGACTGCATAGAACAACATGTGGGATTCCATCTCATATTTAATTTGAACTTTAATGACCCCGCCCCCCATTCTTCCCAGTTGTTATGTTTATCAATCATGTCAAAAATGCATGTAGTTTATACAGTATAATTCAAAAGTGTTATCTATATAATGTTATACAGCCATGTTATACAGCCATTATATGGTGCGGATGCTGGCCCCAATGATCCCTAAATCGAAAAGATTACCATAGTTAATATAAAGGAAAGTAACACTGAATCAAATGGTTTCAAGACATAACAATATTTTACAAGTAGCTTGCAGACTAAAACACATAACCTTCACTGTTAATCTTTTAAGCACTCTGTGGTCCCCAAAATTCAGTCAACCATGACAATATGAACAGATGGGAAAATAAGGTTCCTGGCAATATTATCTGCCATATTGATTTTCAAAATAATGCATCACCTATAATCTGTAAGCATATTCAATTGGTGTCTTATTGAATGTTCATTAACTAATGAACCTGATTCAAAAAGAGGGTTCATTTAATATGTTTCTGCATAATACAAACAATAATGAAGATTTATCTGCTTGTAACCTATTGCATATAACAATTATATTGGCTATTAGCCATTATTTTAATGTAATATCAAAAGCATGTGTCTGAAGGGTTAATATATTTTTCCAAAATCAATTAATCAATTCCACAATCCATAGAAGTTAACAGTGTGAAGATAACCCAAGATAAGACATATGAGGAAGAGCCCATGTGCATTAAAGCATAAATCTGTTGGAAACTTGGAAAGGGTTAATTATTTTCTAAGCATATCAATGGAATATGCAGACAATTGTGTAGGTCATGGGTCAATTATCAGGCAGCCTGTAATGAAATTTCAAAATTAGATAAACAAGAGCCTGGTGTCATTTATCAAATTTGACAATTAACCAGCCATCAGTATAATATTGTTTGTTTATCTTGGTATCCATCTAACCACTTGGCCATAGCTAAGTAGCAATTAATCATTTCATGAGCTGTTTACAATCTACATGGGCATACACCAGGGAATGTTATCATTATATTTCCAATAGAGTTGTCCACCATTCGACCATATACCAGTGTATTTCATGGAACTACATTATAAGTCACTTGAATTATAAAGGGCCATAACTCTGTTAAAATATGTGGGATCAAACCCAAATTTGAACTTGATCTGTATTTTGGGGTGAGGACCACATGTACCAAATTTGGTGTAGATCAGATGAAAAATGTTTTGAGTCATAGCAGCTTGCGTGAGTTCTAAGTAAACATTAATAGTGAAAAGGGTTAATTAAATAATACCAAAAACCATACAGATGAAGACCGTGCTAAGAAAAACCTAGGTAAGAAATATGAGGCAGATCAGAAGATATATGTTCAACTTATTACATTGGATAGCATGTGTGTGAAGGGTTAATTATTTTCTAAACTGATCAACTAATCGATACCAAAAACTATACAGGTGAGGGGTGTGTCATCATAAACCTACATATCAAATATGAAAACAATCAGACAAAAAATACTTTGGTTATAGCATCGGATAGCTCATGACTATGTGCGGATGCAAAGTGTTAATAATTTCTAAACCGATCAACCGATCGATACCAAAAACTATACAGGTGAGGAGTGTGTCATCATAAACATGCACATAAAATTTGAACAAGATCCGATAAAAAATATTCGAGTAAATGAATCGGATAGCAAGTGTCTACGGACAGACGGACAGACGGACAGACAGACAGACAGACGGACGGACGAACGACGGATGGTTGATCCGGACGTCGGCATTATGTGTACCATACATGGTATGGGTACACATAAAAAGACAATCCATGCCTACCATATTTGCTCAACGGAATGTTACCTTATTTTTGTCTTAGAAAAATTACAACATGATGTTTTCCCGCAATAAACTGTACAAATATAGCATAAGACATATTATATCAATATGCCATTGTTGCAGACATGTGGATGCTCACTTGGGGTGCTCGCACTTGACAATAAAACATGAATAAAACATAAACAGTAACTCACAAGTTCAATATTTTATTTGTATTTGTCACGAATGAACTAATTAGAAGCCCTCCCCGATGAGGTAAGAAACAAATTCCCAGACATAGACTGCCATATTTATGAAGGTATAACACCCATATACCAATTAATATGGAAGAATTGTGATCTATGCTTAAAAATTGCATAATCCGAATTAACGCTCCCAAATTGCTATTTCTTTGGCTTCATGGGGTAAAAATATTTGATTTGATTCGAGTCGAGGAACGCACTCTTCAAATCTCAGAGTGATCAGATATCGATTTTTTTTTTGAAATTTGTTATTACTCGAGATGTGTAATTTTGTACAGCCTGGTAAAAAGTCGTCAAACCGACGGTCTCGGACCAAATTGCGGATGAAGATGGATAACTCTAAAATCAGGTGGCTCTGAATGACAATCCGGTCAGATTTCGTTGAACAAAATGTTGATAAATAACACGTTTTGGTAAATTTTATACTATAGTTGACTGTGATTAGCATTATTTTGGGCAACTAATCGATTCTGATAACTGAAGCGGCATTTAAAAAATGTTGTTGGAATCTGATGATATGCGGACCATCGAATCGGATTGAGTAGGCCTACCATTAACCACAGAAAACTATAGTATAAGATTGCCCAAAACATGCTATTTATCAACATGTTGTTCGATGATTTTAGAGTTATCCATCTTCATCCGCAATTTGGTGAGAGACCGTTGGCTAATGGATTTTTACTGGGCCACTGATAAGTCCCGATGGTGAAAAATAAAAACGCTCATTATCTTATATCTATATTTGCGAAGTCTGTCTGTCTGTGTTCTATATAAATTAACGGGGGGGGGGGGGGGCATCTAGATGGCTCCAAATTGATTTATACCAGGGATAACGTTTTACGATGAAGCTGATGGTGCAGGTTAAAATTGTGTGATTTAAGATGTTAAAAGTATCGCAGCTCGAATTAGATAAATGGGGGAGGGACGGGCCCCACAATTGATATATTTTTTTTTATCGCCGATGTGCACAAAATTAATACACGTTCTTCTCCTCCAGAATACGCGCAATCTAATCTCGTGGTTTAACCTTCTATGGCCCGACTGGATCGAGGTTCCTGAAATTTTGCGAAAACCATGTGTCAATGCATTCTCTTATATATGCGAGTATCCCATAGAGAGAACTATAAGAAAACACATTGTCCTAACAATATTAACCTTGACATTGTAAGCATGGATTATCTTATATATGTGAGGCTCCCTATAGGAGACTAGCATATATATCAGAGAATACACTGGCACAGGATCTGTAATGCTACACCAACGCGGCTCTCGTCGTGAAAGGGCGTTAAATACGCCACATTGGTGCCGTTTGGGGTAAGGGTTGTGGAGGGGAACTAACATTAATTGATAAGAATGTTTAGTCGCAGATTTCCACCAAAGTTATTTATATTCATCTCCATGATACGAGGAATATAATGATATGGTTAAATGAAACCAAATTTACCCTATTCGAGTCAGTGGTGCAGAAGGGAAGGACATCAAAAGTGCATGAACACAATTGTACCGCCGATTTTCACCAAACTTATATAATAATCATCTATAAATGGAATCTGATGGTGTGGGCTTAAAAGCGGCGTCGTAGGGACCAGGGGCCAGGAGGGCACCAGAATACCGGGATAAAACATTTTATCGCCAATTATTACCAAATTTAGATATAGATGTAGGCATCCATATGAGTCTAATGGTGTAATTCAAAGTTGGCAGAGCGTGCCAGGACCAGGTACATACGTCATAATTTGCCCTAAATTTAAAAATAAATGTTCCATATTTTCCAAACATATATCAGCATACATATTGGATTAATGAGATCTCAAATGACTGGAATCACGGCATTCACATTGAGCTGGCAAAAACTGATATATAGCCAATTTGCTATATTTTTTGGTTGAGTCATTTATAGGTGAAGAAAACGGAAGTTCTCACTTCCATGTGGGACATCTTACTGCCATATTCGAGCATATTTTTTACAAAAAATCACAATTGGGATTCTAGTCACATTTCAACAAGAAATGAAAATAACATTGTAATGTAAGTGAGGCATATCATTACCTATGAATATTCCAACTCTCTGGAACCAATAATCTTACCTTGGCTCAAAAATGGCTGCGAAAATGGCCGCCAAAATATGGAAAATGGTAAATATTGCCCCAGGGTGTCCTGCAATCGCTTACAAGTTGTGGTTGATATATACAATTGGCTAATCTGTATTCTATACATTGCATACTAACATGTCTGATGCACCACGGATCATTTTTACTATTGTCACCACTGACATCACCAGAAATGTTGTATTTTTCTCTCACAATCTTGACATAAATATCGGCAAAAATTCACTTTTCAGGGTTCGACCATTTGTTCAAGTAAAATGCAACTATGTTTGGTATCAAAGGTGTTTATTGTTTTTGGTCTATCTTAAATGTGGCACACTACGGTGTTTATAGACTAAATTGCTCAAGATGGCTTCCAAAATGGCAACCAAATTTGTTAAAAGTTAACATATCCCGAACATTATTATCTGCGTTATCCGAAAAAGGTAGGAAATTGTGACACACTTGGTTATTGTACGTGTTAGTTAATTAACTGACAACTACGTTCTATTATGTTTGTCCCAGTTCCGTGTGGGGCATGACAAATTCATTTTAAAGTTGCAGTATGGAATTTTTCGGAGAACCTCTTTTATGATTCTGGCCATATTATTGAAAGGAAATGGGCAGAACTTCGAGACGGAACTGAGATGTACCATGACATGTGGATATTCTGGCCCATTATGGTAACAATTTATCAACTGGATACAGGGTGGAAGCCAAGATGGCAGCCAGGGAGTTACTCTATGATCATATATGAGGATAATTGGTATACATGGAGTTATTGTATGGCCATGAATTATGTGTGTGTGTATAGGGTGTGCCCTGTTGGTAACGGTGGGACGTATATTTATATATGTTGTGGATGTGTTATCATTGGTGGTGTATGGGGAGTAGATGTATGATCATGGATGGCTTGTATGAGTATGGAACTTATGAGTGGTCGTATGTGCGGGTATTAGTATATCTGGAAGGGCTCACCATTGGTGATGTGCATAATTATGTATATCTGGATTGACTCTATGGTCATGTGTATGGCGAATAGGTATACATGCAGTGGCTGTATGGTCCATGGTGAGGTGAATATGTATACAATGAGTGACTGTATGGTCGTGAATATAGTGAATATGTATACATAGAATGACTATATGGTCATGTGTCTGGTGTAGGTGTATACCTGGTGTTCATGCATGGTGACTCGTGGCTGTATCGTCATTTGTGGTATGTACGGGTATAACCAAGTATGGCTGTATGATCAGGTGTACGTGTATAAAGTGGGTAACTATGTTGTCATTTGTGTGGTGTTTATGTACATATGGAGTGACTGGGGTAATGGGTGTGTTGTACATGTGTACCTTGGGTGGCTATCGCTTTCCACAATAACTCAAGGATATGTTAATCAATAGAGAGGTCATGTCAGAGAGTCATATCACGGAAAGCGATAGCCACCCATTATTACAAAGTCATTATATATATACATAAACACCACATACATACCAATATAGTGACCCATTGCATACATGTACACCTGACCCATGACCACGGATGACCATACAGCCACGCACCACAATGCAGGCACACCGGGTATACTCATAAACATGACCCATAACCATATAGTCACTCCTTGTATACCCATTCATCTCACCATTGGCCATAAGGTCATCCCATGTATACCTATTCTCCAAACGCATGTTCAAATAGACAATCAATATATATATATCAACACCACAACAATGACCATAAAGTCACTCCGGTATACATATGCACCTCACCAATTGCCATATAGCCACTCGCTTCATGCACATACCCTCACCATGTCACCTGGTGTACTCCTTCACCTGACTTATGGCCATATAGCCACCCGTGTGTACCTATTCAAAACATTCATACATGATCATGGTCAATCCATACATATTCACCTCAACATTGGCTATGTCACTCCCTGTATCTCTATTTGTCACACCATAGCCGAATAGCCACTCAATATATACTACTAGTAATACACCCAGCCATGTCAGTATAGTCACTCCATGTATGCATATGCACCTCATCCATGGCCATATAGCCACTCTTTATATACACATATCCCTCGCTCATGACAATAAAGCAACACATGTGTATACTGGTATAACCTACACATGACCATATCGCCACGAGTCACCAAAGAGAAACATCAGGTATACTCATATGCCTGACACATGACCATGTAGTCACCCCTGTATAGGTGTTCATTACATTTATGATCATAGTTACTACTTGTATACCTACATGTACTCATCTCACCATTAACCATACAGTCACTACCTGTATACCTATTCGACACACATAGTCATATAACCATTCAATATACATATGCAGCCCACCCTAGACCATAGATTCCCTCCAGGTATACATGTAAACCTCACTAATGGCCATTCAGCCCTTCCAGATATAAAAAACCCGCACACACGACCACTCAAACAATCCATACTTGCATATACACCTCACACATGATAATTCAGCAATTCACTGTATAATCATACACGCCATCCATGATAATACAGCTAAGCACTATACACCCACCAGTGGTAATACATACACGAGATATATAAATATACACCCCACCCGTTACCACAAGGGCACTCCCTATATACCAACACGCTCAATAATGTCCACCCAGCTTACTCCAGGTATTCATATTCAATCATGACCGTACAGTCACTCCACGTATACCTATACACATTACCCGTAACCATAAAATCACTCCCTATTTATCCACACACCCCATCCATGATCATAAAGACAACACATACACATCCCACCATGACCTTACAGTCACTCCATATATACATAATCAACACATAGATGACCATGTAGCTATATCCATACACCACACCAATGACCATACAGACACACCGGGTGCACCCGTACTGGATATACACAATCATACAACATACAGTGACTCCATGCATACCGATTCACCTCACACCTGACCATGACCTCTCCCTGTATACCTAGATGCATCTTACCATGGACAACCCACTCATAACCATATACTCACTCATTGTATACCTACTCACATCAGTCATGACATACAATAACTCCCTGTATACCTATTCACCTCACATATGATCATAGAGTAACTCCCTGGCTACGATCTTGGCATCCACACTGTATCCTGTTGACATTTATTTTATCATAATGGACCAGAATAGCCAAAGATTATGGTCCATCTCAGTTCTGTCTCAAAGTTCTGCCCATTTCCTTTCGATAAATATGGCCAAAATCACAAAATAGGTTCTCGGCAAAATTACATACTTTAAAATGAATTTGTCATGCCCCATACGGAACTGGGACAACCAGAATAGAACATGTAGTTGTCAGTTAATTAACTAACACGTATAATAACCAAGTGAGTCACAATTTGCTACCTTTTCGGATAATGCAGCGAATGTTCGGGATATATGTAAAAAAATTAACATTTTACAAATTTGGTTGCCATTTTGGAAGCCATCTTGAGCAATTTGGTCTATAAACACCGTAGTGTGACACATTTAAAATAGACCAAAACAATAAACACCTTTCAATCCAAAGATAGTTATATTTTACCTGAAAAAATGGTCCAAACCTGAAAAGTGAATTTTTGCCAATATTTATGTCAAGTTTTTGAGAGAAAAGTCCAATATTTTTGACGATGTCAGTGGTGACATTAGTAACAATTAACCATGGTGCATCAGATATGTTAGTATTCAATGTATAGAATGCAGAATAGCCAATTTTATACATCAACCACAACGTGTAAGCGATTGCAGGACACACTGGTGTAATATTTACCATTTTCCATATTATGGCGGCCATATTGGCAGCCATTTTGAGCCAAAGTAAGAATTTTGGTTCCAGTGATTTGGAATATTCATAGGTAATGATATGCCTCACTTATATTACAAAGTTCTGTTCATTTCGTGTTGAAATATGACTAGAATCCCAATTGTGATTTTTTGTGAAATTTTATACCGCATATTGTAAAATCTATTTTTTGAGGGATCGGGATCGGAAGGGGTTAGGACCCCAATAATTGCATATTTAATTGCTCCAATGATTAGTTAATATACAAAACACAAAATAAAGTTGCATTGCTCAACTAGTTCCAAACAGCATGAATTGATCTAGAAGATATTTGTGAAAAAATGTCTTATTTTCAACTTCCGGCGGCCATCTTGGATGGTGAGTTTCAATTTCGGCCCAAAAAAGTGTCATTATGTCTTAGCTTCACGAAAATATATACATTTGTATACATTTTACTAGATTTTCCCGCTATAATTTGCATAAAACTGACTTAGGGTCTGGTCTTAAAAACGGCGCCCATGATGGACGCCATATTGTCTAGAGTCTACACGGCCACTTTTTTTCTTGTTAACATTGCTTAAAAGTTGAAGGACATAATAAGGAACAAAATGAGTGGGGTGAAGTTAAGTCCCAGGGGGGGGGGGGTGCAAGGGTACCCATATTAGCTCCCGGACTATTAGTCCCGCATGCATGAGAATGAAGTTTTGTGATGCTCATTCGGGAATAAAATTTATGAGAATAACACTTTGAGAGTATTCACTGTTCCCACCAAATGTCCACATCACTTTAATCTGGGCAGCGTCGGGTCACCCTGATAGTTGCTTTATAATTCCTGTTGGGGCAAGCCTCATCTCACATCTTCACCAAAAATTTATAGGACCATTGTATTGTCTTAAGCTTCCCTTTACTTTAAACATATTTTATTTGTATATCGAATAATACAAAAGGGATTGGGGACAAGTTACAAGACTTACCTTGCCCCTCTCCCTGTTTACAATAATATTATTCATACAAAATGGTGAAGGAAAGGTTCAAAATCATATATAGGTTAAACATATTTACATTTACAAATGAGTGGGTTCGGGGTGGGAGGTGCCAAACTTTTTGTGGCTATTCTGAAATGCGTTTGATTATCCGACTTCGAATCGATTAGTCGCTGTTATATATCGATGGACTATTTTGAAGAGAATTTTGTTTCTTCTATTTGAGATATCGGGAATTCCGAGAAGTAAATCATTGATATGTGTAATTTTCAGTCCTTCTTGGACACAATTCCATTCGTTCGGTGTGAAATAGGGGACACGCCCAGAGGTAATGGTAAGTATCTTCGCATGGATTTCCACAATGGCATTGGGGGCTGTCAGAAATATAATTTTGGAACATATCGGAACGTAGGCTACTGCATTTGTTACGCAATTTGGCATGGGCGACATTAAGCGTTCTACGACCTGTATAGAAGTATGATGGTAGTTTTACTGTAGGACCTATTAATTCGAGATAAAATTTGAAGTCTGCGATAGATTCGGCATCTGTTATTTCTGTGGGAATGTCATTCCACGATTTTAAAGTAGCGGGGAAGAATGATTTTTTAAAATGCTCGGTGTTACAGAAGTAAGAATAGAATTTTCCCGGTTTTCTCAAGTTATATCCAGAGACTTCAGATGATCTAGGTGTTAGAAGATTTTGTAGGTATTCGGGGGCATCGTCATTTACTATTTTATACATTGCTTGTAGTTTATGGATCTCTCTTCTCTTGCTCAGTGTTGGCCAGCCAACTTCATTTAGGAGGTTTATATTGGACACTGATCGTGTGAGGCCACTAACTGTTCGGGCGGCATCGCAATGTAATCGGTCGAGCTTCTCGGTTAGGTATTTGGGGGCACAATCCCAGACTACATCGGAGTAATAAAATAGTGGTAGGATAAAAGTTTTATAAATACTTTCAACCGATCTTCGGTCAAGCTGATACTTAAATCTTCGGAGCTGTGCTAAGCGTGAGGCTATTCTGTTTTTTATACCATTTAGGTGATTATTCCATTTTAAGTTAGCTTGGAGTTCCAGACCGAGGTATTTATGTGTTTCAACAAATGAGATTGGATCATGTTTAAATGTTAAGTCGGGGGCTTCCCAAGAGGTCCCCGTTAGTGCATAGGACATACTAATTGTTTTACAAGGATTAAAGTTTACTAACCAGTTTTCAGACCATTGTGCTATGATTTGGAGGTCACTATTCATGACGCGGCCTAATTCATTTAGGTCATAGTGACTATTTGTTAGACATGTGTCGTCGGCGTACATTCTCGTAAAAGAAAGTATGTTGTCTGGTAAGTCGTTGATATAGACAAGGAAGAGGAAGGGTCCTGAGATTGAGCCCTGTGGTACACCAGCTGGGATGATCTCGTATTCAGAAAAGGTGTTATTTACTAAAGCTCTTTGTTGCCGTTTATGAAGGTAGTCCTCTATCCATCTCAATGTTATCCCGCGAACTCCATAATTATATAGCTTATATAACAGTCCCCTGTGCCAAACTCTCTCGAAGGCTTTGGAAATATCACAGAAAACAGAGCATGTATATAGTCCTTTGTCGAGAGATTGACATACATGTAGGTGATTGTAGAGGTCTATCAGTTGGTGATATGTGCTGTGGCCGGTTATGAAACCCTTAAGCTTAAGCTTCCCAATTCCCTTCCACTTGTAAATATAAGAGGATGATCATTGTCACATAAGACAATCTGGACAGGTTTGATAATGTAATGCACAATAAGTAATGGAAATGCAATTGAATTACACGATTTTTATGTGTAATAATGCATTACTTTGAATTAAATGTAATGCAAACAAGGGCCCATTGCAAATTACTTTTCATTACGTGAGAAAGGGTGATGCATTGTAATGCATTCCCATTACACAAGCCCTATTAATTTATGGCAAAGCATATGACCCATTGCATTCAGAACACGTTCATACCTAATTGATTCCGAAATATTCGTTAGTTTTCTCTAACATTTTACCAATTTTTTTTCTCTTCAAAATCCACCATTTTTATTTCGACCACGTGATCAATTCCTGGAGTGACATTAATTTTGCTGGTGCGTGCAGTTCCTATTATAATGGTAGCATGTTTCCCCGGGAGTTCATAATCATAACACAGATCTGCTATGAAGTTCAACATAATTCATTTCTACAATAAAACAAAGAAACAGATATGAATATGACTCAAAATTGCACACTACATGTTAGACGAAGTGTTCTCGGTCCACAGTAGCTTTGGATATCGGTTGGTATGTTGTTTTAGAAGGAGTCTCCCCTGTAGATCATGAATCTCTACTCTGGCTAACGCCCATAGAGATCATATTCCACCAGTACAAAACCTTGGAACTTTTTGAAGTTTTGACAGGGAACTTAATAAAGTCGAAAAACAAGAGATGGACTATCGTCCGGTGTATACCACCTTGTGGCATACCGCCTAGTGTGGGCATATCTATAACTTATGACTGCTATACTCAGACAGATGGATCCAAATATCAGCATTTTCATATAAACAAAGATGAATAACTATAGAACGAAAAACCAAAACAAAACAGTTGAATGCGCCATTAAATATCCTCATAGTGGTGAACATCCATACCAAATGTCATTGAGATCCGATCATTACTGTTAAAGTTATCACCTGAACAGACATCGGATGGACCAAAAAGCCAATTTTCCATATAAACAAAAAATGAATAACTCTAGAACGGAAACTCGAACACAACAATTGAATCCTCTATTGAATGTCACCATAATAGTGAACATCCATACAAAATTTTATTGAGATCCGAGGACTACTGTTGAAGTTATGACCTGAAAAGACATCGGATGGACCAACAAGCCAATATTTCCAAATAAACAAAGATGAATAACTCTAGAATGGAAAAGCCGAACAAAACAATGGAACCCACTATTGAATGTCGTCATAGTAGTGAAAATCCATACCAAATTTCATTGAGATCCCAGCACAACTGTTGAAGTTACGACATGAACATACACCAGATGGACCAAAAAGCCAACATTTCCAGATAAACCAAGATATATAACTCTAGAATGGAAAATCGGAACACAACGATGGAACACTCTATTTAATGTCCTCATAGTAGTGAACATCCATACCAAATTTCATTGAGATCCCAGCACAACTGTTGAAGTTACGACATGAACAGACACCAGACGGACCAAAAAGCCAACATTTCCAGATAAACAAAGCTGAATAACTCTAGAATGGAAAACCCGTACAAAACGATGGAATCCTCTATTTAATGTCCTCATAGTAGTGAACATCCATACTTAATTTCATTGAGATCCAAGCAATACTGTTCAAGTTATGAGATGAACAGACATCGGACGGACGTATGGACGGACGGACGGACAGGTGCAAAATAGTATACCCCCCTTTTTTGGTATAATAACGTGGGGAATATATTTCTTAGTTATTATCTGTTCCTTAATAATGCGCTTCACTGTAAGTGAATTGCATGCTTTTCCGTGGTATTTGTGAGCCGATATCGCAATAAACAATGAATAGCCAGGAGAAATTCCATAATTGTAAGCGACGCAAAGCAAAATCGCTCACAAATTGATTTAAATTGTAAAAGTTCGAGTTGGGACCTTCACCAACCAGCACCAACAGTGAATTACATTATTAAGGAACACATAATAACTAAGAAATATATTCCCCGCGTTATTTTTCGTCTTTATAAGGTTCCCTGTCAAAACTTCAAAAAGTTCCAAGGTTTTGTACTGGTGGAATATGCTCTCTACATGCATTAGCCAGAGTAGAGATTCATGGCATGATCTATCTCGCTCGTTGCTCTTCCATGGCGGACTTTCATTCAAGACGTACTACTTGTATACAAGTGGACCCCGGGTATTCGCATAACCCACTGAATGTGATTAATCATCTGACATGTCCGCGATTAATCAGTCTTCAAATGATATATCATTTACCGTGATAGAAAAAGGTATAGTGATGATACGATCCTTTCATGTATTGTTTACATGCATTTTCTGATAACACGACAAATCGAAATTCTCTGGAAAACAAGGCTTTGCAAATCTCGTTGCTTTGACATTTAACGGACCTCTGCTGTATGCATGTTTGATATCATCATGCCCTCTATGTTCATATATACGCAATTTGACCTAATCTGAAGACAAACATGCAAGATAACTCCCACCCACGATTATGGGCGTAAAGTCCGTTATATAGAAGAGAAACGTGATGGGACTCAAAACAGCATGAAACCAACCGATTATCCCAAGCTGTTGTGGACAGAGATTAATTGGTCTAACTACATGTATATATTACAAAATATCTTCTAAAACTGAATACAATCTTAATATAATATTCAAAAATATTGTTCAAAAACAAGAGTATTGCCATTTTGGTACATCAAGGTTATAGAAAATGCTCTGGCATTAATACATTGGGTTGAGAGATTGCTTAGACATACTGGAGATTCAATGTGCATTAAGATTGCCATTTTAACCCGTTCTGTACTAAATACTCATTGATGAAAATTAGAAAATGTTCAGATAATAAGTTCAACAAACAACTTTATAACTAACGGATGTACGTCTCTAGATTTGTAATTTAAAATTAGTTTCTGTATTGATGGGATTCCCTCTATTTCATTGGGGAGTGGCGCAGAGTATGTGCAATTTCATTGGTTAATGGCATAACATCACTTCCCAGATCAGAGGTCAATGACATTGTTGACAGTTTTCCCACATATTGTCAAAAACAACTAATGTTGGAAAAAGTATACAGGCAATATATCCATAATTCATTTTACTCATCGTAATATAGGAGACATCATCTTCGTCGAATTTTTATCAGTCAACGATATTCATGACTGTGTATTCTTTCATATCTTGCTGTATTTATAACTATTTCTAAATACTACGATTCTCACAAATAGTTACTGCGCCAGGAAGGTACCGTACTCCATATTTGGAAACGTCATGTTGGGAATGATGCGTCATCGTAGACATAAAATATAATCGACAAATCTAGAGACGTATATCCATTAGGATTTTCGTCAGCTTTTCAAGGAGACTGGACACCTAGCCACTATAATGAATAAGTCCTCAAAATGTTAACTTGATCTAATAGAAACATGATCCATTGTGGCTATTTATCACAGTTCCAAAGATGTACATCAATTCATGATCAGCTAACTTGGATTTAACAAGACTGTGTCAATGGATGAGGTAGTTTGAAGTTGAGTCTGTCACTCGGCATGGTCCACTGATATGCAGCAATAATTTAATCATAAGTTGTCAATTCATGCAATATTCTTCCATCGGTCAATCTTCCTGAAAACACATGTGGGTGAATTAGTTTCCAGCAGCAGACCCACTCATGTTTGGAAAGATGCCAGCCTTCTTGATTTCATTTAATTGACCAATTAAAATCATGAAAATGAAGTTTCTCTACAACTGAATGCATGATTGACAGGTGTTTGTCCCAAATAAATAATTGTTGCTTGCAAATAACCTATCTAATTTTAAGGAAATATAATGCGTTTTGGAAACTAGATGTTTTTTACAAAAACTGGGATTAAATTATATATGACATAACTCTTGTTTATATTAATTGTATGAGTCATAACACATAAGTTTTAAGATAAATTTACTGTAACAAGCTATGCGAGTTATACAATTTGTCTTAAAATATTTTGGTTATAAGCAACTAAACTTAATCGAAACAGGAGTTATTTCTTAAACCATAATAATAAAAACCTTACAATATCCAATACAATAAGCTAACTATACTTCATCAGTATCGAAAGGAAGACATATATGACAATATACAGTTCTGAATATTGTATGACAGACAATTTCTAATAAAATGGACAGGCCTGATTTGAATGTTGAAATTGGTGAAATATAGCATTTTGCATCTATGAATTAGATTCCATACAGTATGGTGAAGTCTTTGAGTACGTAAACAATTGGATTTCAGGAAGAAACGATAATTTTATCTTTGTTTGATCCCTAATAGTAACAGGATCCCAATTGGGAAGTCACATATATGTTGGTAGTGATATCGATGACATTATCAATTTGCTCATTAAATATTGACTGCTGTAATCATTTTGTGGCAAACACATCAAATTAGGCAAATTCATTATTCAACACAAATCTCATTTAACTAATAGTAGGCAAGCAATTTATCTTTCCAAAACCAAAGTTGATTACATATTAATCAAGAGATTTGTACATCTGGAATCTGATAGCTATAATTGTCCCAAAAATATAGTAAATATTACCTATATCAGATATTCAAATCAGGTCTTCACCTGGGTAACAATGATATTGGTGCATTTTCATTAACTTTGACTATGATTTAGTGTAAACAATATTTTATTCTCAATAACAAATTTGTACACACATATAACATTTTGACTTACAACACATGCATTACAAAATGTTAACACGTGTGTCCCAGTATATACAAGATGAGAAAGGGATCTGACTGTAAGCTGTGTAAGCTTATATTTGTCATTTCCCCAATGACTATGATTTAGTATTTGGACTGAGAATGATTCAGTCAGGGATAGGTGACACAAGGGATTTGGAGTGTCTCACTGAGAAGCAAATCCAAATGTGTTATGTTATACACTAGAATCTTAAAGGGAGACAGTACCTAGATGCAGCCATTTATAAGGCCAACTCCTAATATACTCAACATAGAATATCCCATAAAAGAATTACTATGAGTCAAGAATGACAGTTAAATAAACTCACGTAGACAAAGAACCACGTAGAACAACCAGATAAATATAACAAATAAATAATCCATAAACTCATTTTCATTATAATTATCATGTTGTTTACATCGTTCATAGAACACACAAGTGTATTTTGCACTAATCCATGGTTCAAATTCATTAATTTGTTGCAAATATTCTGTTAAGTATAATAGGAGATGGTCCCATAAATGGCCGGATTTAGTGTACAGTACCCCTTTAACCCTTTCATGACCGGAGCTGAGCTGGTGCAACATTAAAGATCCTGTGCCAGTGCATTCTCTTATATATGTGAGTCTCCCATAGGGAGCCTTGCATAGATAAGAGAATGCACTGGCTTGCAAGATCAAGGTAAATTGTTAGGCCAATGTATTCTCTTATATATGCGAGGCTCCCAATGGGAGACTCGCATATATAAGAGAATGCATTGGCATACAGTTTTCGTAAAATTTCAGGAGGCTCCAGTCATGGAAGGGTTAATAAGAAACAAAATAGGTTTCATGAGAATTTGTAGGGTGCCATGAATACATCTTTAATATTGTTAAAACTCTAATATTTTCTCCGTTGACATAACTAGAATCCTGAATGGGTACTAAAGGTAATTTGTTTTACATTGTTGGTTTACGAACCCTCCTACCCAAAAATTGATACGGGTAAAAACTAGAAGAAAAAAATATTTGCACTCCAGGTCTGAGAATAAGATGTCTGTCATTTGTAAAATGAGGTCCCCAGAGGGTTAATTTAATGACGCTATCCCGTATAGCAGGCCAGCATAACCAAATTCACCCTCTGGGGGACCTCATTCCGCATGGCCTCATCTGCTATGGGAGACATAGACTCAGATTGAAGTTCCCAAATGGTGAATATTGTGATGTACACCCATTGGGAACCTCAACTATGCAATGTGTCGTCTGCCAATTTTGGGATATAGAGAAAATAAACTGAAAAAGAAATAGAATAATTTTATAATAAAGAAACTTTCCAGAGAAGATGAGGCCTAAGCAGAATGAGGTCCCCGTAGTGTGAATTTGGTGACACTAGCCCACTATGTTGGATAGCATCACTAAATTCACCCTCTGGGGACCTGATTCTGCAAATGACAGGCATGGTAAACTGAGGCTTGTTTCACTCAGCATTTATTTTATTTCCTTGGAGTCTAATAGGGTGGATAGCAAAAAATCCCAAAACATTTTATAGTACTAACTATTGAGCATCAAGGTCAGAATATCATATAAAACTATTTCTGATTGCAATTGGGATTAACCTGCCAGAAATTCCCTTGTTCAACAAACAGAAGGAGCCTTTCTGCACAATTCCACAATAGCATCAGGTCTTTCCTAATATTTTAACAAACTCCCTGAAGGCTTTCTTTTAAATCTATTAAAAGACTTGATCATTTCACCATTACGTCCAACCTGATTTTTTGATAAAATAAAAATAGATAAAGATTCAAAGCCAATTAAAAATTTTGTTTGACTCCTCCTACTCTATTTTAAAAATAATTATCTGTAAAATAAAAAAAATGTGACCAAAAGATTGCCTTAGAATTTCAAATGGACTATTCTTCTTCTATACTAAATGGATTCTCCCATTCAGGTATAAAGTATACATTGGAACGGTCTATTATTCATTTTGAGGGGTGTTCAGGTAATAAAAGCAGAGGACAAACATAAAAAACAGTATCATTCCTATTCAGTGGGGGGAAATGTTCAGATAATAAGTTTGACAAATGACCATTGTTGAACTTATTATCTGAACATTTCCCACCAATGAATACGATAGCTTATGCACTTTCTATTGTTTGTCGTACACTTCTACTTCCTGAATATCCCTCCAAATGAATACTAGACCATTCCAATGTATACTTTTATGACTGAGTGGGAGAATTCATTTAGTATAGAAAGGGTTAAACTTAACAAATGAACATCAGTACAAATGAATGAATATATAACAATTAACTAGCTATCAGTGATATAAATGGTTGAACGGGCATGGCTCCTTTCAACATCCAAATTATTTCTATGTAAATAAAATTTCTACATATTTAACAAAATACTTTGATCCCGAGTACCGGACCGGAATGTAACAAAAGAGAGCACAATTTCCGGCTTCAAGCTGACACAAGAGGGAACCTGATTATATAGTAATGCCCTAAATAATCGACTCCTTAACCACAGCAGAATTTTGGGTAATTTTTCAGGATTTATTCGGAAATATGGCTTGATGCCATTCATCGGGAAAGCTCTCACAGTGAGAGCTTACCGATGATTGGCAACAAGCCATATTTCCGACTAAATCCTGAAAAATTACCCATAATTCTGCTGTGATTAAGGAGTCGATTATTTAGGGCATTACTGTAGGTGTAGGGTTCAAAATCCATTCAAATTTAGTGATTACAATGCATGCAGAAACAATTAATATCACTATTTTAGGACTGGAAGAATGATAATAATATATTGGCAGTTTTGTGTAATACAATTGTATTCTAAATAATGACTACAAAAACCAGTCTGATTGAAGCACAAATAAACTTGCTTATATCTTACACAGAATCTGAAATAAATATCAACCAATTTTTTATGAAAACTTATGTCAAGGTGACTTTGTCAAGATGTAACAGGCAGCTTTCAGGCTATAAAGTTTACATTTCAACTGACTATTATCCTAATTGTACCAGGCCTGAGTATAAGATGCCTGTCATTTACAGAATGAGGTCCCCCAGAGGATGGATTTAGTGATGTTATCCTGCATAGTTGGCTAGCATCACTAAATTCACCATCTGGGGACCTCATTTTGCTTAGGCCTCATCTTCTCTGGAAAGTTTCTTTATTATCAAATATCTATAGAAACTTAGATTCAATTTCTTTTTTAGTTTAGTTTCTCTATATCCCAAAATTAGCAGACAACACATTGCATAATCGAGGTTCCCATTTGGGTGTAGATCACAATATTCACCATTTGGGAACTTCAATCTGAGTCTATGTCTCCCATAGCAGATGAGGCCATGCAGAATGAGATCCCCAGAGGGTGAACTTGCTGATACTAGCCCACTATGCGGGATAGCATCACTAAATCAACCTCTGGGGACCTCATTCTGCAAATAACAGGTACACTAAACTCAGACTTGAATTGCACTCAATGCAAAACCTGACACCATATTGATTGTGAGTTCAGTTGTCACACCGGGTCCGTGAAGATTCGGCGGAGGGAAGATTCGGCAGGGAAGATTCGGCTGGTTTTATCGGCCGAATCTTCCTAGGTTTATACCAATATATTGGGACGGGAGATTTTATGTTTTAAGTTTTATGAATTATGTGGACATATTTTTTAATAATATATTACATGAATAATTTAAATTAAATGAAGCTATCAGTTTTATGATGTTTTGTTTGAGATAATTTTAGAACTGGTAAGTTTATTTGTATGTTTTATGAGTGAATATTTTACAAGAATAAATTACTTTTATTATTACTTTTGTTATTACTTTTATGATGTTTTGTCATTAGTTTGTTTGACATATTTTAGGTTTATGATAAGGTAAGTTTATTATGAATATATTGAAGTTATTACTTACAAATTACATGGTAAATCCAAATATCACGTTCGAACACTATAAGGAATTATGATTAATGAAGATTTAATGAGAAAACGAATAAAAATTTTGACAGTTGTTCACACTCTGTTCACGTTGGCACCAAGTGTTTACATAACAGTCGGTAGAATATACAGAGTCGTCTTTCTGATGCTGATATGATCTAAATGAGATCTATTCGATATTTGTTTAGATAAGTTTGCTGAGTGCATTTCAGTTTAATAGGACAACAAGACAAGAAGATAACAAGACAAGACTATTAGTTGATTTTGTATGTTTCAAATAAAGAATTTGTATTTCTGTTATACCTTATGTTATCAGCTTGTGTAAATATGTTTCATCCATTCTAATAAGTCTAATAATATATGTCATTACTAAAAATGAGTTAATCAAGACCCTACAAATCCCTCTAATTAGTTGTTATTGTTACAACAAAGAATAAGTGCGCACACAAGCTTAGTCCCACATAAGCAGTAATCCCCAAGCCGTAATCCCTCCACTAATTAGTTAGATCAAACGACTGGCCGAATCTTCCCCGCCGAATCTTCCCTCCGCCGAAAAATACATGGCCGAAACTTCCCTCCGCCGAATCTTCCTGTTCCCGTCACACCAATTGACATAGGATATGCAGATTATACACGTACTTTCGTTTGAGTTATGAACTGAATTCTGCTTCAAGGATCATATTAAATTAAGTTAATCTTTTAGAAGGTATTTTCTCTCACTGAGAGAAATCTGTTTGCATTATAGCTATCAGTAGAGGCTTGCTACATGTACATGATGGAGGAATATATATGTATGGCTCAATGTCAATGATATCAACGTTTATCCCAGACACTGCATAGAATGCAATGATTTTTCATATGGCCAGTCTGTAAGTAGATAGAATGACATAAGTGTGTGAACTGGTTATAGCATTATTGCCCGAGTTTGTTGTGACGCGATGATAAAACGAGAACCATAGGTTCAAGTTTTACCTTGCAGCACGACAAATGAGTGCGGTAACATTAACATGTTCAGACAACTGTGTTGTTCTATGTTTATTGCACATTCTGAAGATTTTAGCTTGCAGTATACTGACATTTAGGTCCATATTACTTAATATCATTGAACAATTTGTGATTTATGTAAACTATACCTCATAATTTAGTGAAGACATTTTCTGTTGACATGGTCAACATAATCGGTTGGTATTGTCCAAGAACAATGCAAACAATTTTATTTAACTTCTTGAAATATTTCTTATTTTCCTGTATTTCGCAAAAAATAAACCAATGGCTGTGCAATAAAAATACAGCATTTTAAAGTGTATACATGTACATCAAAATGAATGAAAAAAAACAATAGCCATTATCTGTCCATAAATGATCAGAACCCTTCCTCACTGGAGCTTCGTGATATTTTGTGAAAACCCTGTGCTAATGCATTCTCTTATATATGCGAGTCGTCCATAAGGGCACCTCGCATATATAAGAGAATGCATTGGCCTAACAATATTTACCTTCACCTTGTAAGCCAGTACATTCTTTTAAATGTGAGGCTCCCTATGGGAGACTCACATATGCTAGAAAATGCACTGACATGGGCTCCTCAATTTATCAGCAGCTGCACAGCTCCCGTCATGAAACGGTTAACGAACATACATTATCATAGAAGCTGAATTGGCAAGTTCACATGTACCCAGGATTTCCAAAATGTTGATTTGAGTATCCAGGCTGCACATTTCAAAAGTTTTCCTATTTTCGTCCCCCTGGTTGATGCTTAGATATTAAACCCATAGTTTGTTCTCCTGGAATGTTCAAAAAGCTCATATACTATATGTCCCGTAGGTTACCTAAAAGCTTCCACAAACCAAACTGCTTCAATCACTGGAAATTTCTCTCACCATAACTTGGTTATATTAGTGATGAATAATGAATATACAATGAGATATTGATTTTTAATAATTATAATGATTACTCCTGTCATTATAAGCTTGATTTAGCCTACAACTTTTTTGAAATTCAAGCATTATTCAAGCTCCCAAGATTCTTAAATTTCTTTAGCATTTTGTTGCTTTTATAGCATGTTTAAATCATTGCAGTCTTCCACTGCTATTATTTACTTAGAGTTCTGGTGCACTTGATTGAGCTAATTAATCAGTGATAGCGAGACCTTCACATAATTTCTAGGCAACCTTTTTTTCGTTTAGTTCATTTTACGTAACCTCCAGTTGAACTGAACAGTCATTCGCCTCAAATGTGCATAGCTGTATTTACTAAAAATATTGTTTACTTATTGATTATAGTGGGATAATAAATGATTACTCCTGTTTCATAATACTTTATATTAAATCGCAGAAAGCTGATTTACAGTGTAGATTGAATAGGCACCTGCAAATCTCCTGTTCGTCATCAAAACGAACCTCCAATCAAATCTGGGGCAAAAATTCACATCGAATCAAACATCGAAATAAACTACCATTATCAAGAGTTCAGCATCATTATTGGAATGAACCATTTGTTTCATCACAGACAAATATAGGAAATCATGTGTAAATTATTATGGCCATATAGTTGCATACATTTGACTGATTAGACAGGAGAAGTTAATTATTAACTGAAATTGGATGGGAAAGAATAAACTTATTTATAGACATCACAATATGTATGCATGGTAAGAAATATTGGAACAGAACTGGATGACAGATGAACCATGTAAACAACTGAATAATACAGAGTAAGCAGGATAAATATATTGCTTATCAGTAATTTTTTGGCTGTGGTGCTTGTTTACCATAATAAGTGACACGTGTGTGGGTACCTCTTTTCTGTTGCACCATGCTAATGGTATTGTTTAAGGTCATTTTTCGTTTAAATATTAGATAAAGTGACAGGAGTCTCTGCTGCAGGAGCGTTAAAAGAATTGTCAAATCTTTGCAGTGATTTCATATGAAATAAAACCTTTTTCATGATTTCATATCAAATCAATTCTTAAGCATTCTCAGGAGCCTATGATTGAACTTTAGCCTTTCGACAATTTTGCTTTAATAAACAAGGAGAAGTGACTACTCTCAGTTTAAAGGTACTCAATCCATTTCGCTGGTCCCCATATCATAAGATTCCAACAAAAACAACATTTTTTTAAATGCCGCTTCAGTTATCAGAATGGATTAATTGCCCAAAGATAATGTTAACAGTCAACTACAGTATAACGTTGACCAAAACATGTTATTTATCAACATTTTGTTCAATGACATTTTGCCAGGTTTATCAAATATCTGACAAAAAAGGCCACGTGATTTTAGTGTTATCCATCTTCATCCGCAATTTGGTCCGAGACTGTCTTTTCATTGACTTTTACTGGGCCACTAAAAATTATCGGTGGTGAAAAATGATCACTCTGAGCTTTGATGGGTGAATTCCTCGACTCGAATCAAATATTTTTACCCCCCCCCCAGCCAAGGAAATAGTAATTTACGAGTGTTAATCAATAGGCTGATCACTGATGCTTTCTCTGGTCTCAAATTTATTACTACAAATTAATTTCAAATCCTGTTTTGTTATTTTTATTTTCTGATTACAATAGGACCAAACATGCACACTTTGCCAAGGTGTGCAAGATATGTGAATATCGGCCTTTGTGGTTTTATGCCCAATAGTTTATCACCAATTAAGTTAAGTTGGTGAAGAAAAGAAACATTAGCCAGAAATATTGGTTTTAACCCTTTTATGATAGGAGCTGCACTGGTGTAGCATTAATGATCATGTGCCAGTGCATTCTCTTATATATGCGAGTCTCCCATGGGGAGCCTCACATATATAAGAGAATGCACTGGCTAACAAGTTCAAGGTAAATATTGTTAGGCCAATATATTCTCTAATATATGAAAGGCTACCTATGGGAGACTCGCATATATAAGAGAATACATTGGCACAAAATTTCAGTCATGAAAGGGTTAAAAAGATTATTTTCCATGTGTTATGTGATTGGCTAATTTTCTGTAAGACATGATGGTTCAAATACCTCACAAGGGTGAGCTGGATACACATTGATTCCCAAAGCTGGGTATCCAAGTCAACAACTGTGACATTCATAATGCAAACATGCAGAATTCTAATTCATTCATTCTTTCTCCTAACAGGTAAATTCAATATCGGTGACCGCGATTATTTAGTTGCCTGGTGTAGTTGTCGTAAAATCATATTATTTTATGTAAATTAATTCATGCGTACGACCTAGATGCCTATAGACTGATATAAAATATCTTAATTGTTATGCGGTTCTCCTGAAAGTACCTTCATTCCTAGAGAAAACAATGTAAACAGCTGGAAATTTGAGGTGATGCTTTCAAAGCACATCTATCGGCATGATTTCATGAATGTCAGGAAATTTAATCGTTTTAAGATTTTATAAAAAAATAGCTTTAACCAAAACAAAAACAGCCGAACAGTCTGTTCAGAAAGTACTAATGTAGTGACATTTGCTGCCAAAGTGTGTTGAAAAGATTACATGTTTGTTGACATGCCCTCCTGGAATGATATTGTTTTATACCGCTGAATTTATACATAATGTTCAAGGAAACAAGAGAATAAACAATACGCCCGTGGCAATTTCAACAAAGGGCCATGAAGAGTAATCCATATGCTAAATTTAAAAACAAGCAGATAACTATAACTAAAGCTATCACCCGGATACCAAAATAACCAACAGTTTATAAGTCAACAAGGACCATAACTCTGGTTAAAATAGGCAGACCGAACCCAAATTAGAACATGACCTGTATTATCATAGGAGTAATCCATAAACCAAATTTGAAGACAATCAGATAACTAAAACTAAAGTCATCACCCAGAAACCAAAATAATCTGCAAATTCTAAGTCGACAAGGACCATAAACTCCTGCAAAAATTTGAACTTGGCATTTATTTTCATGTGGCTAATCCACATACTAAACTTGAAAGTCAGACAACAAAAACTAAAGTTATCATCTGGAAACCAAAATAAATGTCAAATCCTAAGTTGACAAGGACCATAAATCTGGCAAAAAAGGGCGGGCAGAATCCAAATTCGAACTTGATCTGTATTTTGGGCTAGTAAAGCTCACAATCCAAATTTCATACCATTCAGTTCAGACTTACTAAAGTTATCATCCGGAAATGTAAAAAGCAAACTGATGGATAGACGGATGGTTCAATAGCATAATACATGTACGTTCCGTTTCAAAACGGGCATATAAAAAGAGACACAATCCTTAAAATATTGCTTGAACAATGCTTGTTAGGGTAACAGTCATGTGGAGATCTAGTCCAAGTTTCCTTTGATTTAAACCAACTAGTAAATCAGTAGAGATAATACTGGTTTATGTCGAAGAATTGTTGCCTTACTCATTCATAGCAGACTTTACGCCCCGATCCAGTGGCGGGAATTTTCATCAACTTTAATCAAACTTTATCATACAAATCAATACCAAATGTTACATTTTAAAATTGGAAAGAGTGATATCATACAGTCATAATGATGCATTATAATCTAACTGCAGGGTTCGCGCTGCCACTTGCCAATTACCAATGGCAAAAATAATTAACATTTGGCAACAAATATTTTCGTTTGGCAAAAGTTTTGGCAAGTCACTTTTTAATTCCTGATGAAAGTTGAAAAAATATTGGTTAATCAATACCATTCATTTCAGGAAACTCTCAGGATACAATCTAATTATATTAGTGGTGTTTTATATAGTTTAGGAACAGTTAACACCTCTATTAAGATGAAGTTAATCTGATAGCATTAGTATTGATGGGTGGAGGGATCAAGGTTGCATAAAATGATACTATCAGGGATAACATTTGGCAAATTCTAAAAGAATTTGGCAAAAAATATTTTCATTTGGCAAAAGTTAATTTCTGTCCAGCGCGGACCCTATCTAACTGTTGTGTTAATTTACCGTGTAGTCTCACACTTGATCTGACTGTTTACGTCTAGAGAAGACCCAAACTGTTACGAAGTTCGCGAGGTCAAATGAGTGCAAACATTGTTAAAAAAATATATTTTTCACATTCATTGCAATTACTACTTTTTCAGTTAGTTTACAACTCTTGTGGAGTTCAGGAACAAATACAGTAATGCCCTAAGTAATCGAATCCTTAACCACAGCAGAATTATGGGTAATTTTTCAGGATTTAGTCAGAAATATGGCTTTTTGCCATTCATCGAAAATCTCTCAGTGATTATTTAGGGCATTACTGTATAATGTTTTCTATGGAATATACAGGGTTACTTTCACATATCATTACCATCATTGGTGACTTTAGATGGGTGGGTGCTTTATGCATTGAGTCTGCTATAGAAGAGTAAGGCAACGGTACTTCAAAGTAAACTAGTATTATCCCTACCGATTTCACTAGCTGGTTTACATCAAAGGAAACATGGACATGGGGAGATTATGGAAATTTAATGATATCACCTTCATTATGCCTTCTTTCTAACTTTGTTCATTAGGCCAGGCTCTCTTCTCACTATCTTTTAGCAGATGTTCGACACTCTCCTCATTTATCTGAATGAACTTTTTCTTTTCTCGACTGAACATCATGACGTTGCCAGAGTATACGTCAAACCACATTGCATGCAGGAATAGTTCATTATTTTCCAGCTTTTCTTTTAGAAATGTATAGCTGGTAATGTTCTGTAGCTGCTGTAGACAATTGACCTGAAACAACAAGATACATTATACATTTTTTTATGATTAAACTGACCATGTTGGCCAAGTTTAATTTTTGTTTTTATTGAAAAACGCATTGTTTCCTAGGTATATTTCATAACATATAGTTTAATAGTGGGTGTGTTGTGAACCAACCAAATAATCAAGACGGCTATTTCTGTCGTTTTTGCAAGCACCAGTGCAGCCATTGTTGAAATATTTAAAAGTGTATTGGCTTCAATTTGCTAAACACAACGAAAATGACAACTTTAGAATAAATAATGGTACTTTTACTTTACAGCATCAGTTTGAACCAATAGCATCATAGCAATTCAACAGGACCAACCAGCATCATAGAAAATTAGCAGGACCACTTTACCAGGGGTGATACATATTATAACCTCCGATTTGTAGAGAACTTGTGATTGAAACAAATTAATGTTCAATAATCACCTCAAGCTAAAGATTTGACACAAGAGACTTAACTCTAATTATCATGCTGGCCTACTAGATTGACAAATGTGAATGGAGATCTTCCAACATGAGATGAGAGGATAGTAGGCTCCCCTTGATTGACACTGACCCCATATGGAAACCCCCATGGGGATATGGATTCATATGGGGTCGATAGACGCCATCTTGTTTTTACTTAGAACTCTGCCGCCTCAGGCATAATATACAGTGTATTTTGGCGCAAAGAAAAGGGATATCTGTCAGAAATCATTTTCTATGACTTTAAAAAAACATATTGCCATGTAGTGATGTATCAATACCTCCATCTGATATATTTGACAAATTTGCATAAATTAACTATCAAACTCAATTTGTTACCAAACTTCAGGTGATGAGCCATTGACTGAGTGCGATGACGTTCACTGTGATCTTCCATATTCTAATAGCCATAGGCAGCATGTTTAGTTTAGCAGAATCTAATAAACTTCATACCGGTGTAACAGGATATCTCCCCCCTGGATATCATCCTCCACCCTGGATATCTCCCCCCCCCCATGTATGACTAAACATAACTTTCACTCATTTGATATCGTTTGACCCTGAAATGGCTAGAAACATTTTATTTGAGATTTAATTAATAAATTTTTTTTTTAGATTTAAATTTAGTTTTTTTCTTGAGTGAAATTTTATTTAAATTAGTTTTTTAAGTATCCAGGCCTGGATATCTACCACCCCCCCACCCCCCAGCACCTACATGACAAAAAATCCTCTTATGGATTTATTGCTAATTTTGCTATATATAGTCATGAAATGGCGAGAAATTAACATTTTCCAGGAAAATGGTGTTTGAGTCAGGGTTCGGGTGGGGTGGGGGTTGAAATGTCCAGGCCAGGATATTCACCTCCCCTCCCAGCAATAACATGACAAAAAGTAAAACCATAATAGTATTTATAGTCATGTTGGTGCTGTGCGGGTGGGGGAGGGGGATATCTGCTCTAGACTAAGTACAAACACAACACATTTGTAGCAGATAGCCGCTGGCTTTATTGGTGACAAGGTGCGAACAGACATTCCAGCAACGGCTGTCAGAAACTTTTCGTGGCAGAAACCTTTTCATGTTCATGCCAATAGTATGGCTTTTAACCACATACTGCCTTATGTGCTAATAAGTATACTCATGCAGTTGGTAAATATCTTCTCAAACCAAGATTTTCAAACAACCTGATTGAACTGACAGCTGTTTACAGAAGGCATTCAGGCATTAAAACAGAGATAAAACCACTGTGTGGAGAAAACAACTCTGAAAGCTTTGAATGCTCTTGACTGCATACACGTAGAACATCAAACATATACTATTGATAAACGTTACATTATATGCATATATAAACATGATCACAATGCATCCTACGCGATTAATTCCAATTCGTAATTTGATTCCAGCAATGCACTGAATTCCAAAATGAAGAAAATTCTACAAAATAAAATATGTACACTTCGGTCATTTATTGGTCGGACATATCATAACTGTTATTTATAATATATAATGACTACTTATGATAAAAATGTCTGAAACGGTCTGCTTTGTATACATGACCTTGGTACCGACAAAGGCATACACGTGAGTTCCATTTATTTGAAATATCAACATGTTCTTTTAATTTAAATCAAAATTTGATACGTGCACCTTGCGAGACCAGAACGGCTAAAGTGACCAGAACATTATCTCACCCAGTAAGCTCGACCCACGGCTTACACTCATTAACACTAATCACCTGCCTTTATCATGAACAACGACTCAGTTGTACTCATATGTTACACTTCAGACAAAAGTTTTGTACTATACTGCGAAACGTCCAAAACAAATAATCCAGGTGGTGCAGGCATACCCCCATTGTGGCAAATTCAAACCGACGAAAGTATGGTTGAGATATCAAAATCATCATTTTCATATAAACAAAGATAAAAAACTCTAGAACTCAAGAACGTAAACATGAACAAAATGATTGAACACTCCGTTGAATGCCCTCATAGTAGTGAACATCCATACCAAGTTTCATTGATATTCGTCAACCCGTGGTGGAGATTAATATTATCCATCATGACCTGGGCCCGAGGATGAGATTTTTCCATGCCCACATCCCAGGTCATGATGGATATTTTTTCTCCCAACCCAAGAGCCTCATTCCGATTTTTTGTTTATACAATCATTGGCAGATTCCAGTAGCTTTATAACGGTATATCTGGGGAGAAATATGATGCTATATTCGTGATTATCTGGGATGATTTCGGTATATACCTAAGGTATATACTGTAAAAACAAAACGCGCCATCCGTGCTCGCAGGGTTAATACGTTAGAGTGAAATTGACATGCTCTTGTGAAATCAACATGATACGTCACAAAGTTGCACCTGCACATTATTCCGAAAAACGCGCGTATTGATGTGAAGTATAAACAACTAGACTAATCGATTTTGTCATGGGAAATGCCCATATCGGAAAAGGAAACATGTGAATATATGACAAATGAAAGTGTCAATGACACTGTAGCTCAACTTGGAAAGGGAATAATTTAATGTATTACAGTCAATGGAGCGATTAGGAATGTGGAAAGTTGAATGTCTAATACTAGTTTATAGACATGAAGAGAAAAGTTAAATCCAAGATGGCTGCTGGTGACCATGTTTTCGGCCGAATGACCCCAAAATGAGTCATTCCCATCTACATGTCATCGTTAACATCCATGACAAATTTTATGACGATCAGACTAAAGGTATTACCTGTAGCCCATGCTAAAGAATTTAGTCATACAAAGAGTAAAATCCAAGATGGCTGCTGGCGACCATGTTTTTTGGCCGAATGACCCCAAAATTACTCGTTCCCATCTACATGTCAATATTATCATCCATGACAAATTTCATGATGATCAGACGAACAGTACGACCTGTGGCCCGTGCTAATGGATTAAATTTTGAAATCCAAGATGGCCGCTGGTGGCCATGTTTTTTGTCCGAATGACCCCAAAATGACTCGTCCCATCTACATTCCAATTTCAACAGCCATGACAAATTTTATGATGATCAGACTAAAGGTACGACCTGCAGCCCATGCTAAAGAATTTAGTCATACAAAGAGTAAAATCCAAGATGGCTGCTGGCGACCATGTTTTTTGGCCTAATGACCCCAAAATGATTCGTTCCCATCTACATGTCATTATTAACATTCTTGACAAATTTTATGATGATCAGACTAAAAGTAGGACCTGTAGCCCGTGCTAAAGGATTTAGTCATACAAAGAGTAAAATCCAAGATGGCTGCTGGCGACCATGTTTTTGGCCGAATGACCCCAAAATAACTCGTTCCCATCTACATGTCATTGTTAATATCCATGACAAATTTCATGATGATCAGACTAAAGGTACGACCTGCAGCCCGTGCTAAAGAATTTAGTCATACAAAGAGTAAAATCCAAGCTGGCGGCCATGTTTTTTGGTCGAATGACCCCAAAATTACTCGTTCCCATCTACATGTCAATATTATCATCCACGACAAATTTCATGATGATCAGACAAACAGTACGACCTGTGGCCCGTGCTAATGGATTAAATTTTGAAATGCAAGATGGCCACTGGCGGCCATGTTTTTTGTCTGAATGACCCCAAAATGACTCGTTCCCATCTACATTCCAATTTCAACAGCCATGACAAATTTTATGATGATCAGACTAAAGTAACGACCTGTAGCCCGTGCTAAAGGATTTAGTCATACAAAGAGTAAAATCCAAGATGGCTGCTGGCGGCCATGTTTTTTGGCCGAATGACCCCAAAATGACTCGTTCCCATCTACATGTCAATATTAACATCCATGACAAATTTCATGACAATAAGACAAACAGTACGGCCTGTAGCCCGTGCTAATGGATTGAATTTTGAAATCCAAAATGGTCGCTGGCGGCCATGTTTTTCGGCCGAATGACCCCAAAATGACTCGTTCCCATCTACATGTCAATGTCAACATCCATGACAAATTTCATAATAATCAGACCAAAGGTACGAACTGTAGCCCGTGCTAAAGGAAATTGTTGACAAATCACGCACACACACACACACACCCCACGCACACATGCACACACGCACGACGGATAGCAAGCCATGGCAATAGCTCAAATTTACAAAGTAAAGTTGAGCTAACAAATGTTAGTTAGACGTGATCGACGATTTATTACAACGATGACAGCTGTTCGAATGTGGAACTATTTTGTTCGTCATTTGTGAATCGGCTATTGTTTACGAGTTACGAAATGTACATGCCAGATTCGCTTTGGGGGCCTTCTGTTTTTGATGGAATGTGTTCGCACAATTAGTCGCTTATATTGCATGTTGTGCAACTCTGCGTCTGCAAGTGAGGTTATGTTGACGGTTCTTCGTGATTAACATGTTCTAAGCTTATCTCCACGTGTATTAGCGTCCACGAATTTGTCCGTATTTACCATTTAAAAAGGAAACATGTGAATATATGATAGACAAATGTTAGTTAGACGCGTTCGACGATGACAACTGTTCGAATGTGGAATTATTTCGTTCGTCATTTGTGAAGCGGCTATTGTTTACCTGTTACGAAATGTGCCAGTTTCGCTTGGGGGTCTTCCGTTTTATGGAATATGTTCACAAATTAGTCGTTTATATCTCATGTTATATATGTAACTCTGTGTCTGCAAGTGAGGTTATGTTGAAGGTTTTTCGTGATTAACAGTTGAGGCTTATCTCCATTTGTATTAGCGTCCACGAATTCGTCCGTATTTATTTACTTGAAACGTGAAGCGTAACTGGTTGGTCGCCATTGTTTTGATCTGTTTTAGTTCACACAAAACGTGATGACGGATTGTTAAATTAGTTCCGGCTCTTAATTAAATAGGTAAAGCAGTCACGTGGGTGGTGTGAGATAGATGGTCACGTGTTATGTGAGACAGGGAAATCTCACCCAGCTATCTCACACTGGCTGCCTGTGCTAAAGTGTGTAGGGGGTGGGAGAAACATGTTTCTCCCACTATCTACACATTTTAAAACAGGCAGCAAGTGTGAGATAGCTGTGTGAGATTTCCCTGTCTCATAACACACGTGACCAACTGTCTGAACCTACCCACGTGAGAGGGATGTGGACCAGACTGCAAAAACTGGTATTGTCCATGGTCCAGGGCCAGACCTCGGACTCGACCTCTGTCATTGGACCGGTCCAACCATATGCATGGTGGTCCAGTAATCTGCCGGTTCATGAACTTTAATACATAGATGTATGCCCATCTTAAGTAATGGCCCTACTGGGGTTAACTAATAAGAAACTGGTGTCAGATCACAGAGCAGCTCGTGAGATACATTCTTTCATGTCAGCGACATCAAATGACAGTGATTACTGCCTCTGTCTTTTGATTCCGTCGACTTCAGAGAATGCCCTGACTATTGTCAAACTAAAAAAATTCTGTCATATAAACATGTTCAATTGTCTAATAGTAACGGTATAGGGATATTTCCCATGGCAAACACAGTTTGTCTAATTGTAAAGACTTCATATCAATACATGCATTTCTCGGAATGCATGCAGGTGCAAGATTGTGACATAACCCATGTAGTTTTCAGAAGAGCCATGTTGATTTCACTTAAACATATTAACCCTGCTCGTGCGGGCAACGCACTTTGTTTTTCCAGTAAATACCTTTGATATATACTGAAATCATCCATGATAATCAGTTAATCACGAATATGGCATCAGATTTCTCCCCAGATGTACCATTACAAACCTACTGAAATGTGCCAAAGATTGATACATGTATAAAGCAAAAATTCAAAATGAGGCTCTTGGGTTGAGAGAAAAATGATCCATCATTATACGGGGTGTGGGTTTGGAATAAAAACTCACCCAAGGGTCCAGATATTTGGGCCAGACACTCGGCAAGCCTTGTGTCCGGCCCAAATATCTGGCCCCGAGGGTGAGATTTTTCCATCCCACACCCCAAGTCATGATGGATAATATTAATCTGCTCGTCATTCTTTTGTTGTGACAGGTTTGACCACTTAAGACTGCCACTTAAGGGGTTTCCACATAATGTCAGGCGGTGGAAAGTTTAGATCGACTTACACAGAAAACTACTAAATTGTTAAGCTAGTACTTTATAGTACAAGCAATCTGTACAATCTGAAGACCACATAAACATGTTATATAACAATAAAAATGTCAAAACGATGACTTTAGTCAAAGTTTTAGAAGGGAAATGTTCCGAACAACATTCTCAGCAAATATATAAATTGAGTGGAAATGATTAGCTGCTCTAAAAAGTACTAAGTAGATGATCTGAACTAGTTAAAATGTGGAATGACAATTTAATTGTTCATTCTGCTTCAAGAATCTCAAAATTATGTTAGTTCTGTGCTTCAAAATGGTGAGAAGGGATATCCCGGCAGATGTTATAATGCTGTTGTTTCTTTCTATTTAAAAAAAAATTTGTTGTTGTTGAATTGAGCTAGAACTTCAATCTAAAGGAAACAAAACAAAATATTATATTTCTGTTTTTAAATTTTGTTTTTGTAAATATAATTTTTTAAAAGATCAAAATATATTATGAAAACATAAACGCTCTTTATCATTTGCAAAATGTTATATATGGATTGTATTGTACCTGTGACAGCTTATCCTGAATATCGAATTGCTCCTCTGGATCTATGTGAGCCTCGAAGTTATGCCTCTCAGTTTCTCCTTGGAAGATGAGTGGTCCGACAAAATTGTTCTCTCTATTCAGCTTATCAAATTTATCCACAGTGGCCTCTCCATGCTTTTTTAACCACAGTTCCAGCGGAGTGCCTTCTCGATAATTTCTGTCATCTTTTATATCATACAGAAGATTCATTGCCTGTGGAATAAATAAGAAGCTTATATGTTAATCTATATATATATTTTGAGACTTCCGTATATATGTATATATATATAGACTCGAAACTTCCTATCTAAGGGTAAAAAGCCACGGGAATGGTCATCGGACCACTCATTCACCCTTCAACTGCCACCGCAAACATAAATTGATTTGAATGGGAAATCCTATGTTAAAATCTAGCATCGAAAAAATTTAATTTCTTCCATCTAAAACATAATTACGTGTTCGACTCTGTCATTGTAAGAATATATAAGTATTACACGCAGACACATGAAGTCTCAACTTAAAATTTTGAAAAATAAGACTTTTATCGACATAAATAGATTTGAATGGGAAATCCTATGTTAAAATTTAGCATCGAAAAAATTTAATTTCTTCCATCTAAAACATAATTACGTGTTGGACTCGGTCATTTTAAGAATATATAAGTATTACACGCAGACACACGAAGTCTCAACTTAAAAATGTTTAAAATAAGAGTTTTATCGACATAAATCAATTTGAATATGTTAATAAATTTTAGGGCCCTGCAAGTGTTTGCACCAGGGTCCATATTTGACAAATTCTACCTGATATCTTTTGCTTTTGGAAACTGGGGATATCTAATTTAGTACTTAGGACTTCCAAGGGACAGGGGAGATTTTCGTCGGTCAGTTTGTCCGCCTGAGGTCACCTTGACCTTGAAAGGTACCCAAAAATGACCTTGGACGATATCTCGGTCGTCAGCGGTGACATCGACGTGAAATTTGTTATGTATGGTCAACTTGGGACGGGGAATATTTTTGTCGGGTTATATGATATGCCTGTATGGGGTTACCTTGAAAAACAAATTAATGGATTGACCAAAGCCATGGGACCAATGCCGCCAGTGGCGGGCTAATCTGCTAGTCTACTATATATTTTGAGAACTACGTATATCTCCTATATATTTTGAAGACCTCTGTCTGTCTGTCTGTATGTATGTATGTCATTTATACAAATCTACGATTCTCCACCGATCGGGACGAAACTTGGTACGTGTGTGTAGTTTGACCAGGCGGTCGTCGTTGTCGTATTGGCGAGCCCGTGGGGCGCCCGCTTCGCGCATGCGCAGACGAGATATCGGAAACGGGTGGAGCTATTGACTTGAAATTTGGTATGTGAATGTATCTTGCCCCAGATACAAATTTTATCGGGTCGCCGAGCCTGTGCGACGCCACCTTCGCGCATGCGCAGACCAGATCTCGGTAACGGGTGGAGCTATCGACTTGGGGGTATTTTCGGCCGGGGGGTGGCATGGGCCTATTAATTTGTCCGTGCGACGTGACCTTGAAATCGGGTCATTTCAAGGTCAAACGCCCGAATATCACGGGATTTCGATGAAACTTGGTATGTGGGGGTACTTTCGTATGGGGAGTCTCATAAGCATATTCATTTGCCCGTGCGACGTGACCTTGACCTTCAAATCGGGTCAATTCAAGGTCAAATCGCCAATTTTGATGGGATTTCGACGAAATTTTATACATAGGGTTACTTTTGTCCACTGAGTATTTTGGACGGGTCAAATCGTGACCCCCGACCTGACCTTGGCCTTCAAAATGATCAATTCAAGGTCAAATCGGGTAAAACCGGATGGATTTCGACGGGTACTTTTGTGTTTTGGACGGGTCAAATCGTTACCCCACCTGACCGTGACCTTCAAAATGGCCAATTCAAGGTCCAAGCCCGGACGAAGTCGGGTCACCTTCTAGTCTATTATATATTTTGGGAAATATGTGTGTGAGGGTGTGTGTGTGTGTGTGTGCGTGTTCGCGATGGACTCGAGAACGGCCGAGCCGATTTCGATGAAACTTGGTATGTGGGGGTACTTTCGGCCGGGGAGTGGCATGGGCCTATTAATTTGCCCGTGCGACATGACGTTGAAATCGGGTCATTTCAAGGTCAAACGCCCGAGTATCACGGGATATCGATGAACATTAGTGTCTAGTGTCGAGTGTCGTAAGCCTATTCGTTTGCCCGTGCGCCGTGACCTTGACCTTGAAATTGGGTCAATTCAAGGTCAAATCGCGAATTTTTATGGGATTTCGACGAAATTTGATACGTAGGGTTACTTTTGTCCACTGGGTGTTTTGGATGGGTCAAATCGTGACCCCCGACCTGACCTTGACCTTCAAAATGATCAATTCGACGTCAAATCGGGTAAAACCGGATGGATTTCAACGGGTACTTTTGTCGGGTAATTTTGTCCGGGCAGTGTTTTGGATGGGTCAAATCGTGACCCAACCTGACCTTGACAATTCAAGGTCAAATCGCGCAATTCGCCGAAAAGCAGAGGGGAAACAGCCCGGACAAAGTCGGGTCCACCTGCTAGTAAATATATATATATGTGTGTGTGTGTGTGTGTATATTTGTCCTCTATAGACTCGAAAACGGCTGGCTCGATTGAGCTCAAACTTCCCATCTAAGGGTAAAAAACCCACGGGAATCGTCGTCGCGGCATTTTGGAGAAGCTCTGAGCACTCATTCTCCACTCCCAATCATCAAAATCACCATCCTCGGCATTGCGGGGGTTAAGGCAGTCACGCTTTTTATATTGACCAAATGTGGCGTTGTTAACCGAGTAACGCTCTTTATTGCCATCGGCGTTGCTAAACGGTCACCTATGCGTACGAAACTACGGATGCAAAACGCACCGGAACCGGAATGCGTGTCGTGTGATTCTTATGTCTGTCGTTCCTATCTTCCAAGGAACGGGGGAGATTTTCATCGAATCACAAAACGCACCGGAACCGGTTACACCGGAATGCATTTATCTTGATTAAAAAAGCAGAATTAACTCATTGGAAAACAACAAATGCGTGTCGTGTGATTCTTATGTCTGTCATTCCTGGGAACGGGGGAGATTTTCATCGAATCATACCTCTTTTAGGGACGGGTACCATAATTTCTCTTGATTAACGAGAGGCCGATCGTGGCGTGATCGGCCGATGTTTAACCCATACCTTGGCGATAGCGATTAGCTATTTTTATAAATTTTATAAATCCTTACATCAACCTTTTCATGAGTGCTAAAGTTTCAACAATTCACACTTAATATAGTGATCATGTGAAAAATATTTAGTTATCACATTGTGTCAACAGGATTGGCGGAGGATGTTAATATTTTTAAGCAAATAAACCAAATGACCCTCACTATGCAGGTTAGGGGTGTGTTCTTGTCAACTATGCCAAGAACTACATGTATAAACATAATCAATGGAAATCTTTGAGTTATCAAATCGGATAGAATAGGGTTAATCTTACCCAAACTAATGAACTGATAAACACAAAATAGTCTATACAAAGCATGTCATTGGATTTAGAAACCCATACAATAAGTCAGTCTCAAGAATACCAGCACCATTAATATTACCCTGGAGCCCAAATGCAATTGAGGGAATTTCAAAATAATACATTTCCTCTAATGATGAATATATAATTGGCGATTTATTGAAACCCTTACTGAACCTGGATCAAAGTGAAATGGATAATATTATATCTGTCTATCACATAATATGTGTCTATGGAATGGTTTAATTTTAATCCCAAATCCATGCAAATCAAAAGTGGATCACCATCAACCTGGACATAATATAGGAGAATGATCAAATGAAAAGCATCAAAACCATATGATGTGTGGAGACTTGCAACGACATCATATCATGGAACTGGGAATGTGTGGATTAATTTTTGTCTAAGATAAGACAACAGTGTATGTAGACAACAATGTCTGTAAAACATCCCTACAAAGTAACAATGGACTATTTCAATTTAATATTTTAGAATAGGTGTCCTATAGTGTTTACATAAACTTTAGTAATGAACCTGTTTCAGTAAAGGGGTTAACTTAATATTGCACAGAAAACAGAACTCCACCAGATAGCCATCAATCAATTTGACATTAATATGATAACAAATCCTGCCAGCCAAGAGTTATGGGAGGCCCTTTTCACATTTATTATTTATTTGCGCTTAAGCGCAAATATTTACGCTTAAGCGCATATATTTGCGCTTAAGCGCAAATAACCTCTATCATTTGCGCTTAAGCGCAAATATTTGCGCTTAAGCGTAAATCATTTGCGCTTAAGCGCAAATCATTTGTGCTTAAGCGCAAATAGATCATATTTGCGCTTAAGCGCAAATGATTTGCGCTTAAGCGCAAATACAAATTAATATTCATTGATTCCCCCCTGAATTAATTTTAAATGGCACAGGCCTAAACACATCACTCAAGTCTATATAGGCCCACCATATGAGGGAAGCAATCCCCCAGTAACCCCTAGATCCCTTTTATGACATGGAAATGGTATAGATCTGTGCAGGATATGTCTCATTTATAAAATATACTTGATCTCTGTGATGGAGACACACATTCTTGGGGACAGGGATGCTGATAATATGAAAATAGGGTTTTTTCCCCCTATTTCAAGTCAATAAGTACACCACATGAAGGAAGCAAGCCCCCCGGTAACCCCTAATTCCCTTTTTATGGCCATGGAAATGGTATATATCTGTGCAGGAGATATCTCTTTAAAAAATATACTAGAGCTCTTGGAGTGAGACACCAATTCCTGGGACACCAGGGACAGAGATGCTGATATGCATATGGAAATCTATGTTTTTTCTTCAACTTCGAGTCTGTATGGGGCTATTACTATGGGCCCATTATAATATACTATGAGATGGACTCAATCATTCACAATCAGAGGGAAGGAAGGGAGTGTTAGGTATTTGCGCTTAAGCGCAAATGATTTGCGCTTAAGCGCAAATGATTTGCGCTTAAGTGCAAATAAATTGATAGACACATATTTGCGCTTAAGCGCAAATAAATAATAAATGTGAAAACGGCCTCCCATAAAGAGTACCACTATCAGGCTTTATAGCATGTCCCTAGTGATAATTAACTCATTTCAATTACACACATGGTCTGCCAGAATGTTCTCTTAAAATTCCCAGCAGTAATTACTTGAATTATAAAGGGTCATAACTCTGTTAAAATATATCGGATCAAACCCATATTCGAACTCGATCTGTATTTAGGGGTGATAAATTCATATACCAAATTTGGTGCTGATCAGATGAAAAATGTTTTGAGTCATAGCAGCTTGGGTGAATTCTAAGTAAACATAAGAGTGAAAAGGGTTAATTAAACAATACCAAAAACCATACAAACGAAGAACATGCTAAGAAAAACCTAGGTAAGAAATATGAGGCAGATCAGAAGAAATATGTTCAACTTATTGCATTGGTTAGCATGTGTGTAAAGGGTTAATTATTTTCTAAACCGATCAACCAATCAATACCAAAAACTATACAGATGAGGGGCATGTCATCATAAACCTACATATCAAATATGAACACAATCGGACAAAATATACTTCGGTTTTAGCATCGGATTTTTGTTTTTTTAATTTTATTTTTGAAAAAAGGGTCATAACTCCTTTAAAATAAATCGGATCAAACCCATATTCGAACTCGATCTGTATTTTGGGCTCTGAAACTCGCATACCGATCAGATAAAAATTGTTCGAGTTATGACAGCATGCGTGAATTCGAGGTCGAAAAAGGGCCATAACTCCGTAAAATTCGGATCAAACCCATATTTGAACTCGATCTGTATTTTGGTCTGAGAAACTCATATACAAAATTTGGTTCTGATCGGATAGAAAATTTTTGAGTTATCGCACCATGCGTAAAGTGTCCACGGACAGACAGACAGACAGACAGACGTACCAACAAATGGGTAGATATGTGGCTTCGACCTATGTGGCTAGAAATGGTAATGTGGCTTTAGTTTTTATGTGGCTTCTCAAGTAGCCATAAAATTTTAAGTGGCTATCAAGTAGTAGATAGTGATAAAACTCCAGATTATGGATTCATAACATGTTGGAATTATAGCAGAAGAAGCTGATTAAAACTCAAAAACTTGCTCACAGCAACTGGGACAGTGGAATAGGAGAAACTGACAGGTCCGTGATTGGGTGGCTAGCCACATAAATGTCTTGTCAGTGTCCGACATCTCCTATTGACGGGTCATGGATGTCTAAATCGATGGACTTTTTTTTCTCCAAATTTTGAGTGACTACAAAATTAAATAAGCTGATTAGGCCAAATAGATCATTTTAGAACGTCCATCTGAAAGCTGTTACGTGGCTAGCCACGCAACGGAAGTTATGCACATAAATATCCATTTTACACAATCTTAGCCACATAAGTAGTCATTAGTAAACACGGACGGACGGACGGACGGACACACGACGAGTGGTCAATCCGGACGTCGACATTATGTTTACCATACTATGGTATGGGTAAACATAAAAAGGCAGAATTAACTCATTGAAAAACAAAAAATGCGTGTTGTGTGATTCTTATGTCTGTCGTTCTTAGGAAGGGGGGAGAATTTCACAGTGGATCAACGGACACGAACCAAAACCGGAAGTAGATTTCGTGGTGGAGAAATATCTGTCGACAAATATTTGTTGACATTTTTTGACGTTTTTTTGGGAAAATAAACGCTTGGGTACCATATCTGACCAACTGAAGGTGAGTGAATATTTCTTCGCTAATGCTCGGACACCGACGATCAATTTAAGTCAGTTGCCATTGTTCGATCGCGGAAAAAATGTCATTTAATCATTGCCGCGAGCCGATTTCTTCCCCAAAATATCCCAGAAAATTATACTTTTCACATTCATCGCAGACAAATGTCGCAACAACCTATACACCGATCGAAAGGCCTGTTTTCCTCCCAAAAATGCATATTTTGAGTATTTTCACGGACTGTCTCAAAATTCAAAATTTCATCTTTTGATGTAGGTACCCACCTCGAAAATACTGTCCGGTTAGTCCCGAAAAATTTAATCATTAGTTGTAAAAAATCTGTCCGCTTAGTCGTGATTTTGCTGAGGTATGCCATCTTCAATTTCTGGTCGAAAAAGCAATTTTGCCGCAGATGATGGGCGTTTCATTTGACTTTTGCGTGGCCACAATGGTTCTGGGTGTTCATAATGTTGTATATGTTGTATATGTCCTGGTACAACATAACATCCAGGCGGTGACTTATATATATAACTGAACTGTAACCTGTAACTGAAATCCAACTACGAAGTACATGTTTGGTAAACATATAACTTTTGATGTATGTCATATTGCTAACTCTGACTTGTCATCACTCTCGGAAGGCCGACATAAAAAAAAATGATTTACATCCAACTTTTTTCAGAAAAATGCAGCGGTGTGCCGATTTTTACCCTTTATATTTGATTATACACTCGCAACGAGTTGTGGCCCACAACTTGTGGGGTTATACAGGAGGCAGCTTGTTCGTCCTTTCGTGGATGCAATTTTCCGAGTTTTTATTGCTAAGTTTTGCGGTCATTTGTTTTTTTGGCTTGGCATATAAATATTTAGTACCATGGGAACATGCGAACATATATGATTATGAAATATGTCAGACCTTTTTGTTTGGAGTTATGACATTTTTCGACTTAGAAAATTATTGTTTTCAATATTCAGCAATGGTTAAAACAATAATGTGGAGGGGACTAAAACATACAGTCGGAGGGGTGTACAGCTATATCTGTTACTAATATTAGCTTAAGTTAAAGTCCACTAAGCGATTTTATGTTATAATTCCAGGTGCTACTGACGATAGGATCGCATGCCTGCCTTCATATATGTAACCACTGTGCGGCAAAGGCTTGCGGCTTCGCTAAGGCAATCGACGATGGGATTTTACAACACCCGAATGAATGTTTGAAAATAAAATTATTGAAAATAAAAAATATATAAATTATTTATAATAAAATACTATACAATACTATACGAAATATTGGTACTCTCGGTTGATATCGAGAATAGAAACATCACCAGGAAAACTCCAGTGTTCTTTCGAGTTGTTGTATTCTTAATCCCACCTTGGCTGTCCATTAATGTAGAAATGTTGTGTTTCCTACATGTATATAGCGGGTAAAATTCCAATCTATAGCGTACAACTGAATGTGGAACCAGATGCAAGTTACTTTTGTAAATATATAGGCACGTGATTTTTGTCCTGATGTATTCAAATCGCGCCATAATTAATTGTTTCCACATTGATTCACACACTGGATAATTTGGTTGGGAAGTTTTTAACGCAAATTGTCGCTTATATATTCAAATTTTAGCGGACAGAAGACATGCAGACAGACCCTCCTAGTTCATATATATAGACAAAAAATTAACTGTATGGGAGGTCAAATTCACATTTAATAATGAATTGCGCTTAAGCGCATATACCACACATCGCGCTGAAGCACACATATGACATTTGCGCATAATTGAAATGAATTGCGTTTAAGTGCAATTAATTCCGATTAAGCGCTATGAGTTGCTTGAGAGTAAGTGTAACTACCCATATAACCTAACTATTAGCATGACCGGGTGTATCTGCATTGGGCTAATTTAAACTAAAGATCCTCAATCCGATCAGAAAGACCCATATTATAAAGATACAACAACAACAACAATATTTCTTCAAAATAAGCTTTAGTTATCAGAATCGATTAACTGCAAAAAATAATGCTGACCACTGTCAACTATGGTATCAAATTTCCCAAAAAACGTGTGATTTATAAACATTTTGTTCAACAAAATATGGCCGTATAATTACTAAAGTATCACGAAATTTTACCGTATTACCACTTGTTTTAGAGTTATCCATCTTCATCCGCAATTTTGACCGAAACCACCCTTTTCACGGCGTGTTTCTGGGCAGCAATCAATTGAAATAACCAACTTCAATAATCGATATCTGATCACACTTGAGCTTTGATGGGTTGGTTCCTCGACTCGACTAAAACAGAAGGTAATACTGTCGCGAGTCACCCATTTTGATAAAGAATTTAGGCTAGTTCACAATCACAAATATCCAAAGCAATGAAAACAAGGAGGTGATATGTCAATATGAGTTCAGGTTTAGTTATAGATTCACCTATTTATTCACCAGGGGTACATAGTTACACACAGTATAACCATGAATTGCGCTTAATCGCAAATAATTATGCTTAAGTGCTATTGCTTAACTGCAATTAATTATGAAATGTGAATTTGGCCTCTCATAGAAATGGAAATAAACATCTGCATATTTGATTGCTATTCTATAATATGTAATATTAGCGAAAATTCTCCGAAATATGGGTGGGTGCCTGTAGTTTAAAACATAAAAATAAAGGGGTGTATATATACCCGAAAAATGTAGTTAAAACTTTATACAATCGTAATCAAAACTCGGATGGTGAGTCCCGAAAGTGGCCATAATGAAAAAGAACAGCCATGGGTCCCGATTTGTTTTTTCTGAAATTAATCGAATTTTAATTGTTTTTTAAGTATCAAATTTCACGCTATATACTGGTTGAAATATCAAACTATTGGAAAATACATCTACACCTCCCACCATCAAAACAATCCTGTTGCTACGGCCTTGGTCATGGAGGGCATTGTTATATTCTTGTTCTAACAATATTTCCATAAATGATTCTTTGGTTAATGACCTTACACGATCTGAACGAATATATGAGAACAAATTGCAAACTGTACTCGGTAACTAAACTTGATCAGTATACTATAGTTGCAACAGAAAAGCAGTTGCCCCAAAACGTGCCACTGTTAACGAAAGGCAGCCAATCAACTAATCCATTTCGACTCTTGATTGAACAACAAATACTGTCCGCCGGGTCTGGTGGATTGCAACTAGATTCCGGGGTGTACAGGACTAACCGGACAGTATTTTCGAGGTGGGTACCTGCATCAAAAGATGAAATTTGGAATTTTGAGACAGTCCGTGAAAATACTCAAAATATGCATTTGTGGGGGGGGGGGAAACAGGCCTTTAGACCGGTATATAGGTTGTTGCGACAGCTGTCTGCGATGAATGTGAAAAGTATGATTTTCTGGGATATTTTGGGGAAGAAATCGTCTCGCGGCGATGATTAAATGACAATGACAACTGACTTAAATTGATCGTCGGTGTCCGAACATCAGCGAAGAAATATTCACTCACCTTCAGTTGGTCAGATATGCTATCCAAGCGTTTATTTTCCCAAAAAACCATCAAAAAATGTCAACAAATATTTGTCGACAGATATTTCTCCACCTCGAAATCTACAACTTCCGGTTTTGGTTCGTGTCCGTTGATCCACTGTGAATTTCATCGGGTCAGTTTTTCCACCCTAGGGATGGGTACCATAATTTCTCTTAATTAAAAAGGCAGAATTAACTCATTGAAAAGCAAAATATTTAATTAAAAACTTAAAAAGGCAGAATTAACTCATTGAATTAAGTGGCAGGCTAACCAGCTAGTCTCCTATATATTTTGAGAACTACGTATATATATAAATATATGTGTCCTCTATAGACTCTAAACCGGCTGGCTCGATTGAGCTCAAACTTCCCATCTAATGGTAAAATCCCATGGGAATCGTCTTCGCAGCGTTTTGGAGAAGTTCTGAGCATTCATTCTCCACTCCCATTCATCAAAATCACCGTCCTCGGCACTGTGGGGATTAAGGCAAGCACGCTCTTTATATTGATCAATTTTGGCGTTGTTAACCGAGTAACGCTCTTTATTGCCATCGGCGTTGCTAAACGGTCACCCTATGCGTACGAATGCGTATGAAACTACGGATGCAAAACGCACAGGAACCGGAATGCATTTATCTTGATTAAAAAGGCAGAATTGACTCATTGGAAAACAACAAATGCGTGTCGTGTGATTCTTATGTCTGTCGTTCCTATGAACGGGGGAGATTTTCATCGAATCATACATCTAGGGACGGGTACCATAATTTCTCTTGATTAAAAAGGCAGAATTAACTCATTGAAAAACAAAAAATGCGTGTTGTGTGATTCTTATGTCTGTCGGGGGAGAATTTCATCGGGTCAGTTTTTCCACCCTAGGGACGGGTACCATCATTTCTCTTGACCTTAAAAATGATCAATTCAAGGTCAAATCGAAAAACAAAAAATTAAATTGAAAAATTAAAAATTAAAATTAACTCATTGAAAAACACAAAAAATCTGGTAAAATTGAAAAACAAAAATTTAAATAAAATGAAAAACAAAAAAATGTTTGTGACGATTGACGCCAGTGGCGGGCTAACCTGCTAGTCTATACTATATATTTTGAGACTTCCGTATGTATATATATATATATATATATATATATATATATATATATATAGCTATATATATATATATATATATATATATATATATGTGTGTACTTTATAGAATCGAAAACGGCTGGCTCGATTGAGTTCAAACTTCCCATCTAAGGGTAAAAACCCACGAACACCGTAGTTGTCGCATTTTGGAGAAGCTCAGAGCACCCGTTCTCCAATCTCAGTCACAAAAAACGGCACTGCGGTGGTTAATCAAGTGATAATTTAATGAGCGTTTGTTTTTGACGCATCGCTATAAAGAGCGTCTGTTTACCATTCAACGTTATTAGCATCTGCAGAGAGATATACGGGAACATTGAGTGATTTCCTATGCGGGGAGATTTATTGGATGCCATAGTACTCTTACAACATCATTGTTATAGTATGTATGACACTTAGGTCAGGGCTTAAGGGGGGGTAGTTAGTGTGCTTCTCAGAAATCCCGGTTACAAACCAACACTCACAATTTCGTACGCAACGTTATCGCTCGAAATTTATTATGCAGAGAGATATACGGGAACAAGTGCTTCCCTATTTTTAGAACGCAACACATGATACCAAACAAAATTACGTCGCGTTGGTGATGGCGTTCACGACGGGATTAACTGACTGTCCGCTCTTTGCGAGGATGGGGTTCACGACGGGATTAACTTTGCGGGGACTATTGACCATCTCGTAAGGGTGGACAACCTCTGTCAGGGACTGCTCAATGGCCACGGTTAAAAAAAATCATACCTCTTCTGGGTCTGGGCGTGTATAGACATGAGCGTGCTGTGTTCCTAAGAAAGCGGAGCGTGTTGTGTTCCTAAGAACGCGGATCGGGTAAGTTTTTCCGCCCTAGGTGAGCTCAAACTTCGTATATAAGTGTAAAAACACACGGGGATCGTCGACGTCGCATTGTGTGAAACATTCTTATGTCTGTCGTTCCTAGGAACGGGGAATTTTTCATCGGGTCAGTCTTAACCTTCAAACGGGTACCCACAAATTATATATTGTGACCCCGACATGACCTTGACCTTGAAAATGATCAATTCAAGGTCAAATCGGGTAAAATATTGAAAAACCCAATATTAACTCATTGAAAAACACAAACAAAACATAAAACATTGTCATGTTTCTGACCAAGCACGCCAGTGGCGGGTAACCTGCTAGTCTATCTATTATATATTTTGAGACCGTATGTGTGTGTGTCCTTTATAGACTCGAAAACGGCTCCACCGATTGAGCCCAAACTTCCTATCTAAGGGTAAAAAGCCACGGGAAGTGTCATCGCACCGCTTCTGAGAACGTCCGAGCACTCTTTCACCCTTCAACTGTCACTGTAATGGGGATTGATGGGTTAATCGTGTGATAATTAATGAGTGTTTGTATATGACGCGTCGCTATTAAAGAGCGTTTATCTACTTTAGTGAAATACGGCAAGTCTCGGAAACAGGAGATATCGAGACGAAATTTCGTACTTAGGGGTTCCAAGGGACGGGGGAGATTTTCGTCCGCCTGAGGTGACATTGACCTTGAAACGGGTACTCACAAATGACCTTGGGCGATATCTCGGTCGTCAGCGGTGACATCGACGTTAGCTGTCGGCGTGCCTGTATGGGGTTACCTTGAAAAAAAAAATTAATGGATCGACCAAAGCCATGGGACCAATCCCGCCAGTGGCGGGCTGATCTGCTAGTCTATACTATATATTTTGAGACTTCGTATATATATATGTATGTATGTACTTCATAGAATCCAAAACGCGTGTACAGATTGAGCTCAAACTTCCTATGTAAGTGTCAAATACCACCGACACGACCGTGGTCGCAGTTTAGAGAAGCTCAGAGCACCCGTTCTCCAATCTCAAATCACCGCAAAGGCACGGCGTGAGTTAATCAAGTGATTATTTAATGAGCGTTTGTTTTTGACGCATCTCTATAAAGAGCGTCTGTTTGCCATTCAACGTTATTTGCATCTGCAGAGAGATATACGGAACATACATTAAATTTTAAAAACATTTGTTTCTGACCAACCCTGTTTTTACAGTATATAGTTATATACCGAAATCATCCCAGATAATCACGAATATAGCATCAGATTTCTCCCCAGATATACCGTTATAAAGCTACTGGAATCTGCCAATCTACGGGAAATTCCAGGGAATGCCGATTGAGCTCAAACTTGCTACCCACGGGAAGTGTCATATATATGAGTGTGTCCTTTATAGACTCGAACCGATTGAGCTCAAACTTGCTAAATAAGAAAATAGCCCCCAAGCCGTAAATATCAACAACAACGATATTGCTACCTACGGGGAGCAACGTTATTAGCATCTGCAGAATTATGCAGAGAGAAAGTGCTTTCCTATTTTTAGAACGCAACACATGTTTACGTCGCGTTGGTGATTGAGGTTCACAACGGGGTTTATTGACTGTCCGCTCTTTGCGACAATGAGGTTCATGGCGGGGACTATTGACCAACACTCACAATTTTTTCTTTTGCATCAGATACCAACACCTCGACCGATCGGGACGAAACTTGGTACGTGAGTGTAGTTTGACCAGGTGGTCGTCGCTGTCGTATTGGCGAGCCTGTGCGACGCCCGTGCAGCGCATGCGCAGACGAGATATCGGAAACGGGTGGAGCTATCGACTTGAAATTTGGTATGTGAATGTATCTTGCGCCGGGTACAAATTTTATCGGGTCGCCGAGCCCGTGCGACGCCCGTGCAGCGCATGCGCAGACGAGATCTCGGAAACGGGTGGAGCTATCGACTTGAAATTTGCTATGTGAATGTATCTTACGCCGGGTACAAATTTATCGGGTCGCCAAGTCCGTGCGACGCCAGCTTCGCGCATGCGCAGACCAGATCTCGGAAACGGGTGGAGCTACCGGGTACAAATTTTTCTTATTGAAACGCGTGGAGCTAAAAATTAAAAAAAAATATTTAAAAAATGTCATGTTTCGGACAAGCCGCCGGTGGCGGGCTAACCTGCTAGTCTACTATATATTTTGAGAACTACGTATATAAATATATATATATATATGTGATTATATATATTTGTACTTTATAGAATCGAAAACGGCTGCACCGATCGAGACCAAACTTCCCATCTAAGGGTAAAAACCCACGGGAATGGTCGTCGCGACATTTTGGAGAAGCTCCGAGCACCCATTCTCCACTCTCAGTTTATATGTGTTGACTTATATATGAGCATCAATTAAGATTTAATTACCGGTACCGCTATCTATAAATATTTATTATAACCAATTACGTACATGAAAGTTGCTTGCTGATGGTAGGGGGGTGGGGTCTACCTCTGAATTTCCTATTGCACCCACATCTTTCACCCTTTCATGGCTCCCAATTGTTTGACTGACCCATGCCCATTCTCAATTTGGATGAAATTTTAGTTGGGAAAATTTCGAGGGGAAATGTGCGTGCCAATATGATGTCGCTTTGGATACAACATATCACATCACCTAACAGTTTAAGTGAACGTGCATGCTTTTACTAATTTATTAAACTAAAGAAAAGTTTATTTAGTGATATGACAAATATTTTAGACATTTACGAGATGAGTCATGTTGTTTTCGCGATGTGGCTAACAAAAATGTGAGTTTTACATAATTTCTGTCATTTTCCGAATGGCATAGCAACCCGAGTCCGGTCGACAATATTTATGATTTAAGTAATGAATATTGTTCAAAGAATAAACCATGTAATGCCTTGACGCAATGAATACTGTTATGTTGGCTACATGTATATGAAAAGTAACATTTTGTAGTTTTAATTTAATTGCAATGACGTTTCGAGATGGCGGCCCCTCAAATTCAAGATGGCAGTGCCCCTAATTCAAGATGGCGGCGCCCATGTTCGAAAGCGAACTTAGTATAAGGACGACCAGTGCATTCGTTGCTACGCAACACATGTTCGGCTGGGCTGCGCCCAGCTGGTCATCATTAAATTATAAGATTTACATTTACTAGACCATAACATATCTGTTTTCTTGGTGATATAGCCATACATAAGCACAATCATAAACTGTAATGACCAATAAGTTTTTGGGATGACAAAATTTGACTTAAGTATTTTCAGATCATTATATATGTAAGCCCATAAAACTTGAACAATTTACCTCATAAAGTCTCAGATAAAGGATCCGTATGGTGGACATATATTTCATCCATGTTTTAGGGGGTTAGTTCTCATGTTATATTAGCCTCATTATGAGAGACTGGGCAAAATAATGATTTGGATTAATGAGCTAAGTTCATAAATAAAAAAAAGTCCATAATGATGGGCTGAATGGGTATACTCAGACGGCTAGACAGACTCATGGACGGATGGAGCCCATTTCAATATCCCCCGACAAACTTTGTTTGCAAGGGATAATAACGGAAGCCGGTGGATGAGTTGGCAGCCTCAAATAAGAAGCTGGATGATCCAGACAGAATGGTACGTTGGTTCAGAAAATAAAATCAGATGGAAAGTCTCTATTGATGACAAAAGATGAATATCACACTTTGATTAACGAGTTGAAGGAATCCAGTGAAACAAAAACTAAAACGAATAAACAGTACTACATTCTCGGACGTTACGAAATAATGAGATGTGGCGATATTTAGCAGCTTATTAAGAAACGTTAAAATGAAACTTCGGAACACAATATTACACAAATCCATCACAGAGATATTGAAAAATAATTTCAGTCAATATGTCAAAACTTTACCGAAAATTTCAGTCTGAGTTACTGAGCTAAACAGGCATTTTACAAATTGACTGCAAATTTCAGTCAATTTACATAACTAGACATTGACAGCAACATATATACCAATTATGCTGTACTTGGAAGTCTATTTGTGTAAGTTTATTAACTTTATTTAGCACTCATTATATTAGTGTATTGTTTTCATAAAATTGCATGCCTCTGGTATGTGCAGGAACAAAAAAATCTAACACATGCCAAAATTAAAGGTCTGATCCTAAAACACACCTTACAGTCTGAATGGCCACAGACGATGACATGCTTGATGTTGTTTCGGATGCATCCTAACTCCAGCGCTCCTGGTTCTGTCGTCACAGATTCAAACCCAAAATATCTTGCATGCGGTATGAGGTTCCCAGCATTCCGCACAATGAAATTTTCACCGACATTACTCTGTGTGAACCGGGATGCTAATACTCTGCTATCCATACATGTGATGAACACTGCTGTAGGCTGAAGGAGAAGACAATGTTTTATCATTAGCCAGGTTCAGATTAAGGCTGTAATGATTCATCGTGAATTCAATGTATCACGATACACTTTCAAATGACCTGTGTATCATATCGTGTCATGCGTATCGTGATATAGGGAATCAAATCATTTCTGACGATAGGCGCGTTTAAAGATGGATTATCTCTTCATGTAACAATTTTGAAATAGTTGAAATAAATTTGAATTGAAGACCCCTGTCCCGATATGCTTTTATCAATTAATATTGATTTTATTCTGACTATAATTTTAGAAAATGAGATGACTAAATGGGATACTTTATTGTTCTATTTTAGAATAGACCATTCAGGCGATACCATATAGTGATAGAGATCATTAGGATGTTCCTACAGCTATGTTTAGATGTCAATTGTCACAGATTGATTTTTTGTATTGTTTTATTCCATAGTTATAAGCGATAAAGAGCCCAATTAATGTTATATGTGACAGAATAACACAATACAATTTCTGTTCTTTGTTAACAGTAACCACTATTGTTCATTAGCTAAAAAAAACACAAATTTTAAGGCCAGAAAATATTGGAAATATTATCAAAATTAATCGACAGAAGCATTTCTGGACAGGGGTCTTCGATTCATATCTAATATTTTATACCCCGGTAACTGTATAACACCTGTTTACAAAGATATAGACCATCTATACAAGACCAAAACATGCAATATTCTCTCAAGTTTACATGTCTGTTAAATGACTGTTATGTGTATTAATGACTTATCTACATGTAGCTAACTATAAAACTGAATTTTAGTTAAGACTTTCTTTACTAACTACTCATCGATGAGTAGTAGGAAATGTTCAGATAATAAGTTCAACAAATCTATTATCTGAACATTTCCAACCAACAAATAGGCTACCTTCTGGACTTTTATTATCTATCTGTCATCTGCTTATGCATCTTGAACCTCAAAATTAATTAAAGTGATATGAAACACTCCGGTTGGGTGATCAAATAGAAATGGAGAATAATCTTGCTCAAAGTAGTTATTTTTATGAATATTAACCCAAATTTACAATACACACCGTCAGTCTAATATATTTATTAAATGCAATAAATATCGATGACAAAATCATTTGCTCTGAGATTTTGGGCGATATTAGTAGAAGGCTACATTGCCCCAAGTTAGGATAGCGACTGAGTACTAATTTATAGGTTTCACACACCCGAACAAAGTCCATAATATGTCTTTAACCATTTCATAACTGGAGCTTCTGTATATTTTGCGAAAACCCTGTGCCAATGCATTCTCTTATAATATGCAAACAAATACATTGGCCTAACAATATTTACCTTGACATTGTAAGCCAGTACATGAGGCTCCCTATGGGAGACTCACATGTATTAGAGAATGCACTTGCACAGGATTTTTAAGGGGTTTAGATGTCTGAGCTATCTCAGGAGTTAGAAAGTTTAAATGGGACTACTAGTACTCTCAGGTGCCTAATAATCGTGATGGCCTAATAATAGTGATGTGTGGGGATTTAGGCTGAACTTAATAATAGTGGTGGCAATTTCACACTATGTCTCAATTCCAAATAATAGTGATTGTTGGGAATTTTCTCCAAAATAATAATCGTGCTGACACTATTATTTGGCACCTGAGAGTACACAGAACACTACTTAATTGTTAAGCTACAATGTAGTTCACCATCTGAATCTATCCTATCCTGGGACCACATCAAACATAATATATAACAATAAAAATGTCAAAAAGATTACTTTAAGCATATTTTAAAAGGGAAATTTTGGGAACAGCAATCTTGGTAAGTATAAAAAATTTACATGATCTGAACCAGTGAAAGGCTCGAATAAGTATTTAATAGAGAGCAACACTGCTTCAAGACTGCTAATCCTTTCATAACGGGAGCTGCGCTGGTGCAGCATTCACGATGGCATTACACTTAAGTGTAGTCAGAGTACAAGAATCCATATAATAAAGAAGAAATGGTTAAGAAATGGCAGATGTTTATTTGTTGAAACCTTTAAAATTATTTATTTATTACGACACTAGATATGCCAACTGGTTTGTTATATCACTGACATTTCTTTCCAGGTTGCCGCAGATATGCCATCAAAACAGCGATGCCAATCAATTGGGTCTGTACCACATGCATCTATGCATCCACATTATGACAGTAGAGAAGACGGCGAAAGATATCAGCACATACATATATGGTGATGGAAAACTTTAATACCAAAATAACAGCAACAGATGATATGACCAACTCCTCAAGGCCTGCACAAAGTTGTTCGCTCAAGCAGTTGCCGTTGCTGTTGATACCACAGAGTATGCTGAGTAAATGCATATATTGACACTACATTGTATTATGTTCATGTTTTACAATGTCAAATAATTTAATATTTGTTTAATATTCCCATCAAAACTGTTAATATGTTGTTGTTTAAATATCAATAAAGTATGAAATCAATAATGGTTTCCATGTTCCCAACATCATGAACATGGTACCGGTATGACTATGAGGAATGGTACGAAATGACCAATTGATTTCCTGCATGATACGAAATGACCAAACAATCTGGCTCGGCTACGAAACGACCAAAAAAATCGGGTACGAATCCACAGAAACTGCAGGCCAAGGGGAGGTACGATTCCAGCTTCTGTGTACGAACCAACCAGATGGTTACCTTACAGTTCGAAATGTCCAGGTATGAAACGACCATGGTACGAAATGTCTAGATTCCCATGAATTTATCTATCATAGATGAGTTCATCTACTTGAAGCATGTTTGCAGTTTTGACAAAGTTGACACATAAACAGTTGCAGAATCATCATCATATTCACCACAGCTCAGTTAAATGGTTTGTGGCCTGACCTCTTCGCTGCTAAATGACGTTATGACGTCGTGTGCTGGGCTGTTGGCGTTATTGCCATTTCCCAGTGGGAAAATATAACGGGAATATCACAAGAACCATAAAACTGACTCAGTTGAAAGGCTAGTATCGTTCACAATCGTTGAACATCATACACTGTTTGAAACGTTGAGACACAATTATTCCGATGCACCAATCTCTGAGTTCCAGTTATGTATAACGGCCTACTGCTAGTATGCTAAAGTAGGTCCGTAGTACCTACGGACCATATAGCACATGGCGTGCACTTTTACGTCCGTAATAGTTACGGACGTCATATATAGCAGCGAAGAGGTTAAGGAGCTACACCTTGAATATGGTCAATGGTTCGAATCCGACATGATATCAGTAAGTCTTTGTGTCGCCATCTGCATTCCAAGTACACTTACCATAGGCATCACAAATCGACCATCGATGCCACAACCAGTGCTCTGAGAATGATTCCAGAAGCAAAAGCAATCTCCGACAAATTTGAAAAATGCGTACTGGGCGAATTTCGTTACACCACTCATCTCATAATGTTATAATCAGGGATGACATTTGTGCCACCATTCCTATTGTGCCAGAATTGGACATTTGAATGTAATCAGACACTAGTTATGCTAGGCACACTGTCAGATCGAGAGCTTACGCAAATGACTAGTATTACTATTACTAGACTAGTAATGTCTGTCCTGTGTCAGCTAGAGTGTGTTACTGAAACAATGTGCGCACAGTAAAAATCCCTATGCATAGTGATGTTCCGATAATGAAAAAGCTTATCGGACCGATTTCCGATATCTGGAGGCATAATCGGCCGATTTCCGATTCCGATTCCGATGTTTATATATATTGTGCGTTTGTTCCTATAATGGACTTATATACACCCAATGCACTCCATATCCCGCATAGTTTCAAAGCCAAATACATCAAAGAAATATATACACACTGCGTGACAGTATTTCTGCCGACGTCGGTTGTGTGCTTCCTTTGATGTATACCGGTAGTTGTTTTGACAAAGAGATCAAAGGTGCCGACTCAGAGTAACGTTATGACCATGTGTGGAACACTTGCATGCGGAGTAAAAGTCTTGATTGAATACTTGTAAGTTGCAACAATGTATGGAATGGCGATGATTATTAACTAAATTTTGATTGATGGATAATAATTGCTGTCATATTTGTCTGAGATTTCCCAAGTTTCCATTGGTCACACCTTTTATCTTTTAACAACTCGGAAGCTTTTATAGTTCCGCCTGCTCAATTTTTGTTTCGCAAGTTCAACGTGGAGCTAAGCGTATTTCATAGCATACGTTGTACAGACGAAAAAGCTAATTATGCCCCTACTAACGTTGATCGTTATTGAAGACAGTTCTGATAACAACTGTATTAATTCATTCAGTGTGTGCTTCAAGTTATTGACATAGCATGTGACGTCACATGAGTCATGACACGTGCTCTAGAGGAAGCCTCACTGTAATCAGGTCAGCTTTTAAATTAAAGCTTTCTTTGAATCTATTTCGTGTCAACGCGATTGAACCAATAACTTCATATTACACGGGATGTCGGGCATGTGTACGTATTGCCATTCTTATAATATATCATCATATCAGACTGCTTTGATGATGCCAATGGCTTCTTTTTAGGCTGTTACAACTGCGTTTTACATTCAATACTACAGTTGTATTGCGTATGTTTATTAAAGCGTGCACATTGCGCTTAGGCCTAAAAAAAATTATACCGTGTTTCTGCTAACGGGACCTCTCCAGTGTAGGGTAGGTAGGTAGGGATTTAATTTTTTTTTTTTTTTAATTTTATTTTTTGTTCACACCCCGATCACAGGTTCCAAGCTGTATTTATGCTATTTGGACAACCCAGTGGTCATATACAGTCTTAAATTGCATTCCTAAATAAAGGGAAGGAACATTTTGACAAACATTGAGAGTGGATATATAGATAATTGGATAATGTATACAGCCTATAATACAGGGTATAGAATGGATGGATAACATTCACAATGTCGAATAATTTTATTCAGTATTAAAATATATGTATTAAGACATTTACATATAAAAGGCCCCCATTACAAATTGGCTTAATTTTACAATTTGTAGGTTTCATACAGTGAAAATTTCTGTTGAAGTAATAATATTCATGTATATAATCTTACAATTCAGCTATTTCTCAAATACATGTACACTACACCCAAAATGCTTAGGCAGTTTCCGATCTTGTATCCTACATGGTAACAAGTCATACCCTGGATGGCAGCAGTGACTGTGCATTAGTTGTGGAGAGAATCTTCGCTTGTAAACAAAATATGATTAATTGGCCAATTGACATAATAGAACTAATTTATGTCAGGCCTTAACAACCATAATGTTTTGTGAGAATCAAAATGCAGCATTTCTACAGCGAATCAGCTTATTAAGAATCATGATTCTCTTTCTAGTCAGGTTTAGTCTAGTCGGGCTAAAACAGCTATTATATATATCCATTCAATTGAGTCGTTTGTGATGAAAATGTCGAAAACACTAAATAAAATTGGTTGCATTTCACAAAAGAAATATTATTTCAAAAAAGAAGTATTATTTTGATATAGTGTGTATGATTATTCCAATCATCAGGCAACACAACGTCAACTGTGCGGTGAATTATCTATATACACACTTATAAGATACTACTTTTTAGACAATAGGCTTTTGCATGAATTGTAAGACAAATTACATACATATAGGTTATCACCACGTTGCGTGTTCCCGAGATAGGTATTCATGTCCTGCAACCAGAGAAGCTTGAATATGGATCTTGGAAATGCACAACACATGGTGATAACATATATGTATTCAATTTGAATATTTCCTTGCTACAACTGGCTGCAACCCATCTTCTTGACAATTAGGACAAATGGGTGTCACAACCTTGTACATTTGCCTTAGAGACAATTTTATAGCCCCACCCAATTCCCCACAACGGACGCATCGATCAGCTTCTCCTATTCCAGAGGCATAATATTGTGATTCAATCGGCGAGGCACATTCCAGGGTTTCACGGGTAACTGCGACACCATACAATTGATGATCATCTGGGCAAAGTGGTGCCAGTTAGCTGACATTCCAAAAAATGCCATACGTGCCTGAAATGTTTTTTCCGACCCCCCCCCCCCCCCCCCCCCCTGCAAAAATCAGATTAAGAAGTCACCTTGCCACTGGAGTTCGCAAACACAAGAGGTACATGGTGATCTTAAAACAACTGTGTTAAATATTATGAGCCATGAATGCTGCTATGTGATATTCTATATTCTAATATAGTAGTAGTTAGTAGTAGTAATTGTTATATTAAAATTAATAGTTCTAATATATGTACATGTATGATCTTGATATAACTTAAATAATAAGTGAGTATTTAGACCTGATATAAGTGAGTAGTTAGACCTGCCAAAAAAATTCCCACCCTCCCACAAATGCTCAATGTTATGCATCCATACTTGTGTTACACCTTTTACTGGCTAACAATCACTCATATTTAACGGAAGAATGTTGAGAAATTCTATGAAACATTCACTTAGTTTAAACAATATTTTATTTTGAACAAAATTAGAAACAATCACTTGTCATATATGTCCCAGCTCATTTAAGTTATATTAACCAACACCCCTTCACATATCAAAGTTAATAAAGGTCTATATAGGCTCAAACATGGACCAAAAGACATTGTTTAATGTTCCCTATTTTCGAGGTAGTCCGTAAATTCGCATTTTTGGAAGTTTGTTTCCAATTAACTCCGGTTTGATGGGTTTTGTGAACACGATTTTCACAGTTAATTAGGCTAATGACTCATTGAATTAAATTAATGACTGCAAGTAATAGAAAATACAAGATAATTTTGCATATTTGGAAAGACCAATGCAAAGAAATCACCGTGGTCCAGGAAAAAAAATAAAATTACGTTCGGCAAAAATTAGGGTCGGGGGTTTTGAACATGGGTCGGTCGGGTTAGCAGAAACACGGTATAATTTTTTTTAGGCCTTAGATACTAGAACGTTTTTATTTATTTTGACAATCGGTAAAAGCCGATGTACAACTGCGAGGTACGATTAATTTCCGATGGGCTATTATCGGCCGATGGCCGATTCCGATTATCGGAACATCACTACCTATGCATATATATACCGTTGCGAAGAAGTCAAGCTGTCAAGGGCTTGGCAAAACAAAATCCTTGACAAATTGGCTAAACTTCTCATAAATTATAATGCCCTATATGTGAGCTAGCAGAGCCACAATGTCATAACAGACAGACATATACCATATTATACGATCGTGGAGTAATTTAATTTTAGTGAATTAGTACCACGAAAAATTAAAACTTACATGTGGATTATTCTTTACTTCTCTGAATTGTTCGACGAGCAACGACTGTTCGCGTTTCTTATAGCGAAGAATCCCTCTGAGTACTTTTTCCAACCCTGGCATGATAAAATTGTGTTTTATTCTACATTCACGTAGATAAATTTGAGAGTTGGTTGGTTGGAATTATTTATTTACGATCCAAAAATGACCCTTGACCCCGTAAGGTGAAGGCCGCTGCCACGATTTGACGAAAAGATGGAAGCGAAAGCTGGATCGGAACTTAAATTAAAACGAATAGGGGAGACCCGGGCAAAGCGGATCGCCCGGACAAAGCCGATCACCTTTATTATTTCAATAGGCCTACTATCAAATTATTCCTTGTCTTTTCGTATTTTAGAATAAAGTCGTTTTGTGTTGGGTTAGTTTTTATACATTTCCACAGAGAACAAGGTATACCGGGGTAGTAAAATTTTGTAGCCCAGTTGAAAATTTTCATCGAAATTTTACGATTTTACCAAATTTATAATTATTGTGCGTTTGCGCATATCTATTGCGCAGGTCGATGATCACATACCCATCTACCCGAATAAATGTTGTCAGTGTCTTAGGCAATACATGCGTGGAATAAGACAATATGTCAATTTGCTAAATTCGATAGGACACCCGCGTAATGCACCGGACTGTAAAAGATGTGCTGTGGGCAAAGCGGATCGGGCAAAGCGGATCATTCATAATATGACTATAACTTCCGGTACACATGCGTAGATTAAGTGAATTTGGACAATTTTATTAAGATGGGTCGACAAAACTCGTACCTTGTCGGAGCATGTCCATAATTGAAACATTTGAACGTTTGAAAAAACGCGATTTTAATTATTTGCAATAAATATGTATAATTGTCATAAATAAAACTGAAAAGTATACGATTATTTGAGTAGCATTGCATTTTCAGAAGGATTCGTTTGCTGATCCGCTTTGCCTGATGTGGTGATCCGATTTGCCCGACGGCCGGGCAAAGCGGATCAAAATTAAAAATCACCATAGCAACCAAACCAATAAGATGCATCTGAATGCATCCTACGTCAAATGTTATGCCATCATGGTTAGAAACTGACAGTGCTACTTTTTCTGATTGCCGGTTGCATTGTGTACAAGAAAACCTAAGTTACGTGATCCGCTTTGCCCGGGTCTCCCCTACCGTGTGTGAAGTGGTGGGTTGATTTCAACCAAATTTGGCGTTTAATTAATTAAATAATAATAAAAACACAAACAAAAAATAAGCTCACTATGGGATTTCAGAACCAAATAAATGTTAATATTTAGGTTCAACATGAAAACTCTTTGTAGACCAGATGTACGATGCCGACGGAACTGGGTATATTAACTCTTGAGTGTGGGTTATCTTCATTCTGCAAGCCGGTGATACGTCTCAACGACTGTCAGCTTTTTGAAGAAGTGCTCAGACGTTTTACAATGCAGACAGCCAACAGCAGCAGCCCCAAATTAATCATGCATTTGTTCGTTTGTTAAACTTATTAAATTTTGTTTTTAATCTTCGTTCATATTAATATTAGCCTTTGTTCTTCATTCCGTTCATTCCGTTTTTAAATTTCGTTCATTAAACTTGAATAAACATATTAATTATCGTTGATACAATTTTGTGTTCATAAGTTATATTATATTACATGTGTATTTATTGTTACATCAAATAAAAATCTATATTTAAAGCACAACCCAGTTTCGTTAAACAAACATCTCACAATCCCCTCACACCTCCTAATTAGCCACTAGTTACCGCTAATTAATTTTAGGGGGCGGGTTGTGACATCCCGGGGCGGTTTGTCTCGGAGTGAAAGGGGGTGGGTTGTCTCGGGGGCGGGTAGTCACGGACCCAATATAAATATTGTGTGTTTTCACTGTGGCACCCGCCATCCGTCATATAACGGATCACAGTAGCCTACTGTAATACTTATATTAGTATACCGATTTATAAATTCGATTATAACCTTATTTTTGGGACTTATGTCCAGTAACTGTGAACGGGGTATAAAAGTCCACTATATAGGCCTGTAGGCCTTCATAATAGGCCTACATATGTAATGTATAATGTAGCCTATATATAGGCCAAGTTAAGTCCAATATGAACCAATGTCAATGATTATGTTCAATATAAACCTACATGGCAGGCAGCTAGATCCCACTCTATTATAGATGGGATTTATATATATAGTATATAAATCCCAGATAGCGCATGACTACGTTGGGCCAACGTTGGCATAATGTCGCGGCACGGTTGGAATTAGGTTTGGTTAGGTTGACTTGGTTGGCCCAACGTAGACCTATTTCTCACAACCGTTGGAAATATAACGTTGGCCCAACATTGGGCCAACGCGAACCTGCCAACGGAATTATCTGCAGTAAATTGGTTGGGTTGGCGTGGTTGGCCCAAAGTAATTCCTTACATGCAGCAGTTGGAATTATAACATTGGCCCAACGTTGGGCCAACGATAACAGCTATATTAAGGAGTAGGATCTGTCACGCCATGTGCGCATAGCGCACGCAGGGCCGAATGGTTCTAACGCCGAATAAAACTATAGAATAACACTATATATAGAATCATTATGAACTTTGAAGTCATGAAGTTTAATCTGTTTTGTAAGGAAAACATATTTCATTAAATCCGATAGGGCCCTATCTGCGAATCGGGGTTTACAGTCGAATGAATCTCGAATCGAATCAGGGGTGAGATTCGCGAATCGAATCGAATTTCGAACTTGAATCCGGAATATATACACGAGCCAAATCTGGGTATCAAATATACCAGTTTCGGCGAACCTGGGTACCATAATTACATAATAACATAACTAGTGTTGTGATCCTGGTAAATCCATGCGATAAAAAATAATTCAGCAGTATTAATATATGTACTAGACAGCTAGGGGCGTGGTATTAGGGTTCACATTGGGGTGTCCACCTTGAAATTTCCAACGGCAACCATCTCCCTTGAACCTGACCAAACTCACAGGTTCGCAGACTTCCATTTCCCCCCTCCCCACTGGGTTGGAATTTCCAACTGGTACGTACCTCAAGCTTCCAAACTGTGGGAAATTCTAACCTGACATCTCCCTAAGGTTGGAACATTTCCAACTGAATATGCTGACTGATGGCCATTTCAGACCATTATTTTGACCAATAGTAGAAACACATGCTACGGTAGGCATACCGTACTCTTAGTCTATTCATGAGCGAGAACAAATATTAATTCGAAATTCAGAACAAAGCATCTTCAAACTCGTGTTCCCCAAGAACGCGAAGATGGTTATACGAAAATATTCTAACCCTAGGATCGAATCGAATCGAATCGAATCGAATCGGAGGCGCAATTCGCGAATCGATTCTAATCTCGAGGCTTTACAGGGCCTAATCAAATGTATACAAATGTATATATTATTTGGATGCTATGACATTATACTGTTTGTAGGACGCACTGCCTCCCCCCCCCCCAATTAGAAAGATGGCTGCCAAACTGGCGACTGGAATGGGAAAAATAGGATTGTTTTCACTCACATATATATCTCATATCCGTTTATATGGTTTTGAACTGATGACAAATTGTGCAAATTTTTTCTCATTAATTTTTATCTTATGATCATTTACTCAGTACCAGGTACTATGTGTTACTCCTTTGGTCACAGCCACTTCCAATCCCTAACAAAAATTGATCTTACAGAACGTGGTATGAAATTGAACTGTACAAAATGTTGAATGGATTCAATTGACACTATAACTTGGACATTAAAAGTCTTATCAGTATTTTCAAAAGAGCCCGAGTTCCAATACTAGAGGGCATGACCAGAAATTACAAAAGAAAATAGTTAAAAAAGGACACGGTGAAATTCTACTTTACAAATAGAGTTATCCCACATTGGAATTCACTACCATAATTCATAGTTTCTGCTGGAAGTATAGAACATATATCGACTCACATGTTTATGACATGAGGTACGATTTCGATGACTCTCATACATGGTATGACAATATTCTCAAACAATTTGTAAATCAGTTTGCAATGCCGACTACGCCAGATCGGTTGGGGGGGGGGGGCTATTTGATAGTAATTCATGACATACCGTTGTACAGCGCAGGCAGCAACTAAAACATATTTACTGTAGATAACCGGACCCATTGTCTAACTTACATTGGCCGAGATCTGATTGTGTGCTTTGAATGCATGGAATACACAAATTCGATAACTAGGATTAGTGCACAAAAGAAAACGGATTCCTGCAAACAATCCTATTATTTTTTATATCAAATTTCCACTGGATCCACGAGTGCGGGATAGTCATTCATACTCGTCCTTAGCATTACTAAGTGATTTAACGCACATTTAATACAAGAATCTGACTGCCACTCTGACCTGATACTCCCTCTAATCTAAAATATAAAGTGGACTGTGTTTGTCAGCAAAACAACTAATTAATTGGTAACCGAAACCTGACACTGATTGTAATTTATCTCGAGTGCTATCAATATGTTATAAGCTTGGCTTTTGTTTTGTCCACGAAAAAGAAAAAAAACCACGCGCTCCCGAAGGGCGCTTGTGATGTTTAATTCCTGTATAAAACGGTCGCAATGCTTGTAACGTATATTTATTAGCGCACATTCCAGAGATGGCTTATAGCGTCACAAATTTTGCCATGATCTTCCTCCCCAAATGAGTCGGAGCCAATCACTTTTCGATATATAATAGTCGGAGCCTTTGAAAAAACGAGTCGGAGCCCGTGTGCATTTAAAAAATGAACGATTAAATAAATACAGCTGACGGTATTGATGATATCGAAACGCGATTAGACAATCTGGTGACGGCGTATTACAATTATCGTAAGCATCATGGTTTATTCAAAACTGATGCCGAAGTTGGAAATTATGAAATCAAGCCAAATCTGGCTGATCGACTCATCATAGGGACACGAGATGCCTGTCTCAATCATCGTTGTAATGGTATCTTATTTGAATATCCGTCTACTGATTCCGAATAAATGGGACAAAATCATCACTATTTAATAATCACCATAACAATTTTCTCTTGACGGGGTAGGTCTTCATGATCAAAATAGCCGAAAGTAAACCAAAAAAAAAAATCAGAAACGAGTCGGAGCCAAAATCGTTAAAAATCTCAAAGTGGTGAGCCCACTGAACCCCAGTGATAAGGTGGACATATATTTCATCCATATTTCAGGGTGTTAGTTCTCATATGTTGTATTAGCTAGCTCGGGCTGGATGTACGTACTCACGGGCGGGACGGACGGACAGACTCATGGACGGACGGAGCCCATTTCTATATTTGGATAATATGGCAGCCTCAAATAATAAACTGGACGATCCAGACAGAATGGTATAAGTTATAGAACGTTCTTCTGCAAACCAAATCATTTAGTATGGTTAGTGCCAACTTAGTGGTGAATCAGCTAGGTTGAGGTTCGTTTGAGCATTCATTCCACGAACAGTTGGTTCAGAAAATAAAATCAGATGGAAAGTATCTATTGATGACAAAAAACAGATGAATATTGCACATTGATTGACGAGTTGAAGAAATCCAGTACAACAACAAGACAGTCAATGACTGTGGATAGCTCACTAGACTATACGGACGGAGAAGTCTGGGACTGAAGACTACAATAGTCAGTACATGTCGTATTACCTTAAAACAAGTAGTTCTAAACAGGGACACATAGAGGTATAGGGACTTCGTTGAACGGTGGGAGGGAATATTTGGATGGCCACCTTGGAATTTCTAACTGCACACCCCTCCCCTCCCAATAGAGCATTGCCCATTACCTCCCAACTGGACCAAACTAAATTGCAACTGGTACTTCAAGTTCTCCAACTGTTGGAAATTTCTCCAAACCTTAGGGATAATACCGGTATACAGTAATCTATATACAAGTACCAAACATAAATTCATAGCATAGATAGGGTAGGTGTATGAGTGTTAAATATCTCGGGACTAGAAGTGTTAGGACTTGTTCCGTTGACTATGATGATGATGATGATGATGATGATGGTGATGATGAAAACTCAATACTGGTTACTGGTCATAATTTAATGTGAACAGAACATATTTGAAGGAATTAAACGAGTGGGAGTTTTGCACATGGTATGCAATCTCAGTCGTGCCTGAAATGGTGACTATTGTTTATGATGGCAGTCAAAATGGCGGCACATTTATAGAATACTATATATTTCGTCATTATGCGCTTACATGTCGCGACTTTTTGAGTTGGTTAATCTGCATTACATAATTAAAAAGAAACAATTTAGGCACAATAGTAGACACTATGAATATGGAAATTACAGTGTGCATGTGTTATGAGATATATATTGTAGACGATCAGAGACTCGCGCGTCATATTTAATTTATTCAAGATATAACCTTAATTTAGTGCAGAACTTTACCTCAGCTATGTGGATAATTCACACTCAATGTATGAGTATATGATTGGTGCATGTATACTGACATAGTTAAGCTTGACCATATGTACACGAAACGTTTGTTATACTGGTCCTGTGGGTAATGATATGAGCATTAAGTCTCAGACTAATTGAAATGGATATTGCCAGAGTTACAAAAGCTGTACAACATAATATGTTGTCATGCCCTAGTAGATCAGGGAAATAATTCCATCTCAGCGTCATCAACGGAATATACCTTGGGCTGCCGGTACAATGTAATGGTGCTATATATCACGGCATTCAATTATCACTCACACACGTTCATATGACAGCATTGAACTTTGTGTGAGTTTAGATAGCATCAGATACCGGGTATAGGTGACCATATGATCCTGAACTAAAATTAATTCACAAAATTATTTAGCACAATCGGAACTCACTTCGTCCGAATTTGTCGCCTAGTTCCAAGTTGAAATGTCCTATCATAGTTTCGACGAGGGTGTGAGAATGTATTTAGCAGTGAGATACAGTTACGGCATGTCGTAAAACCATATTACTCGGATTTGTGATATCATAAAATGATATTACCCAGATTGGTGATTTCATAAAATAATATTACTAGGTTTAACGGCAAATTTAAGCGACATTCACATAGTTCGATAACAGGCCGTTCTGATTAATAAGTACAATTATCACCCACATGACAGACCGATATGCTTATTATTGTCAACGAAATAGATAACTTTTACATGCATAGTATATATATTGTATTGGGGCTGTTAAATCGACAGCCACACCAGATGCAACGTCTCTCAACCCCTTCGCTGATATGACGTCCGTAACTATTACGGACATAGCTAGCCACACATGCTTGGGTATGCGTTAGCGAAAATAATCGGATACGATCCGTTCGTCGTGCCGTTGGGGTCATGCGAAAGTTGTCCCATAGTAATCGTTTCATTCACTTCATCACGCAAACGGAGCGACGATTTCTATCGGATGGAAAATACGAGTATTTTCGGTCCGATAAAAATCGGAGGCATTCGGAGCGTCAGAATAGTTTCGCATCGGAACCGCATGCATGTGTGGGTGCCCGTGTATATATTTCTATTTGATTTTCCGTCCGACAATAGCATGCGATAAAAATAACGCAATGCACCATACGCATGCGCAAGCATGTGTGGATAACTTAAAAGTGCACGTCGTGTGCTACATGGTATATGTCGATGAATGCAGGTAATACTATGTACATAATCACAGGGGCATGTAACACGCTCCGCTGCCCGCCTCTTTTGTATATTGCCCCTATACGACAACGCTATACGCGCCTGCTTTGTGCAACTAATCCCCTGTATAGTACTATTAACATGAAGCACGCGCGTATAGTATAGGGGAAATGCAAAAGGGCCGGGCAGCGGAGCGAGTTACAGCCCCCTATTATATAATTAATATACTTTGAAAAGACTGATCAACGTCTTATACATTAAATAAGCTGACATTTCCAAATTCGGAATAGAAGCGATATACGTGGTACCGGTAGGCCCTCTATGAATCTACATTGTAATAGTACGGTAATTGAATCGTGTCTGGGTATATGTCTAGTCTAGTTTGGCGAAATCAGTGACACCGGCGGATTATGGCACACAAAGCCAAATGACGTCACGAACCATGTAATGACATCTTCGTTGGTTTTCATTAAATTGGTCTAATTGACATTGATATGCCTAAATCGCTTATTGGAATTTGTGAAGTTGTGAAGTAGCCAATTTTATCATTTTATCTTCATCTCGTAGGTCCATTGCCGATTCTGCGGTTTCAATCTTCATACAGTTACTAACCGGTAGTCACGTGACAAAATCACCAAAATTGATAAACCCATTTCGAATTTTGAGCTGACGCAATATAAATTATAGAAAAAAATATATGACGTCATCATTCACCTGCGCATTAGGGTGGATACACACATGCATGTAATTTCTGTATGTAAATTTTGTACATGGCCACACCAATAATTGACAACATTAATCACCTGCTCGCGAGCGGTTCATTGTTAACAGGCCAGACAAGTGAGTAGTGATAAGCGAAGTCAAACTGTATGATATCAGGACATTTAAGGCCAGTCCAAAACATGTCTTCTGTTACGGATGCGGAAAGAAATTAGTCAAGTCTGTGTGATATCTGACATTTTATTAATGCACGAACGCCAGAAGCGATACGTCTGGCATATACAGGCTTGATATAGAACATTTTCGACCATGATGCTTGTTTGGCGTGGGGTCTTGAAAGCTTCAAATCGCTAAGGGACTTAGTTGAATGTATCGGTCGGAATAATCTTGGCAAGAAGGTACAATATAATATGTTTTACTTAAATAGCTCAGAGTTAGCCACCCCGCCTGGTAGCTTTCGGGGATCATATACAGCCCTTGCATCGGGGAAATCCTGATCCACCACTGCTATAAATATCAAGAAACGACTGGTAATTATTTAAATAAAACATCCACTATATGGGTTATCCCACGAACAATTATTTTAAGTGGCCTGGGGCCTGTACTATAGATTTACAATTGCCGTGTTTGACCTCGTGTACAAGGTTATGTGGGGCACACAGAAGGTGTCGATTACCATAGACCTCCACTCTTATTCTTACAGTGAAAAGGCGACTTCTTGCAACGCCTCGTTTACATGCATGGTGACCAATAAAATAATAGGTTTACCACATGTGACTTGATTGACCAATGAAAAAAATTATTCCTCGGAGACACTCATTGATATGTTATCGCTAGTGCATGGGTAATCCGTGTTCAATTGTATTAGTGGTAATCGGTATCCTTTAAATAATCGCTCAGTGAGTACGCCGCAACCGTTCGTGCATTGTGTTATATGTCATCAATGGTTATCGTCTGTTCCAACAATTCAAGTTTTAAGATGTATTTCAATTTCTAGTTGGGTTGTTATGCAAAATCGCTGGAGTATTATATTGAATACCATTTTGATCAAACCCAATCACCCATCGGTAATGAGCACACGGGTATAATCTACTCTATTACAACACAGTGGTCTATTGTACTTCACGCCTCCTGTGTACCTCCCATAACCTTGTACAACTGTTCAAACACGGCAATTGTAAATCTATAGTACAGGCCCCTGGCGACTCGGTCCAAGATAGCGGTTTCTCTACATTCCAACTAAATTGGATCTAAAACTCAGTGCGGTCAACACGTCGACAATGATTGGGTTGTCAGTGGACACATATTACAGTGTCTGTATGATCCATGTAGAATGCCAAATACACGATAATTACAGAGATTACATGCATGTGTGTATCCACCCTTAGGTATAAACAACCTCGCGTGCTCTGCGCTTTGTGGTTGCTATTAAATGGGCCAACGGCCACTGCATACTTGACCGTAGCATTTACATGTAGCTCCTGATATGAAGATTCGATTATCATAATAATTCAGATCCAAACTTAAATCAAACAGCTAAAATGGTTTATGTTATAGAGAAGTATAAATTAATTCTTTATGGGGTGTTATGTCCCCCAATTAACGATGTCGATATTGACCAACCATTCCCACAATTCCGAATCCCACGGTCCATAATGACAAATCGCAATAAAGTTGAATCAACTAGAAATAAAAGTTGCAAAACATGTTAGAGTTACTATTCACTGTAATGTCAAGTTTCAGATAGAGTCAGAGAAAACGGGTTAACAGTCCCTAAATATGAAATTACACATCCTATCATAACATAATCGTTTTTTACAATTTAAATAATTAATTTAATTTCCACAGCTGGGATCTTTTCTGTAAATGATAAGTTTTAACGCAATCCTTATGGAGGAAAAGTCCTCCACGCCCACTAACTCCGCCCATTTTATGATGGATCGGTCCCATGTTAACAGATAGCAATCCCAACCATCCAAGAAGCAATCGCACCAAATGTGAAATTAATCAGCCAAATGATTCCAGAGGAGTGTTATTTGAGTTTCATTGATTTCATTGGAGAAAAAGTGTTAAGTTACATATATATATAGGTCGGCACCATTTTCACCGGTCGATCCCATTTTAATGATTCTGTATCACAGCCATACAATGACTCTATATCTATTCCAAATAAAACCAAAATCGACCCAATGGTCCCAGAGAAGATTTTTAAGGTATTCAGTATATTTTAACTGTATGGTTTAACCAATTTAAGCAGATTCGATCGACCATGCACGCAGATATGATCACATTTGGCCTGCGGTTCCAGGAAAAGAAATAATTGTTAACGAACGGGAGGGACAGACGGACGAACGAACGATGGGTAAGAAGCGGTGAACCTCCAGAACAAAACATGACACCATACCATTCGTCAAGAAGATAAGAGTTCAGTCCTAAGTATTTGGTATTGGACATTCCTTTATATACACTGAGAAAAATATCGGGTCAATATGACTAACTTAGTGTTAGTCACAAGCATTTGGGGTAACTTTGACTATAACACTCACCTTTCAGCGAGTCACTATATATGACTAACTATGCATGGTGTTAGTCATAGTGTATGGTGTCCTGTTTCCGCCACATACTTTTTTCGCTTCTTAATAATTTCTCTTCTTTCGTTTGGTTTTTCGCTTGCTTCGGTTCCTTCGTGGCGAAGCAAGCGAAATAATCTCAACGAAGGAAGAGAACAAATCCAACGAAGCAAGCAAAAAAATCAAACGGCGAAATAAACATAATTGTTATTTCTCTTGCTTCGTTTGGTTTTTTCGTTTCCTTCGGTTGTTTTGTGCGACATTTTGTTGTTGTTTTTTTTGCTTTCGGCCGTTTCTTAGCATGCTTCGCGAAGTATCCGAAGCAAGCGAAGGAATGCTGAAACCCAACAACAACAACAACAACAACCAAGAAAAAAAGTTGTTCTTGATTCTTGGTTGGGTTTCGGTGACTAAGTGACTAGTGACTATAAGTGACACCAAGAATAACTCTAATTGCAACAATGCCTTAAATTATGCTTTATATTCATTGTTAAATATTCAATTTCCATTGCATCGCAGTTCTATTTGATATATAATTGAACGAATGAGGTGGGGAATAGAATGACACGTATGAACTTGACTCCCAAAGGTAAGTGAAGTTAGTTAGGCGTTCGGCGTTCGACATTCGTTTGACATTCGCGTGAAGTTGGTTAGGGGTTCGGCGTTCGACATTCGTTTGACATTCAACTTAGAAAATTTCATTAAAAATCCAATTTCGTGTTTTGGCGGGAGAGGTGCTCCCCCGCTCTAATTTTCTGAAATTTTCTCTGTTTTCCCATTTTCCAGACCATCGCTGGACTTTCGACCCAAAAATCGATTTTAGTTTTTTTGCGTGAAAGGTGTTATTTTTACCCAATTCGTGCTCCCCAACTCGAATTTGTTCCCAATTTCCCTCGGTTTCCCCATTTTCCAAACCATCGCTGGAATTTGGAAAATTTCGCTTTTATGATTTGTGTGCTAAAATATTATAGCGCGCTATATACAAGCCGTGTTTATCGGCCGATTGGCTCCAAATTCGGTGTGGACACGTGTCCCGACTAGGAGTCACCGTGACCAAATGCATGGGTCGCAGACTACAACCTATTTCTGAATATTAAGTAAAATCGAATGTCAAACTAGCAGTTTAACATTATTTTGACGTCCGTTAGTCGATCGACTTAGAAAATTTCGACCCAAAAGATAATTTTCAGTTTTTCGAGTGAAAGGTCTTAATTTGACCCAAGTCGTGCTCCGCCACACGAATCTGGTCAAAATTCCATCGTTTTACGGAATTTCCAGACACCCGTTGGACTTCGCTTTGATGATTTGTGAATTTCGCTTTGATGATTTGTGTGCTAAAATATTATAGGGCGCTATATATTGAAGCCGTGTTATCGTCCGAATTGGGTCAAAATAACACATTTCACGCAAAAAACTAATAATTTATTTTTGGGTCTGGAAAATGGGAAAACCGAGGAAACTTCAGAAAATTCGAGTTGGGGAGCACGAATTGGGTAAAAATAACATCTTTCACGCAAAAAACTCAAAATCGATTTTTGGGTCTGGAAAATGGGAGACCTAGGAAATTTCAGAAAATTAGAACTGGGGAGCACGAACTGAACCAATGGAGCACCTCTCCCGCCAAAACCCGAAATTGGATTTTGAATGAAAGTTGAATGTCAAACGAATGTCCTACGCCGAACCAACTTCACGCGAATGTCAAACGAATGTCGAACACCGAACGCCTAACTAACTCCACACACCTCACTCCCACATCAAAGGCTACACTATTTGGATAAAATGTTCTTATGCCACAGACATCTCGGAAAAATGAGCTAGTTAAACAGACCTATACTACAAACTAGAATGTGGTATCTCTCAACATACCTATTGGAATCTGTGTTTTAGAGAATGAATTGAATGTTTGTCCTGCTTTCAATTATGTCTCTGACTCGGGATAATATATCATCTGGTTGGGTATTGACATTATTTGAACACAGTTTCCACCAAATTACGTGTTCACCTTCACAGCGACTCATAAAAGTTAGTCATAATGACTCAATTTATCCTGGTCATTTTGACTAATACTATTGTTTTCTAATGACCTAATTAGTCGTAATGACTAATATTACCATACTCATTGTGACTAACTTTCTGCCTTAGTCATTATGACTAAGCTATGTTCGTTATCCTGTGGACAAACAGTTGACGAACCTAAGTTAGTCATATTGACTAACTTTTTTTCTTCAGTGATATAGAAATAGTCATGTTGTTTCTAGTCGACGTCTATCTATCGTCTATCTATCTATCATTATGACTAAGCTATGTTCGTTATCCTGTGGACAAACAGTTGACGAACCTAAGTTAGTCATATTGACTAACTTTTTTTCTTCAGTGATATAGAAATAGTCATGTTGTTTCTAGTCGACGTCTATCTATCGAAATTTAAATGTATACAAACATTGACCCCATTCTCTTGTAGTCAGTGACAATATGCACGAACACGTATGTATGAGCCCGTATCGATTCCATCTTTCCTAATGTGTTATGATGTCTGTGATAAAAGCAATATGCGTGTACTTATATGTGCAAGATAGTGAGACCTTTATAGTAATGTGAAAGAGGATTTTAAAAGGGATATTCAAACACTCTAGCCACCAATGGAATCATTGTCAAAGTTTTTAGAATAATATGCATATTGTTCGAGAAGATCATCTCAGTTTTTAACTCTGCGTGATCATGCAGTTAGACCACGCGACCCATGTTTTATGGAAAGGATGCACACCGTCCATTGTCATAGTTGTGGCATTGTACCGACAAGCGTCATAGTGCATTAAAGACTTCGCTGTCTTCCAACCTGAAATCAATTTCGATACTGTTATGTTATTCCATGATCACGTGATACTGTATATATATTGTGATTGGGGTATATATTAGAAAGCGGGTTATATTGGTAGGCAGAGTAACGACAGTCTCGGTTTAAGTTTTTCTTCAAGAATTTAGAAAAAATAATTTTTCAATGGATTTCTTTTCTCTTATCGTCGTTTCTGTCTTTTTGTGGTTGTGCACGATGATCGAAACGTCAAAGGCCGTGGCTCTTGGTGCAACGTTCAATCTGCATTCAGACTGGTCTGACTATATGTCTGTCATTGGTCTCATAAGCGTGCTCAGGTAAGTTTCGTGCAGCTCATTAATTATGATGCATCTCGATCTCGTCTAATTGTGTTTATAAACTAATATAATTTTGAACAAGAGAGACCAGTCCGGGGCTTCTGTCCTTGTGAAATATTGTTTATACGATCCTTTTTACACACGAGCTGAGACAGAACATGCTAGTTTGAGAACATTACATTTCATTAATAACTTATCTTTAAAACACGTTAAAGTGATATGTTATCTGCATATTAATAAACAGAAAACTGTAGGTGTAATCAAGAATATGAGGTGCTCTTCGCACTTAAAGTGCTTATAAGAGTTCACGGTTCACGGGCACATGTGAACAAATTATACAAATTTGTTAACGTTGTTTAACAATTATTACCAGCAAGAAATTTAAAAATAAATAAAATAATTTCTTCTTACTTTCGTTATTACACGGGCGTTGCTCATCCTAGCTTCAAATTATGTTTATGCAATTTGGAAGGAGGTAAACGAAATATTGATATACCGGCTTTATATGCTCTGAAAAAATACTTGCCACGGTCATTTCGATTTTCCAACTGTTTTAAATGTTTTGGTGGCCATTTAAAAAAATCCAAGATGGCCGTCGTAATAAAAATGGAAATATGTGTTTTCAAACTAAGCGAGGTTCAACATTTCCAAAATTATATAGATTTCCTAATCCTCACGAAAAAAATGAATTAATACATAAGGAACCAAACTTTATCACTGTTTTCATAACAGAGTGATGGAACTGGAGGACTGTGTTGCCACATGCGGTGTGGACACTCGCTGTCGGTCGTTATTCTACAATAAAGAGGGACAGCTGTGTCGGCTCCACGATTGCACTCTCAGTGGGTTTGTTACCAGTTTAACGACAAATGCCGGATCAAGATACTACAAGAAGGTTTACCAAGAAGGTATATAGTTACAGATTATACAAATGTAACATTCATGTATATCAACGAGAACTAAGGGTTGCACGCATACATGCAAATTTTGGCTTGCAACATCAAGATGTATTGTTATATACATTATGCAGAGAGTATACGTACACCGAGCTCTATATAAATCAAGGAGCATAATAGCGTCACTGGAACATGATTGTCAATGTTTTATTCTTGGAACTGGGATAGGAAACGTTACTCTATTTAGAACATAAATGTTCAGCTGTGATGAATGTACATTGTTTTTTATTTAAATCACATTTTAAAACAACTTTAAATGAAGTACGACTAACATATTCGATTTTGTTCTTGTTGGTGGTGGTGGTGTTGGTGTTGGAATTGTTGCTGCCCGGGATGAGATAAATGTAAATTATGTTCAATCTGTAAGTTTTCTGGTTTCCACCGTCATCTGCATGTGGTGTATAAATTAGAGAGGTTTAGATTGAAAAACTTCGAAGTTCACCGTTCAGGCATAACGGACTATCATTGTTGTCCAGAATATTAACCTGTAGTCCGACAGCTATATTCTATATCCAAACGATTTACAGGCGATTTCGTTGGTGTAGAACTCAACACCTAACAAGGCCGTCAGTATTGTACTTGTTCGTAACAATTAACACTGAATGCTATGTGGAATATATCAACATACTGTGCACTTGTTCTACCATATTCAATCAATCAATTTATTGATATATACTCGCCGTCATTTTTACATATAGAGTGGAAAATATACAATGTTAAATTTCAAAATATTTTGGATTGTGCATGCGTGCAGTGCATTATATGAATAAATATACGGCAATAGAATATGGGATATGTGGTCAGAAATCAGAGGGTCTGGGTCGGTTTGGTTTATTGTTTTTTGTGTGCCTCAGGAGATTCTCGTTACCGATTGGGCTTTCTTAATAAATAGAGCAAGATTAGTAAGCGTTCGTTTATTACTGCTATTAAATAGGTTGGTTAGCTTCAATGTGTTGGGTCTTTTATAGTAATATGACTTTATATATCTTGCTCTCAGCTCTTTCAGGTTAGGGCATACTATTATAAAATGAAATTCATCTCCGATTCCCTCCCCACGTAATGAGCATAATCTCTCATTATATGGTGTGTTTGTCCAGGAACCAGTCTCCATCGGCAACCGGTGGTTTCTGGACCCGAACCTCACTAATGGCATAGCAATATTGTTGTCAATACCGAGGAATTTAGGACGGGTAAACTGTTCTCCAATGCACTATAAAAAGTAAACTTATTTGAGTTACTCATTTCAGCCAAACCTTGGCTGTTTATTTCACAGGAGTTTCTGGGATAACCTGTGTGTCGGCTCAGAACATGCGTGCCAATTGAGGAGAACACGCGAAGGATTTGTGTAAATGTTAGCCCAAACGACATTTCGAAGTAACGACTGCTTTGTTGTTTATTTCGAGGAATAATACCGCATCATATGAATTCAGCCCAAATATATTGACAGGTGTCAAGGGTCAAACTCAAAACTGAGCAATAAAAAACTAATATTAATAAATACCGAGTATATTTAATTTAACGCCAATGGGTCGTTTATGTGCGTTCAAGAGTGTATTTATGCCTAAAGCAAAGTGAAATAACGATCTTAAAATGAATTGGCCGGTATATTGTATTAGTTATCAGGGTTACCAGGGTCGTAGTTGTATAAATTACAATATATTTTTATGCTAAGATAATTGCGTGGTAATTTGTTTGCAATGGATTGATCGGTATTCAGGTCCCATATATGGAAATTCCAAATATGGAAAGTGACGTGCGCAAAACAGCTGCATCTGGGTCAGATATATTTATAGCGAAGAAATGTTGTCAAATTGCACGTCTGAATACGCGTCTTATTCTCACTTATACCGTGTTTATATCAGTTTTATTCTATGTGTTGTTGTGTATTGTATTACTTTGATCAAGGTTGCGCTTTTGTTATTCTCACAAAAGGTAAATTTGATGCGTGTTTGATGCGTGTTTACATTTCAAAATTTCGTCGGCCATGTACAGTAACACTAACACTACATATCCTTAATTACGAGACTAATTTATCGAATGAGGTCAAATTTTCGCATATAAGAAGACTCGTATGTTATTCTGCACCATTCTGACGAGTGCTGAAATTCGCATTATTTTCGTTTTTATCGAAAAATAATCGTTCTCTATGTAAATTTTTTCAACCAAAAAAAAATTCATTGTTTTGCCAATTTCAAGCTAGTTTATAGCATGGTCATGGCATAATTTGACATAGCGAGTGTCGGTAGACGTTTCTTGAGTGTGCACAACAAATTTTGGTCCCAACGAAGCAGGCTAAAATCCTGAAATTTGTCAATTTTACTTTGCGTGTGAAGAAAATATTCATTTAAACTTCCAAAATTGGTTGAAATATGCTCAACAACATTCAGTTGAATGGTGACATTATTTATAGTCACCGACTAACTTCCACGATGAATCAAATTTGTTTTTATTGGTGACAATTATGTCGCGAGAGATAAAAATGTAAATTTTTTAAAGAAAATGTAAAATTTTAGCTCATTTTAAGACTTTAATTGCTTGTAGATCGGTGTTAATTATCTTCGTCAATGATGTCATGTCACGCTTGTTAATAATTCATTTGTTCGGAAATACTTATTGGGGGTCGAAATGTATAAAATTTAACTACCACCACTTCCAAAAACAACACCAATAAACCATAACGCTCTTTGTTCCATGCAATGGAAATGGCTATTTATTGTCCTGATATCAGTGATATAAATGAATGCCTAAAATTAGTATTATCCTGAAATAAATTTATGCCACTTTGGCGAACATGGGAACCACGGTACAATTTATGCCATTTAGGCACACTTCAGAGTGAAATCAGGGCTTATATTTCGGCGAAAATCCAAATCTAGATTCTCGTAAATATTCTCGCAAATTACCCTGGATTCTCGTGAAAAAGTATATATGGATTCTCGCTAAATCAGATGAAATATATGCCTTGGATATATAGCAAATCGTTTAATGCTTTAGAATTTTTGTTTTTCAGAGATTTATATATATATGCTTAAAGACATATTATGGACTTGTTATGGACTTTTTCAGGTGCGAGAAATTGATAAGTTAGTGCTCAGGGACTTTGCCAAATCACTGAAATTTTCCAAAAAAATCTGCCACACCACTTCATAGAGAACATCGTCTGAACTACTCCAAATTGTAAATATTTACATCTCGATTCGGGGCGCAACTATCGGCTATAATTAAACAAAAATGATTTCGCCATCGAGAGTCATTGCATTTAACTAATATATAAGAATGACGTTGTGTATCATACATTTGGATTAATATTCGTAACGAATAACTACTTTGAGAAAGATTATTCTTAATTTCTATTTGATCACTCTGCCCGGTGTCTGCCGGAGTGTTTCACATCACTTTAATCAAGGAAGACTGTTCAGAAAAACTGTATTTCAAGAAATCGTTTAATGCTTTAGAATTTTGGTTTTCGGAGATTTATATATATGCTTAAAGACATATTATGGACTTGTTATGGACTTTTTCGGGTGCGAGAAATTGATAAGTTAGTGCTCAGGCACTTTGCCAACCTGGGGAATGTTATCATTCTACTAACATCACTGAAAATTTCCAAAATAATCTACCACCCCACTTCATAGAGAACATCGTCTGAACTACTCCAAATTGTAAATATTTACATCTCGATTCGGGGCGCAACTATCGGCTATAATTAAACAAAAATGATTTCGCCATCGAGAGTCATTGCATTTAACTAATATGTAAGAATGACGTTGTGTATCATCCATTTGGATTAATATTCGTAACGAATAACTACTTTGAGAAAGATTATTCTTAATTTCTATTTGATCACTCTGCCCGGTGTCTGCCGGAGTGTTTCACATCACTTTAATCAAGGAAGACTGTTCAGAAAAACTGTATTTCAAGAAATCGTTTAATGCTTTAGAATTTTGGTTTTCGGAGATTTATATATATATGCTTAAAGACATATTATGGACTTGTTATGGACTTTTTCGGGTGCGAGAAATTGATAAGTTAGTGCTCAGGCACTTTGCCCACCTGGGGAATGTTATCATTCTACTAACATCACTGAAAATTTCCAAAATAATCTACCACACCACTTCATAGAGAACATCGTCTGAACTACTCCAAATTGTAAATATTTACATCTCGATTCGGGGCGCAACTATCGGCTATAATTAAACAAAAATGATTTCGCCATCGAGAGTCATTGCATTTAATTAATATATAAGAATGACGTTGTGTATCATCCATTTGGATTAATATTCGTAACGAATAACTTCTTTGAGAAAGATTATTCTTAATTTCTATTTGATCACTCTGCCCGGTGTCTGCCGGAGTGTTTCACATCACTTTAATCAAGGAAGACTGTTCAGAAAAAATGTATTTCAAGAAATCGTTTAATGCTTTAGAATTTTGGTTTTCGGAGATTTATATATATGCTTAAAGATATATTATGGACTTGTTATGGACTTTTTCGGGTGCGAGAAATTGATAAGTTAGTGCTCAGGCACTTTGCCAACCTGGGGAATGTTATCATTCTACTAACATCACTGAAAATTTCCAAAATAATCTACCACACCACTTCATAGAGAACATCGTCTGAACTACTCCAAATTGTAAATATTTACATCTCGATTCGGGGCGCAACTATCGGCTATAATTAAACAAAAATGATTTCGCCATCGACTCGATGGCATCGAGAGTCATTGCATTTAACTAATATATAAGAATGACGTTGTGTATCATCCATTTGGATTACTATTCGTAACAAATAACTACTTTGAGAAAGATTATTCTTAATTTCTATTTGATCACTCTGCCCGTTGTCTGCCGGAGTGTTTCACATCACTTTAATCAAGGAAGACTGTTCAGAAAAACTGCATTTCAAGATCACCAAACAACTTTCCTTTTTAGGGCCACCACATCTTTCCAAAGATGTACTTCTTCCATTTTGCTATCAAAGACCGAAAAATGTCGTTAAACTAGAGATCCAAATACCCACTAAGGGCCCCTATATCTTGAAATATTAAAGACCGAGAATGTCGTTAAACTATAAAGACCGAAAAATGTCGTTAAACTATAGAGATCCAAATACCCCCTATATCTTGAGATATTATAAAGACCGAAAAATGTCATTAAACTATTAAAGACCGAAAAATGTCGTTAAACTAGAGATCCAAACATCCCGATCCCCTATTTTTTTTAGACAATTAAGAACGAAATATGTCGTTACACCATTAATACATAATTTGTGTTTATGAAAGTCTGGCACCCATTAGCAGTTTGTTTTCAGTACATTTTAATATTCATTGGAACGTAAACAATTATTCGCTGACAGAAATCATGTTAATATCGCCTTTCGTTACTGGTTTCCTCTACTCAAATATTTCTCACTGCTCAATACTTATAATTAAAAAAAATGTTCTGTGTTTTGTGTCACTTCTTAATAGCATTATGTATTCTGCTATTGGCAAGAAACAAAGTTGCAGTATACCTTAAAGGTACGGAAGGCCTTGGTGGGTATCCTGTGAACATATTTCCACCAGTCAAAAACCGCTGCAAACGAAAATAATATTCAAATATAGACATACTTTGTTAATATACAAATGAGAAATATCTCATAAACAGTATGTTATTGTCGTAAATTTGACGATTGTTTGACAAAGCATAAAAAGTTACTTTCTTGGTGTTTTTTTATATTATGATGGTAAACATAAAGAGCGTTCTTTGTTGCTCAATTCCTTATTTGGAAATAATAAAGAGCGTTTATACCATTTGTGTGTGATTAGCCAGTAGCATTGTGCTGCCTTCTATAACACAATCAGACTCTTGTTTAGGTAAAATTTAGTAGGTCTTTATGTGAGCATGATGTTTACGCGATAGTGATCGTATATTTGAACCAATATGTATGCCTTTTAATATTTTTCTGTTTACGGTGTTTGGAACAAATATGAATATTTTCGACAACTAAGCCCCCTCGTCCCTTTAATATAATTAATATAACATCCCTCATCCAATAATCTCCAAATTGCATATCTAAGTTCGATCCTAGTTACACGTCACGCCGCCCCTCATCATTTGCCAATTGTACACCCTTTTTTTGCTGCTGCTGCTGCAACTGTTCAATTTCTTTTAAAATTATTGAAAAAATGGCCCTCCCGCCGACATTTACTTCTGATTTTGTTTTATCATCGGTCCGCACCAAAATTGAGCACACGTCCCTATATAATATACCTATTTAAACCGAGTATACACGGTGGTGTAATAGATCAACCGTTAATTTAACCGTTTAGGTAGCATATTTCCACGTATACGTTATCACGACAAATCCCTGCTGATCTGTTATTAATGAACCAAACACTTAACATGTCAACACACTCTGGCCCGCCAATGCTACAGTGTATAAACGTAACGGGGCAAATATGCACATTATATTGGCAGCTAACGAGAGCATTCATCATCGGCAATCTGCTCACCTCTTTTATCCGATACGATAGAAACTAAACGATTTGTTACTTCTAATTACCCGTACTTAATTACACTACTTGCGTGTTAATAAAGTACGACCCCATTACCACTAAATGTGAAACATGGGATTTAGAACATTAATATTCACTCTTACATATTTCCACATTCAAGGTGTAATCGTATGTCAGTTGTAACGTTGTGAAACTGCAACCGAACTGAATTATTCTATGCTAAATAGTTCATGGCTGACCTGATGCATGCATCTTAGTTTTCTTGTAGATCAATGCCATTGTTGTGCAGGTAAGTCCGTCAGCTTTTGTTTCACAGCCGCTGAGAAAATCTTTAAACTGTGGAGCGACTGATTATATTGGCCACCCGCTACAACATGATTAATAGTATAGCTGATACTGCTTGACGGACGAAGTTAGAAGTTTTGAAATCTAAATCTCCATTCTATCAGAGAAATACCGTCGCATGTTCATATAAAATCATAATCGAACTCGGAAAACAAAACGTACATGTACATAGCCCAGCGAAATTGACAAGAACAACAACCGATTTCTTACAGGAACTGACTGTGTCGGCGTCGGCCACCCCGATATATACACATGGGATCCTTCATTGGGTGTTTGGTACACGATCTCCACTGAAGCGCTGAGTTGGCATGATAGTCGTGACAGGTGCGCAGAAACTGGAGGACGCCTTCTTTGGATCACCGACCCAACAATGAACACAGCAATCACTACTGCCATGGGATCATGTGAGTAGCTTCAACAACAGTTGGGTTTATTTAGCCCATCCTCCTTTCACTATATATCAATACACATTACATTGGCCACAGGGGTGTCTGACCTTCCATCCAACTTTCCAACAAAATTGGAAAAAAGTTGAAAATTTCATGCCTAAACCAACAGTTCAAAGTTTCACACCAAAGTTATACTAATTTTATTGTGGCAGTTTGATATTCCAACCAATATTTAATGTGAAATTAATTGTTTTTATACCAAAAAGTTGAATACTTTCCTACACTCAGTAAAAAAAATTTGGACTGAAATTGCAATCAATTTGAAAGTTCTAGGGACGGTGATGTTGGATATTTATAAAATACGGTAAGTCTGAAGTACAAGTTGGAATATTCCAACCCAACGGGTGCAAATTAAATTAATCGAACTTGGATTTTAATTTTTCCTGGTCGGAAAATTGACTTGGTACGTTCTGACGTATTCGGTGTCAAATATTACTGTATGAGCATCTGTAAATTACAATATTAGTGGAGTAGATTAGTAAAAGAATTGTTCACTTCTTGACTAAAGCATGAAATTTTGCATATATGTGCATATTCACATACCAATTGATATTAGATATGGAGCCACGCTGAAATTTCACTTTAACCCCTCTTTTAAGGTGTTTTCCGAAATTTAAAGAGCGTTTGTAAATGTTACTTTATTTTGTATTGTTCATCTTAACCGATCACTGAAGCAATGAAATATGCCATTCTTTGGATCTCAGCCCATGACGACCCCTCAATAACTCGATTTTACAGAACGCGGTATTAAATTTCACCAAAAATCACCATTGGGATTCTAGTCATATTTCAACAAGAAATTAGCAGAACAGTGCACAGTAAGTGAGGCATACCATTAATCGTGAATATTTCAACTCAATGGAACCAAAATTGGCTGTCAAAATGGCAGCCAAAATATGGAAAATAGTAAGTATTATCCCAGCGTGGCATGGAATCACTTAAAAGTTGTGGATAATTAATAAAATTGTCTGTATTGTCATATATACATTGAATACTAACATTTGTGATGCATCTTGGATAAGTGTTACATTTTCATTACCAAAATGATTGGAATTTTCTCTCAAAGTCGGCAAAAAATAACTTTTCAGGTTTGCACCATTTTTTAAAGTAAAATGGAACTATCTTTGGTGTTTATTGTTTTGATCAGTCTTAAATGAGTCACACTAATGTGTTTTTAGAAAATAATTGGTAGAAAAGTTGATATTTTCAAATGTATCCCGGACATTATTCTCTGCTCTTCTGTACAGGTAAGCACATTGTGATTCACTTGGTTATTAAACATGTTACTTTATCAACTGATAACTATATATTCTATTCTGGTTGTCCCAGCACCTTATGCGGCACGACAATTTCATTTTAAATCATGTAGTATGTAGTTTTGCCGAAAACTTCTTATGGGATTCTGGCCATGATTCTGAAGGAACAGAAGGCCTTTTAGAAGTCAAACAAGGAGATTCGTGAACAACTGCTTAATAACATAAAATTCCGGACCATTGGCATCAAGATTGATTGACTAATGTCAGGAAAACCGTTTCCTCCATTGTGCATATAAAAGGCCACCAAGATGAAGAACTTTCTGACATTACATCCCAATCGATTAACATATACTTGAGTTATTATGGAAAGTGACAGCCACCAAAGGTCCAACTCACACATGACCACATGGTCATGTTATATACACATAAAAACCACATAAATGACCATGTAGCCACTCGCAGTATACACGTACACATCACCCATAGCCATACAACCATACTTGTTTTACCCGTAAACCACACACATGACTATTATAGAGTCACTCTAGTTTACACTTACAATTCATAATTGACCATACATACCTTCCAGATATAGCTATACAACGCGCAGCACCTCACCATTGTCAAACAGTCACTGTATGTATACCATTTCTTCACACACATGACCATATACCCACTCAATATATACATATACACCCCACTAATGACCATATATACATCGCCCATGACAATTCAGCCACCCGCTGTATACTCACACACCCATCCATGACCATACAGCTACTCTCTGTATACCTATACATCCACCAATGACAATACAGCCACGGCAGAGATGACTATACATCAAATTTACAACCATGACCACAAGGGCACTTCATATGTACCCACAAGCCGCCAATGACCATCCAGCTATAATCCAGGTATGTGTATACACTTCAACAATCATGGCCGTACAGTATTTCCATGTACACCTATATACATTACAAACAAGCATACAACCACTCCCTAGTTATTCATACATCCACAGTCCCACACATGATCATACAGCCAACATATGTATACATGTACATATACATCCATCCATGACAATAGTCACCCAAGGCACGCATGTATATCCCACACATGACCATACAGTCACTATCATACAATAACTCCATGTAGAACTATTCACCCCGTCTATGTCCACACATTCACTCCATGGCTGCCATTTTGACATACACCATATATTAAGTTGATGTTCATGCTAATGCTCGAGATTAGCCACATAATATGGTTTTATTCAGTTCCGTTTAGACATTCTGCCCATTTCCGTTCAAATATATGGCCAGAGTCCCAAAAGACTACAGTACATCATTTAAAATGAATTTGTCATGCCTCAGAAGGTACAGGGACAACGGTGAAACATGTAGTAGTCTGTGGATTAAGTAACATGGTTAATAACCAAGAGAGTTACAATTTGCTACCTTTTGGGAACAACAGAGAATAATTGGATATACGTTCAAAAATGAACTTTTTTTTTTTTTTTACAAAACTTGGCTACCATTTTGGAAGCTATTTTGAGTTATTTTGTGTAAAAACACAGAAGTGTGACACATTTAAGACAGATCAAAACAAAAAACATTTTGATACCAAATATAGTTCCATTTACTTGAATACCAAACGTGAAAAGTAAATTTTTGCTGAATTTGATGTCAAATTTGTGACAGAAAAATCCAATAATTCTGAGAATTTCAGTGGTTACATTAGTAACACTTAAGTAATGTGCATCAGCAATGTTAGAATTTAATGTATATAAGACAGAATAGACAATTTTGTTCATCGACCACAACTTGTAAGCGATTTTAAGGCATGCTGGGCCAATATTTACCTTATCCCATATTTTGGTCGACATTTTGGCAGCCATTTACAGACCAAGAGACAACTTTGGTTCCATTGAGTTGAAATATTCATAATTCGTGGTATGCCTCACTTAGTTTGCACATTTCTGTCCATTTCTTGTCAAAATATGACTAGAATTCTAACGGTGATTGTTGGTAAAATTTCATACCGAGTGAAATATAAATTTTGAGGGGTTGGAAGGGGTTAGGACCTCATGAATGGCATATTCATTGCTCCAATGAACAGCTAATATAATATACAAAAATAAATCTGAACCAGTTCCATACAGCAGAAACTGATCTGGAAGATACTAGTGAAAAAAGTCAAATTTCCTACTACCGGCTACCATTTTGATGGCCATCTTGGACGGGAGTTCAAATTTTACCATAAACTGTGGCATTATATCTCACAGAATCATACTTACTGTATATGCCAAATTTCAAATAACATATTTCACGGTAAGATTAGTTGCGACATTTAATAAATATATAATCACGAAATGCTCTTTAAATTTGGAAAACCCCTTAAAAGAGGGGTTAAAGTGAAATTTCAGCGTGGCTCCACATCTAATATAAATTAGTATGTGAATATGTACATATTTGCAAAGTTTCATGCTTTAGTCACAAATTGAACAATTGCCTTGAAAATTTGACTTAATCTACTCCACTATATACTTGATGATTATCTAGAGTGAATACATTACATGTAGCTTGAAAATAATATCTTCAGCCTTCGGGATGTACTGGATCGACGGCTATGAACAGACACCGGAACTGACGGCAAGAAACTGGAACACTCATGACGGCCAAGCGATGACATACTACAATTGGGGTGGGGATGAACCAAACAATGACGATGAACACTGCCTCCAAATCTATCACAACGGAAAGTGGAACGATATGTGGTGTCGCCATCGGTGTCGATTCATTTGTCAGCTTTGAACAAACTGAAGGATATACCGACAAGTGAACAGAACAGGGAGGGGGTCGTAAACATTGCATGTAAACCAGAAAGGATGGTGTCCCAAACAAGACAAAAAACTGTACCTTTGTATTGTAACTAACTGACTCTTCGTTAATAATTTGTATATCTATATATACATTTGCGAATGTCTGTCTGTCTACCAGTCTGTCTGTGTTCTATATAAATTAACGGGGGACCATGTTTCTAGATGGCACCAAATGGGTCTAACATTGGTAACTTTTTACAAGGAAGATAATGGTTAAGATTAACATTAAGTGGTGATATTGGTGACTGTGTGGACTTCAAAAGGGAGGCGCGTCAATAAAATCGATGACAATGTTTTAGTCACCGATTTCCCCCAAACTTATACGCAATCATCTTCATGAAATGAGGAGTCTAATGGCACGATTTAAAGATGCCAAATTGTGGCGACGTTTGCGGGAAATTGGTACATATTCTTCTCCGTGTTGTGATACGAGGAATATAATCGTGCCAAATTTTGGGTCAGAGGTGGGAAGGGGGCAATATATTTGATAAAAATGTATTTGGTCGCCTATATCCACCAAAGTTATATGTATAGTTATCTACACACCATCTTAGGAGTCTAATTGTGTGGTTTAAAGATGAAAAAGTAGCGCCGATCGAGTCAGGGATGGGGAGGGCACCAACATTGATAACAAATATTATTAGCGGTGAATTCCGCCATATTGATAATAATGCTGTGATAAAAAAAAAACATTGTATCGCCAATTATTACCAAAATTAGATATACATGTAGGCATATATCCATGAGATTAATGGTGTGTTTCAAACCATGGCAGAGCTGTGCAAGGGCCAGGTACCTACGTCATAATTTGCATTAAAATACAGCATTAAGTTTTTATTTCCCCAAAGATATCATATATCTATATATATTGGACTTATGGGTTCTCACAATAACTCATTCCGAAAATTCAAAAACCAGATATCAAACATATCTAAAAAAAATGTAAATTTAGTGAATCAGCACATGCTGATCAGTGAGTACTTCGATATTATCCAATCTGTAAGAATATGACAATCATCTACCATTGCCGACAGTAATTATTCCAACCACGTCGATTGTACATTTAAAAAAAAGATTAAGTTTGAAATACGCGTAATTGTAAATACAAACTGCTTTACTCCCGATACTAATTAATCGCGACAAACAAATGGCAATCATTCCAACAAGGTGAGTCACTGCTTACAATCTATGTATGGGATTGACGTTTTTTTATTCTCATTTGGGTATACAATGCATAAGAATAACATTTTCAGCAAGAGTAAACTCTATTCCCACAAAATTTTCACATCGGAGGGTTCCACATTATTTTAACCTGCATGAACAACACCGGGTCACCATGCATACTTGTGTAGGACATAGACCAACGGACATTCGCCATATATCCATCTATACTAATAAAACTCAATTTTGTCTGTTTGTTTGTTTGTCTGTCGGGCTATGGGCGACCAGACGAATGGACCATCGGAACTGAACATTTGTACCTGGCGTCAATTGACAATGTTATTATTTATTCCGCCGAAACTCAAAAAGGATAAACAAATTGAAATGAGAAGCGTGTATGGGACCGGAATCCCCCATTAAAAAAATAATTGTCCGAGCCTCCGTCCTATTACGGTGAAGTCAGGATTTTATTTTATGTCGAAATGTCAATTCAAGTCTAACATTCAGCATATCACGAAGCACCAGATTCTTCCCAGGAAGAGAAAATACCTATACATACAGTAAACCCATTGGATCTCGATACCATGGAAGTATATCTGATTTCATGGAACCAGATCTCTAGATATACTTCTATATGGTGTAACCAAGGGAAGTATATTGGTTTTCTATTGGGGCTGTTTTCCGTTTAATTGAAAATACTCTGAAAATAATGGCAGTACGAACGCGAAATCTCTAGTGAATGTTGACATCTAAGGTATCCGGAACTCGGACCAACGTTTCTTTAGTGGATTATTGTCCTTTTACGAATATTTTTCATTGTTATTATACTGGACACTTTTTCAATCACTACATATTGGAAAGTATAAGCACACAAAAAGTTTGTACGAATTTTGGAGAAATGAGTTATGTGCCTTAGTCGCATAACGAATATTATCCGCGTTTTCCCCGCGGAGTTATCTCTCTTTATCTAAAACAATGTCATATTATTATATCGGAAATTATGAGTAGTGCTCAGTGCATCCAAACTTGGACCGTATGTACACATCAATATGCCCTACTGACCACGTGCATAAACAATTGTGTCCGCGCGCGCTTTCCCTGTGGAGTTACCGCACATAGATAGGCACACCTCTAATTGATTGTACTCAGCTGTTCTCCCGTATCGTTCCAGATAACTGAATTTAGTTTTCACAGTGGTGTTGATAGTCCAGAGCTATAATAATTTTATTGAAGAGTGATTCAGACTCGAATGTTCCGCTTCAGAGTGTTTTTCCCCAGGCGTTTCTGCTATACGGCGAACGGAACAAAATGCACCTCTTTTCCCTGCCAAATCCAAGCGGGCTATAATGAAGAAGCGAGGCAATGCAGGAGCAGATACATCGGTATACTGTATGTAGGTAAGACCCCCAAAGTTTGACCGCTCTGCTCTAAAAGCAATCTGCCAAACGGAGAGTGCGCGTCGGGATGGGTTGAGACTTTTGGAAAATTTCATCGAAATTTGCAAAGGTAAAAAAATGACAAAAATCAAACATCGAGATAAAAAAAATATTGACGAGTGCATCTGATGGTATAGTGTCCACGCGCAACAGTAGTGCGACTTTCTTATTTTTAGACCAAACGGTACACTCGTGGCAACGCTATATAACATAAATACGTATAAATAGGTATATTAGTAGTGTATATCACTACCATATTTTAGAACCATATCCAAACGAGCTAGTGCAGGAGCGATGTTAATACAGGAGCAGGTACGTCGGTATACCGTAGGTACGGCCCCAACGTTTGACCGCTCTACTATAAATGCAACCTGCCCAACGGAGAGCTCTTATCGGGGTGGGTTCAGACTTGACAAATTCCACAGAAAATCAAAGGGGGGAAATGCTCCAAAAATCAAATATTGAGATAACAACTGTTTGACGAGTGGGTGTGGTTATGAGTATCAACGCGCTACTTTATTGCGATTTTCTAAGTTCTAAAATGTCGGTTTACTCCTGGTAGCGTATAACGTTGTTAACAGGTGATATCTATTGCTCTAACTAAAACCTTCTATTTTTCCCGCCAAATCCAAACTGGCTAATCAAGGAGAGAGGCAAAATACATGATCAGGTATACATGGATATACCCTAGGTACGCCCGCTCTACTCAAAGTAACCTGCCCAACGGAGAGCGCGCGTCGACCACGGGGGTAGGTCGAGGCTTTTGGCAAATTACACCGAAAATCGTAACGGGATAAAATTTGAAAAATCGAGATTTTTAAAGTTTGACCAGTGCATGTTTTTGGTAGTATATACGGGCAACATTAGTGCGATTTTCCAAGTTTTAGAGCGGTGTAGGCTCTCAGCTGGCGTTATCGATTGTGAATGTGATTGAGTGATCTCTCTATTACAGAGACGCTAACGACGTCATACAGTGATGTACTGTAGTACATATAAGTTTCATTGCCAAGTATAGTTTGTATTGCTTTGATCCAATGAGAACCGTGCGTGGGACCGGAATCCCCCATTTAAAAACATATTGTCTGAGTCGCCGTCTCTATAAGGTGAAGCCAGGATTTTAGCTTTTCCCCCAACCAAATTCAAACGGGCGAATGGAGGAGTCAGACTAATGCAGGAATAGATGACATGGTATACGTCAAGTATGTCCAGAAAATTTGAGCCCGGCTACCCCAAAGGCATCACGCCTAACGGGGAGGACACGTCGTGGAGGGTAGAGCATTTTGGTAAATTCCACAATCGGCCTCAATGTGGGGAAAAAAATCAAAGCAGTCGAAACGTTTCAGAAAGCTTCCCCCGTATGCGGGAGCTGTAGCCACACATGTATATCACCATTATTTTCCCATCACTAGCCTCGATGGATGGGACTCCGCGCGGGACCAAAATTTACTTTTGCCAAATAATTTGCCAAATGAAAATATTTTTTGCCAAATTCTATCCCTGATAGTATCATTTTCCGCAACATTGAGTCTTATTTTGTGGTTTATCATACAACAATAAACCAATCACCGAACAATAAAATTGTAGAAGGGTTGCTTCATCAAAAGGTCACATTACAAGAGGATTAGCTATGTAAACACCACTACCACACTAAATGCAGATAATCCCTCGCCCATCAATACTAATGCTATCAGATTAACTGCATCTTAATAAACTTAGTTAACTTTTCCTAGATCTTATAAAACACGACTAATATAATTATTTTGTGAGAGTCTCCTGAAACGAATGGTATTTTAAACTTTCTTGAGGAATTAAAAAGTGGCTTGCCAAAACTTTTGCCAAATGAAAATATTTTTTGCCAAATGTGAATCATTTTTGCCATTGGCAAATTTGGCAAGTGGCAGCGCGAACCCTGGATGGGAGTGGCATTGTCATAATGATCACTTAGTGACCGTACTTAAACCACGGGTATATGCTAACTGATCTGAACAAGGGCACATATGTTATATCAAATATCATCAAATCACATAATGGCCACAAATAACGTAACACTGAGTGAGGTAAGGGAAGCGCCTAATTTCGATCTTGCCGCCAAATGGGCTAGCCTAGAGGAAGACGAAGAACCAACTTTGTCCATTTTTGATAAAAACAATTGCCGTTACTTCTCAATTTTACAAGCAAAATATATTCTCAACAAGAAGAATAAACTGTCAATGTTTGGTCTTAACTGCAGAAGCATCAATGGAAATTTTGAAAATTTACAGAATCTTTTATGTGACATGAAAATCAATGACAACAATCTTGATATAATAGCGCTAACCGAAACATTTAAAATACACCAAGCATCGGACTTTAAACTCTCCGGTTATCATCCCATAGAATTTAAATCAAGGCCTGATCACGATGATGGTAGGGTGGTGTTGGTATTTACATAAGAGACACTATTACGTATAAAAACAGACCCGATCTATCAATATTTATCCCACATGTTATTGAAACGGTGTTCATTGAGCTTGAATTCGGAACACATGAAATATATATTATAGGATGTATTTATAGACCTAACACGGCACCAAAAGCTGACATTGACAAGTTTGCCTCTAAATTCGACGAAATCTTATATATAATCAAGACTTATATAATCGGTGATTTCAATATCGATCTACTAAATTTCGATGCGCACAATAACACAAACGACTTTTTAAACAATGTATTCACACGAGGATCGTGCCCATGATAACAAAACCAACAAGAATGACCGATCACTCAGCGACCCTTATCGATCATATATACACAAATAATCTTCGAAACGAGCACTGCTCTGGTATAGTTACATGTGATTTGTCAGATCACTTTGGGGTATTTCTCACTGACACCGAAGGTCATAACGGACATAACCGATTAAAAACTCCACATGAAACCATGCGCACTCCCCGACGAAACTTTACCCAAGAAAATATTAAAAAATTCAACGATACTCTTAAATCGTGTAATTTCCATTCTGTCTGTGATTGTAATAATGCAGATCAAGCATACGAAAACTTTTTGAATATCTATTTGACAGCATACAACGTAGCTTTTGCGCCCATTACCCGAAACATACCCAAAAAATTCATCAAACGCGAACCATGGATGACCACCGGATTAATAAGATCTTCACTTAAGAAACAAGAACTATATACCCGTAAACTAAGCTCGCCTTCCTCCATCCATACGAATTCCTACCTCAAATATCGACAACTATATAAGAAACTTATCCGGAAAAGTAGAAGCATGTATTGCTGTGAGATATTAGAAAAGAATAATTATAGTTTAAAAGAAACATGGAAGACCCTCAACGGTGCAATAAAACGAGACAAAAATACGGGTGGCTACCCGAATGTTCTACATGATAACAACATACAGTTTACAAATCCTGACACTATCGCTGAAAAATTTAATGACTATTTTTCCAATATAGGTCAAAAAACCACAGAACTTATTGAAAATCAAACAGATGTAAACAGATGTAAAAAGGTTATTTTAACTTGCTACTCAATGAATGGAAAAACCAGCAGTGACTTCAATGGAATATCTACAAAACTGATGAAGGAAACCATATTTTCTGTAGCACCAGCATTAAAGCATATATTCAACTTGTCGTTCAAATAAGGTCATGTTCCCAACAAAATGAAAATAGCTAAATTTGTACCAATACCGAAAAATAGTGACAAAGGGGATAATAAACAATTATCGCCCAATAAGCATTCTTCCCGCATTTTCTAAACTACTCGAAAAACTCATGCAAAAACGTTTAGTTGATTTTCTTAATGAATCGGACATCTTATTTAAACATCAGTACGGATTTCGCCCAAACCATTCAACTTTTCATCCCATCATTCATCTACTGGATCATGTTGTGAAAAATAATGACAAGCCCACGAAAGATTCCACCGTAGCCCTCTTTCTTGATCTGTCCAAAGTTTTTGACACAATAAACCACGAAATCTTACTTACAAAAATTGAACATTATGGAATTAGAGGCACGGCAAACAACTGGTTTCGAAGCTATCTCAATGAGAGACGACAATACGTAGAATTCAATGGAATCAAGTCAAATCTCCTAAAAACATCACGTGGTGTTCCTCAGGGATCCTTACTCGGGCCCATAATTTTTCTCCTCTACGTGAACGAAATGTCAAATGCAACTACTATGGATCTCTTATCATATGCCGACGATACAACCCTTATGGCCAGTGGACAAAATGAAGCGTTAATCCAAAGTTATGTCCATAACGAATTAAGAAATCTATCTGACTGGTGTTGCTGCAACAAACTAGCCATCAATGCTAACAAAAGCAATTATATGCTCTTGCATCCACAAAACAATGACAAAAAAATGGAATACAATTAAAATATATCTCAATGGAGCCGAACTTCGACGGATAGGGAACATGCGGAACGAATCGTCTGCCAAATTTTTAGGTATCCATATAGATGAAAACCTGACCTTTAATAAACACATAAATTTATATTGTATGCTCAAAAATGGCACATGCAATTTATTGCATTAATAAAGTTAAACATTTTCTCCCGAGCAAGGCTCTCAAAACATTATACTTCGCCCTAATTCAAAGCCACTTAGTGTATGGCATCCAAATATTATATGGGGACATGTATCGGCAGTGAAGAAACTATATGTATTACAAAAACGAGCCATCAGAATTATAAGTAACAAAAAATATAGAAGTCACACCGATCCTCTTTTCAAACAAGAAAACATTTAAAAAATAGATGATTTACATAAATTACATGCATCCATTTTCATGCATGATGGGTACTACGATCGCTTACCGGTGTCTTTTTCTGGTATGTATGACAAGAGAGCAGAACCAAATAGACGACAACCTAATCCTATAGTACAAAAAAAATTCAGGACCATCTATTTTTCTAAAGTTCTCCCATACCATTCATTCCCCTTTATGTGGAATTCCCTAGAAAGTAAATATACCTCTAAACAATCAAGACATGTGTTCCGAAAACGTTTGAAAACGGGTATCATTAATACCTATTCAGCGAGCGTGCGATGCAAAAACCGAAGATGCCCTGATTGCCAAAACCTCACTCACATTATTCCTACTCGGTTCCACTCACACATGAAGACAGTCAGCCATGACTATATCACCCCTAGCAATATACATGTATAGTCTGTTAATATTATATTAATTTGTAATTGTACTTTCCATGTGTGTGTATCTATATCTATATTTGCGAATGTCTGTCTGTCTGTCTGTGTTCTATAGAAATTCACAGGGGACCATCTAGATGATGCCAAATGGGTCTACTAGCAGTAGCTTTTTACGAGAAAGATAATGGTCGGGGTTAGAATTTTCTAAAGTGACGCGATTGTTGTCAGGGGCAGAAAAGGGGGAGGGGCAGAAAATAAATTGTCGCCGATGGCCACCAAACTTATATATAATAATCCCCATGATATGAGGAATCTAATGGTGTGGTTTAAATATGGCAAAAGTCGCGCCGTTCGCGTCAGGGGTGCCCGGAAAGGGGAGGGGCAGATTTTTTTCTGTCGCCGATTTCCACCAAACTTATATATAATCATCTCCATGATATGAAAAAACCAACGGTGTGGTTTAAAAGTGGCGTCGTTGGAGTCAGGGATGCACGGAAGGGGAGAGGGGCACCAAAATTGAAAAACTAATTTTAGCGCCGATCTCCACCAAATTGATATATATTCTTTTTCATGATATAAGAAATCTAATTGTGCGATTTAACAACGCCAAACCCATGATATGAAAAAACCAACGGTGTGGTTTAAAAGTGGTGTCGTTCGAGTGGTTGAGAAATTGGGAGGGGTGGGCACTAAATTTGATAATAATTGGTTTAGTCGCCGACTGCCACCAAACTTATACAAAATAATCCCCATGATATGAGGAGTCTAATGGTGTTGCTTATATCTGTCAAATGTGGCCTCATTCGAGTCAGGGTTGCATTGAAAGGGACAGGGGCACCAAAATTGATGCACAATATATTTTTGCGCCAATTTCCACCAAATTGATACACGTTCTTATCCAAGATACGAGGAATCGAATCGTGTGATTTAAAGACGCCATAGTGGTGCTGTTTGTTTGAGATATGGGGGATGTGGATTGGTACCAAATCTGATAAAAAAAAATTGTTTAGTCGCCGATTATCACCAAACATATAAACAATTATCTCCATGATATCAGGAGTATAATCGTGTGGTTTAAGGATGACATAAGTTGGGCCATTCGAGTCAGTGGTGTATAGAGATGAGAGGGACACAACAAATTATATCTATATGTTTAGTGCCGATTTCCACCAGATTGATACATATTCTTCTCTGTGATACACCAAATTTGTGCCCTATGGGTGAGAGATATGGGGACCTTAAATTTGATATGAATTTGTATACTCGCCAGTTTTCACCAATTTCATATATATATATATATATATATATATATATATATATATATATATATATATATATATATATATGTGCATCTCTAATCTCTAATGAGTCATAGTGTGTGCAGCTTGAGACTGAAATAGGGACGGGAGGGTCACCAAGACTGATACAAAATATTTTTAGTATTAATTACCATCAAATTCAGACACGTTCTTCTCAAATGATACAAGAAATCAAATCGTGCTGTCTGTCAGCGCGTAAATAGTATATTGTCGTCAATACGTACGATGGTGTGCGTAAACAAGAGCAAGCTCGTGTTACAGAAGTTGTGCTTCTGTTTACATAACACATCGCAATTATATTGGTTAATCACACACATGATATAAACGCTCTTTATTATTTCCATATCAGGAAAACATTAGCAAATAACGCTCTTTATGTTTACCATATCCGGATTTAAACAAAAGCCAGATAAGGTAACGTTTTTTGCTTTTGTTTACATAACAAAGGCAAAACAAATGACAATAACATACTGTTTATGTCATAGTTCTGATTGTATAAGAACAAAATCTGTCTATATTTTACTATTCTGTCTGTTTATGGCGGTTTTTGACGGAGGTGAATATTTTAACAGCATTCCCACCGCCAACACCGCCCGTATCTTTAAGGACATACACACGGAGAATGGTATATATAACAATTCTTTACAAAATGGTTGCATTGCAATATCATCACAAATGATTTTCACTGTCAATAAAGGATCACTTGATACTTAGAAAGTATCTATTTTAGGTACAAAACAAATTTTGTATACCAACGTGATATTCATGTTTGCCTTTAACTCATTCGGTGCCAGGTTTCCTGGGGAAAACGATATTTGTGTGCCAGGTTTGCTGGGGGAAAGCCATTATTTACACTAACTAGATACTTAGTTTGAATATTCAATATTGAAAACAGAATCGAATTTACCGTTGGTATTGCAAGCATAGGCCCTACTCATGAACTGCTTTGAAACATCATGTCCGTTACTAGAGGGTTATCATAGCTCCAAAATTTCATGTTGCCATGGCAACGATCGAGGACTTAAAATTAACACCGATTGCGTAAAATTACAAATCTTTTGTTTTCTGTGGCCATCTAAATAGTTTATTCTTTAGTGTTTCAGACATTAATTTTGCTGGTGGAAGAAAATAGTATGTTGTCATCTGGGGGGGGGGGGTGATCAGTGAGACCTAACGAATTTTGTAAATGAGACGACGTTTACTATCAACAATCTACGAAAAAGCAGAACTCAAAGCTGAAAACAATTTGCAAATCAATTGTTTCCGTTATATAGGCCTACAACAATCGTACTATCGCCAGTGAGACATACTTCCTGTTCGTGTGGTAGCTACTGCGTAAATCTCCATATTATGAGCCATCTGAGCAACTCTGTAATAATTCTATCTGATTCAGCGCGTCCGAAAACACCTAAAATCCAAATTTGAGTTCCATATCTTAAACAATGTAAGAGCAATATATCGACAAAATTTTCTATGGTAAATTATCATTGCAGTGTGGCGAACCTCTTAACCTCTTCGCTGCTATGACGTCCGTAACTATTACGGACGTAAAAGTGCACGCCGTGTGCTATATGGTCCGTAGGTACTACGGACCTACTTTTCACTCTACGTTTCAAAAAGTATATGATGTCCCACGATTGTGAACGATAATAGCTTTCAGCTGAGTCAGTTGTATGGTTCTTGTGACATTCCCGCTATATTTTCCCATTGGAAAATGCCAATAACGTCAACAGCCCAGCACACGACGTCATAACGTCATTTAGCAGCGAAGAGGTTAGCGTACAAAGTTTGATTGGCGTGGTGTGCACGTTGTCCACACCAGCATTCCTCGGTCGTTTGGCGTCAAACCAAGTCTGTGATGGACCAGGGCATCCCTGACTTGATAGTAATCGCCCTTTACGCAATCAAAATCAAAATCGGTTTCCAATTAACAGATATGTACGCTGTATACGTTTACCTCTCCAAGAGTTTGAACTCTGCATGTCACGCCGACAAAGCACATCAATTTTCACCACGTATATTCCGACGGATGTATATTAATGGCACGTGTCTCAAAATATAAAATGCAATTCGCAGTATTCTACGCATGTGCACCAAGATTGAAACTGAGTTTTTCGCCCAGCACAGCATGTTTTAAACGAGGTGTTCTGGATATATCGATCGATGGAGCTTTGAATTATATAGCTTAAGATAGTGAAATTTTATGAAGTGAGTTCCTCAGACGCAACTCTCTCCTAAACAAAATATAGCTGTTTATTCAATAATTTCTTAAACTGTTGCTTGCTCTCCTTTAAAAAACATGAGTTTTATAACTTTTATCTGTGGTTGAGCTGTCTTGTTATATTTTTATTGTTATCAAGTTATTTACTGTTAGTTGTAGCACCATAACCACTATCTGCAAAAAGATTTTTCATTCTGAGCATCGATCAGTCACAGAATATTTTATCGTTTTTGTTTGTTTGACATTTTGGTAATATGGTTTTAGTTTCGATTGCTTAAAAGCTCTTGATCCATTCTAACAGCCCATCAATATCTGGTTCAATTGCTCTCATTCTGCCGGAGAATATTTTATAATTTGAATACAAGTATGCACATGCATGCCTATTAAGTTGTCATCTACTACATTTCCTAATGTCGGTTCCAACAAATATTTTTACAGGGGATATTTCAAAGTTTAGATCACATTTATTAACAACTTGAAATTCTAGTAGAATTGATTTTGTCACTGGTCATTCATCAAATAAGTGTAGAATAGTTTACCTCCCTGTGTGACAAGGGGTATATTTCTGTTTCTGATATTTTGCATTTATATAGCTTTGTGTTAGCATACAAAAAGTTATGATTTATTTTGAATCATAAAGCCAATATATTGTTATCGTTCGTGAAATTACTAGACTTTGTGTATACTTTATGTTCCATTCTTCCAAAGTAAGTTTGTCTCTAATCTATCTTGAAGTATCTTCCCATTTTTAGGTGAAATATATGCGGCGTACCAGAATATTGTTCTGATTTTTATAATCGGTGTCAAAACGTACAGGAAAACATCTCACGCGTCCAATCATTTACAAAAGGAATTGCAACATAGGCAAGAAACAATAGATTTTCCATTTGTCTAAGAAAAAAGTATATCATCATGGGAATATATCATGAATACAGAAATTCAAAAAGTAACAGTTTACTATCAGCTTACTATTAGTGCTGAAACAATATATATAACGAGAGACACATAGCAAAAATATGACATGAATCATGACTTCGAATACCAGTGGCTGAGGCTTCGAAATGCTTTAAAATTAAATAATATACTGCAAACCGATATGTTATTCTCGAAGATCACCCCACCATAACAGTGACCCTGAACACTACACAAAATAAATTAACTACCCGGTAACCAAGCGACATGTTATGGATCCATTTCCAACGCGCTAACATTTTGGTTAGTAAAATCATAGTCCTCTAGAAACCATAAGACAGTTATGGTGCGTTCACATGAAGCTGCAAGAAAATATCTGCAAGAAAATATCAGGTACAATTGTACCCTGTTAATTTCTTGCTGCAAAGATTACGCTCGTGATAACGCGGCGGTTTTGATAGCGTTGATTGAGCTCAATCATAACAGTATTAGTCGTGGTGGTTCAAGTGAATTGCGTCCGGTAAATAACCTATAGTCCATATTGGCAATTCATTACATTATGAAATTTCTAACTCAACATATATTACCGTAGTCGGGTGGGGTGAGGCACCCACCGACCCGAAGCCACGTTGCTGCTCTCGTGCATAAAAACCTTCGATATATGATAAAATGGTCACGTCATTTGGAAATAGGTTCACGACTGTTATAATTTCAAAGTACATGCATATGTGGGATGACACAAATTATTATGGTTTTGTGGTAATCGGATGAACCCATCCCCACCGAGACCCCATATGAAGTTTTGGCTTGGTTCGTGGGGTTGTGGTGTATATTACATTACCAAATATACAGGGATGCATGTGTGGACATGGGACCCCCTCTCACTATGGTCAAAGTTTTCACTAGTTGGAAATTTCAAACCTGACAAAATATTAGTTGGAAATTTCACACCAACAATTAGTTGAGATTGTTCTGGTAGTCTGATTTTCCAACCAGTAATGCATGTGGAATTTGTTATTTTAGACCAACATTTACATTTCTATTACTTTTGGTCAAAATAGTGGTTTGAAATATCTTGGAGGTCACACCCTCCCCGGTGTTCAGTCAAAATTTCACGTTAAAAACAAGGCATGTGATGTACCCGGTGGGAAATTCAAAGCCGAGGGGGGGGGTGCAAATTTAATTATGTGATCTTGGTATTTGGGCCTGGTTCAAGGGGCGATTGCCGTTGGAAATCCAACATGGACATCCTCTATAGATATACGTCCCTACACACATCCATATAATACTTCAGCGATTCTGTCAACTCATCTAAAAATGGAATTACCAAGTGAGTTGTTGAAACAGACGATACTATGTGATTGATCATAACTCGAGTGCGTGAACGGTTACCATCGTATCCATTTGAGATTATTTTACGGATACCGATAACCACCAATCATGGTGAACTCATATCGCCCACAGGCGACAACATATCAGTGCACTGCCTCCATCGGATGTTTTCCTGTATCATTGTTGCATTGGTCAAGTGACGGTCACATGGGGCATACCTGATATTTTCTTGCCCGTCATGTGAACGCACCATTAGAACTTTAATTATTCACTAAAACAAATGATACATATCATCGATATCTGTAACTGATTAGCTGAGGGAAAATATAAAGCTCTTCTGAAGTTCAAATTTTCTTTTATTTTTATTTTCTTTTTCTTTTATAACCATTGCTTTAGTTGAATAAAGCCCAGGTGTGGAAAAGTGTGTCCAAGTAGTGTTGCATGGCCTCTCTTTTAATTGATCAATACTATTAAAACCGACAGAACTCCGTGTGTGCCTTTAAGCACTCTACACATACATCACACAGGTAATAAAGCAGACCGGGCATGTAAGAGTTTTGATCTTCTCAGCCACGGACCGAGAACATGAATGTTCTTGTGTATCTTCCTCGCTTGTTCTTTTTTTCTCAATAAAAAAAATAAAATAAAATAATAGTGTTCTCAGAATATTAGATAAAAAGTCCTGCAGGACTTACCACATTTTTTCAATCTCTATATTGTGTGTGGTCACGGTGCTGAGGACCCGGTTTCTTCTGGCATATGGCTTCCATGAATGTGGTAATGTTGCAATTAACCCGTAGTTGGTTATGAAATGCGTATTTACATTATATTTTCTACAGAAACTCAAATATTCCAGTAGGCCTGAGTTTTCTTTCATAAATACGTTCAAAAAAGTATATGCCTTTCTCAAAGGTAATCAATCCGATCAGAGGGTCCCCATATCATCAATATACAACAACAACATTTCTTCAAAATACGCTTCAGTTATCACAATCGATCAATTGGCAGAAAATAATGCTAACCACTGTCAACTATAGTATAAAATTGCCCAAAACCTGTTATTTATCAACGTTTTGTTCAACGAAATTTTGCCAGTTGTCAAATATCTGACACAAAAAAGCCACTGGATTTTAGAGTTATCTATCTTCATCCGCTATCTGGTCAGATAAGTTCTTCTCGTCGACAGTTTTCTGTGCCACTTAAAATTAAAATAATAGATTTCAAACATCGATATCTGATCACTCCTAGCTTTGATGGGTGGGTTCCTTGGCTCGAATCAAATATTTTTTACCACCGAAGCCAAGGAAATAGTAATTTGCGAGCGCTAATTCGGATTGAGTACCTTTAAAGGATTTTATTAAAGAACATTTGGTGGTTCACCAATATGGTTTTAGTATAAAAGAGGGGTTATTTTAAGATCTCTTCTTCCGGGGTTGTGATGATGTTTCTTTTTCCATGCATTTAACATATCCTACCAGAACGGATTTAGATTCTCGCTCACAAACTTAAGCCATTCTTTCTGAGGCTAGATTCCATGTTTTGGCCTCCGAAAGGTTTTAGATCATCTGCAGGTAATGTTTTACAATCTGCCTCAGTCTGTGGGTTCAATTAAAGGCACGGTCGGCGTTCGTTGCAGACATATTCATGTTTGTTCAAATCGCCATCAACAGAAGGAATATTAAAATATATATAGTTTTGTTCATATGCCAAACATGATCAGCCCGTAAATAGTATATTGTAGTCAAGATGTACGATGATGTACGTAAACAAGGGCCTGCTCGTGGTACAGACACAACACAGCGTAATTCTATTGGTTAATCACACACAAATTATATAAACGCTCTTTATTATTTTCATATCAGGAAAGCAGTAACAAATAACGCTCTTTATGTTTCCCATATCCGGATCTAAACAAAAGCCAGGAAACGTAACGTTTTTTTGCTTTTGTTTACATAACAAAGGAAAAATAATTGACAATAACATACTGTTTATGCCATATATTTCTGATCGGTATAAGAACACAGTCAGTCTATATTTTACTATTATTTCTGTTTATGGCGGTTTTGGACGGATGTGAATATGTTAACAGCATACCCACCGCCAACGCCGCCTGTATCTTTAAAAAAAATCCAGGTTATATGTAGCGCTTTACAAAATGAGTCAACGTGGGGGGGGGGGGGCATTTTAGCCCCCATTTCCCCATTTAATTCTCATTACATTTAAAAAAAAATTTGTCTGGCTTTCCAGACCATAGAAATTTGAAAATAATTTTGATTTGATTTTTCAGACATATATTGAGAAGGTGAAGGCATAACTGAGATACAATGTGTTATAATTGGTAAGACCAGTGTCTTTGGCTAAGGTTTTCAAATGATCTCAACCGTGTAACAAATTATCTAGTTTCGTTATCTTTTTGTGATAGTTATTTTAATATTTAGAATAATAATTTATTACAGCAATATATTTAAAAGGAACTACGCTAATCTATATAGGACATATAATTACTATATAGTACTATATAATTCGTTAAATTATTTATACAAGCATCGCAGGCTATACCATTGAAATACCAATCAAATAAACCTAATGGAAACCAAAAGACATTTCGGGAATTTTAGAAATTTTTTCAAGAGTCACCGATAAAACTTAGTTTTAAAACTTCAACATCCATATCTTTAGGCCATCAAATACCATAGATTACACCTCGCAAATATGCTTCACATTGCATGTAAGCAACACACATCCCCAAAAACAAAGGTTGTTTTCTCCCAAAATATTAAAAATTAATGTTCAGGTATTGTACATATATACTTTAGCTAATATGGGACCCCGCCGCAGTAGGAGAAATAGAGAAGTTAGAGAAAGTGCAGAGAAGAGCGGCAAGATTCATCACCAACAACTATAGAGACCGGGGAAAAGGCGCAGAAACCAGCATGATTGATGGCCTAAGGTTAGACTCACTAGAGATCCACAGAAAGATGAAGAGAATAGAACTCTTCGACAAGGTGGTTGAGGGGATAATCCCAACCATGCACACACATGATTTACAAAAGGATAAGAAAGGAAGGAAAATTCGAGCAAAAAAGTTTCCAGACCACCAAAGTGATAACATAATTTCGAGCCAAGAGTGTATCAACTCACGATCGTTCGAACCAATAAGAGCCAACACGGAACAATATAAACATTCATTCTTCGTGAGAACGATCAGGGACTGGAACAGTATAGAAGATTACGCATGCTCGGGGAATACAACAGGAGAAACACCAGAGTAGTAGCAACGACGCGACAACAGCCGAGAGGCTCCTGCGCCGGAATAATACAGATACAGACACAGATACAGAAGGGGTCCCGAAGTGGCCAATCAGATATATACATAGCACATTCGCCAGCACATGTATGCCGACCGGCGATGGCCGAAGGATACAAAGAAAGCAGATGGCTCACGGGCTAAATCATCATTTCAAAACTCGTCTCTACATTTATTTAGTATCCCAAAAAACACTAGTACAATAGTAATCCGATCGAAATTCGTTATTTTAAATGATTTTGATATCACAAATTTAGAAAATTGTCATTACGACGCCTTCAGCAACTTATAACTATACGCCATGCGTTTCCAGAGAGAATCCAATATCGACTCTAGAAATGTATCACATGGGCTCTAACTAAGAATACAACAGTAGATGTGTAATCAGATACAAACAATCAATTTTCAATTAGTGTTAAAATATTTTTTATAGTAAATCCAAACAAATAACATAATATGGAGATGAAACATATAAGCATAATAGAAGTGTTAATATATGGAAACGATGATAGACAACAAGCCCGATGACTTATATGAAGTCTTCTCCTCTTTTTTTTCAATTGGATTAACATGTGCGTTCACATTTCGCAGATGTATGGAAATTCATACCAGCACCATATGTCGTTCCATTTTCCTGTGTTGGGCAACATCACAATGCAGTCTTCGTCTCCTTCTGAATTCGGCTCTTTCTCATCCCAGTTTTCATACGATATTTCCACACCATCATATGCCAGGAATCGCCCTTCAAGTTGCTTGTCTGTCCCATCAATCCAGAATTTTGGAATACTTGGTGAAAAATCTGAAGAAAAATATAACCACATGTATGCTCAATAGATTTTCCCAATTTGGTTGCAGACATACATTACATCGTCTTGGTCCAAGTAGTTAAATATGCTACTCTAATCGGCCAATTGTCGTTTATAGTGCTGGATCGGTTCATGCAAATATATTTACATACTAAGTGTTGTCATCACTAAATCCAGCATTCTGATTGGTCGGCGCCCACGTGGCTAGTTGCAATTATTTCTCGGTGAATGCGCAACGGCATATAACTGCAAGCTCATAACACCATCGATACGTCATTTGGGTTTGGAAAGACGAACGCGTAATGTTTTGGGCGCATTTTGGATTCGCGCAGGATTGACTTAATAAATCATCGGGTTTCAATTGTTCCTGTTAACCTTTGCCAATGGTGCTATGGGTTATTTTTGGCTGGTTTTGTCACGATACACTTTTCGATTTAAATACATTTACAACAGTGGATTTTTCGCTAAATGTATATAAATATAAGGATTAACTGTCATGTGGACTATTTTTATGGAGATGTAACCGTGAGGTAAGTGGTCATAACTTGTATGTAAAACCCTCAAGGTTACATCTCCATAAAAACAGTCCAAATGACAGTTAATCCTTATGTAATAATCGCTTACAATTAACAAAGTTACCACTTTATCAAAATCCTTACTAACTTATTGCGTGTCGGGACAGACGAAAAATCCCGCTACCAGGTCTTGGAGTAAAGCCGGTTATATAATGGGTATCCAGACGGTCTCGTACTTAAGCCAGCATCTCGCTATCCCAATATCCTAGCTGGTTTACGTGCGAGCAGACTTGGACTGGGTTCTTTCCAGCATTTAATATTTAATGTATTCCAACATAGTAATACAATCCAAAGCAGTGGAATTATACTAGCATGATCGGAAGCAAAGTCATAAGAGTTCCCATATAGTTATCATCCACCTCACAATTCTATAGGTGCATGTGCACATACAGTGTACATGTTTGTTGGCCTATGCACTCCACGTGGCATCCCAATGGTCTGGTCAGTATGTCAGTGATTGTTTGGTTGCTTATGTGTGGTATACCATCCTATATAAAATAAAATGCTTTTGATAACAAGCGACTAGTGTAAAAGGCTCAGAGGGCAAGGCGATATTTGATAAGTATTTTGTTATAAGGTTATACTGTTGACATGCGGATGCCACATTTTGTCATTCAAAATGGATTTATGTTTTATATATCTAACCATGTATAGGACTGCTGATACATGCATGCTAATTGACTTAATATCGACAGTGGCAGAAATATTGAGAAAGAATAAGACATTGTTAGCCACTTGTTGAAGTACATGTATTAGTATTATTGAGAATGGAATATATGCTCAATGATAGCATGTAATACATGTGCCTTTGAAATGAAAATTATATGAATTGTTGCTTGAAGTACTACTTAAAAATCAGCCAACTCAATAGCTAAACAGCTGGGATACATGTACCTCTATAATATGTAATCATGAGTGTCCAACCCTGGTGATGCATAGTGTTCTAATATCAGATTCTCATACCAATAAATGATGCAACAGGTAAGTCAGTACAAAACTAAGTGATATTCTTACAATAGCTTAATATTAATTAATCTTTGATAAATATAATGATTGGAAAACATTTGCATCACAAATTTCCACTCTCTAACCACCCCCATCCTCTCCCTGTGTCTGGAATTTTATTGCAGACCTCCTGGTGCCGCAAACAATTCTCGGTGACATAAATGGGTTCTTTTTACACATTTATCTAAGCACTCCTAATCAGTGCCAAAGTTGATTGAGATCAGACAACCTGCACCGGTTGCACGGACAGTAGATATAACTCTAAAGAACGGTATTGAGCAAAAGTTTTGGGCACTTTTATCAATGCCCTCATCCTTGTCAAATTTCATCGAGATTCAATAACCTATACATGGCTGAGATATCTGCTCGGACGGACGAAATATCAACATTTCGCGACAAACAACGAAAACTCTTGAACAGAAAACGCAAAAAAAAAAAAAAAAAAAAATTATCACTCTTCTGTATTTCCTCCAAATACCGTACACAATTGTCACTGAGATCGTAAAGCCCATGGTTGAGATATCTGCTCAATAGAACAGACACGAACGGAGGAACGAATGTACAGTAAACCACCATATACCCACTATTCACTTTGTTCTTGGAACTATATACAATGTGTGAATGGTTACACATGATTTCAGAATGTGGTGAAGAGTACATAGCTTCCAGTGAGCCTTTTTTTAACTAAATGGACTCCCCTTATTTAGCATACATTGCGATGGTTTATTATTCATCTGGAGGGATTTGCAGGACATAATTATAAGCAGACGACAGACAAACAGGCATAACAAGCGAAAATATCTCACCATTCATCGGTGGGAAACGTTCACATAATAAGCAGGCTATTGGAACGTATATATATGAACATTTCCTAAAGGAACCATTATTTATTTGTCATATTTATATATATTATGATTGGATAATCTGCTGAAATTACTAGCTTTCTGAAGTATTACTACAACCATTACCTAATTAGTCATTAGGGTACGTTCATACGCTGGCACATTTACCTGCCAAATGTGTATATGCAATTCAATATTTTGAGGGGCTGTGACGTGCTAGCATGCTCCATATGGGACTGGGAGACCCGCATATATACGAGAATGCATTGGCACATGGTTTTCGCAAAATTTCAGGAAGCTGTAGTCATGGAATGGTTAAGACCTATTTACTTAATACTCACCGAGGAGTAGTTCCTACTTTGTTCACATAATAAGTTCAACAATTGACAATTAATTGTTGAACTTATCAGCTGAACATATCCATTCAATAAATAGGACTCCTTCTGTACACTGTAAAAATAGGTGTTTAGGATCTCAACACAATCTTAAACGCAATACCGTTACAGTTTTCACACGCGTCAACGCATTTATTTTCTAAATGGAATGTTTATTATCTAAACGTCACGTTTTTAATGAATAAATGTCAAATATGTTTAGAAAATAAACTAATGTGTTTAAGGAATAAACACATAGTGTTAACATGGCGTTTAGTTTCTAAACATATTGATGTGTTTATTACCTAAACACCACGTTTGTGTCATTAAACACATATGTTTTGGAAATAAACGCATTATAATAACATGCCATTTAGGTTATAAACATAATAATGTGTTTAGCTGATGTGTTGATGTGTTTAGGTTAAAAACACATCCGGGTGTTTATGGGGTTGTTCCACTTTACACACACATGGACACGTTTATAAGACAAAATATGTTTATAAAATAGAATGTGTTTATTCAAGTAACATAATTATGTAACAGGATAGTCAAATTTACATATGTGTAACAGCTACAGACAAAACATAATTAAAATCATGCATTCTCACAGTTCAATAGTTATATACATATTTTCAGGCTGATTTTGATATTAGGTCTAAAAATAGTGATGTTTCCGCTAACAGACGGGGAAAAAATTAAGGGCGGGCGTAAATAAAATTGTTTTTTTTTTTAACATTCATATATGGATTATATTCATCTATTTTTCCAAGGGACTTGTAATAAACATAGGGTGCTAAATAAGCACTGTAATGGTGGGATTTGAACACACATGACCCTAACTACATGTACCTTTATTCGGGTCTAGAGAATATAACCAGAGATGATAAAGGAAATTTTAATTAGGTTTTTGCATGTATTAATTTTTTCACGGGTTAGTACAATAGTAGGGGCGGATGTCCGGAAATATCACTATTTTTTTTTTACCTAAGCAGTAATGCATTAGGGAAATTTATACGTTTCTCAGGATTCTTGAGACCTTAAAGGGGTAATGTATACTAAATCCAGTACTTTTTGTTGGAACCATCTCCTTTTATACTCAACAGATTATGTGTAAGAAATGAATCAATTTGAGCCATGGATTAGTGAAAAATCCACTCATATACTCTACATGTATGAACGATGCAAATAACATGGTAATTATAATGAATATGAATTTATGACTCATTTTAATTATAATTGCCATGATGTTTGCATTGTTATTAGAACACATGAGTCTATTTTGCGCTCATCCATGGCTCTAATTTATTCATTTGTTCCATAGATTCTGTTGAGTATAAAAGGAGATGATCCTACAAAATTCCAGATTTAGGGTACATTGGTACAGTCCCCCTTTAAAAACAACGAAAAAACAGCTTGCCTAGACAAAGTCCAAAACTAATTGCTACAAAGTAATCTATATATAATTTCAAAATGTTTGCTGCCTTGCACCTAATACAACTGAGTTATTCCAATAGTTCTCTGTGGTAATGTCAAAATGTGCTATTTTCCATGACTGCTCATAGTACGTACTGGTGTATACAAATTATGTTTCACATAAATATTAACACATTAAAAAAGACTGCATTATAAACATATTTAATATGTTGCTATAATTTCTACATACTAATGACCTAACGATAGATATGTCGTAATTCGATCTGGAGCCATGAATATATCCTTGAAAATTCAGCACAAAAGCATATGAAAATAGGCATAACATTGTAGATGGTGCTAAAAGTTATTCCATTAAATATACGGATGGCCTTTGCGCTGTGTATTGTGTTATAAATCTTTGGTTAAAATTTAAGCTAGATTATTTACAACATACCGACATAGCGCTCGCTAATCCTCGCCACTCAAGATATTTCAATATTGATTGGTCACAGTAAATCACTCTCCGAAAAAAATTGCCACTTTGTTCATTATTTTGCTTATCAAACACTAATTATGTCATGTATATAAACAAATGCTTAGTTCACACAAAGTGTTTTGTGTGTAACCAACCAACCAAGGCCATCAGTGCCGTTAAAATGTTAAATATATCAAATGTGTCGACATATACAAGCTTGACTACAGAAAGATAGTCAAGTAAATGATTATTGTAAACAAAAGATAATAGTCATGTTCGAATTAATAAAACATACACGAGACAATTGTGTCTTGAATTAGCTATAGCGACGCGCATGGTTCAGTGGCTGAAGGATAAGCCAATATGTGTCGACTGTAGTATCAAGATGACACTCTTCAAGCGAATTGAACTATCATTAGATCAGTTGACTACACAAGTAAATAACACTCCTCCATTGGCAAAATAGTCTCTAAGCTCAGCCATAATAAATGGACAAGAGGCATCGACCAGCTTCAAATGGTGAAATGGGTCATAACTATGCAACCAAATCCGAACATCGTCGCCTACAACAACTGCTCCCTCCATCTATCCGCTGTCCTCCGAAAGAAAGAGCACCAATTTGGGGGCTGTCTGACGATTTGTTTTCGTTTCTTTATCCAAGTCTTCAGACATCACATCCTAGAAAGGAAGACACATTCTAATTAATATTTGTGGATTTAATGAAGCAAATACTAAACACAATGGCACACCTCAAAATCAAATAAAAAAACAAACAAACGAACCAAAACAATATTTGTCCACATTGCATACATAACGAGTCATAGGCAACCATAGCAGGGCTTAAAGGTACGGGAGGCCTTGCTGTGAAAATATTTCCATCGGTCAAAAACCGCCACAAACAGAAAGAATATTAAAATGTAGACAGACTTTATCCGTATACAAATAAGAAATATCGCATAATCAGTGTGTTATTGTCATATGTTTGACCATTGTTATGTAAACAAAAGCATACAAAGTTACTTTTCAGGTGTTTGTTTATATTATGATGGTAAACATAAAGAGCGTTCTTTGTTGCTGAATTCCTGATATGGAACTAATAAAGAGCGTTTATATCATTTGTGTGTGATTAGCCAGTAACACTGTGCTGTCTTCTGTAACACAATATAGTCAGTCTTTATGATAGCATGCTGTTTACGCGATGGTCATGGTATATATGAACGAAACTATGCGTTTTAATGTTTTTCTGTTTACGGTGATTGGAACGAATATGAATATTGTCGACAACTAAGGCCTCCCGTGCCTTTAATATTCCATGTTATTTGTGTGACAAACACTGCAAATCCTGAATCAAAATTGATTTGCACAATTTCCAACATCTGATTTTTGTTAAAAAAATAAATAATTTTAGTGGAAAAATATTAGCAGTAGTTCGGCTGAAACGACGATAGCTGTCAGTTGAAGGAAGTCCTGTTGAATGTTGATTGCGAAAAACATTTTCGACTTTTCGTTGCCTGAAACGGAAGTGCAGTTTGGAAATCCATGCATTACCCGCTTCAAAACCCACCCCGCTCGTGGCTGCGGCCCTCGTAATCTGATTTTGGAACATCATGCTGATATTTAGATTCCTAACTATCAAAAGATCAGAATAAATTTAGATTCTCCTCACTTTCAATGGATTTTGAGCCCTGCATAGGCAATGGTAGAGACCTCATTGATAAACAGAAAAGTGCCAAAAATAATAATATACGTGCATTTTATATTTCTAATACATAATCTGTCTGCTAAGTCACATGTGTTAGCTCAATTGATGGCAGGATTAGGCACTAAATTTATCATTTTGGAAACTCAAGAATTTACATAAAGTCATCTCAAATCGGGAAAAGAGTTGGACCTTACCTTTTTGACACCAATGACCGTCTTTGTCTTTTGCCCTTTCCCTTTAAAAAAGCCTGTCTGCTTCTCCAACCATTTCCATGTTTTGATGAAGGTCTCGGTTCCTGTTACCTGAAGGAAAAGAATCAAGGTTTTACCACTCACAGAAATATAATGGGCCGAATCCTCAAAATCGCACATAATTATTTTGCCGATCGCTTTGTATAATGTTTGAAAGCATTGATATGATGAGACATGATATCTGGTGTGGTTGAAATGACACTTTGTATTGCATCCTGTGAAAGTCTGTGTTTGGTTTCCAAAGATAAGAGATAGGCAGCACTGTATGAAATTAAACAGTTTGGTTGAAGCAAGTTATTTGGCATATGCATGTCACTAGGAAGATTGTCATTATATTCTTCTGCCTCGTCGAACATAACTCAATCACTTGTGCTTGTCAGAGAATCATTCAGAGAAGAGTGCCTCCGATCCATATGTATTTTAAAAGCTGGCCAACTTTTCGTAGTGTAAGCACACGATTCAACTGTACAATTAAAAATGAACATCTTATCAAATTTATGAAAGCGAACAACATGATAACAAAATTGTCTAGTTATGCGATTCGTAATAACACATAGTGCATTTGAGGACATTCATTTTGAGAATTCTAATTGATCTATTGTTGAACTTGAAATTATTTAAATTATTGATAAGATTCAATGAGATTTAACTCAATATTTAAAGATACGGGCGGCGTTGGCGATGGCTATGCTGTTAACATATTCACCTCCACCAAAAACCGCCTTAAACAGAAAGAATAATAAAATATAGACATACTTTGTCCTTATACCAATCAGAAATATGGCATAAACAGTATGTTATTGTCAAATGTTTTTCCTTTGTTATGTAAACAAAAGCAAAAAACGTTACAGAACCTGGCTTTTGTTTAGATCCGGATATGGTCAACATAAAGAGCGTTATTTGTTACTGTATTCCTGATATTGAAATAATAAAGAGCGTTTATATCATTTGTGTGTGAATAACCAATCAAATTTCGCTGTGTATGTAAATAGAAGCAAAACGTCTGCATAACAAGATCAGGCTCTTGTTTACGTACACCATCGTACGCCTTGACGACAATATACTATTTACGCGCTGATTTTTTTTGGCATATGAACAAAACTATGTATATTTTAATATTCCTTCTGCTGCTGGCGATTTGAACAAATATGAATAATTCTGCAACGAACGCCGCCCGTGCCTTTAATTATTTGGTTCAAATTTCACAAAATATAAAAGATTACTACCATCTATTCTATGTAAAACTAGGGACAGCACAATTTTTTGTCTTGAAATTAAGTTAATGCAATGATGGTTTGAAATTAAAATTTAATGTGGTTCAAATCAAAGCCCAAAATTATATATTTATAATATAATTATATACCACACATTACCAGAATTTTCCCACAGAGTTTTAGTGTACATGTTATTGTTCAGTGTTGTTACGTCAGTGTTGATGTTCAATTATTGTCAATATGAATTTTCAAAAATATGGATTAAAAACTTGAAAAAGTAACACAATAAACATGCCATGCATGTACTATGATTATAGCCTACTAGTAAATCGGTAAAGTTAAGTACATGTGCAATAGTAGTATTAGTACATGTAATAATCATGTAGCTAGGCTACATGTATATATTAAACTTAAACATTAAATAAAAGTTAAAAATCATATGAATACAAACTTTTAAAAAGATTTATTTGGGAAAATTTGGTAAACTCTCTAAATTAGACCTTACATGTACTGTATGATATGAATTTCTAGTTCTAATACTCAAATTGTTAGATGAATCTGTCACTTCACCCACCACTCGCAGACGAGTCGCAGAGCAGTAATGGCCGTCAGCCACTTTCAGTTTGACTGTGAGTGACTTGTCAGCAGATTTTACTTGTTTTCGATAGGTTTTAAAAGTAGATCAACCGCAGTTGCAAAGAAAATGTACTTACTAAATTCAGAAAGTATCCAAGAATTGAAATATTGTTGTTGTCTTGTTGTGGAAATAAACAAACCGACACAAACTCTGATCAACGACTCAATGCTGCCATCTTTGTTCGTCTTCATCTTTGAATAACGTGCTGCCAACACGCGCATGCGCCGGAATCAAAATCTGTGGGTCGGTGCTGTGAAATCGCGGATCGAATTACACCCTAAACGCCAATATATCTGTCAATGGGTCTGTCTGGTTAAACACATCGTTTAACTTTATGTCGTATAACAATTAAAGAAGTATATGGCCGAACAAGGCCATCGTTGTTATCGACATACAATAATTCTGCCACACGCAGGGAATCTTGGGGCTCCTATGTCCCGCAGGCTCTATTTGTTGCATACGAAGCGGGAGGGGTAATAAAATGAATAAACATTCGCCGTAATCAACACCCAGATCCTGGTGGGGTTTATTTCCCGATTTTCTGCAATAATGACATTAATGTGTACACAATCAGCGGGTTCAATTTATGTCTAGACTGAGCATTGAGAATTTCTACAATCCATGTAGCCAATACATTATATTTGTTGTATAGACTGTATGGTATATGCCCTATATGCTATTGCAACAAGTTAAACACTTTGTCGCTATACACCTACACATAAACACATATAGGTATAATCCATCAAAATATGAAACGTGCCGTTTAGGTTCCAAACATTTTATAAACAGCTAAATGCCTATTAAACGCATATAACGTCAATTAGTATTTACAGTGTACTTGGGTTATTTGTCGTCTGCTTATTTTTTCTGAGAACACCTTCAGATGAAGAATAACAGACCAATCCAATGTATACTTTTATAAATGGTGGCAGAATCAAATTTTGTATAGAAAGTGTCAACCCTTTCAGTGCCAAGTCCGATTTTTGTATCAACCCATATTTCCTTGATCATTTTTCAAATTTATTGATTATAATAATGTGATACATTGATGGAAAGAGCTCTATTGCAACTCTCTTTTGGCTGGTATACCATCTATCCAAATTACCAGGCTTCAGCGTCTGCAACACACTGCTGCAAGGATAGTTCTGTGTCGTAAAAGATCTGACGACACAGATGAAATGTTGCAAGAACTACATTGGCTACCTGTGACAGATAGGATTATTTATAAACTTGTTACATATGCATATCAAGCAACCCATGACCCAAAATCTCTTCCAGCATACTTCAGTGATATCCTTGTTCCGTACGTCCCACACCGATCACTTCGTTCAGAGGACAAACTTCTTTTGACACCATCTGGTGCTAATTTGATCACGGTTGGCTACCGATCTTTCAAAGTAACATGCGCAAATGCATGGAATCCTCTGCCATTGAACATAAAAGAGTCACCATCTCTTGACGACTTTAAAAAGTCATTGAAAACTTACTTGTTTGCACGGCGTTTCAGAAAGTGACTTTGATATTGTGTATATTTATATTTCTTGTTTATGTTTATGTCAAGCGCTTAGGGCCCGCTTATTGGGGATAAGCGCTATACAAATATTATTATTATTATTATTATTAGATAAATTTGAAAAATTATCAATGAAATATGGGTTGATACAAAAATCGGACTTGGCACTGAAATGGTTAATCTACTAACCAATCACTATTTCTGCGAACACGGTGTCCTGCATGACTCGGTTGGCCATTACGATGAGATGACCTCCAATATCCTGACAGTTAGCTTGACTCTGGGCCATAGATGCGGTGTCTGTGAATGCGGCATATAACAGTCCGAGACTTTGAACATATTGGAATCGATGGAGGTGTGCATGCTGGGAGCAATGAGTGTCTGAAAATGTAAAAAGAAACTAGTACAAATCGATTAAGACAGTATTCACTGGGGTTTACAATATGACGTCGTTTTTTCTTCTAGAAAATTACTATATTTCATAAATGAAGCAGTTTGAGTGTATTTTATTGAAGCGTATAGCACTGTGGACACTGGGTAAATTGTATTTAAATATTCCCCAACCACCACATCGAGAAGTATGGATTCACACTATATGTGCTTCAATAAAACACAATTTGGATAGTATACCATGTTGCCTTATAAGTTAGCCGTATATCCTACCTTTGAAGTATCGATCGACCGTCTGTGACCGTGCACTTAAAGCACGCCCAGTTATTCTATATGCCATGTTTAGTCATCTGGGCCAACATGATGCAACATAGGTTCTCGTTACATGTGTTTAATTGTGATATAAAACAAATGACCCGATTACCAGTTGACGGTGTGGTGCTCCCTTCAAGATCATCATCATCAACAACAACAACAACAACAACAACAACAACAACAACAACAACAACAACAGAAGAAGTAAAAAAAATGAAGAAAAAAAAAATTCATGTCTAGATCATCTTTTTTTCATGTTCATCATTGTTATGTAAATGTTATACCATTTCATAACCCCGTCCATCAGTCCAAAGTGGGTTGTAGGAGAGGGGTTCCGCCCTCTCAAATCCTCCCTGGCCCTGGCCTAAACCCTCAATAAACATAAACATAAACAAACCAGTTGACCAATTCATTCTCGATCCGGTCGCACGACAGAAAGGACGCATGAACCTGGCTCTAATCCGTGAGCCACAGTGAGTTTTGTTTTTGTTAGACCTGGCTGGATTGTGACTTTTGCTCCAATCCAGGGGCTACACTGCACTGAGTGGTTTCGATTGTGTGCTTTGGACCATCCATGCACATGATCACCCCCGTGTACGTGGTATCGCCAAAACCGAGGGTATCGCCAAAACCGAGAATATGGGAAAGTCATTTTCACGTATATGATATGGGGATATGTTTGTTTCTCATCGTAATACAGACATCGAGCATCGTATGTGTATGTCCACACGGAGCAGGAGTATTTATCCACTAGTTGTCATTTAGTTTTCCCAGATCAGACCATTAATTTGTTTTTGGCGAAATTTTTCAATGGTGTTTTTGCTTTTGCTCACTCAAATTTTCGAGAACATCCATTCACTATATATAGTATAGTTCCTGGACTCCCACGCTTCCAAAACAAATGCCGGTATATAGTTGAATCTGCCAACGAAGCATAGGATTTGACAGAATTTTAAAAATCCGTGTCGTTCTCAATATCCGCGCGATATGAAGGGACCACTGTCGGTCCAGAAAGATGCTAACGGCACAGATGGAGATGCGACCAAACGCCGAGCTTCTGTGCAGTAAATATGCATATCACTTAAGGAGTTCTGATGAGTTTTCGAGTGTTTTATGTGTATCTGAGACTGATCAATTGGACTGCGAATGTCAACTGAAATATGAATCCATAACATATTCGAAATAATGTGTGCATATTATATTATGAATGTATTTCAATTGAAATTAATTGAACATCCATCTCAGCATTCAGATTTGCGATCTCAATAACGTGAATGAATGTTAACGCGATTCCTTGATCACACGCACGTGAATGCTGCCGTTCGCATGCATGCAGCTAATCGGATATTCGTTTACTATTAACATGCTTGGAGTTTGTATATAGACCACACATGCCGGACGACACGCTACGGCGTATCAACGATTTGTTACAATCATGTTTATTTTACAGACTTTATGAATCGTTCCCACTCGAGTAGACCGTTACGCGACAATGAAACCGAATCATCTTATCGAATATATATATATCATATTGCTCCAAATTATGCAATTCTGGCTTTTTTAAGAGTCATCAGATAAAATTGAAACGATTCTATGTTAACACACTAAACATCCGAACGTATATGAACAAACACACAACAAAGTTACTGCTATTTATAATAAACACTTTACTGTGGAACATGTGTATACTGCCATGATTGTTATGTGCACATGTAAATTACACTATAGTTTATAACTTTTCTAATTTAGCCCATAGGACCACATATTTTGTGGGCATAATATTTACACAAATTAAGACTTCATTATGTTGTCGTATAGGTTTGCATATACTGTAATTGATATGTATTTGTAACCGAAATGAATCTTATCTTACAAGAATAGGGACTGACGCCAGTATGTGTGTTCGTGTGGTCTATGTTTTCATTTCTGGTTACAAAAACCTTTGAACAGCCTTCGTATTTGCACGCAAATTTAACATTGCTGGGGTCTTCTTTAGAACAATGTTTCCGTCTGACATGTGTCTTCAAATCACACTTTCTCCCAAATGTGTGTCCGCATTCTGAACAGAGGCCGTGATCTGCATACTTGGAGCGATTGTGGCACGCTAATGCTTCTTCTGTTGAAAAAAACTGAGTGCACGCCGAACATTTCGGGGATTCGTCACCAACATGTATTTTAAGATGCCGCTTTAAGTTGTAATTTGTAGAAAAATATTTTCCGCACAAGTCGCATCTGACTTTCCCTAACGCTTCCTCTATGGGCACAATTTCCAATGGCGCGTCTGATTCAGACATGGTGTTTCATAATACTAAATTCGAGATGCCACAAAATATGCGCGCAACACATAAGGGACCGGATGAATTGACTGATTAAGGGATTAATTATAATATAATTAAGCCTTCACCGCCCGGTGATTTTATGCGGACTGGCTGTTTTTGCTTTGTTCACAGAGAGATAATTGTTGTGATTATAGCTCCACTCATTGATGTGTATAACGTGTCATGCATCATAAATTTATTTGTCTTCAGGGAGAGTATTTGTTTTGTTGGGGGGGGGGGGGGGGGGTCTTAACCTCTGTCAAACCATTCAACGGAGAAAAATGTATACCATAGCACATGGTGGCAGTCAGGCGAGCAATTTCCAATGATAATTCTTATACAAAACATCACCGGAAAAAAAAAATATTTATAGGTGCTCTCTATCCGCGAACATACTAGGCTACATCCGAAGATCACATGTTCTGTCTTTTAGTCGGGTAATTCATCCACTCGGTTATAGGGGTGTGGCAGTGGTGTGTTGGTGTAACATAACACTTCCCCAGATATATATAGCTTCATCTGAGGAAGATACGTTATTTATCAAAACCGCATGGTCTGGTTTGATTTTGTTTAAACATGGTGTAATTTTTTTGGTGTTGTAGGTTGGTAAGCTGACTACATGTGCTACATAGACACAATACAGAGGCCCATCGACGTCCAGATAAGAAGGCACACACGTGTGCCACACATAGCACATTGTGATGATATATGTTCGGATGTTACAAGAATCGTTACAATTTTATCTGATGACTCTTAAAAAAGCCAAAATTGCATAATTTGGAGCAATACGATATATGTATATTCGATAAGATGATTCGGTTTCATTGTCGCGTAACGGTCTACTCTAGTGGGAACGAGTCATAAAGTCTGTAAAATAAACATGATTATAACAAATCGTTGATACGCCGTAGCGTGTCGTCCGGCATGTGTGGTCTATATACAAACTCCAAGCATGTTAATAGTAAACGAATATCCGATTAGCTGCATGCATGCGAACGGCAGCATTCACGTGCGTGTGATCAAGGAATCGCGTTATCATTCATTCACGTTATTGAGATCGCAAATCTGAATGCTGAGATGGATGTTCAATTAATTTCAATTGAAATACATTCATAATATAATATGCACACATTATTTCGAATATGTTATGGATTCATATTTCAGTTGACATTCGCAGTCCAATTGATCAGTCTCAGATACACATAAAACACTCGAGAACTCACCAGAACTCCTTAAGTGATACGCATATTTACTGCACAGAAGCTCGGCGTTTGGTCGCATCTTCATCTGTGCCGTTAGCATCTTTCTGTACCGACAGTGGTCCCTTCATATCGCGCGGATATTGAGAACGACACGGATTTTTAAAATTCTGTCAAATCCTATGCTTCATTGACAGATTCAACTATATACCGGCATTTGTTTTGGAAGCGTGGGAGTCCAGGAACTATACTAGTGAATGGATGTTCTCGAAAATTTGAGTGAGCAAAAGCAAAAACACCATTGAAAAAATTCGCCAAAAAAAAAATATGGTCTGATCTGGGAAAACTAAATGACAACTAGTGGATAAATACTCCTGCTTCGTGTGGACATACACATACGATGCTCGATATCTGTATTACGATGAGAAACAAACATATCCCCATATCATATACGTGAAAATGACTTTACCATATTCTCGGTTTTGGCGATACCCTCGGTTTTGGCGATACCACGTACACGGGGGTGATGATGGGCGAGTGAATGTGGGCCTGGAGTACCGGGTCGCACCCCCACCAGCCGCGGCTCGGTGGAGAACCCAAGACCATCTGGACCGAGGACAGATGGGACTCGAGATCAAGATCAAAGACACAAGAACAAAAGATGAGTCCAGGACACCGTCGCAGAGACGTCGACATAAGGTTCAGACGCCCAGCCACCCCTGGACAGGACCAACCTCCCGATGGCATTTCCACCAACAGGGACGCCGATGTCGCCGGCTGTCCCTTTCGCCAACACCGAGGACATTGGAAGCAGGGACGCCGAAATCACCCCGACATCCCTGTCGCCGATTTCGCGGTGGAGATAGACACGATTCCACCAAGGACACCGGGTTACCACCACAGCCCGGTGTCCTCCATATGCACGACCAACTCCAACAACATCAACAACGGATCCAGCCATTCGGCGGCGGAAATTCAGGAAGTCTGACGGATTACTCTGGAGTTGATGACTGAATCAAGAAGAAAGAGAGAAGAATGCCAACATAAAATTCAAGAATCCAACAAGCTACTCGCGGCCATCAACTCTGAATCCGAACCACACATACCAACAACAACAACAACAACAACAACAACAGAATCACCAAAGACAGAAGAAAAACAGCCCAAGCCATCGTTATGTTTGTGTGTTACCACATCATTATCCCCATCATTCCAAAGTGGGTTGTAGAGGGGGGACACCCCTACCAAATCCTCCCGGGTCCACTCCCAAATCCTCAATAAAGGCAGATGACCCATTATATACGGAACATGATTTAGTGTAACACCAACAGACTATGTATAATATTTGTAGATAATTTGCCACTTACGTACACAGAATGTGAGGAAATCTATTTAAGAGTGCTCGTTTACAATTCATTCCTCATTATCCTGAGAAACTGTAATGTTCACATTCAATTCGTGTGATCAAGGATGGTGTAAATTTTAACGCCCAAAACGACCTGTTAATTATTTGACTTGGCAGGTGTGGAAAGATCTATTTCGCTCACCTTCGGCATATTTATCCCTGAAGTATGATGTACCGTTGAATAAGAACATTCCGGTTTGCAACTCAGCGATGTTTCTGTCCGGGGTACAGTTGTGAGTCTGACATATTTCCTGAGCCGCTAGGTAGAAGAATGATCTACAATCCTCCTCTTGGGAACATCTGACAGCGCATTCCTCTCGGGTTGATAATCTTAAGAATGAAGAAAGGGAAGAACACATATAACAAAACCTAATTGACGATAATTGCGCTAGAGTATCATATAAGAAAGAAGCGATACCTTAAAGATGCATAATAGCAAATTACTATTTCTTTGGTTTCGGGGTAAAACATATTTGATAAAGCATTCATGTATTCGAGTCGAGGAACCCACCCATCAAAGCTCAGAGTGATTTTTTAAATCTATTGTTTTTCACCACCGATAATTGTTAGTGGCACAGTAAAGAGTCGACGAGAACAGTCTCAAACCAAATTGCGGGTGAAGATGGATAACTCTAAAATCAAGTGGCATTTTTGTGTCAGATATTTGACAAACCGGCAAAATCTCGTTGAACAAAATGTTGATAAATAACGAGTTTTGGGAAATGTTATACTATAGTTGACAATGGTTAGAATTATTTTTCGGCAATTAATCGATTCTGATAACTGAAGCGGCATTTCAAAAAATGATATGGGGACCATCAAATTGGATTGAGTACCTTTAGGGATCGACGGTCCGATTTGACGCGAAATAATCCAGAATATCGTAATCCAATTTTACACTTACCAGGCAAAAGAAATGAAAATTACTTGTAATCACAACCGTTCCTAACACACATACGCATCGCGAAAATAAGTAGATATCAATGCTAAGAGGAAACAATTACAAAAAAATACAATTCAATAAACGATCTATATTATATACCGCTTTATATGATATAACTATTATCCAACAATGATTCCCCATATACAAGCCTTGAAATAGGGTGTCTGTCATTTGCAGAATGAGGTCCCCATATATAGGGTGAATTTAGTGATGCTACCCCGCATAGCGGGCTAGCATCACCAAATTCACCCTCTGGGGACCCATTCTACTTAGACACCCTATTTCAAGGCTTGCCCATATAAAGCAACCACAATTCTACCAAGCGCCTATTCATGTTCTATAACCACTTATCTAATTCCTGATTCTCCGATGATATATAATAAATTTTATCAGCCAATCAGAGCCAATCAAAGATTATGTGGATTCAAAGAGTTCAGAAAGGCGTTCCTCGATTCTTGGGTTTTTATTAGATTTGGTCTATTTTTGCTACACAAATAGGGTCCTTCTGTGGACTAATATCAAATAGCAGCTTCGGAAGCGAGACACATACCTGCTGATGCTAACAACTATTCACTTGAGAGTTGAGAAAAACAGGTCGAAATCTTATTAAATAATGTACCGTAATTAATGGGTGTAAGATTAATTTTAAGGGAACAGTGTCTCCCTATAATCGGTTCGATTTGATTTGACTCGGAAAATCATGGGTTGGTCTGCAGAGAACCAGAACAACGATTCTATAGAGTGTGGTCTTGTTAAGGCTCTGAATTGGTATAACTGTTTGTTTCTAAATAATACTATAATTCGTTCAACGCTTCCAGCATAAAATGTCGAATCGCTACAAATAATATACTACATTCTTACACAATCAGGTCTGTTTTTGTACATATGGGATTCAGCTGATAAGAAAATCGGATGTTTCGAGAGTAATGGTTTTTGAATATTGTTCGTGTCTGTCGTCCAGAGAATTCCAAATCTTTGGAAGATAGTGTTCGAGTTAGCTATCAGACATGATAGTCTATGCAAATATGGACATACGCGTCGCACCCGGAGGGAATTTGTGAGACCTACATTTTTTGTTAGCATAAACACTTAACTTTCAGAATCCGTATATTGGATTTGTCAGATAGACGGACCTTTTTCTCCCCCCGTGGTTTTTTTGAGGCAGCCGGTGAAAATAATAGGTCATTTTCTAAAAATAAAGCCGACATATTTGACAAATTATATTCCCACCTTTCGAGAAGAGATATTCGTCCAATGTTGATACACGGGAATGGGGCAGTAACCAGAGTAAGATAATATACGTGTAACCAGAGTAAGGTAATATACGTGTAACCAGAGTAAGGTAATATACGTGTAACCATTGAATCTCGGAATGAAAGTCATGACGTCAAAATAATTTTAGGGTGAGAAGATTAAGACGTTTCACACAAAGCGTTGTCTTTCGTTTATTATAAGACCAAAAAGACGGTTGTGTCCAGTTATTGTATACCATAGGAAACTACTGCCAATTAGCTAAGTCGTCATACTTTTATGCAAAAAAAAAACAAATGCGACATGAGGATACACCTGAAATGTCTTGTCGTGACGCTGCAAAAGAACCAATGCGTTGTGATTATATATTCTCTGGATACACATCTATGTGTATAATAGGCAGGTTTCGTACATCTCGCCGCTGGAGTTCTAATTCAGTGGGGTTGAACCCAGTTCTGGTTAAAACACAGATTCGACAGCTATAACGCTGTACTAAGTCTGGAATATTTTTTGGGGGGATCCCTGTTACCACAAGCAAGCATTACGTCAGTCGCAACCAATCAGAACTTTGTATCAATAGAGCGATGTATCCATTTGGGCGAGTGGTGGATAATAATTATACAGGCGATATCTGTCATTGGTAAAGTTATATATGTTAAGATCCAGAAGATTCCCGGCATCACTTACTAAGTTCACAACCTCGTAAGTCCTGACACTCATATAAAATAAAGGTGGGGACAATTACAAATGGGCGTTTATTGGTTAAATTTATGTAGAAGATTTAACAACTGGTGACTCAAAGATGAAATAATATTTTCAGTAATATATCCAATTAAAATTGAAGTTAGAAATCTGTAAAGTTAGTAAAATGTGTATACATATGGCTCACCTGATTCGGCTCATCAATCCGTCTACAACAAAGACATCAATTAAACTTGTATCCAGAGCGTAAAGTGCATCGCCGGACATCATGATTGTCTTCCACAAACAAGAGCAGATAAGACATGCATACAGTAGATGCGACGCAATGTGTTTGTGAATATACATTCTTTTATGAAATTTACTAAAATTCAGCCGCGACACTAAAAAAAGTGTGAATGCGCTCGGACGATTTTGTTCGTTTTAAACTGATGTGACTGTTGCTACCAGTTATAATGCGCACGATGACACAGTAACTATAAACAAGCAGAATTAATATTCCGCTCTGTTTACAGGCGATCGGAAAATCATGATTGAGTTTGAAATGAAGCTGTTATTGGGCACTAATGGACAATCTGTCCACCCCTTTGCTTTGATATCCCGCTGGGCTAAAATAATATTTATGTTTACTTTTAACAGGTAAATGTGTACATTAATATTAACAGCCATTATCTCGTACTGAATCAGGGAATCGCTTTCACTGATGAATTATTCACGTGTTATAGAATTATATTCTCTTGGGCTTTGTCCTTTGCTTTGGTCAAATAGAAAGTTTTTTTAAGTTCAGATAATTTCGCTGATGTCGTTAGAGAGTTTCCGCTTCTAGCGAGTGTACGAATATAGGTTTTCTACGTATATATATATGTCCTCGGTAACAGTACTACGTATATAATATATCCCCGTGTATCATGCGGATGGGACTAGATTTCGATCAGGTGGTTACTTGTATATATACACCATGTAAACGACAGAACACAAGTTTCAATAAAACAAAATGAAAACAATTCAATTCAGTTGTTGAATTATTGGCACACAACAGTTGAGTGTATGCCTCGACAATTTTTGATTATAGGCAGATGCTACATCCAGCATTAACCTTTTCGCGATTTGTTAATATCAGATTTGACAATAGGACATACATGCACAATTAGCAGAATGTTACTCAAAGTAGAATTACACCCCGCATCTAAGCATACAGCTAGATAGCTGCGTGCACGCGCAGTCAATGACTTATGGAATTACTGGACTAAATGTTTTTTCATAGACATCAGTGTTAACGTTTCAGCCAAATTCACAAAATTGAAGCATGTGGCCATTTCAGTGATCTTTACCCAGGTAAACTGACACCAAATGATTTTTCAAATGTCTGATGTGAAAGTCATTCTTCCTTTACACGGTGCATTCGCCCCCACCCCAACTCTGGGACTCATTTATCTCTCTGATTGGGGGGGGGGACAAACAACTGCATGATACAAGGTCAGGGTGGGTCTGAGCGTCGATAGCAGATGTTTCCAAATCCATGTAAAAAAAAAATCCAAATCAATGTTTGAATATAAATCATGATTAATAACATGATTTTAAATCTAAATGTACCTGCTTATAAACTGGACGAATATTATATTAATCAAAAGAAGGGGCCGGGCTCATAGTTTCAATATTTACCAATATTTTTTCTTTTATAACACGAGATCTTGGTGTGGGTCCCACTTTCTACGAGAACAAAATTGCACTGACAAATTAAAGATTTTTCACCCGTTCCCATTGTTGTTTTTGACATTTAATTATCGCTACATAATATGTTGCCAACGTCAGCTCATTTAATTATTCTGGTGCTTTAAATGGTATGAATATTGAAAGCCAGATAAACAGATATCCTGTATTATTGTATGATGTTCATCGCTGGGTAGATGGGACATTGGGTTACTGCGACCTATATACCGATATAATGAAACGCTGAGTAATTGAACATAACATTCTAATTATTACAAAACAAGTATTCACCTTTGAGATTATAACATTTTATTTCTATAGATGATTGTTTCTGCAACATTGGCTTGTAATACGCTCCAGTGTCTGGGTAATACCATGTTAACCTGCTCCAATAGTATAAAAGACGATGTCTTTGATAGTTTGGTGGTATGTCATTCAAGGATGAAGGTATGCGTTGTTATCATCCACTCCCGAGTTTAGTGTCAGTACGTGTGCAATGCGATTCAAGAAAACGGCAAGAAATGTGTATTTCACTGTGTTTGTTTCAAGAACAAGTTATAGTCTTGACGGTAGATATGTAACCCGTTTTAAACAAGGACAGGTGAAATATTTTCATTTTTCTAGTTGGAGTTATTCTCTGCCAATCATTTGTAACCGTAACCGCGAAAACACGTCGCATTTTTGAAACGACTTCCAAATGTAACTTTGTAACCTGTTTTTAACAAGGATAGGTGAAATATTTTCATTTTTCTAGTTGGAGTTATTCTCTGCTAACCATTTGTAACCGTAACCGGGAAAACGCGTCGCATTTTTTAAACGACTTCCAAATGTAACCGTAACCGCGAAAACACGTCGCATTTTTGAAACGACTTCCAAATGTAACTTTGTAACCTGTTTTTAACAAGGATAGGTGAAATATTTTCATTTTTCTAGTTGGGGTTATTCTCTGCTAATCATTTGTAACCGTAACCGCGAAAACGCGTCGCATTTTTTAAACGACTTCCAAATGTAACCGTAACCGCGAAAACACGTCGCATTTTTGAAACGACTTCCAAATGTAACTTTGTAACCAGTTTTTAACAAGGATAGGTGAAATATTTTCATTTTTCTAGTTGGAGTTATTCTCTGCCAATCATTTGTAACCGTAACCGCGAAAACACGTCGCATTTTTTAAACGACTTCCAAATGTAACCGTAACCGCGAAAACACGTCGCATTTTTGAAACGACTTGCAAATGTAACTTTGTATTTCCTAATGTAAAAAAAAAAGGGCGCATTTGTAACCGGTTTACTGGTCGCAGCTAACGTACGAGCAAACGTTGAATAGACTTTGAACAAAATCGACTTGGAAAAAAATGCACGACGTATTTGTAACCCAGTAACTGGTTACAATTGCGTCGTATTTTTTTTCTGCACCAAAATCTGACATATATGCTTGACGGCGATGGCTTTGAACGTTGGGGAAAATCCTTCAAATGTAAAGGTCGAACGAGAGGTGCGCCATTATGATCCCACATGCTAGCTAACAAGATTGGTGTTATGTCTCAGGCACATGGTCGGAATGAATAGTGGTGTTTCCAAGAAACCACTCGGAGTACCCAACATGTGAGTTGAACTTTGATTTTAATATCTGGGGTCAATATTATGAAGCGTTTTCTTTGTAAGAATCTACAATTGTTTGTTACAAATAACAATTTATCATTCCGCTAATACTATTAACCTACGATTACAAACATAAATCACAAATAGTACATGTTCTTTGTATTTACAATTATCTCCCAATCACAAAGAATGTTCGAGTACTATGAAAGTTAATTGAAAGTTATAACGTTAAGGAACGTGATTAGAATGTCTTCGTGTTGTGTGTCCAACATAATTTTTCAGTTTTCGCACCCTTAACCCTTTGAACCCGTAACACCGATATTTAGGTGCAAACGAACCGTGACTATATCCCGTAACACCGATATTTCGGTGCAGCGACGACATGATTCGGTAGCAAATTTATATATAGTATAACGAGCGTCTGACCCACTGATTTATATTTAAATTGCCCCCACATATGTCAGCGGCGCCCATGGTGCGTATGGAATGGTTGACAGCTAGTATCGGGTAGAAATATATGCGCATGCGCATAGCATATAATCTACAAAAACATACGATATTTTAAGCGAACTGTGCCGCTATATTTACGGCATATAATTTCGTGTTCCCCGTGTGTGTACAGAACAGACATAATTTAGACACACAATTTCAGTTTAAATTACCCTCGCGTATATTAACCAGTGTTCTGCTACATATGGGGAAGGGTCTATCGCATATGGAGTTGATTTATTCGCGCATGCGCAGACTAGCGCAATGACAAATAAATGGTTTATAACGTACTTATACACGACATACTCACTAATATATATATTTAAATTGGCCTATTGAAGTCAGCGCTGGCAAAGGTGTATATATGCCCGCTAGAAACGGCTAGGAAAATATGCGCATGGGCGCAGGCTATAATTCATTTTTTTAAATGCATTTAAGTGAAATGTGGCGCTATATATGACATTTTGTTGCATGTTTCACATGTTAGTACAGTAGACACAATCTAGACAGCTTACTTGAACAATGGGGCCACGATAGGTTACGGGAAATTACGTTGTTTCTGGTCTCTGTAATGTCAGTCTCTGTTGTGCCACATGGAGCAAAAAGTCTATCGCATATCAAGTTGACTTACTCGCGCATGGTCAGGTATATCTTAATTTCACATTAGGATATTGGTTGCATCGAAACGCAATTCGCTGATGTATAATTACAACGTTATAAGCTAGAATTCGTTTATCCTGCAAATTTCGGGTAGTTGCCTAGTAACCGTTTGTAAGGCGAGATCGGGTGGCAAAGTCTCCCGATCTTACAGTGGTCCGTGCATGCATATATCATGCCTGCACAGTTTCAGGTAGGTGTCCCCTTTCAACATAACCAACACCATGCGACTAGACACTGTCTAAATTAAGGCAAAACATACCACTGAATGGTTAGTGCAATTATGTCATTCGATCAGTTGTGGTATTTGCTTAGCAACCGTTGCTACCCTTAAATGGGATATTTTGTTCACTATTCTGGTCGGGTATATCTCAGATTTCACGTTAGGGTAGTACCTTCATCAAAAAACGCAATCACTGAGGTTGAATTACGACGCTATAAGCTATATTTACATTTTCCAGTCAATTCCGGGTAGTTTCCTAGCAACCGTTACCAAGGAGTTGCCGCGAGGCAAAGTCTCGCGATCTTATAATGATCGCTGATCCATGGGGGACAAACCTGTAAAGTTTCAGACCGGTGTCGCAATTTGAACATAATCAACACCATGCTACTAGACACTGTCTAATTTAAGCGGACATACCACTGGGAGCCCCGGGTCAGGGTGTCGATCACTGTGGGGCGCCAGGGTTCAAAGGGTTAACCCGGATAATATACCCATCTATGATACGCAGGGACGTGGCGACAAGGGGTCGATTCACCCCCTTGTGAAAATGTTTTGTCAGCTGGAAATCTCTCAAGTACAACCCACAGGGACGTCGCGACAAGGGGGTTGGGTTATGTTTCTCGCCCAAACATTTTATCAACAGTTGGAAATTTGATACCTGAAACAAATTGAATTGGAAATTTTACAACAACAATAGGTTGAACTTGTTCTCTTATTTTGTTTTTCCAACAATTTATTAGAGGGTATGTGTTTGTTTTAGACCAACATTTGCATATTTACTCCTTTGGTCAAAAGTTTGGATTGAAATGGCCTATATTTAGAAATTGTCAAACCTTAGGGGGTGTCAGCTTGGATGTGAGGTAGTAGTATGTTTTCCTTGTAACTACTAAAATTACCCAATTTATTGAAAGTTACAACGTTAAGGAACTTGTCTAGAAGGTCTATATAGGGTGTCAAACATAAATTGTCGATTTTCACACCCTTAAACCGGACCATATAACCATCTGATTCGTAGGGATGAAGCGCCCCCACCCCCTTATGAAAATGTTTTATCAATGGAAATCTCATAAACAGTGACATGACGATAGTGGTCTTGGGAACACGATGCCTGGCACATTACAGCTGTTCAGAATAGGAAGGGTCACGATAAAGGACACGAATTCCAAGATGCAAGCACATTTTTCACAAATGACTACATCATAAATGCAGTGACGCGGCAAGATGGTCTCTTTGGTGCGCCAACGTCGATATCCAACTGTATCCCCACCCCTCAATCAGAAACTTCTATTTCTGTGAAATGTAATTGTTTACCCAGGTTGGCTTCTGATTTTCCAGCTGTAACATTAAGCTGTCCACCCCCCTTGTGTTGGACATTTTGACTAAATATGACTAACTTAGTCTTAGTCACAAACATTTTGATTAACTTTGGTCAAGTATTGGAATTATTTGCACATAATTCCGCAACTTACATTTTCGCCTTCCCAGTGACTAAGAAAAGTTATGACTAAATCCTGGCCATTTTGACTAATTAGTCGTTTTGAATCCCCATTTCTTAGTCGTTATGACTAACATCACCCTAGTAATTTTGACAAATGTTATGCCTCAGTCATGTTGGCTGAACTAAGTTAGTCATCCTGGGGAACAACGTTTGATTAACATATGTTAGTAATATTGACTAACTTTTGTTATCAGCGTAGAACAATTAAAATACTCGCCTCTTGATATACAATTCCATCGCTATGTGGAATTTATAGGCATTTTTTTTATTCAAAGGGTGCATATTGAAATTATAGGATGAACACCCCATCACCAAACGGAGCCCATATAACCACGTCCCTATCTCGATATATTATAAGATATCGGAGCAGTTTGAAATTATAAAATGACCACCCCTCCTATAACCGAGAGCCTTATCACGTCCCTGCTTCGATACTGTGATGGGCACCCCCTCATAAAAATGGAACCACGTTCCTGCCTCGGTGTGCTATGATAAGAGTAGCGGATCAGTTTGAAATCATAGGATGGGCACAATATATATAATGTTATACCATCAAAATAATATTTTGTTTTCACAAACTGAAAGGTTGTAATTTGTGAAAACAATGATACTAAATTGGTTGTAGTACTCGATATTACACTGACTTGTACTTACATACACACTCTACAAACGAACAGTTTATTAGTTAACTTTGCGCAGACAACTGGTCATCAACTTAGCAATCCGTGTACCGATCGACCACCTCTCAACTTATGTTTGGTTAATTCTTTTGTAACTTTGGCTTGCCGTGATTCAATATATTGTGAAACACTCACAGGTAACGGTTTGCCCGTAAGCAATCTACAATAATCAGAGATTTTGTTAGCTCATCGTTTCATAGTACCGGCGATATCACTAATCACACAATAATAGCACGCATTGTAACTTTCCCATATAAATTGTTGTCAGTTATTTTAGCTCTATATACATGTCCGTCTAGTTTGAACTGGTATGCAGATAACACTGATAACGGGTGAATGGGAGCAGAGTGGTGAGTTAGTTTTTTCTATGTTTTAGGGGATTCACCCCTCGCCCAGTCTAAGGTATTACAATAATACGGCTAAATTTTCCCTGTAATATGAAACCACTGTGATAGTTAACACAAATTTGTAATTACAAATTAATAAATACTATTTATATTTACAGGTACAAAATTGTTCATAGTATTGACCCCAGGCCTGGCTGTTCTTCGCGCTGAATATGTCATCCTTGTGCTGATGGCATTCAGGTTTTCTTGAAACATACCGGCCACTACCCAGCTCGTGTTTGATAACACAACACCGTCATTAGCACACAAAGAAAGCAACGCCACGCATAACATCCTGGTGTAGGGGCGGTGCAGTTCATGACACATTTCATTTCCACTATCATGACGAATGCCCACAAGCTAGCACCACGTGTATTGTTCTTATCTCATAGGAGCTCATCGACGAGACGACTCTTGGTCGTCGAAAACATTGCTTATGATAATGGCCAATGCAAGAACTGTGGGTATACATCATGGTCTTCTACGAACTTGACAGAGAGGCATCGATCAAAGGGAAAGCTAGTAACCCTCAAAACCATACATTAGTCGTACAGGTACGTCAATGCGCTCGGTGAGTATGTGAATTGGCGAACCATTTATTGAGAAGTTGCTAACTGACTGGGAAGATTACCACCGAGAAAGGCGTAGATTGAGATGACCACATGACAGCTAGTATATTCATCGACCATATGCTTTTCTAGTTTATCTCGCAAGATGACGCTCAAGTCCCAAGAATATGGATAAGAAAATTCTTTCGGAGCAAAATCGTGAGATGGAAACCGACATATGTATTGATTGATACGTTCTGATTAGTGGGAACCTTCTCACATGAAGTGTATTGAATACGTTGTTGGGTGAGTAAGATAGCTTAACCAGATAAAGAGACGGACGCTGGTCCAGATAATTATGACTGTGGAAAATCAAAATAAGCTCAGGTAGTTGTCCTTAATCATGCAAGTCATAACATGTCTATTCGGCGCACCTATGGTTACAGACATTGTCGGCGTTTACTGGCGAATGGAATTCGAAATGCCACTGCGCAATAAATCATTGTATTTTGGGTTTTCATCCTCCCAAGTTATCGCTAGCTGTGCTATGCGTCTGAAATCGTTTTACATATTGACATTATGACAACAATGAAAATTATAATGTGAACATACCGACGATTTTTTTCAATTTCTGGCCACTAGTTTGGCCGCCATCTTGGCTGTGTGTATCAATTGCTCAACTCAAATGAATACTTCTTATTAATGTTCCATACCCATATGTACATATTGGTGCAATTCACGTAACAATAACGCACATTATAAGAAATTAAAGGAATATCAACATGTTTTCAAATTTCGGTCTCAATTTTAGTAACCATCGTATAATTGGGAAGCTATTTATTGAAGGGGATATAAGGTAATTACTTTTCCTCAGTATTGCCAACTCAACTGTAAGCATGATAGATTTGTCGTATCAATAACGCGCATTTGTGATAATATGAGGGATTTTCGGTGATGTTTTCAAATTATGTGCGCCTTTTTGGGGGCCATTTTGGATTTGGGAACATTTTGTTGGATGCGGTATAAGGAAAGTACTTCGGCTTAGTATTCCCTACTCACAACAGTAAGCATGGCTGGAGTTGTCGTCACAATAGCGCTCACTAATGTAATATTTCAATTTATGGTCGCCATTTTGGCCACCATCTTGGATTTGGGTGAATATTCCTCAACTGAAGTATAAGAGGAAGCCGCCATGATCTTTTCTTGTTAACAACCAAAAACAATTGAGGAGACTTTAAGGAAGAACATTATTTCGCGTGAAGTTGTCCTGCATGGGGTGGGGGTGCAAAGATTGACCAATATCTCCGGGACTATGCAAAGTTCTCCGTCAGAACAGATAAGAACATCAAAGAGTTCCCATGTTTTGAACTACATGGTGAGGCCGAATAGACACTCGAGTAATGATATGTCACAACGCATACACGTATATGGATGTCACCCCTTCCGTACAGGGTATATGAAATTCACGATCAAATTGTGCAACTTTAAACATTTCTTTCGAATATACTCATTGACGAGTAGTTCTCTTTAGAAAAGGTCTGATAATATGTTGAACAATGGCCATGCATACTTTTTTTCAAAATATGCTCTCTGATGAACATTTCCCACCAAATAATAGGAACATAGTCGTTTGCACCTTTGCATTGTCCTTTGCTTTTATATCCCGAACGTTATATCAGATGAGAAATATATAATTCCAATGCGTAGCTGACGCGCGAAATCAGAAATACAATTGTCAAACTGTTTTCATCTTCGATACTTTGTTCCAGATATGAACATCACATATTCTGTTTATTCGAGCGATGTGTATACATGAACGCTAAATTGCGCATTGGGACAGCTATACTCACATGATGAATTATTCCCTTTCCCAAGGTACAGTATTTGAAATCCTTGATGAATTTCGCCTAAAGCGTCACAGTGATCATGCCCGTATTACAGTGCAGCTGCCCCATGCGTGAATACCAGATCAGAAAGTATGTGATGAAGGATTCAATACCATCTATTTTCATTACACATTTTAATCAAAAATAATCTAACAACTGTACCACAATGTGTCGCCATCAACCATAATTGGGGGGTAACCAATTCCGGTTGACCACAATGTTTCGCCATCAAAGTTTCTTATACCAGCCTTGTATTTGAATCCCGAAATCGGAGGTATGAATCCTTACCATACTGACAGCAGCGAGCAATGAATCCAACTTGGCGCATGTACGTGGCCTGAATCCCGCGTAGCGATGGGGGGGGGGGGGTTGACACACGGCTAGGTGTTCTTGTTTGAAAATGTTTGAGATCCTGATGTCGGGTATCAAGTCACTTGTGTTAATTAGTTTCGGGTGTTAGCGTAGTAGTTACTCACTAGTTTCCGGCGAAAAAATAGGCAAATAACTACACGAAATACTAATATGCATGTACCTACTTTGTGTACATGTACTATATACACAGGTGATCAAATATATTATATCAAAAGGTACATAATTATTTTCATTACTTGCGCCAGTCCATGCTGGACGCAAGTAATGTTTTCGGTCCGGATATCTGTTTATCTGTTTATTTGTCTGTTTATCTGTCCTTCCGTGAATATGTTACGTCATACCGGAAGTACATAATGTACAGAATGCACATGCGCTAATATGAAATGGTTGCACGAATTGTTTTATTTTGGTAATAAATCGTTCATAAAAGAACAATATTGAAAGATTTCTTTCTGGAAACCGATAAAGACCCCATGACGTCACGACGCACATCAGGACGTCACAGGGCACGCAAAACACCAGACATGATTGCGTCGATGTCCAGACAGCTGAGACTCGTATTACACCGGCAGGCTAAACCGATCCATCTGCCAACAGCTTCGTGTTTTATTATTATAAATATATATATGGTCTCATATATATATATATATATATATATATATATATATATATATATATATATATATTAGCAGGTGGACCCGACTTCGTCCGGGCTGTTTCCCCTCTGCTTTTCGGCGAATTGCGCGATTTGACCTTGAATTGTCCATTTTGAAGGTCAAGGTCAGGTAGGGTAACGATTTGACCCGTCCAAAACACTGCCCGGACAAAAGTACCCGACAAAAGTACCCGTCGAAACCCTTTACCCGATTTGACCTCGAATTGATAATTTTGAAAGTCAAGGTCAGGTCGGGGTCTGCTTTTCGGCGAATTGCGCGATTTGATCTTGAATTGTCCATTTTGAAGGTCACGGTCAGGTGGGGTCACGATTTGACCCGTCCAAAACACTGCCCGGACAAAAGTACCCGACAGAAGTACCCGTCGAAATCCATCCGGTTTTACCCGATTTAACCTTGAATTGATCATTTTGTAGGTCAAGGTCAGGTCGAGGTCACGATTTGACCGTTCGATTTGACCTTGAATTGTCCATTTGCGATTTGACCCTGAATTGACCCGATTTCAAGGTCAATGTCACGTCGCACGGGCAAAGACCCGACTTCGTCCGGGCTGTTTCCCCTCTGCTTTTCGGCGAATTGCGCGATTTCGCAGGTGGACCCGACTTCGTCCGGGATACTCGGGCGTTCGACCTCGAAATGACCCGATTTCAAGGTCAAGGTCACGTCCGGGCTGTTTCCCCTCTGGTGGACCCGACTTCGTCCGGGCTGTTTCCCCTCTGCTTTTCGGCGAATTGCGCGATTTGACCTTGAATTGTCCATTTTGAAGGTCAAGGTCAGGTGGGGTCACGATTTGATCCGTCCAAAACACTGCCCGGACAAAAGTACCCAACAAAAGTACCCGTCGAAATCCATCCGGTTTTACCCGATTTGACCTCGAATTTATCATTTTGAAGGTCAAGGTCAGGTGGGGGTCACGATTTGACCCGTCCAAAACACTAAGTGGACAAAAGTGACTCTATGTATCAAATTTCGTCGAAATCCCATCAAAATTCGCGATTTGACCTTGAATGTGGACCCGACTTCGTCCGGGCTGTTTCCCCTCTGCTTTTCGGCGAATTGCGCGATTTTACCTTGAATTGTCCATTTTGAAGGTCAAGGTCAGGTGGGGTCACGATTTGACCCGTCCAAAACACTGCCCGGACAAAAGTAACCAACAAAAGTACCGTCGAAATCCATCCGGTTTTACCCGATTTGACCTCGAATTGATCATTTTGAAGGTCAAGGTCAGGTCGGGGTCACGACTCGACCCGTCCAAAACACTCAGTGGACAAAAGTAACCCCACGTATCAAATTTCGTCGAAATCTCATCAAATGGTCACGTCGCACGGGCAAACGAATAGGCTTACGACACTCCCCATACCAAAGTAACCCCAGACACTAATTTTCATCGAAATCGCGTGATACTCGGGCGCTCGACCTTGAAATGACCCGATTTCAAGGTCACGTCACACGGACAAATTAATATGCCCATGCCACTCCCCGGCCGAAAGTACCCCCACATACCAAGTTTAATCGAAATCGACTCGGCCGTTTTCGAGTCCATCGCCAACAGACAGACAGACACACAGACAGATTTCCCAAAATATATAATAGACTAGAAGGGGACCCGACTTCGTCCGGGCTTTGACCTTGAATTGTCCATTTTGAAGGTCAAGGTCAAGTGGGGTCACGATTTGACCAGTCCAAAACACTGCACGGACAAAAGTACCCGACAAACGTGCCCGTCGAAATCCATCCGGTTTTACCAGATTTGACCTTGAATTGATCATTTTGAAGGTCAAGGTCAGATCGGGGTCACGATTTGACCCGTCCAAAACACTCAGTGGACAAAAGTAACCCTATGTATAAAATTTCGTCGAAATCCCATCAAAATTGGCGATTTGACCTTGAATTGACCCGATTTCAAGGTCAGTGTCACGTCGCACGGGCAAATGAATATGCTTATGAGACTCCCCATACGAAAGTACCCCCACATACCAAGTTTCATCGAAATCCCGTGATATTCGGGCGTTTGACCTTGAAATGACCCGATTTCAAGGTCAAGGTCACGTCGCACGGACAAATTAACAGGCCCATGCCACTCCACGGCCGAAAGTACCCCCACATACCAAGTTTCATCGAAATCGGTTCTGTCGTTTTCGAGTCCATCGCGAACAGACAGACATACACACACACACAGACACACACACACAGATCTTCCAAAAATATATAATAGACTAGCCGATGAGCCCGACGTTGTCCGGGCTATTCATCCGGGCTATTCAAAAACCAAATTTCAAGTCGTTAGCTCCACCCGTTTCCGAGATCTGGTATGCGCATGCGCGAAGCTGGCGTCGCACGGGCTCGGCGACCCGATAAAATTCGTATCCGGGGCAAGATACATTCACATACCAAATTTCAAGTCGATAGCTCCACACGTTTCCGAGATCTCGTCTGCGCATGCGCTGCACTGGCGTCGCACGAGATCGGCGACCCGATAAAATTCGTATCCGGGGCAAGATACATTCACATACCAAATTTCAAGTCGATAGCTCCATCCGTTTCCGAGATCTCGTCTGCGCATGCGCTGCACGGGCGTCGCACGGGCTCGCCAATACGACAACGTCCACCGCCTGGTCAAACTACACACACGTACCAAGTTTCGTCCCGATCGGTCGAGAATCGTAGATTTGTATTAATGACAAACATACAGACAAACATACAGACAGACAGACAAACAAACAGACAGAGGTCTTCAAAATATATATGAGACTAGCAGGTGACCCGACTTCGTCCGGGCTTTGACCTTGAATTGACCGTTTTGAAGGTCGAGGTCACGATTTGACCCGTCGAAAACACTCCCCCGATAAAAGTATCCGTAAGTATCAAATGTCGTCGAAATCCGTTAATTTTTTAATTTAATTTGAGTTAATTCTGCCTTTTTAATCAAGAGACATGATGGTACCCGTCCCGTGGTGGTACCCGTCCCTAAAAGAGGTACGTTTGTGGGTACCCGTTTCAAGGTGAAGATCACCTCGGGCGGAACGTCCTAAGTACGTCACACAACACGCTCATGTCTGGATACAGTCTTACACGCACACGCCCAGACCCAGACGTAATAATCACATAACACACATACGCTCTTTATCGACGACACTGCGGATACGAACGCTCTTTAACTATCAACGCGATTAACTCCACCGTGCCAATGGCGGTAATTTGTGTGACTGAAAGTGGAGAAGGAGTGCTCTGACGTTCTCAGAAGCGGTGCGATGACACTTCATCTGGAATTTTACCCTTAGATAGGAAGTTTGGGCTCAATCCTTCCGGCAGTTTTCGAGTTCATTGCGATCACACACACACACACACACAGGTCTTCCAAAATATATGATTGATATATATATTAAATTAAAAGTGGGCAATAATACTGCCCATTAGAAGCCTATTTATGTAACTTGAAACTCGGGAAATGAGTTGAGATCAAGTCTAAAAGCGTGCGGAATCTTTTTTTTCCGCAGAGACAGTGAGGGGCGAACATATTTCTGGAAACCTTCTTCGAAGTTCAAAACAATTTCCGAAAGATCCTGGTGCATATTTATAAACCATGTCCGGCCAAACAGTCGAGCGCATGGTTCAATTGAGAAACTATTACAATGAAAAATGTGAATGTGGAAACATGGATTATTAAAATGCCTTATTTATTAACTGGGAAAACAAGCTTTCTCATTCTCAACTCATTAGACATATTGATGATATGTCCCCGAAGACTGTAGATCAATCACTAAGGGCATCTTCACATTTAAACACTTTAAACCAAAGACTAACGTGTCAGTTACTTAATTTTGTCGGTATTTGTAATTGACTTCGATGGTTTTTGCCGCTGAAGTGCAATGGCATACACAAATCATTCTAGTCAAACTAGTAATTTAACCCATTGGTATATAATATATAGCATCATCGGCAACCAATCGCCTTCACACCCTTCATATCAGCGATGGGTTAGTCTCACTTTGCAGACATGCGGCAGGGGATTAACTCAAGGTGCGACCGTTTGTGTTGTTACAACGCTGGCAATTAGGCCGATCCAAGTTAAGCGTTAGGTTCAGGCCAACTTGTTATACTAAGGCCACGGTCACCGGTGTCACTTGTTTTTCGCGCATATGTAACTAATTTGATTTTTTAGACAGTGCAATTTTTTTTGGATTGGGTGGGATTCGAACCCCGGCCCATGACGGCGAGCGCGCCTTGCGACTCAAAGTCCGGCGTCAATACCACACGGCCACCGAAGCAACCACAAAAAAGGAAGCTCAAATGGCCGCTGTATTCTGACGTCGTACTTAGGTAGCAATACACGATTTCTGGCCATTTTCACCATTTTGACGGGGGTACTGTATTACACCCTTCTGCTGCACCATGGTCATTGATAAACAGCACATGAGTGTTTGGTTACAAGATACAGAAATGGTCAGAGAATAATTCGTCTGTCTTTTGGAAAAAAATTGCATCATCACAAGTTGAATTATCTCCCTTAGACTGATTTTTTTAAATCTTCATTTTAGCCATTTTTTTGACCGAAATTGGCCGTTTTCGGTCGCATAGCTAACCATGACAGAGCGAATGTCAGTCTATGGATGTTGTTGATCAGCAAAGTGCCAACGTTTTACAGTATGAAATAATCGCTATATATATACCGTTGTCGTTCCAAAACCACACCAGTTCTTCCGAAAGCCCGTGCCGATATACACTGTTGGGCCAAGGACCACGAACCACGTATATAAGGGTGGCACAGGAAACTACAACTAAGGATAGCGGGCTCCCATCCAAACATATTCCGGCTGATAGACTTCATAAAGAAGGAATAAGCATTCAATGAATGTAAAATAGTACAGATAAGTGCGGGCGGCAAAGTGAAACCACAGAAAAGAAAGTATCGTGCCTTGGAAAATTCAAGACGGCATTTCAAGAGAGTGTACTTGGCAGGCGAAATAGACGAAGTAGAGTTCCTGAATGAAATGGCCAAGTTATGCGGTCACTGGGCATGTTTGTTGTCATTGTTTCTAATTCGTTAATGTTTGTACCTCGGTTATATAATATTTGCATGCATTTATTATTATCCATAACTAATAAACAGTCATAAATGCAATCCAAACCTCCGTTATTTCCCATAATCAAAAGGGCAGAACAAAACCAGAATCCAATCAAACCAACTAGGAAGGGCCTAAGTAGTCATTAAGAGGATTATTCACACCTCTACCATAACCTACCGAAAACAATAGGTGTCTGCAAAACGGGACGACCCCTCAGCGATGTCTATATTGTTCTATAAATATGTCAAACATCTCGTACGGTATTACTAAGACCATCATTAGTGTAACCAGATTTGTTATCGATCTCTCAAACGAGGGGCCAGCACCCGTGGTTCAAACTCTTGTTGGCAAGACACCACAAAAAAATGCCAAACGTGTGATGGGCGCAAGTATAGGCAGCTCCAGTGAGTGCATTCTGGTTGTTACATGTATTTACCATACAAGGTAAGGCTTCGTGTGTGTCACCGCACAACTGCGAGGGATGAGAGTCACACATTGTGCGCCTCGTTTTCCATGAGGTGCGATCTGAAGAGACTTCAAGGGAGTGGCGAATGGGACCCTGGTAGTTGAGTGGGCTATACGGACAGTGCTTAGTCGTTTTCCTGTGAGTAATATTGCCAAAACACACTGTTATGGCCCGGCCTTCATCCTAAGTATATGTAGGTGGTTGGGCTAGCCCGGCTCAATCGTGGCATGCCCTTCCGGCCGAGAAAGTTGTTTCTGCAGTAGTTATATGGCTATTGCTATTTGTCCGGCCGGCCGGACGAATAACTTAGAAACCATTTTCAGCTATTCGTTCGGATGGCCGGTCGGACGAATAGCATTATTATGGGAGGCCGAATTCACATTTAATAGTTGTTTTACGCTTAAGCATACTAAAGGAACGCTCTTTATTGCTCATATTTGTCCCTTTTTCAAAAGTCGTCATTATATTCTACGGGTCAATTTATCCCCGTGTTCAATTTTTACCGACAAGATTGGGACAGTTTTTGGGGATATAATTAATTATTTCATTAAATTAAGTAATTAAATTAAGGAATTTGGTGCCTTTTTAAGAATATGATGTCAACGGAACCTATCTAGTAAGATTCCCATGCATGGTCAAATAACTCATACAAGTATGTACAAAATTTCAGCTCCGATAGTCCAGCCGTTTCTGCATAAACAATCAGTTCTTGATTACCACCGATAGATAAAAGTTATGCTATGCAATGTCCCACTTGTGATGTCAAAAGAGGGAACATTAACGATCCAGACTGAATAATCCATGATGGAATATTCAGTCGCATCAATCGGCATAACCTCAGTTACGGGCGGCCTATCACAAAATAATTTTCGCCAACGTCCTCAGTGGATTAGCGGGCATCGATAATGACTGAGAAAAACCGGTGTAATCCTTTAACCTCTTCGCTGCTATGCATGACGTAAAAGTCCGTATATAATTGTTAGCACTGTTAAAGAAATGAAATCGGATCTCAAACTATAAAAAGGTCAGATATTGATAGCGCTGATACCAGTCTCTTTGAAAAGTCGACGAAAATCCTATATCGGATGTACATGTACGTCTCTAGAACTCTAGAAGGCATTCTCTCCATTTTATTGAAGAATGGCGCAGACTACGCGCGATTTCATTGGTTTATGGCATAACAGATCACTTCACAGATCTGATGTCAATGACGCGTTGACAATTTGCCCACGAATTGTCAAACTCAAATATAATTGTTGGAAAACAGAATACAGGCGATATATCCATAATTCATTTTACTCATCGCAATATATATAGGACTGCAGAGACGTGGCGACAGGGGGGTTTGGGGGGGGGGGGGTGTCTCACCCCCCCAACTTTGGTCAAATTTTTCAACAGTTGGAAATTTCATACCTGCCAAAACATTAATTGGAAATTTCACACCAACATTAGGTTGAAAATGTTCTTGTAGTTTGATTTTCAAATAATTTATTTGGGGGAATTAATTGTTTTTGGACCAATATTTGCATATTTTCCTAAAGTTTTGCACTAAAATGGTCATCAGTCGGAAATTTTCCAACCTTAGGAGGGTGACAGGTTGGAAATTTCCAACACTTGGAAAGCTTGTGTCCTGATCCCTCCCCCGTGGCCAGTCAAAAACTGCTAGTTAATTTAAGAAAACAATATTGTCATACATTTGGTCAACATTTCCATTGGAATTGTCATCAGTTGGAAATTTTCCAACCTAATTGGGGGTGTTAGGTTTGAAATTTCCAACTTTATGAAGGCTTGAGGCTAGTCTAGATGCTAGGATTTTTGCGATTTTCTTGTTCAGATTTCAAAATTTTCGCATACCGGGCCGAACCATGGTCGGCCCGGTGTGTCATTGTCCCTCACCCATCGCCAATACAAAACTGCTAATTAGTTTAAGAAAACAATACTTTACTACATTTGGTCAAACTTGTGGACTGAAATGATCATCAGTTGGAGAGTTTCCAAATTCCAACCTGAGGGGGTGTATGAGTTTTGAAATTTCCAACACTAGGAAAGCTTCAGTTGAAGCCAGTCTAGATGCTAGGATTTAATATTTCCTTTTTATAGTTTTCAAAATTTTCTCACACCGGGCCGAACAACCATGGTCAGCCCGGTGTGCCCTGGTCTCTTGTCCGTAGCCGTGTGCATTTGTCTGGAGTTAGGATTCATGCAATTGTTCAGGTTAAAATATCTGAAAGTTCTAATACCGGGAATATAGAACCATGGTTTATCAATATATATGATATTAGGCCTGAGCACTGAGGTACAAGGGGGGGGGGGGGGGGTGCAAATGGAACTATGCAAAACTTGTGTTTGATGTGATTCTGATTCAAGGGGGGTGCACCCTGTATAGGAGACATCATCTTTGAATTTTTACCAGTCAACAATATTCATGACTGATTATTCTTTCGCATCTTGTTGTTTTTATAAATATTTCAAAATACTACGATTCTCACAAACATTTACTACGCCAGAAATGCACTCCATATTTGGAAACGGTTTATTACGTTATGTTGGAAATGCCGCGTCGTCGTAGAGAAATGAAATATAATGGACACTTCTAGAGACGTACACCCTTTAGAATATTCGTCGGCTTTTCAAAGAGACTGAACTGACACTGCCTAACTTTAAAACATAATTCCCACCGTATAGTGCTTATAAGGATCCGAAACAAACATTATCTATATATTTGCGAATGTCTGTCTATCTGTTTATATAGAAATCAACAGGCGACCATCTATAGATGGTACCAAAGGGGTCTAATTTAGAGGTAACTTTTTTACGAGGAAGATAATGGTGCGGGTTATAATTTTTTAAAGTGACGCTGTTGTCAGGGGCAGAAAAAGGGGAGTGCAGCACAATTGTTTGTCGCCGATTTCCGACAAACTTATAAACAATCATTTCCATGATATGAGGAATATAACGGTGATACACATTCTTCTCCGTGATACAAGGAATCTGATCGTGTGATTTAATGACGCCAAATTTGTGACGTTTGGGTGAGAGATGGGGCCCCGGGGGTGGGTCCAGGGGGTGGGGGCACCGAATTTGATCAGAATTTGTTTAGTCGTCGATTACCACCAAACTTATACATAATGATCTTCATGATATGAGAAGTCTAATGGTGTGGATTAAAGCTGTCAAAAGTGGAGCCATTCGAGTCAGGGTGTACTGAAGGGGAGAGGGGCAACAGCATTGATAACATAAATATGTTTAGCGTCGATTTCCACCAAACTGATACACATTCTTCTCCATGATACGAGGAATATAATCGTGTCCCGCCACATCTGAATGAGAGATAGGTGCACTAAATTTGATAAGCATCTGTTCAGTCGCCGATTTGCACCAATGTTATATATAGTCATCTTCATAATGTGTCTAATTGAGTGGTTTAAGATGTCAGGGATAGGGAGGAGAGGGTCACAAACAAAAACTGATAAAAATATGTTTAGCGCCCATTTCCACTAAATTCATACACGTTCTTCACAACTTCTTGTCCAATGGTACGAGGAATAAAATAGTGTGGGTTAAAACGCCACATTTTGGTGTCTATATTTGTGATTGTCTGTCTGTGTTCTATATCAACTTTACGGTGATCTTCTAGATTGCACAAAAGGGATCTAACAGGGGTAACTGTTTACGAGGAAGAAATTGTGCGGGTTAAATTTGTTTACAGTGACGCTGTTGGTGTTATTGGCATAAAAAGGGGAGGGTCAGAACAAATTATGAAATATTGTTGTCGCCGATTTCCACCAAAGTTATACATAATCATCTCCATGATATGGTGCCATTATGTCAGGGGTGCGTGTGGGGGGGGGGGGGCACACATATTTTAGCGCCGATTTACACCACGATAGATATTCTTCTCCATTATACGAGGAATTAATCGTGTGATTTAAAAACGCCAGTTTGATGCCGTTTGGGTGAGAGAAGTGGGGGGGGGGGGGGGGGGGTCACTAACTTTGATCATAATTTGTTTAGTTGCCGATTACCACCAAAATTATACATAATCATCTCTATTATATCAGGAGTCTAATGGACGTGGTTTAAATAAGCCAAAATTGGCGGCGTTCGAATAGGAGGGGAGCGACACCAAGGCTGATTTTGTTTAGCAAATTGATACGTTATTCTCCAATGATACTAGGAATCAAATGGTGTCATTTTGGGTCAGGGATGGAGAGAGGAGTTGCACCTACAACGATAATGTTTTAGTCGCCGATACCCACCAAATGGACGTGACTAGATGGTCTTATTTGTGGGGGGCTGCCCACCTTCGAATGTCCAACTGCAGCCTCACTGAACCAGGCTAAACCCCCAGTTAACCCACTCGCTTGAACTTTCCAAACTGGCACATCACAACCTCGATTTTAGTTTATATTAATGAATACTAGTCTTTTTGACTGACTCCTGGGGGAGGGAAGGGGGGCATGGTCGGCCCAGTGGGAGAACAATTTGATCTGAACCTAAAAAGTGCAAAATCCTTGCATCTAGAAGTCTAACTCCAGGCAAATTCAGGCCTCAATTTTTTTCAAATTGATTAAGTTTTAATTGGCCATCAGTGAGCGAGCAGGACCCCTTGGCCACAATGGCAGAACATTTTGAAATCTCAACCTGAAAACTGTAAAAATCCTGGCATCTTGAAATTTATTAACTCCAGGCAAATTCAGGCGTCGATTAAAAAAAATAGATTATCAGTTTTAACAGGCCACCGGAGAGGGACCCCTCGGCCACAATGGAAGAACATTTTGAAATCTGAACCTGAAAACTGCAAAATCTAGAGGCCTAAATTCAGGCGTCGATTTTTAGTAATTGACTGGAAGTTTTTAAGGAGGAGGAACCAGGGGGGAACCAGGACCCACCAACGCAGTGGGAGAACATTTTGAAATATGAACCTGAACCTAGCATCTAGACTGGCATCAAACTCCCAAGTGTTGGAAATTTCCGACGTGATACCCACATAAGGTTGGAAAATTTCCAATTGATGGCCATGTCAGTCCGAGATTTTGTCCAAAACATATATTAGTGTTGTACAAAAACAACATATTCCCCACTAATAATTCGGTGGAAAATAAAACTACGAGAACACTTTCAATCTATTGTTGGTGTGAAATTTCCAACTACTGTTGCGTGAGGTATGAAATTTCCAACTGTTGAACATTTCGACCAAAGTTAGGGGGCGAGACACACCAACCCCCTGTGTGAATTGACCAAGACCACAACTAACATAACTAGACGAACAATAGCAAATTAGCTGAGTGCAGTAGTATTCATAATGTAGTTTGTAGGTATGTCAAAAGGACACGTTTTTAAAGTGGTATGTTTTAATTGCTTCTTTGTGAGATGAAATCATAATTACACGAGTGGTGTCCCATTCAAAGTATAGAAGGTTGACTTCTTTGTAAAATGGCAATTTAGCACTGTGTTATTTAATTGCCGAGTAAATCGTCTAATTTTTAATGTGACCGCGACGGGGCACACTGTTAAAGACATATTTTGGACTTGTTCGGGTGCGTGCAATTGATAAGTTAGTACTCAGGCGCTATGCAAACCTGGGGGAATGTAGCATTCTATTGACATCGACAAATGATTTTGCCATCGAGATTCATGGCATTTAATTAATATACTAGCTGATGTGCCCGACTCCGTCCGGGCTATTTAGGGATTTCTTCTGTGATCGCCTTCGTCTGGACAGAATATACAGCGTCTGGACAAATTATTGTTCAATCGGTCCAGAAACATGCCAAATGAGCGTATATGGGCGAGGTCAAGGCCAAGGACACGGTCGCACGTAAAATTGGACCCGCCCATATTATTCCCGGGATCAAAGTAGGCCTACAAATTTTAATTGAGTCGGATCGGTCGAGCAGTTTTCGAGTCTATAACACGCACACATACTCACAGAAGTTAAAAAAATATATAATAGATAAGAATGGCGGCGTGTGTTGTCAATTTGGATTAATAATCGTAAAAAAAATACTTTGAGGAAAATTTTCTCAAGTTCTATTTGATCACCCTACCGGGGTGTTTCACATCATTGGGCTGTCCAGTTGCAGAGATGATAATTCGGCTCAATATTGCTATTTTTACATTGTTAGTGATACGTCGGGACAAATGTTTGGATGTTTTAACACCCCCAGTATAATTATGGTAACATATGTACAGCAGTTTGATGTAAATTACACGTAGAGACCTTACACACAACAGTTTGTTTTTAAGTACACACACAAGCCTTACACACATCAGTTTGATTTACATACACGTATAGACCTTACACACAGTAGTTTGATTTAAATTGCACTTATACAGGCCTTACACAAAACAGTTTGATTTACAATACACGTGCAGACCTTGCACACATCATTTTGATTAAATTTACAAGTATACAGGCCTTACACGCAGCAGTTTGATTTAAATTACACGTACATGCCTTACACACAGCAGTTTGATTTAAATTACACGTACATGCCTTACACACAGCAGTTTGATTTAAATTACACGTACATGCCTTACACGCAGCAGTTTGATTTAAATTACCCGTACATGCCTTACACACAGCAGTTTAAGACTGAAATTAGGGCGAATTTTTATATTAGATTGTTACTATGATTGTTTCTCCAAACAACATTCAATTTGAAATACATGTATGATATGTTCGACCGTACTGTGCATACTTTCCTATTATCATGCAGTCAGATTTGTAGCCTAACATGGCCCTAATTCGTTAACTTCGGTGTGAATTCATGGGTGCGGTTCGACCTTCTGTGCGCCACCCCCGAAGAAAAAAAACATCATAGTCTCATCTTCGTACTATCGACATCATCTTATACAAAGTACACTCCCTTTGCGTGTAACACGTAGATATTTTGTTGACTGTTTCAGTCTACGAATTGTATTGCTTATTAGATCGGTTATATACAGGGAGGTGCATGGATAGAGTGTTAGAAACAACAAATTCCCCACTAATTACTGGTTATAAAATCAAATTACATGTAAAAGAACAATTTCAACATATTCTTAGTCTGATTTGGTCACAACTGATGCTGTGTCAGCCATCACATTTCCAACTTTTGACAATTAGGATCGTCGGTCCGCGAAATGATGGGTGAGTCCGGAATAAATTGATAAGAAAGCGATTTTTATGCCAAAAGACGCAACAGACTCTCCAGCATATAATATCCAAAACCGCGTTGTGGAAACTTTGTTAACCAAGATGGCGTCCCACATGGTTGTCTATATTACATTCCTTCTGGAGATAATTCATTATACAAAATATTGTGGCATAGTAATTATTTACGCATGCAGTTATACCATATGTATGTAGAATTAGATTACGGGTGCGAATAGAGTGACACGTGTAGAAAATAATACAATCGCGCCCATGAAATGGCTGTCAAAATGACCGCAACTCCAAGCCATGTTACGACGAAAGCAACCGATTTGATAACCACCCGAGGGTGAAGATACGTATTGGTAATATACAAATTAGTATTAAGTTATCTTTAAAGGTACACATATCACTAAAACAGATCCATCTGAAGGATTTATCGGTCACTGCAACGCAAGTCAAAGCCAATGATTTGCGTCTTTAAAGTTCGGATTTCTGCTTACAATACGTACAATAGTCGGGTCAAACAAACATATGTTTTCAGGTATGCAAACCACGAAGTAATGTTTCGCCACACAGTGTGTCGTAGTTTCGTTTGGCATGATGATTAATTGTTGAATGTAACACAGAAACTGAAGTGCATACCATTGCTGTTTAAATACTAGTTACGTTTCCGAAATGTTCAACATTCTCCGTAATAATGAGCCATAAACGCGTATTTCGCAGTGCTTATTAGAGAGATAACACTTTCAGCGAGTGTGTCTGTGGTGATGATTGTAACTCGAACACGTGATTGTCACGTGATTCTACACGTTTGTCGTCTATAAGCGACTGTCTTGTGCGATTACGACTTTATCTACTTTTAAACATGCGCTATAATTCTATTTTTAAAACATTTTTTATAACTCTATGAGTCTGCATAGATGGATTATTGATCAAAACCTCACCACAAAACTATCGGAACTATGTTAGCCTCTGTTACTGTCTGAATTTTCGAAATAATCTTGTTTCAGGCATGACATTGACCAATAATATGATTATTTTACTAGGGCACGCATGGGGTTGTGCGAAGTGATATACTTCATACAATGTACGTCACCCACCCGCTTTATTGATAACATGGTGCACATACATGTAAATGCCTAATTGTTCTGTGGAATATATGTTTCATTTATTATTTTCAAATTATTATAAAAAACGTAACATATTTGATAGCCTGAATGTTCCAAAAGTGTTGCTGTTTCAAGACATGACAGTTTTACTTAGAAATGAGGAGTTTGTTGGTTTTATTGACAAAAAGCTTGTAAGTTAATTGCCAGATAACATCACTAAAATAAGATAATACTCATATCGAATCATATAGCGTAGAAAATAACATGCAAGATTAACAGTTTCGTGTAACTACAATCATCAATTGTGGATCGAGGCATACAGAGCGGTTTTATGTTAATAATCTTAACAATTTTATATGTTTCACCGTCTACGTGTATAAGACATTTCCAAGTAATAGTATCCACGTCCAGCCATTCGGTTTTTAAAACAGTCCAATATGAGACTATTTCCATACGTAATATGCGAATATTGGTATTATTTAATCTGCCTTTTTTCATCGTCACGACTCACCAGACTCACACTCGTTCTACTATGTTTATTACTGCGACCCGCGCCATTCAACGCAAGAATAGATATAAGCTCAATATGGGCTTATGTCAGAATTAACTAAGCCCATTATCATTAAATACCATTTGCCAGTGAATTTTCTGATATTGAAGAGTGTCCCATGGGGAGCCTCGCATATATAAGAGAATACACTGGCTTACATGGTCAAGGTTAATATTGTAAGGCAAATGTATTCTCTTTTATATGCAAGGCTCTCTATGGGTGACTCGCATATATAGGAGAATGTAATGGCACAGGATTTTCGCAAAATTTCAGGAGGCTTCAGTCTTCAGACATGGGAGGGTTAACTTGTGTTTGTTGTCCTAATCTTGCGTACTTCATATATGACTATCATTATGCTTCGTCTGGCATGTGTTCCAGTTCTTCAACTGTGTATATGTTACATGTGTGTCTTTGTGGTTTCTTCATTAATGGATGAAATAAAGAACTAGATTTATATAATTACATCGGGCTCATGCGCCCATAAAAATGTATTGTGGTTTTAAAGACCAGATACGGACATGTAAAACATGAAGATTTAACACGGTTTGAATTTTGCTTAACCTATATATAGCAATACATCCAATGGTCGCCTCTTATACAGAGCGCCTATATAAAGTACCGTCGTCCAAAGTTCGTTCTCAACTGACGGGTGGACGGGGTGGTTTTGTGTATTTTCGCGATGCGGGTGTCGTATGAATGAAGCTGATTGAGAACCATCAGCCTCTAACGTAATTAGCTACCTATGTTGCCCCCCCCCCCCCCCCCACCGGACCGAACTATGATGTAATATTGGTTGTTACCATGTGGGTTTTCTAAATCTGCATTCAAGTTGAGATACTTTCTCTGGACCAGAGAAGATAACCAGACCTGAATACCAATCTCCATAACACACATGCCGGTGGTGATAAGCCATTTATCTTGCAATTCATTTAGCAGAATATTGAAGGTATGCGCGTTGCATCAGCAACACTGCTGCTTTCGTAGAATACAACTGATTTTTCAAGGGTTTTCGCCATTACCAACATTTTATTTGAAATGACATGTATATGTACGATATGTTAAAGCGAACGTAGCCAATGCTCGTTAATAAATCAATGTTCTACAAACAAAGCGAGTTTATCCACAGCACACGCACATCCACTGTTTCCATCCGGGACATTGACTGTTTCCATCGAGGATACGGAAATGGAAACCCAGCCTGTTCTCCCAAAAATGCGCACATTATCTGCTTATAATATAATTTGTTTTTAGTAAATAATCTGCTTAGATTCGCCTAATTTTGAGTCGATAATGTGCTGAACACGAGAGCGCTTTACTCACGTTATCGATTCATAATGATGCGATTCTAAGCAGCTTATGTGTGGACAATGACACAAATGAGTAAAGTGATTTGGGGGGCTAACCCCGGGATGGCCGAGTAGACCGAGAGGTCTACTTCACCCCTTATTTTTTAGCTTTATTTGAAATCAATCAGAAAAAAAGATAGTAATTTGTAACTCTTTTTTTTTTGGCATTCAGTTTCTTTTTTTTCTGGAAATTGCGGATTCTTTGAACAGTTGATGTCGATCTGGCTCTTTATTGTTCTGACAATGAGTCTTCCAGGTGATGGTATATGTTGATCTGGCCCCTTATAGATCTGGCGATCCTCAGCGGGAAGAATTCGTAGTTGTTTAGATGGTATGTATTTCCTGCTGAGTGGTGTGTGTCGATCGCTGTCCTGATTCTTTTGTGCTCTTCCTGAATCAGTCTCCGCTCTTCTCTGATTGACAACACCGGCCTCTCCTCGTACTTCGGTGTCGCAGGGGCGGAGGTGGTGGCTTCCGTCCCTGGTGGAGTCTGGCTGGGTGGAGTAGTCATCTCCACATCGAAGACAGCGGCGGGGACCTCCGGAATGACATCGGCGTCCCCATTGCCGCTGTACTCGTCGACGGCAGGGACATCCGGGAGGACTTCGGCGTCCCTGCTCCATCTGGTGGTGACATCGTTTACTGCCGGCTGATCTTTCTGCTGAGAAGCCAAGTGGAGGGGAACTGGGCGTCTCTCAGTTCTCCCCTTCTCCACTTGGCCCTCCTATCGGCCACTATAAGGCGTTGTGACGGGGTCTTTGTCTTTCTCCTCCCGGACTGTGTCTTCTGACAAGCCCCTACCACCAAACCACGCCCAGTGGAGGGTTCCACTGGGGTGACTTGATCATCCAGAATCACCCGCAGCCGACCCGCGTTAGAGTGCAAAGTCCATCCAAACACAATGGGCCGACTGCACATCGCTCAGGACGAGGCAGACTTGACGGGGGATTAAATCCATGCTCCGCCAAGTCCGACAACAGAAAAATCACGGATCGCTCACGGCTTAGCGGGGAGAACGCATAAATGCGACCAGCCGCCCAGCGATCCCGAGACAAAGTCATGACACAAATAAGCCAACTCACGACGTTTCATGAGCACGCTATTTAACACGTGTTTTCACTTTGGCCAGCACTATAAAACGGAATAACGGATATGTATCCATTATCTGCTTATTTCAGAATAAATAATGACATTATGTACCCATTTCACATTGTAGGTCGAGGATACGTTGGGAAACCTCGTTGTCGTATGTGCATGTATTTGTGGACAAATAAATTAAGTAGATGAAAGCGAGTGTATAATATGTTGAGGCTTCACATGTAATTTGCTATTATCGAAACAAAATATAAACATTGCATGACAGAACAATTTTACTCCATTTAAATTCAATTATATTCAGTAAACCACGTAGTTGCATCGCCCCTCGTAGTAAATATATAAATGTGAATAAAATACACAACCCCCTCCCATGAATCTGGTTTATGAAACTAGCATTCTCACACACACCTTGTATTTACCCCAGTACGTGTATACATATATATTGTCTGTAACTTGCTATACGTGTATACAGAGTGTATGTATATTATACATTTGTTATTTTTGTAAAGATATAGATCTGTAACTTGCTGAGACGGTACACAAAACGCATGACTCCATCCCATGCATGAATTGTTATGAACCAACCCCAACCGAACATCGCACTGTATCACTTCCAATATGTATTTTAACTTGTAAAAACATAGATCTGACTTGCGATCGAGATTGTGAGCTGCTGAACAAAAGCTCCTGCGTTAGTTATATCCTGGACGATGATGGGGAGATGGCCATTAGGTCACATCACCTCCAACATTTTGTTTGTATATACAATATTTTTATTTTGACCGTTATTTTGAGAAAGCTATGCATGTACGTGTATTATGTCTTATCCAATAAATTATTTATCCATTCAATTTTTTTCAGAGAACCAACTCTATACTCACAATGAACGATCGTTATGGTTAATAATGATTTCTTTTCTAAAATGTTCTTTCCCGGTATTGCCGTATATATACAGTCTGGAAAATTGTATAATCTGTATACATTATTGTGTACATACTTTGATCCCAGAAATATAAGGATGTCACCTTTTTTAGGACGCGGGATTCAGGCCATTTTGATGCTGTATACGCGAGATTCATAGCCCTCTATTAAAGGTACTCAATCCGATCAGACGCTCCTATATTACTATTTCTTTGGCTTCGGGGGTAAAACATATTTTATTCGAGTCGAGGAACCCACTATTGTTAATAGTAACTATTTGATTTTTGAATTATCCATCTTACACCCGCAATTTGTCCGTTTTGAGCACGTGGTTCTGCTAACTTGTGGTCCACATCTCCAAAAATTAAATACTTCAAAAATCCATATTTCATCACTCTGAGCTTTGATGGGTGGGTTCTCGACTCGAATCAAATATTTTTTACCCCCAAAGCCAAAGAAATAGTAATATAGGAGCGTCTGATCGGATTGAGTACCTTTAACTGTTATTCGGGATTCATTCGCCCAATTTAAACAGACATGGTTCGTTCGAATCGTATACACACTTTGATAATTTTTCAATTCAGTTTATTCTGGTCGTCATTAATAGACATTACATATATGTATACGTATGTACAATATCTAGACATACAAATTTGAATGGGGTGGTCGATATTCGTTAGTTACATTGTTTCAGTTCGACAGGCTGGTGGTGGTAAGCCTCAGGGGGAGGTAATATTTCAAGGATCTTCTTTATAAATACTGACTGTTTTAACTGTCTTATGATTTCGGGAGTTAAAGGTACGGTTGGCCTTGGCGGTGGGTATCCTGTGAAAATATTTCCACCCGTCAAAAACCGCCACAAACAGAAAGAACCCACTATTGTTAATAGTAACTATTTGATTTTTGAATTATCCATCTTACACCCGCAATTTGTCCGTTTTGAGCACGTGGTTCTGCTAACTTGTGGTCCACATCTCCAAAAATTAAATACTTCAAAAATCCATATTTCATCACTCTAGAGCTTTGATGGGTGGGTTCTCGACTCGAATCAAATATTTTTTACCCCCAAAGCCAAAGAAATAGTAATATAGGAGCGTCTGATCGGATTGAGTACCTTTAACTGTTATTCGGGATTCATTCGCCCAATTTAAACAGACATGGTTCGTTCGAATCGTATACACACTTTGATAATTTTTCAATTCAGTTTATTCTGGTCGTCATTAATAGACATTACATATATGTATACGTATGTACAATATCTAGACATACAAATTTGAATGGGGTGGTCGATATTCGTTAGTTACATTGTTTCAGTTCGACAGGCTGGTGGTGGTAAGCCTCAGGGGGAGGTAATATTTCAAGGATCTTCTTTATAAATACTGACTGTTTTAACTGTCTTATGATTTCGGGAGTTAAAGGTACGGTTGGCCTTGGCGGTGGGTATCCTGTGAAAATATTTCCACCCGTCAAAAACCGCCACAAACAGAAAGAACATCAAATTGTAAACAGACTTTGTCCGTCTACAAATAAGAAATATCACATAAACAGTATGTCATTGTCATATGTTTGACCATTTGTTATAAAAAGTTACTTTTCTGGTGTTTGTTTATATTATGATGGTAAACATAAAGAGCGTTCTTTGATGGTGAATTCCTGATATGGGACTAATAAAGAGCGTTTATGCCATTTGTGTGTGTTTAGCCAGTAGCTTTGTGCTGTCTTCTGTAACACAATCAGGCTCTTGCTTAGGTAAAATATAGTAGATCTTTATGATAACATGGTGTTTACGCAATGGTCATGGTATCTATGAACGAAACTGTATGCGTTTTAATGTTTTTTCTGTTTATGGTGTTTGGAACAAATATGAATATTTTCGACAATTAAGGCCTCACGTGCCTTTAAATAGAGCGGCTAGTTTATAACTATTGGGTCTCTGGTGGTAGTAGGGTTTCAGATATGTTATTCTAAGTTCGCCAAGTTTTCTACATTTCAGTACCATGTGGTATTAATATCCGATTTCAAGATGTCAGAGAGTGCAGATTCTGACCGACTAATCCGTATTGACCCAAGTACCATGTTCTATGTATTGGATAGATCACTTCAACACACCGGTCACCCCCGTATCACCAACACGGAGGAGTACCTATTGTCACGGAAATCCGGTCATCTGAATTTAGCGTGAACGGATTAACTCGATCGGTGGTATACGATCGGTATGTTGGCGATACGCGGGTGACCGGTGCGCACAACGAGTGTCTTCATAAGTAAGAAGGGTGGCGTTAGTATTGATTGGAAGTTATTAACTCAATTCACGAGTGCGCAGCACGAGCTAGTAGAGTTAATAACTCACAAAAGCAAGACTAACTCACCCTACTCTTTTCTGAAGGCACGAGTGAGTTAATCCATTCAATTTACACGATTCATGATTTATAATTATATGCGATTCATTATTACTGTCACAAAATTCGCCTAGCCATATTTCCAAAATGAACTCTGAATTTGGAAATTTTAACCCAGGATATTAGGATATTATCTCAGCCAACTTGATGAGGTATCGTTGGAAAGTTTATTTTCAATATAACATACATGTTGGTTACGACCTAAAGACACTAAGGTATGTTTTTATAAAGTATAACTTTGGGGCGGCATTATTGAGTCCTGCCAAGAACGCGATGAGGTAAATTAAGTACTGAGCTGGTAATGGAAATATACAAATGAATAGCTGATTCATGGTCCAAAGTCTGAACATTTTAGTATTATTAAGGGGGAGGTCAAGCGAAACATTTTGAAAAGGGATTTCCATGCAAATCTCCGCAACAAAAGTTATATATGAAGTAGTTGTCTGGGCACTAAAGCAGCATAGCATAAAACAGACATAACAGTTAACTGGCGGCTGCGCTTGGTAAATTACCAATTTTTGCTGTTAATTTATTTTTGAGATTTATTTCTGAAATTACAACACTTGGCATATATATATATATATATATATATATATATATATATATATATATATATATATATATATATATATATATATATATATATATATATAGAGAGAGAGAGAGAGAGAGAGAGGATCTATAACGAGTCAGGCGAGGTCCAGACCTATTACTGGACGAGTTTTGTAAATTCCGCTATAAACTGGGGACGTGTTGTAGATTCTATTTATTACATGATCCAAAACCTCGACAAAACATATTTAAATCAATAAATGGGACGCGAAACTTACATCGGCTTCTATAAGGCATGTGATCACGTTTCACGTAACTATGCATTGTTTGCCCGCGTAAAGAAATAGTCCCAGACGAATAAATAATCGTTGGCATATTTAATGGCGTATATTTAATAACATATCTTTTCAAACTGTTCAATAAGTATTGTTTGTTGGAAAAATAATGGAAGCCATAGTATTTTGAGACGTATCGTATGGAATGTAAACAGACGACTAACCATAAGTCAAAGGTCACCTGGCACTATTTCCTGTTATTAAACAAACGTTTAATATCACAATTTATAGAATGGGTTTATTGAATGGAATAAGGGTAAGATCGTGTAATATATATATATATATATATATATATATATATATATATATATATATATATATATATATATATATATATATATATACCCAGAAATATTTGCAACTCAAAAGTTAAACTTTTGCTGCGGAGATTTGCATGAAAATGTCTATTCAGAATTTGTCAACTGACCTCAGGAACATAGTTGGGATACCGATTATTCTTGTCAAACTGTTTTTCCGCAAGTTTTTTAAAAACTTATTAAGATCTCCCCCGTTTCCCCAGAAGAAAGTCAATTGCAACAATGTTATGTATTTTATAAAGATCTCCCCCGTTTCCCCAGAAGAAAGTCAATTGCAACAATGTTATGTATTTTATAAGATGGTTGCGCTTGCGTTATATTATTAAGCAATCAACCAGCAATAATTCGAACGTCTGCACAACTAGCCCCTAAGAGTAAGTTGTTGAATGTTCGAAAGTTGGTTATCACAAAACATAACCGGAAGATAAGATATCGCAACAAATTCATCGAAACTCCCTTTTTTAGGTTGGAATCGGTCGTGTTCTATAAAATCTGAGAATTAAATTTATGTTGACGCCAGTACCCGCAAGAATATTTCGTGAATATTGGCACAGCTGAAAACAAACTATGGCCTTAGAAATTTTTCTTTGGATTAATTATGTAAAATCAAAGACTGGAAATTTAATTTAATTATTGTTGACGTCAGTACTTAGGAGGACTGTTCCTCTGTCTGTCCTCCATTAGCAATTGACCCAAGATCACGCCCAGACAATACCTCAATTGAAAAAGGCAATTAGCGCAGATTATCAAATTATTAATTATCATAAACCTAATGAACAATATAAATTAAAGGGAGGCGTAGCCTTTATACCCCACGTAGCGTGGGAAACTAAATTACTGCCGACGTGCACAACAGTGTCTATAAAATAAGGGTCTCCTTCCAAAGAAGTCATTCGGAGAACATTTTTCGAACTATCAGGATGAAGGTCACAATTGTATTGGCGTTGGCCGTCTTTGGCATGGCTGCAGGAGCTCACTTGGATGCTAGAAAGGTAAGTGAAATAATTCCAAACCGTTCGTGAAATTATTGTTACAGCCAAATTGAAAACGTTTTAGAACCACCTGCAAGTTATAGTGTCGTTTAATTTAGCTATTGCGTTTGAAGTGATTTTGAAGCCCTTCAACGTGACGGCAATTTTGGCAAATGTTGTATGTAAGCTGAAATTACGTAACACTAATTAGCGATTGCTCAAATATAAATTAAATATATATCGATGAAGTAATGAATCTATGCTCCAATCATTAAATAAGTTGGATCCTTGTCCGTCTGTATTTTAATTTATTGTTAATTCAATCTACATGTGTTTGTTTTAGTATTACCGGGGTAAATTGTATATTCAAATAGCATCACAAAACATTATTATTACAGTCATGGAATATAAGTAGTGGCTCACCTTATCAATTGTCATTCTGTTTATCGCGATTAATCCGTTCCACCAATAATGAAGTATTTATTTAATTACAACTGCGTATACATTAGACGTTATAATATGATACATGAACATCATAAACACATTAGTTCGATAAAAGATGATAATTGGGTTTTACATATTGAGATGTATCAATCAATCTAGTGGGTTGGACTAAGATCTCGAGGACACATGGCTATCATATCTCCATGAAGATACAGATGTTTCAAAGAAATTTCCATGTGCTCCTCTGTTCATGGTGCTATATATTGGCTAAATATTCTTAGTTTAAACGAAATGTTGCTGCGCAAATATATCAGCTACATGTGCCAGGCACAGAGCGAGATTTTGAGTTGTTTATGTCAGTCGATGAGTCTGTTCTAAAACCCTTGTCAGATGTCCGTATTGGTAGGATCCTGAAAAGTCTTGTGTTACTAATTGCATTTTCTTGTATATCAGAAGAAACTATATTTGACTGCACACTGTGACCACTATTTTTGAACAGGCCTTCCATGTCTCTTGACAAATTGTAACTTTTTGTGGAAACTGTATTGAATGGAACAGACTAAATTTTTTTATTATATATATGCAATCCTCTGACGGTTCGAGGTCTCTCAGTTTGCACGAATATATGTATCTCTTCAATAGAATGATAAATATACGTTTAATGCTTCTTCTAGTTATCTCTATTTGCTAGCTCATTGTGTGAATGCCTTGATTGCCATTCCCATATAAATATGACTGTTAAGAAGATATAATTGTTCAAGTGACTTATGTGGGTCACCATATGTCGGGATTGTAAAATGTGAACGCCCAACTACTTAAAATGATATGGAGATGGCCTGGTGACTGTATATAACTTATATGTGGATATCGGCGAATAGCAATCTTATCAATGATAGCGCATATCAGCTCGCCATCCGTGACACAAATGACACCAAATGTGATTTAATTCATGGTATATCATTAGAGAAAAACGGGTATGAATTTGATGGAATTTGGTTTATTAAATCAATTGTTGATGACTCAAACAACGCCATATTGCGAAGGTGATTATGTATTCGTTTGGTGGAAATCAGCGACAAAACTATTTCACTATATTTTTTTAATTTCCCCTCCCACCAACAGCATCATTTTAGAAAACTTGAACCCGCACCATTATCTTCCTTGTAAAAAGTTATCCCTCTTAGAACGCCTTGGTCCCATCTCGATTGTACTGCGTGAAGTTATATATAGAACGCACACAGACAGACAAAAAGACAGACAGACAGCACGATTTTATTTCTTGTATCATTTGAGAAGAACGTGTCTGAATTTGATGGTAATTGGTACTAAAAATATTTTGTATCAGTTTTGGTGACCCTCCCGTCCCTATTTCTGACTCAAGCTGCACACACTAAGACTCATTAGAGATTAGAGATGCATATATATGAAATTGGTGTAAATTGGCGAGTATACAAATTCGTATCAAACTTAAGGTCCCCATATCTCTCGCCCATAGGGCACCAATTTGGTGTATCTAAACCACACGATAAGATTCCTCGTATCACGGAGAAGAATATGTATCAATCTGGTGGAAATCGGCACTAAAGATATAATTTTTTGTGTCCCTCTCATCTCTATACACCACTGACTCGAATGGCCCCACTTGTGACATCCTTAAACCACACGATTACACTCCTGATATCATGGAGATGATTGTTTATAAGTTTGGTGATAATCGGCGACTAAACAATTTTTTTTATCAAATTTTGTGCCAATCCCTCCCCTCTCCACCTCTCACTCAAACAGCACCACTATGGCGTCTTTAAATCACGATTAGATTCCTCGTATGATGGATAATAATGTGTATCAATTTGGTGGAAATTGGCGCTAAAAAAATTGTGCATCAATTTTGGTGCCCCTGTCCCTTTCAATGCAACCCTGACTCGAATGAGGCCACATTTGACAGATAAAAGCCACACCATTAGACTCCTCATACCATGGATGATTTTGTATAAGTGTGGTGGCAATCGGCGACTTATTATCAAATTTAGTGCCCACCCCCTCCCAATCTCTCATCCAAAAACAACAATTTGGCGTTGTTAAATCGCACAATTAGATTCCTTGTATCATGAAGAAGAATATATATCAATTTGGCGGAAATCGGCGCTAAAATTAGTTTTATCAATTTTGGTGCCCCTCTCCCCTTCCGTTCATCCCTGACTCAAACGACGCCACTTTTGACATATTTAAACCACACCGATGGATTCTCCATATCATGGGGATGATTATATGTAAGTTTCGTGGCAATCGGCGACAGAAAAAAAAATCTGCCCCCCTTCCGGGCACCCCTGACGCGAACGGCGCGACTTTTGCCATATTTAAACCACGCCATTAGATTCATCATATTATGGGGATGATTATATATAAGTTTGGTGGCAATCGGCACCAATTTTATTTTCTGCCCCTCCCCCTTTTCTGCCCCTGACAACAACGGCGTCACTTTAGAAAATTCTAACCCCGACCATTATCTTTCTCGTAAAAAGCTACTCCTAGTAGACCCCTTTGGCATCATCTAGATGGTCCCCTGTGAATTTCTATAGAACGCAGACAGACAGACATTCGCAAATATAGATATAGATTTCGAATATTTGCTCCAGTACCACAATCATGTTAAGTTTCCAAATAAAGACGGTTCTGATAATTATTTAAATTGAATGGTCTTTTTTATCCTATTACGGGAACCAATAATCAATTAAAAAGGTTTAGGATGCTATTTTATGTTAAAGTCATTAGCTTCACTCCCGGTGGGTATATATTTCATGTCAGACAGAACTGTATCCGATATACCATAAGAAAGGTAATAAAAAACTAGAAATAAAACCCCAAGGTTGCATATTATTGATGCGGTATTCGCCCCGTATTAAATTGTTGAAAACTGCGGTCAGAGTAAGAAATCTTCTCAGATACAACCACATTTTCGGCGCGAATCATCGCGTGGAAGTCATGGAATTATATTCGGAAGAAATCGGAACCGCCCGAAAAACGACGATCGGCTGGCACGCACGGTTGACAGAACAGCCAAAACAATAGCCGGCATGTCGATAACCGAAAGTAGATTCAACAAAACACAAACTAGATAATGTCTTGATTTTTGCATCGATATCTCATGTTTTCTAATTGAAATATCGAGAATTAATTGGCAACTAACAAAGTGTACACACTGTGTATATGTTATATATGGATTGTTTGCAAATTTAGGCGTGAATGGGTATTCACAGCATGCAAAATACGATTGGCACACCTCCGAACTGATCCAGGTGGTCATGCTTCTCATCGACTGAAAATAAACAAATCGGGGAATTCCTGCGTTTCTTATCAAACGTCAACATATTTGGTCGAATTTAAGATGAAGTTATCTGCAATGGCATTATTGACTTCTGTAAATGGAAATTATTAGCAATATTTGAAATGCAGAAAGTGAACCACCGATCGATCTATAAATTATTATAATAGCCCAATCGGGCTGAACTAGATCGATTGGTCTTCCTGGCATAGTGGTCGCTGCTGTAAGAGAGTGAACTCTAAATTTCTTAAATATTAAATTTTGTTTTGTTTTCAGATTTGTACAAGTTTATAATTAATATTACCAGTAAAAAATTATACTGTTGTCTTTCATTAGTTTCAAAATAAATGAGAATTCTTTTTAATTGGTAGAAACAGCTGGTGTAAAGAACAATTTAGAGTACTCCCCTTATCCCAGATTCACTTTATAGTAGCTAATTTCACTTAAGTGTAAATTATTTATGCTTAAATATAATTAACTTACGATAAGCGTAATACATTTGAATTACGCTTAAGTGTAATTGGGTTCATCAGCTATCTCACCTCTATGGGAGGAAGCCAAATTAACATTTAATAAATAATTGAGCTAAAGCCCCCCCCCACAATCAAGGAATCTCTAATTACACTTAAGTGCATAAGAATATTTCTTATCGCGCTTAAGCGCAATAAGAATATTCCTTATTGCACTTAGAGATTCCTTATTGCGCTTAAGTGCAATATGATATTCCTTTTTGTGCTTAAGTGCAATAAGATATTCCTTATTTTGCTAAGCGCAATCATATATTTCCTTATTGAACTTAATCGTAATTATATCTTCCCTTATTTTATCGCTTAATCTCAATTATATCGCTTAAGCTCTATTATTTATTAAATGTTAATTTGGCTCCCCATATATATATGTAGGTTACTGGCATTAGTAATGCGGTTGCATCCATTTCATCGTGAGGGGAGTTCAATGAGAGCGTATATGAATTACGTTTAAGTGTACTTCATTTACGATTAAGCGCGGAACTCATTTACACTTAAGCATAATTAAAATGAATAATGCTTAAGCAAATACCTATTTGAACTCCAACTGATTTCCTCTGTCTGAATAATTGAGTCCATCTCATAGTATATGGGGGAGTCTAAACCGATGTTTGATTGATGTCTTATTGCCAGAGTAAATTTGAGTTTAGAGGGAATCGCATGGGAGACAGCCTTTTCAAATATATTATTTATTAGTGTAAATCAATTGCGCTCAAGCGCAAAAAATATGTGTCTAATAATATATTTGCGCTTTAGCATAAAATTGCCATAAATGTGATCTATTTTATGGGAGGCCCTTTTCACATTTATTATTTATTTACGCTTAAGCGCAAATAACCTCTATCATTTGCGCTTAAGCAAATAGATCATATTTGCGCTTAAGCGCAAATCATTTGCACTTAAGCGCAAATAAAAATCAATATGCATTGATCCCCCCTGAATTAAATTTACATGGCACAGGCCTAAACACATCACTAAAGTTGATATAGCCCCACCATATGAAGGAAACAATCCCCCAGAAACCCCAAGATCTGTTTTATGACCATGGAATGGAAATGATATATATCTGTGTAGGATATGTCTCCTTTATAAAATATACTATATCTCTGGGATGGAGACACAAATTCTTGGGGACAGGGATGCTGATATTATGAAAATAGGGGTTTTTCCCCTACTTCAAGTCAATGAGCACACCATATGAGAGAAACAAACCCCAGTAACCCCTAATTCCCTATTTATGGCCATGGAAATGGTATATATATGTGCAGGAGATAATAAAATATACATGAGCTCTGGGAGTGAGGCACCAATTCTTGGGACACCAGGGACAGAGATGCTGGCATATGGATTTCTTTTTTCAACTTTCCAGTCTACGGGGCTACTACCGGTACTATATATATGGGCCCATGATAATATAATATGAGATGGACTCAATCATTCACATCAGAGGGATGTAAGGGAGTGTTAGGTATTTGCGCTTAAGCGCAAATAAATTGATAGACACATATTTGCGCTTAAGCGCAAATGATTTACGCTTAAGCACAAATATTTGCGCAAATAAATAATAAATGTGAAAAGGGCCTCCCATACTATTTCCGCTAAAGCGCATATGATTTGGATTTAAGTATAAATGATTTTCTCTTAAGTGCAAATGATTTACACTTAAGCGTAAATGATTTGCGATTAAGCAGAATCAGAATAAATGTGAAAACGGCTTCTCGTATAATCGCTTTAAGCATAATTCATTTACGATTAAGTGTAATTAATCTATCAATGAAAATGAATTACCAGTGAGCTTAAGCGTAAATCAATTACGCTTAAGCGTAAATCAATTACGCTTAAGCACACTTAAATCAATTGCGCTTAAGCACACTAGTCATAATTCTATTACTCATAGGAGTAATTCTTTATCTACATCATACGGTTAAGCGTTAGTGAATTACGCTTTATATGTGTGCATTACACCTGAGGCTCAGTGTAATACATTACGCTTACGTGTAATTCACTTATGCTAAAGTGCAATTAGCTAATACATGTGAAAAAGGCCTTCCATTATAGTTATCATCTATCAGAATGAATAGTGCTGACGAAAGCTTGACAACAGAATTTGCCCTTAAAAATATTTCATGGCCAATGAGCTAACAAATGGTCAGTATTGGCATATTGAATATCAATTATTGTACTATTGTACAGGTATAATGTAATTAAACAGTTTTGAGTTACAAAAGTAAGACAACTCTTTCTGCACGGTACTGTGCTTGCGGCCAGATTGATGTAAAAATTCGGTCAATGCGCTTACAATTTTCTATAAATAGTAACATTTTGGAATTATTACCTCTCGATCACTGTTCGATTATAATCTTTGCCACTAACTCGGCCAATGTTCTTCCGTTTGTGATTTCACGCAACAATTCCCTTTCTATTCCTTCCCTGTCGAATTGAATACCGATTGCGATGTCAATTAGTTTTTCGCTTTAATATTCTGATGTGACGCTATTCCAGCGAACGGTCATCCTCCCTAGAAGCCATTTCTGAGAAGTGAGAACGAAACCCGATTCAATCCCAATCGAGTCGGAAGTGCTCGGGCATTTCCGTGACTGCACAAGACAACGATTCGGTTTGTTTTTTCGTGTTATTATGGCGAGATTAATCGTTAGCCGAATGGCCGTATAATGTGCACAAACTGAAATAAAGACGGTTCTGATAATTATTTAAATTGAATGGTCTTTTTTATCCTATTACGGGAACCAATAATCAATTAAAAAGGTTTAGGATGCTATTTTATGTTAAAGTCATTAGCTTCACTCCCGGTGGGTATATATTTCATGTCAGACAGAACTGTATCCGATATACCATAAGAAAGGTAATAAAAAACTAGAAATAAAACCCCAAGGTTGCATATTATTGATGCGGTATTCGCCCCGTATTAAATTGTTGAAAACTGCGGTCAGAGTAAGAAATCTTCTCAGATACAACCACATTTTCGGCGCGAATCATCGCGTGGAAGTCATGGAATTATATTCGGAAGAAATCGGAACCGCCCGAAAAACGACGATCGGCTGGCACGCACGGTTGACAGAACAGCCAAAACAATAGCCGGCATGTCGATAACCGAAAGTAGATTCAACAAAACACAAACTAGATAATGTCTTGATTTTTGCATCGATATCTCATGTTTTCTAATTGAAATATCGAGAATTAATTGGCAACTAACAAAGTGTACACACTGTGTATATGTTATATATGGATTGTTTGCAAATTTAGGCGTGAATGGGTATTCACAGCATGCAAAATACGATTGGCACACCTCCGAACTGATCCAGGTGGTCATGCTTCTCATCGACTGAAAATAAACAAATCGGGGAATTCCTGCGTTTCTTATCAAACGTCAACATATTTGGTCGAATTTAAGATGAAGTTATCTGCAATGGCATTATTGACTTCTGTAAATGGAAATTATTAGCAATATTTGAAATGCAGAAAGTGAACCACCGATCGATCTATAAATTATTATAATAGCCCAATCGGGCTGAACTAGATCGATTGGTCTTCCTGGCATAGTGGTCGCTGCTGTAAGAGAGTGAACTCTAAATTTCTTAAATATTAAATTTTGTTTTGTTTTCAGATTTGTACAAGTTTATAATTAATATTACCAGTAAAAAATTATACTGTTGTCTTTCATTAGTTTCAAAATAAATGAGAATTCTTTTTAATTGGTAGAAACAGCTGGTGTAAAGAACAATTTAGAGTACTCCCCTTATCCCAGATTCACTTTATAGTAGCTAATTTCACTTAAGTGTAAATTATTTATGCTTAAATATAATTAACTTACGATAAGCGTAATACATTTGAATTACGCTTAAGTGTAATTGGGTTCATCAGCTATCTCACCTCTATGGGAGGAAGCCAAATTAACATTTAATAAATAATTGAGCTAAAGCCCCCCCCCACAATCAAGGAATCTCTAATTACACTTAAGTGCATAAGAATATTTCTTATCGCGCTTAAGCGCAATAAGAATATTCCTTATTGCACTTAGAGATTCCTTATTGCGCTTAAGTGCAATATGATATTCCTTTTTGTGCTTAAGTGCAATAAGATATTCCTTATTTTGCTAAGCGCAATCATATATTTCCTTATTGAACTTAATCGTAATTATATCTTCCCTTATTTTATCGCTTAATCTCAATTATATCGCTTAAGCTCTATTATTTATTAAATGTTAATTTGGCTCCCCATATATATATGTAGGTTACTGGCATTAGTAATGCGGTTGCATCCATTTCATCGTGAGGGGAGTTCAATGAGAGCGTATATGAATTACGTTTAAGTGTACTTCATTTACGATTAAGCGCGGAACTCATTTACACTTAAGCATAATTAAAATGAATAATGCTTAAGCAAATACCTATTTGAACTCCAACTGATTTCCTCTGTCTGAATAATTGAGTCCATCTCATAGTATATGGGGGAGTCTAAACCGATGTTTGATTGATGTCTTATTGCCAGAGTAAATTTGAGTTTAGAGGGAATCGCATGGGAGACAGCCTTTTCAAATATATTATTTATTAGTGTAAATCAATTGCGCTCAAGCGCAAAAAATATGTGTCTAATAATATATTTGCGCTTTAGCATAAAATTGCCATAAATGTGATCTATTTTATGGGAGGCCCTTTTCACATTTATTATTTATTTACGCTTAAGCGCAAATAACCTCTATCATTTGCGCTTAAGCAAATAGATCATATTTGCGCTTAAGCGCAAATCATTTGCACTTAAGCGCAAATAAAAATCAATATGCATTGATCCCCCCTGAATTAAATTTACATGGCACAGGCCTAAACACATCACTAAAGTTGATATAGCCCCACCATATGAAGGAAACAATCCCCCAGAAACCCCAAGATCTGTTTTATGACCATGGAATGGAAATGATATATATCTGTGTAGGATATGTCTCCTTTATAAAATATACTATATCTCTGGGATGGAGACACAAATTCTTGGGGACAGGGATGCTGATATTATGAAAATAGGGGTTTTTCCCCTACTTCAAGTCAATGAGCACACCATATGAGAGAAACAAACCCCAGTAACCCCTAATTCCCTATTTATGGCCATGGAAATGGTATATATATGTGCAGGAGATAATAAAATATACATGAGCTCTGGGAGTGAGGCACCAATTCTTGGGACACCAGGGACAGAGATGCTGGCATATGGATTTCTTTTTTCAACTTTCCAGTCTACGGGGCTACTACCGGTACTATATATATGGGCCCATGATAATATAATATGAGATGGACTCAATCATTCACATCAGAGGGATGTAAGGGAGTGTTAGGTATTTGCGCTTAAGCGCAAATAAATTGATAGACACATATTTGCGCTTAAGCGCAAATGATTTACGCTTAAGCACAAATATTTGCGCAAATAAATAATAAATGTGAAAAGGGCCTCCCATACTATTTCCGCTAAAGCGCATATGATTTGGATTTAAGTATAAATGATTTTCTCTTAAGTGCAAATGATTTACACTTAAGCGTAAATGATTTGCGATTAAGCAGAATCAGAATAAATGTGAAAACGGCTTCTCGTATAATCGCTTTAAGCATAATTCATTTACGATTAAGTGTAATTAATCTATCAATGAAAATGAATTACCAGTGAGCTTAAGCGTAAATCAATTACGCTTAAGCGTAAATCAATTACGCTTAAGCACACTTAAATCAATTGCGCTTAAGCACACTAGTCATAATTCTATTACTCATAGGAGTAATTCTTTATCTACATCATACGGTTAAGCGTTAGTGAATTACGCTTTATATGTGTGCATTACACCTGAGGCTCAGTGTAATACATTACGCTTACGTGTAATTCACTTATGCTAAAGTGCAATTAGCTAATACATGTGAAAAAGGCCTTCCATTATAGTTATCATCTATCAGAATGAATAGTGCTGACGAAAGCTTGACAACAGAATTTGCCCTTAAAAATATTTCATGGCCAATGAGCTAACAAATGGTCAGTATTGGCATATTGAATATCAATTATTGTACTATTGTACAGGTATAATGTAATTAAACAGTTTTGAGTTACAAAAGTAAGACAACTCTTTCTGCACGGTACTGTGCTTGCGGCCAGATTGATGTAAAAATTCGGTCAATGCGCTTACAATTTTCTATAAATAGTAACATTTTGGAATTATTACCTCTCGATCACTGTTCGATTATAATCTTTGCCACTAACTCGGCCAATGTTCTTCCGTTTGTGATTTCACGCAACAATTCCCTTTCTATTCCTTCCCTGTCGAATTGAATACCGATTGCGATGTCAATTAGTTTTTCGCTTTAATATTCTGATGTGACGCTATTCCAGCGAACGGTCATCCTCCCTAGAAGCCATTTCTGAGAAGTGAGAACGAAACCCGATTCAATCCCAATCGAGTCGGAAGTGCTCGGGCATTTCCGTGACTGCACAAGACAACGATTCGGTTTGTTTTTTCGTGTTATTATGGCGAGATTAATCGTTAGCCGAATGGCCGTATAATGTGCACAAACTGACTTCAGGATGGGGGATTTCGTGTATCTGAGTTATTTTATTCACTCTTCCCACAGAATGACGCAGGGAACTCAATTGTGAGGTTCAATTTACGTTTCACATCACTTTAAGGTTTTCACTTCTACAACTGAACGGAAATCTCCCGCCCTCAAGAAACAGAATATTTCGCGCGAAATTTGATTATCCCGTTATACTTCCCACATCAATTCAATTCAATTTGTTTATTCTCTTCACTCAAAAGTACATGGGTATTGAGACATTTAACATATTTACATAGCATATAGTTATATACATTATATACATGGGGCAGGTAGGATTGCTGTAATATGTACCATGCACACATGTCGTATATAATTATACAACAACGATAATATTCTTTCTCTGTCTAACTAATACTGTTATCTAAATACGGTAGCTTAAATGTTCTCTCGGTTTTCAGTACTATCTGCACAGAATATCTTCATGATCAGTTGTCTCCATCGGACTTACTCCGTTTTGGGCATTCGAACAAAATCATGTATTCGTAAAAATATCTAAAATCCACCAAAATGCACCAGCATGGGTATCTTACTTAGCCGAATGTAATGGCTGTCATTCTTTCATAATGGGAAACATTCGTCATCTCTTCGTCGTGTTTTTATTTTCGCTGTTTCTTGTTTGCATGTTTTATTCTTGACGTATGGTTCTACATACCATTGGGAGACACCGGTTTTGAGTGATGATGGATCAGCCAATACCCCAATATTTGTTGGCACTGTCTTATATGTGGATTGCCAAACTATTCTTCATCGTATTTTAACTCTCCTCAACCTGATGTGTCATCGCCTGATCAGACTATCAATATTCCTAACAACATTCTACCTTGTAACCCCATTGCATCATCCTCGCCACTACTTACACCACCAAATGTGTCATATGACCATGCTCTCGATATTTCTAAAAACATCATCCCTGGTAACCCCATTGCTTCATCCTCACCATTAATTCCACCCCTTGATGGGTCTATGCAGAGTTTGGGTTCATCTTCATCCTCTTCTTCTGTCAACAGGCTGGATTTAAACCGAGACGGCAAGCCAGACAGGACACTTAGATGTTTGACAATCAACTTCCAATCTATCAAAAACAAAAAGGCTGACCTTGAAAGGTTACTTCACACATACTAGCCAGACATTATTTTTGGTACAGAGACCTGGCTCGATGTGAATAGTTCATCGTACGAATACTTTCCCAGTACACAATGGACTGTATATCGGAAGGATAGACCCCCAAATTATCGTAAACAATCACATGGAGGAGTCCTGTTGGCCGTTACAAATAGTTTCATATCACAAGAAGACATAGAGCTACAGTCAGATTGTGAAATTGTATGGGCATGCGTGAATAATAAGAATTCGCAAAAACTCACCATTGGCTCATTTTACAGACCACCTGAAGATAGTGATTCTGTGGATCAATTCAGTTCTTCCCTGCAGGGACTCAAGTCCTTATCAAATGGTACAGTTATAATTAGTGGTGACTTTAACCTTCCTAACATAAACTGGGATGTCCCAGCTATCATTCCAGGCAGGTCAAACACAGCTCTACATGACAACTTTCTCGATATCATAAATGACCCAGGTCTTAGTCTTACACAGCTTGTAGACAAGCCAACAAGACAAGAGAACACACTTGACTTAGTTCTTACAAACAAACCCTCTGTATTACACCATCTTGACACTCTTCCCCCAATAGTCAATGCAGACCATGATATTATCTACAGTGAGTTTGATCTGAGGAATGAAAGAATTAAACCATCTCGTAGGAAAATTTATCAATTCAAGAAAGCTGACTAGTCTGCTCTAGATCTAGACCTAAGGATGTTCCATGCAGGTATGCATGCCCTCACTGAAGATGTAAACATCATCTGAGAAAAAATCAAATCATGTCTTCTGAAATCGGTAGATAAGAACATACCATCTAAACACCTCAAATCCAAAGATAAACTCCCCTGGATTAACCACCCTAAAGAAAAGAATAAGGAGGGTGAATAAATTACAGAAGAAAGCTAAACATACCGACAAATTTAAGAAATTACAAGCTGAGCTACAGCGCGACATTCGCAAATCCTACTGGGAATACATTAACAATCTTATTCTCGGCTTACACATCGATGACGAGAAAACTGACACCAGTCATCGTAAGAAAACACCCAAAAACCTATTCTCTTATATTAAGGCTCAGAAGTCTGACAGCAATGGGATTTCTTGTATTCGAACAAATGGCATAACCATAACAGATCCAGTTGGCAAAGCAAACGCCCTAAACCTACAGTTTCAGAAAGCCTTTTCTGAGGAAGACAATAAAAGTGCACCTGCACCAAATAAAGGTCCCTCACCATACCAAACCATGGCTTCAATTACAGTCAGTGAAAAAGGCATTGAAAACCTCCTGTTTAAGATAGATCCACACAAGGCTATGGGGCCTGACAAGATTAACGGGCATATCCTAAAGACTCTAAGGCACACCATTGCTCCAATATTAACATCAATGTTTAATCTCTCTCTGGAGACTGGGACAGTACCCCTTGATTGGAGAACTGCAATTGTTACACCAATATTCAAAAAGGGGGACAAATCTGACCCAATCAACTACCGCCCAGTCTCTCTGACATGCATCATTTGTAAGATCCTCGAACATAGCAAGTAACATCATGCGTCATTTGGAAAAACAGGATATCCTGTACAGCAAACAACACGGCTTTCGCTCCAAGAGATCATGTGAGACTCAACTAATTGATTTCACCCAAGAGCTATATCACAACTTCAACAAGGGATTACAAACATATATTATTGTCATGGACTTCGCAAAAGCATTCGATAAGGTCCCTCACTCCAGACTTATACACAAATTGAGTTACTATGGCATTGATCTGCAAACTTCCTCATGGGTTTCTAACTTTCTCTCAAACCGCACACAGACAGTAGTTCTTGAAGGCCAATGTTCTGATTCAATCTCTGTTAAATCTGGCGTACCTCAAGGCTCTATCCTGGGGCCCATATTATTCTTGCTATACATAAATGACTTTCACATTTATATGAAACACAGTACTCTAAGACCATTTGCTGATGACAGCATCATATACCGTTCTATCAAAAATCACAATGATGCAGCGAAACTACAAAATGACTTAAATGCAGTTAGTCAATGGGAGAAAGACTGGCTCATGTCCTTTCACCCAGATAAGTGTAATCTCCTCAGCATCTCTAGGCAAAAATCTCCTATAACTGCTACATACTCTCTCAAAGGCCACACACTTAAAGCAGTCAAATCTGTAAAATACCTCGGACTTACTATCCAAAATAACTTACATTGGGATCAGCATATTGATCAGATAACATCAAATGGCAATAGAGCACTTGGATTTTTAAATAGAAACCTTAAGGTAGCATCTATAGATATCAAGAATAGAGCATATCAAGCACTCGTTAGGCCCAAACTTGAATATAGCGCTACAATATGGGACCCACATCACAAAGGACAAATAGACAAATTAGAAAAAGTACAACGCCGCTCTGCCAGATATGTCTCAAACAGATTTCATAACATCAGTTCAGTCGCCGAGATGCTTGACAACCTTCACTGGCAAAGCCTACAAGAGAGACGACTTAAATCCAGACTCATAATGCTTTACAAAATTAATAACAATCTTGTCTTTTCTGATTCAAATAATGTACTCATCCCAAAATCCAAAACCACACGATCCTCTGTTAACAAAGCAAATTTCATCCAGATAGGCACAACATCAGACAATTACAAATACTCTTTTTACCCCCGAACTGTCACTCAATGGAATAATTTAACACAAGACTCTGTATCTTCTGAGGATGTAGGGGGCTTCAAGTCGACGCTATCGCACGATGTCTTGAAGCCTCTTATCCTCCTAGACCACACCAACAAGTAAGCAACTGAGATTGTACATAGTTTTAACTGTTTTTAATACGAAAACTACCCTTTTATTAATAGTATAAAAATACCCAAAAAAAATTCCACTCAACGGCTAATAATGATCAGCAAATGACCGACGGCTGTAACCAGAAGAAGAAGAAGAGTTAAACATATCTAACATAATATCTAATCGGGATTCACGATTGGGTATATCTATTATATATTTTGGGAAATCTGTGTGTGAGGGTGTGAGGGTGTGTGTGTGTGTCTGTCTGTCTGTCTGTCTGATCGCGATGGACTCGAAAACGGCAGAGCCGATTTCGATGAAACTTGGTATGTCGGGGTACTTTCGGCCGGGGAGTGGCATGGGCCTATTAATTTGCCCGTGCGACGTGACCTTGACCTTGACATCGAGTCATTTCAAGGTCAAACGCCCGAGTATCACGGGATTTCGATGAAAATTAGTGTCTAGGGATACTTTCGTATGGGGAGTGTCGTAAGCCTATTCGTTTGCCGTGCAACGTGACCTTGACCCTGAAATCGGGTCAATTCAAGATCAAATCGCGAATTTTTATGGGATTTCGACGATATTTGATACATTGGGTTACTTTTGTCCACTGAGTGTTTTGGACGGGTCAAATCGTGACCCCGACCTGACCTTGACCTTCAAAATTATCAATTCAAGGACAAATCGGGTAAAACCGGATGGATTTCGACGGGTACTTTTGTCGGGTACTTTTGTCCGGGCAGTGTTTTGGACCGGTCAAATCGTGACCCCACCTGACCTTGACCTTCAAAATGGACAATTCAAGGTCAAATCGCACAATTCGCCGAAAAGCAGAGGGGAAACAGCCCGGACGAAGTCGGGTCCACCAGCTAGTAACTATATATAATCGTATATAGTATGGTATTCAATCAGAATAACACGTACTACGCGATGTTCCATTGAATAGCATACTATATAGCTTATCAATAATATAATTTAATCGGAAGTGGGATAACCGGAGCCAACTGGACCGAAATTTACTTTTGCCAAATAATTTGCCAAATGAAAATATTTTTTGCCAAATTATATTACCATTTGCCAAATGCTATCCCTGATATTATAATTTTCTGCAACGTTAATTATTATGTTTCGACACTCGCGGTTTACACGACTTTTGATATCGATAGAAAAGCATTCAGTTAATAATTAAATATACTCGCATTTGTATTGTGGTTTATCATAAAACGATTAAGCCAATAACCGAACAATACAATGGTAGAAGGGTTGCTAAATGGTGTTAACTTTTCTTAAACCTTATAAAACACCACTAATATAATTATGTCATAAGAATTTCCTAAAAAAATGGTAATGATTGACCAATATTTTTCAAATTGCTTGAGGAATTAAAAAGTGACTTGCCAAAACTTTTGCCAAATGAAATTATATTTTGGCAAATGTGAATTATTTTTGCCATTGGCAAGTGGCAGCGCGAAGAAAGTAATATTTCTGATTTAACGATATTCAGTAGTGGCCCACTACTGAATATCGTTAATTCCGAAATATTCACGGGGGGGGGGTGGTCAAGAATTTTTTTTTTTTCAGTTTTGGGGACCCACCACCCCGGGAGCGTAAGTTTTTTTCCACCCAGGTTTGGGACACCCACCCGGGACCGTAAGTTTTTTCCACTCAGGTTTGGGACACCCACCCCCAAAATTGATGAAAATCTCAATAATGTGTTGTTGGCAGGGTAAGGAACTGAGAGAACGCTGATCAAGTACACCCACACAAAATAAACAACAAAGCACATTGCTGAAAATTATGCCAACAAAACCAGTGACAAAACCCAAATAAAGGTAAAATACCCACTTTAACAGGATAGTTGTGTCCCTTATTAGCAATAGGTTAAAATATGTGCATGTGTAAAGTAAAAACACCATCAATTTGATTAAATAAACACAGTTCCAGTCCTGCCCATGTGGGAAACCACTGGTGAGCAATGAGGAGCTCCCCTTAAAATCATTCTAGGCGAGTGGCGAGTAGCTCTCCTACAAAATGTCGAGGCGAGTAGTATCCCAGCATGAGATGCCAAAGGCATCTCCCGAAGGCCTGAGGGGGGCACGGGAGGGTGTCAGGGGGTCTCACCCGGAACATTTTGAAATTAGATGCACTGAGATTGAATCTGGAGCCTTTTAATAATTTCCTTGAGAGGCCGTTTCTCATAATTATCATATAAAATTGTTATCCTACTCCCCCTAACGCGAAAGCATAACCACACAAACAGCCACACCAGCAGCCACTTTAAAACGACATTAAAGAGAAAATCTTGAACCTATCTCTTAATACATTTATTAGCAACTGAAAGCCAGCGAAGAGGGGCTAATAAGTTCTGCCACTTGTGCTCCAGTACTCTGGGCCCATACAACTATATCTGTATGTTTATAATAATATGTGTAATTTATAATATATTGTGGGTCACAATAGATATGTTCAACAACAAATAAACTCAAATGTGGCAAGAATAATCCAAGCCGAAACTCTCACGATCAGACGAACACGTCCGAAATCAATATGTTTACTGCTTCAACTACTATACTTACTGTATAACTATTGTCATAATTATGTGGTTCGCAAAGAATCGATTCGCAAATAGTAAGCGACAAGGTCCGAGTCAGGGTAAGTAACGGGGCATAAACAATAAACGATGGGGTTAATCTTTGGTGCCGCAGAACTCTCCAGCAAATTGCTAATTGTATTTGTTAAGAGGTAGGTAAAGTGGCAACATTTGAATGGGGAATTCAGTGTTAATTTTTGGGAACAGATTGATCAAATCTTATAAACCGCAGGTGAGCATGTCATACCTTTTTGGAAAGTTTGAATACGTATCTAGTGGCAACGCGAAGCGGAATTTTGATTTTCATCCCAGGCTGGATATTATTGGACAATATTAAAAAATAGGTCACCATTGTTTATCATTGTTTAACATATCTCCATTAAATGTCATTAAAACAAAACATAAAATGAAAAATCTGCTTCGCGTTGTCACCAGATACATGCTCAAACATTCAAACAAGGCATGAAGCATTACGCTACGGTTTGTAAATATTGAGTAATCCTGTCTTGAAAATTAACACTGAGTTCCACATTTTTCCACATGTTTCCACGTTACCTCCCTCTTAACCGCCAGAAAACATTAATGGATTTGGTTACTTTCTAACCCAGGTTACCTTTCTGATACCCTATATATACACACGCCTACATGTAGCTATTGCATAACATTTTCATTTTTCATTGTCTTTTTCAGAGGGAATTTCTTCTCGATCATTTAGCGGACATGGTGGAACGGCAATTGAGGGTAAGTACTAACCGAATCAGACAAATTTAAAATATAACTTTTGTTTCGATTAAAGTGATGTGGAACATTCCGCCGGTTTATCGAACGAAAGGCGGAAAAAATTAGCTATTTTCATCAACTTTGGCCAAGATTTTCAACAGTTGGAATTTCCATAACTGATTCAATATGAGCTTAAAACCGTCACTCCAAATGGGTTGAATTTTTTGGCTTAATAATATTATTCTAAATGAATCGAGGCGCATAAGACGTGGTTAAGAGTCCGGTACTGTTTGTGATGTATATTAATGATATGTTGGACAAAATGTATAGTTACCGTTCACAACGGATCTTCAGAGTACACCGATACAGCATGTAAATGCTCTATAGATTGATAATTGTTCTTCAATTCGACAAAAATACACGTTATCCATTTCGGTTTCCACAATCCAAAGTTAAAGGTACTCAATCCGATCAGACGGTCCCCATACTATCAAGATACAACAACAACAACAACAACATTTCTTAAAAATACGCTTTAGTTATCAGAATCGATTTATTGCAACCAAATAATGCTAACTACTGTCAACTATAGTATCAAATTTCCCAAAACTTGTTATTTATCAATATTTTGTTCAACAAAATATGGCCGTATTATCACTAAAGTATCACGAAATTTGACCGTATTACCACTTGATTTTAGAGTTATCAATCTTCATCCTCAATTTTGTCCGAGACCCTCCGTTTGACCACGTGTTTCTGTGCCACATATTATTACACATCTCGAGAAATAACAAACTTCAAAAATCGATATCTGATCACTTTGAGCTTTGATGGGTGGCTTCCTCGCCTCGAATCAAATATTTTTTACACACGAAGCGAAAGAAATAGTAATTTAGGAGCGACGGATCGTATTTAAAGTATTATATGTCTGATAATCCAAGACACCCAGAGATATCACCTTCGGAGTTTAAAAACGATTTAGGAGTTGGCAACAGACTTATATTCGGCAGTCTTCAGAGCGAATCGCGTACTGGAATACGGAAACGCGATCCGCGACGCAAACCTTATCCAACATTCAAAGGCGATAGTCAACATCCAGCGAAGAGCCACTAAACTCTCTCAAATATAGAAGTGTGAGAGTCGATAAAAATGAAAAATTCAAACTATTGCATGGACTATTGTTATTCACTATTGCTATTCACTACAGCCAATGACTCGATATATAAGTGAGTGGTTTGGGGTGGCTGGCCCCGGGATTGTCGAAAGGGCCGAGTATAACTCGCGACCACGAGTATAAATTGCATGGGAGGGGGGATGACCATGGTATTTCGCGAACTGGGAAGTTTGGTCTGGTTCAAAGGGTCTTATGGACGTTACATTTATTATTTTAAATTATCCAACTTAGAAGTAACACACAAGCCCTCTACGTGTGCGTTTACATTGGTCGTGTACAGATATGTGTACAGTTCTACACGCAGTATTCTAGTGTAAACAGCTATATATATAGAAATGCATGCACACAGAAAGAGAACGGTATGCGTTCGTGTGTTCTTTCGGGAAATGGTTTGTTTAGCTTTGAGTTCCTAACCACATAACATTTCCCTTCTTGTGTTGTAGGCCAAATTTCCAAGACTGATATATTGCAGTAAAACATTCATTGTACCTATTTGGGCAGAGTATTTCCGAATCCTGGATGTCTTCCATTCAGTCCCTTCATGGCAAGGCCTCCGCAATCATGTATATATGTTAGGCGCTCACTTGTTTGTCAATTTGTCAATCTTTAAAGGTACGGGCGGCGTTCGTTGCAGAAATATTCATATTTGTTCAAATCGCCATCAACAGAAGTAATATTAAAATATATATTGTTTTGTTCATATGCCAAAAATAATCAGCGCGTAAATAGTATATTGTCAAGACCTACGATGGTGTACGTAAACAAGTACCTGCTCGTGTTATAGAAGTGTTGCTTCTGTTTACATAACACAGCGTAATTCTATTGGTTAATCACACACAAATGGTATAAACGCTCTTTATTATTTCCATATCAGGAAAATAGTAACAAATGACGCTCTTTATGTTTACCATATCCGGATCTAAACAAAAGCCAGGTTCTGTAACGTTTTTTGCTTTTGTTTACATAACAAAGTAAAAACATTTGACAATAACATACTGTTTATGGCATATTTCTGATTGGTATAAGAACAAGGTCTGTCTATATTTTACTATTCTTTCTGTTTATGGCGGTTTTTGACGGAGCTGAATATTTTAACAGCATACACACCGCCAACGCCGCCCGTATCTTTAACAAAAGTAATCAGCTCTATATCACCCTTGCCAAATGGATCCCGACTCAACGAATCTACTTAGGTTCCCATTAAATAGCAATACAAATCCCGTCGAAATATCTTTGATTTGACTGCGAAAAATGAGGCCAGAGTTTTGTTTTGGTTTCACAACGCTTGCCACGTGGTCGATGGAGGGGCACGTGACGTGACGCCATCACGGGAAGGAATTCTTACAACACCGCTCGATGTAATATCGATGTCATGTAACAAAAGGAAATTTATATTCATGCGGTAAAAAGTATATCGGGATATGATGGTATAGTGATCGAAATATCAATTTAAGTACGTCAACTTATCACGTTGTTTTTTCCCTGGTAAATAATAATAATAACATTTGATCATAAGATTCTATCTTATAGAAACCTGAACATAGAGAACACTGGTATAGTGTGGTATAGTGTTAAGATTAGTTAAAGACGATAACCGAATGACCAACAACAAAATAAAAATGATCATCAGAAAAATATCTCGTTTCCCAAATCTTCAGCCACTTAGACAACGTCAATTGCTTGGTCATTTTCTATTAATCTCCTTCACATCCCCAAATGAGATCTGGTGTAACAGTATTTACACCATATAGAGATCGATACGAAAAGAAATTGCTACATATCTGGAAGATGAGCCAAAATATAGTTGGGATAACTTGGACATTCACCAACACCCCCTCCCTTGTGAACATTATTATTTTTGTGGTGTATTTATGTTACTGATGAATTTTGTAGGTTTACAAATAACACTTGTTTTGACAATTAAGATTTGATTATATTAAGTTCATCTGGCATAAGGTTTCCAATGGTGTATGATACTAATTTTGATTCGCATCTGAATTCCAAAGTTGAACTGCCCCTTTAGTGGCGTACATGGTTTGCATAAACAAAGTTCTGACTATCCGGAAGGATCTCAATCCAACAAGAGGTTTTGTTCTATATAAAAAGAAACAAATGATGGGTCAATGGTAAATTCGATATTGTCACGAACAGAAAATAATGATTTATAGAAAAATTAATACATAGCTCATGGAATTGGGGTTTAAACGCGTTTGCTATCGATTAGGGCAAGGATAATCATTTTAGGCAGAATAAATTGTACATTGACCTCTCTATGGGGAACGTTTTTACTTCCATGTTTGATGTGTAAGTTGCTGATCATGTCTGTAAATTTACAAATTAAATATGTTTGAAGTAAACGGATTTTATTATATAACGTTTATATCTCGTTTCTTTTGGTGTATAATACTAATTTTTAACCGTTTTCTTTATTTCTTGCCGGAAATTCCCTTTTAATGGCGTAAATTTTTCTCTCAGAACGGACCTGGTCCACAAGGGGAGGACGGACTTGGTGAACAACGGGGGGGCGGACCTGGTCAACAAGAGGAGGGAGGACCTGGTCAACAAGAGGAGGGCGGACCTGGTCAACAAGAGGAGGGCGGACCTGGTCAACAAGAGGAGGGCGGACCTGGTCAACAAGAGGAGGGCGGACCTGGTCAACAAGATGAGGACGGACCTGGTGAACAAGAGGAGGACGGACCTGGTCCACAAGGGGGGGACGGACCTGGTCCACAAGGAGAGGGCGGATTTGGTCAACAAGGGGAGGACGGATCTGATTCACAAGAGGTATGTTATTCGTGTCAAAACAAGAATTAAATTTATATCAATGTATGATAGTAATTTTTAGCCGTCCCTGAATTTCGAAGCTGAACTGCCATTTTAACGGCATGCATTATTTGCATCAACAATGTTCGGTATACCCAACAAGATTCCAAACTCACGTGGTATTTTGTTCTATTTGAAAGTTATTGTTCTATTTAAACATTATGGGCCCATTGTCAAATCGTTATTTTTGCGAACAGAACATAATTGGTTATAGTAAACTGAAAACTTAGGTACTGTAATCGGGGTATAACGCATTTGCACCATACAGAGGTCAAATCGAAAACTAGTCTCCTGTATATTTTGAGAACTACGTATATCCATATATATGTCCTTTATAGACTCGAAAACGGCTCTCCCGATTGAGCCCAAACTTCATATTTAAGGGTAAAAACACTCGGACTGTGCATCACACGGCTTCTGATAATGTCCGAACACTCCTTCTCCAATCCCCGTGCCACCGTCCTTGGCACTGCAAGGGTTAATAGTATCTTTGGTTTGTGTGAGCCGATGCAGGAAGGACAACTCTATATTCACAAACGTATTCAAGTCAACGATATCGAACGAAATCGTAAAATACGCACACATATGTCTTAACGTGTAGGTTATTTAAGAGCGTTTATCTACTTGAGTGAAAATACGGCATTTGCCGGCTCCGTCCCAAAATATAGCATTTACAATTTCTGATATATACATTTTGTTACAGCTGATATTCTTGGATACATTTATATTTTTATGCTATTATTTTCCACACCTCACTAAGTGCTAAGTCATGCAGAGTTAGGTCGCGGGTAAAAATTCGTTAAATATGATCTGGAATCTGACCCAAATATAAAGTGGAGCGAATCCATTGTCTAGGTCTGGAATCTGGACTCGGGGTAAAAGTGGATCAAATACATTTACCTCAGATGGCTTCCAGAATGGCCGGAATTTTGGTTAAAGCTGTGTAACATAATTTAGCTGTTTCTTGGCTACAAGTTTGGTTTATTTTCATTGAAATTGCTTACCTGGATGTTCTTAAAGCGTGATAATTAATGAGCGTCGCTATTGCAAAAATTATCTACTTGAGTGAAAATCAAATCTGGTAAAACTGGTGGATTTCGACGGACGAAGTTTGATACATTTGGTTACTTTTGTCATGGGAGTCTATTGGACGGGTCAAATCGTGATCCTGACCTTGACCTTCAAAATTGTCAATTCAAGGTCAAATCGGGTCCAATTTCGCATGCGCCCGTGTCCTTACCCATATACGCTCATATACACCCATATAGTCATGTTTCTGGCAAAGAAAGTCCTAAATAGCCCTGACGTTCTGTAACAAAGCCATGAGCGAATGCCGCCAGTGGTGGGCTAATCTGCTAGTCTACTATACATTTTGAGAACTACGTATATCATATATATATCCTTTACAGCATCGAAAACGGCTGGACCGATCGAGACCAAACTTCCTGTCTAAAGTTAAAAACCCACGGACAGTGCATAGCACAGCTTCTGAGAACATTCGAGCACTCGTCCTCCCTTCCCTTGTCACCGTCATCGGCACTGTGGTGTTAATTGCGTTGATAGTTAAAGAGCGCTCGTATACACAGTGTCGTTGATAAAGAGCGTCTATATACACGACGAGTATAAATACGGCTGCATTGACCGTCTGGTGGCAAAATTTCGTACTTAATTTCGTACTTAGGGGTTCCAAGGAACGGGGGAAATTTTCATCGGGTCCGTTATTCCGCGTGAGGTGACCTTGATCTTGAAACGGGTACCCACAAATTATATATATGTGTGTGTCCTTTATAGACTCGAACCGATTGTGCTCAAACTTGCTACCTAGAGTTACTTTTGTGCGGGAAGTGTCACGAAAGGGTCAAATTGTGACCCCGACCTGACCTTGACCTTGAAAATGATAAATTCAAGGTAAAATCGGATTTCAACGAAATCTTACACCTAGGTGCAGCACACGTGTCTCGAAAGCTGTTGCAATTGCTTTTTCGAACAAAGCCATGAGACGAACCACGCCAGTGGCGGGATAACCTGCTAGTCTATACTATATATTTTGAGACTTCTGTATATATATATATATATATATATGTGTACTTTATAGAATCGAAAACGACTGCACCCATCGAGCTCAAATTCGTATATAAGTGTAAAATCCCACGGACACCTCCGGGGTCACGTTTTTGTGAAGCTCAGAGCACCGTTTCTCCCTTCCCAATAATCAAAATCACCGCAATCGGCACTTCGGGGTTAATAGCGTTGATATATAAAGAGCGTTCGTTTTCCGCAGTGTCTATATAAAGAGCGTCGTTTTCGCTATCTACTTATCTGTATGACGGGAGTCTGTAGCCTGTCGCTCGAAATATTATGCAGAGACAACGGGAAGCGTTTGTTTTCAATGCAATGTTATCGTCGAGCGTTGTATGTCGTTCCTAGGAAGGGGGATTTCTACGGGTAAATCTGTATGACGGGAGTCTGAGGCCTGTCGCTCGAAATATTATGCAGAGACATTTCACGACGGGAAGCGTTTGTTTTCAATTCAATGCAATGTTATCGCTCGAGCGTTGTCTGTCGTTCCTAGGAAGGGGGGGGGGGGATTTCTACGGGTAAATTTTTCCGCCAGAAACAAAACAATTAATTAAAACAATTTAAAATTAAAAAAAATAAAAAATAAAAAAAACAATTCAGAAAAAATTATATTAAATTTAAAAAACATTAAATTCATATTAAAAAATCAAAAACAAAAATAAATAAAAACAAAATAATTAAAACAATGTCATGTTTCTGACGAAATTTGGTACAAATGCAGCACAAGTATCTCGGAACCTGTTGCAATTGCTTTTTCGAACAAAGCCATGGGACGAATGCCGCCAGTGTATGGCGGGAGTCTGTAGCCTGTCGCTCGAAATATTATGCAGAGACATTTCACGACGGGAAGCGTTTGTTTTCAATGCAATGTTATCGCTCGAGCGTTGTCTGTCGTTCCTAGGAAGGGGGGGATTTCTACGGGTTCCTAGGAAGCGGGGATTTCAACGGGTAAATTTCGTTTCGCTATCTACGTATCTGTCTGACGGGAGTCTGTAGCCTGTCGCTCGAAATATTATGCAGAGACATTTCACGACGGGAAGCGTTTGTTTTATGCAATGTTATCGCTCGAGCGTTGCCTGTCGTTCCTAGGAAGGGGGGATTTCTACGGGTAAATTTTTCCGCCAGAAACAAAAAATTTAATTAAAACATTTTAAAATTAAAAAAATTTAAATTAAAAAAACAATTCAGAAAAAAAATATATTAAATTTAAAAAACATTAAAATACATATTAAAAAATAAATAGTAAACAAAATAATTAAAAAAATGTCATGTTTCTGACGAAATTTGGTACAAATGCAGCACAAGTGTCTCGGAACCTGTTGCAATTGCTTTTTCGAACAAAGCCATGGGACGAATGCCGCCAGTGGCGGGCTAACCTGCTAGTCTTCTCTTCTATATATTTTGAGAACTCCTTGTATTCGAGAGATAGCCCACACCCTCCGGACCTCAATGATATGATCGTGAATGAGTATTGATATACCCCACTAAACTTTGACAAACACCAGTAATGGTGTGTAGATCATTTACATATCTCTCCTATATGTTTTGATACAATCTATCTAATTTACATATCTCTCTTATATATTTATGTTTGTGTGTGTGTTGTACTTCATACAAATCTACGATTCTCGACCGATCGGGACGAAACTTGGTACGTGTGTGTAGTTTGACCAGGCGGTGGTCGTTGTCGTATTGGCGAGCCCGTGCGACGCCCGTGCAGCGCATGCGCAGACGAGATATCGGAAACGGGTGGAGCTATCGACTTGAAATTTGCTATGGGAATGTATCTTGCGCCGGGTACAAATTTTATCGGGTCGCCGAGCCCGTGCGACGCCCGTGCAGCGCATGCGCAGACGAGATCTCGGAAACGGGTGGAGCTATCGACTTGAAATTTGCTATGTGAATGTATCTTGCGCCGGGTACAAATTTTATCGGGTCGCCGAGCCCGTGCGACGCCCGTGCAGCACATGCGCAGACGAGATCTCGGAAACGGGTGGAGCTATCGACTTGAAATTTGCTATGTGAATGTATCTTGCGCCGGGTACAAATTTTATCGGGTCGCCGAGCCCGTGCGACGCCCGTGCAGCACATGCGCAGACGAGATCTCGGAAACGGGTGGAGCTATCGACTTGAAATTTGGCATGTGAATGTATCTTGCGCCGGGTACAAATTTTCATGCGCAGACCAGATCTAGGAAACTGGTGGAGCTACCGGGTACAAATTTTTCTTATTGAAACGCGTGGAGCTAAAAATTTAAAAAGTATATATAAAAATGTCATGTTTCGGACAAGCCGCCGGTGGCGGGCTAACCTGCTAGTACTATATATTTTTGACTTCCGTATATGTGTACTTTATAGAATCGAAAACGGCTGGCTCGATTGAGTTCAAACTTCCTATCTAAGGGTAAAATCCCACGGACACCGTAGTTGTCGCGTTTTGGACAAGCTTTGACCACTCATTTTCCACTCCCAATCACAAACGCATCGCTATAAAAGAGCGTTTGTTTACAATTCAACGTTATCGCTCGAAATTTAGCATCTGCAGAGAGATATACGGGAACAATACTTTTGAGTGGTTTCCTATGCGGAGAGATTTATTGGATGTCATAGTACTTTTAGACGCAGTTGATTTACAATTATTTGTGAATAGCTAGACTGCCATTCGTTCGAGTTGTTTTAGATCAAACAATATTCTCTGTCGCACTCATATTTCGTCATGAACGATTGAATCCATTGTAATCGACCTATTTTTAGAACGCAACACAAAATACCAAACAAAATTACGTCGCGTTGGTGATGGGGTTCACGGCGGGGTTAATTGACTGTCCGCTCTTTGCGTGGACTATTGAATATCTCGTAAGGGTGAACAACCTCTGTCAGGGGCTGCTCAATGGCCACGGGCAGGTTAAAAAAAATCATACCTCTTTTATGGACGGGTATCATAATTTCTCTTGATTAAAAAGTCTGTCGTTCCTAGGAACGGGGAAGTTTAGGACGGGTACCATGAATTAACTCATTGAAAAACAAAGATTGCGTTCACTGTCGTTCCTTCCTAGGAAGGGGGGATTTCATCGGGTCAATTTTTTCCGCCAGAAAAAGGCACAATTAACTCATTGAAAAAAAAAATTAAATAAAAACAAAATAATATTAAAAATGTCATGTTTCTGACCAACCACGCCAGTGGCGGGCTAACCTGCTAGTCTTCAATATATTTTGAGACTTCCGTATATGTGTGTGTATATTTGTCCTCTATAGAATCGAAAACGGCTGCACCGATTGGGCTCAAACTTCCCATCTAAGGGTAAAATCCGACGGCAATGGTGGTCGCGGCGTTTTGGAGAGCTCAGAGCACCCGTTCTCCACCCTCAGTCACACAAAAACCGTACTTCGGGGTTAATAGCGTTGATAGTTAAAGAGCGTTCGTATCCGCAGTGTCGTTGATAAAGATCTTCCATATTTGGGTTCGTTAACCGGTTAACGCTCTTTATTCCCCGCATACGGCGTTTGTTCACGTTAACTGGAACTCGCTTCCTAGGAACGGGGACATTTTCATCGGATTAGACCCCCACGGCATCCCCACGGCAATTTTAATTCGACGTGGTACCAAAATTACGTCGCGTTGGTGATGGGGGGGGGGGGGGGGTGAACGGTGGGATTAATTTAAATATGTCATGTTGGTAACAATATCTAGCCGAGAATTCCTCAGACCTACAGACGAATGCGACCAGCAAATTTCAAAATTGGTCACTTGACCTCCCCATGAATATCTTCTGGGAAATTCCAGGGAATGCCGATTGAGCTCAAACTTGCTATATAAGGGTAAAAAGTCACGGGAAATGTCATGGGATCATTCGTGCGACGACTCCTTCACCGTTATCCACTCCCAAGTCATCGTCATTGGTCGGGAGTGCTAAACGCCCCTTATATCTTCCATATTCGGGTTCGTTAACCGGTTAACGCTCTTTAAATATTCCCTTCGGCTTTCAAGTTAGCATACGGCTTTTGTTTACGTTAACGCTCGAAATGGAACTCGCTTCTGTGTGATTATTACGTACTTAGGGCTTCATAGGAACGGGGGACATTTTCATCGGGTCAGTTTTTCCGCCCGAGGTGATCTTCACCTTGAAACGGGTACCCACAAATGATATATATGTGTGTGTCGAACCGATTGAGCTCAAACTTGCTACCTACGGGAAGTGTCATGGACGGGTTAAATTGTGACCCCGACCTGACCTTGACCTTGAAAATGACCATTTCAAGGTCAAATCGGGTCAAATTGAAAAAAAAAAATTAATGAACAAAAATATTTAATTAATAAAATTAATTTAAAAAGCCAGTAAATTAAAAAGGCAGAATTAACTCATTGAAAAACAAAAAATTAAATTAAAAAATTAATTCAAAAAATTAAAAATTGTCATGTTTCTGACGATTGCCGCCAGTGGCGGGCGAACATGCTAGTTCTATATATATGGACACGGATAATAATTTTAGTTGGAATAAATAGTGCATTGACCTCCCCTTTGTGTGAACGTTATTACTTCCATGGTTGATGTGTGTTGCTCTTCATATCTGGATTTACAAATATATCTAGGGTGGATACACACTTGTATGTAATTTCTGTATGTGAAATCCATGTATTCCATGTATTTAAACGGTTAACACCAATCATTGATAACATTAATCGCCTGCGCGCGATCGGTCCATTTCAACATGCGAGACCAGTGAGTAGTCATAAGCCATTATCAAGCTAACTACTATCCAGTACAGCGCCAAAACATTAATGCAGGTACAGCGTTGAAATTAAAAAGAGTGACACCTCCCATATCTCACCCATAATTTACATAACAGTCTATGCTTCTCAAGCCAAAGGTTGAACAAGTTCCTAACTGTCACAATTTTAGCATGTATAGGCTTGAATTATAACATTGTCGACCATAATCTATGATTGGGGAGGGGCTGGTTTTCGAAAGCTTCAAATAACTAAGGGAGTTAGTTAAATGTATCAGCCGGAATTATATTGGCAAGAATGAACAATATTATAAAGTTATTATACAATATTGTGTACAGTATGTGTTCTTGTACGAGTCCAGGTTGTGGTGAAAAGTCATATTGGACAATATGACATTTCAACACAACCTGGACGAGTACAAGAAAAACTAATACTGTACACAACATTGTATACTGACATGTTTATTATCCATCTGTATGACATCGAAATCATGCTTTCTGATGATCAAATACAGACGTTTATAGAGAATTAAGTACCGACAAATACCAAAAGTAACCACTAAAGTTTTATTCCCAAAATTTGGATAAACATACAGATGGATAATAAAAATGTCATTATACAATGTTGTGTACAGTATTAGTTTTTCTTGTACTCGTCCAGGTTGTGGTGAAATGTCATAATGGACTCGACACTTCGTGTCTCGTCCAATATGACTCTTCACCCCAACCAGGACTCGTACAAGAACAACACATACTGTACACAGAACATATACATGTAGATCATGGAATCGGGTGTGCACATTATTACTTTCATGTTTGATCTATACATGTCTATGGATTTACAAATAAAATATGTTTAAAACAAACCGATTTAATGATATGAAATTTAGCCCGCATACGTTTTCTACTGATGTAGAAACTATAGTACTAACTTTGAACCGTAGCTGAAGTTCAAACTGAAATTGCCATTTTAATGGCTAACGTGTTTTGCATCAACAGGGTTCGAACAACGGAGATGGACGCCCTGCGCAAGAGGTATGTTGTTATATTTAAAACAGAAACACATTATGGGTCCATATAGTCAATCCACTATTGCAGCCAACAGAACAGATATGTCTGATAGAAAACTGATCACGGGAACATATAAAAAGGGTGTTAGGATTGCTTAAAGAAAATAACTGAATTCCGAAAAAGCTGAAACAAAATCATGATAAGAATTATCGACAATATGAAATGCTTAACCATTCCCTATTAATCACGCCGAATGCACGTCTTGATAACAGAAAACAACGTTTAGGCCCACTAATGGCAACAGGATGTAAACGCATATACACCATAATTATAGAAAATTTCTTATCGAAAATAAACAAAGAAACCACAGAGGGCGTGATGACTGGTTAAAGACAACAACTGGATTATAGCAAACTCAGCTTAAAATGACCATAACATAATTATATCTACTTTCCTAAATTTTAATGACCTCACTGGTCGGCTATTTCCTAGTCGCGAACTTCAATAGCCCCATCCCTTTTTCATCAAAAAATTTGCAACTATCGGAAAATCGCTTTTTGGACACTGCCAACTAATAGCCTCCTAAATGTAAAATTTGACCATAAATATTCGAAATTTGTCCTAAAACGACATATTGCACATTAGATTATGCTTGGGAATTTAAATGATGAGAACGATATCAACATATTTTCGGTCTGAAATTTCCAGTCGCTATTGCGTGCACGCATTTAATTTCCATAGTTGAAAGAAGCTGACAAAAGTTGGGTCCCGCTCTTCGGTGACATCCTTATTGCATAATTGGAAATGAAGTGCATATATATACAAGTTTGTGTATCTCCAACTAGAGTTTTCAGTTGTCTGCCAAGAATAATCGTACAATCACTGGTGACATTTCATAGCTGTAAAAAAACGGAACACGTTTGTAAGTGTGTCAGTGTACAGTAATGCTCTAAGTAATCGACTCCTTAACAACAGCAGAATTATGGGTAACTTTTCAGGATTTAGTCGGAAATATGGCTTGTTGCCATTCATCGGAAAGCTCTCGGGGATATTACTGTATATGTAGGTTAAATTATACCACTTCTCTTGGGTGTATGTTTAAAGTACTGTGCAAATCTTGTATTGACACACACATAAATATACTATATATATTGGTTATTATACGTGCTCTACTATCTTGAATGATTGTCATGTGTTTTCCAATCGCTCAATTATTCAACACACGAACATAACATGTGATATCAACATCAACCAATGTACACAAGCAAATAGTATTAGTTACCCCTAAGCGGAAGAAATTGTAACTTAGAGACATTAAATCGGGTTATGTATATTTAACATGTAACTCTAAACCAATTGAGGTAAATAAACATATTTCGATGTTTGTATCAATTTATATAAGTCTGGTTTTCTTTCTATTTTGCAGAAACAGAAACGAAATGTGAGTACTACCTGTATATCATGTGCTCCACTTACCCCTTTATATACTAAATGAATTATCCCACTCAGGTATCCAATGATACATTGGAATGATATATTATTCATCTGGAGGGGTTAACATCAGACGACCCATAGCAAAAAATGCAGGATTCATGTGTGTTATAGGGAGGATATTTTCACATATTAAGTTCAATAAACGGTCATTAAGCATGTGTTGAACGTTTTATCAGAACATTTCACAAGGGATAACTACTCATCATTGAGCATTTATTATAGAAATTGATAATGATGACTATTGACTATCACCATTTTCATCGAAAGTCCGCTACAACTCACAATGAGAACCTGCGCCATTGTTTTAACTCAGAACGAAGTTCCAGACCTTTTTTGCGGGCGTGAGATTTTCCAACTGAACAGATAAAACGAATGGTTAAAATACCATCATCATTCAAGCGGGCATTCCAATCACAAGTGACTTAGAACTTATGTTAGGTAAAGATGACCTGTCCGATCTGACACCACAACACTTCATTGTGTACGTTTTTTGTAACATTATGTACGTTTTCTGTACCAGAGAGTAATTTGATCGGACCACGAGCTCATTAGTTGGAGGCTTCGATGGTCATACAGTAATGCCCTAATTAATCGACTGCTTAACCACAGAATAATTATGGGTAACTTTTCAGGATTTAGTCGGAAATATGGCTTGTTGCCATTCATCGGAAAACTCTCACCGAGAGCCATATTTCCGACTAAATTCTGAAAAGTTACCCATAATTCTGCTGTGGTTAAGCAGTCGATTAATTATGGCATTACTGCACGTCTTCGATCGATGTTAACAACCTCAAAACTCTGTCTCCATTGGAAGTCAATATATGACCACCATGACTTCCATTTATGTGCTTATATAGTCTACATGAGCCGATTTCATTATTTTCTTGCATAATCTTGTACTAATTTATGCTGCATACGCTGCTGGAGAATCCTTAAACTTTTCCCCACACAACAAAGTGAAACCGATGCTATTTCGTTACAGGACATGTACGGGACGACCACTTCATCATATGTAAGTTTACATTATATACATACCTTGTTGGTTCCATTTTACAATGGACAGTTTTGATGTATAGGAATTGGAGAGGTTTTACTGTATAACAGAATGCATTGGCACAAGGTTTTCGCAAAATTTTAGGAAGCTCCAGTAAAGAAAGGGTTTAAAATGTGAACCAAGTTACCACCCAACCCCAACCCCCACGAAATGTAAATAATAGTATACACAATATCGTATACATGCATGGTTGACGATATGTATATACCCTGTTTATTACAATTATCCTATTATCCATATAAACATGTGTGAAAATCGGAGAATCCATAGCCTTTCCCCCCACAACAAAGTGTAACCGATACTATTTCGTTACATAACTACATGTACTACGGCAATACCTCATCACCTAATGTAAGTTTACATTATTTATATATATTTCCCGTATTATCACGGGACGGTTCTTGCCCAAATCAGAGACGATTATCACACCATTCTTATATACCCGTGGTTAAGAGATATGAGAGTTACATATATTAAGACGTACAATGTAGGAAGTAGAAGGTGAATAATAGTATACATAATATTGTATACATGCATGGTTGACGATATGTATCTACCCTCTTTATTACAATTATCCTATTATCCATATAAACTTGGGTATGGATAGTTATGATATATTACCATCATCATTTGGGCTATATACATATATATACAGACGCCATATGGAATGTATGGAAGCGCAACGAGACGATTATCACACCATTCTTGTATGCCCGTGGTTAAGAGATATGAGATTTACATATATTAAGACGTACAATGTAGGAAGTAGTAAGTGAATTGTGCTGTTATATTATACAAGTAGATCCATTCTGAGGTTGGCATGGGTTCGAACCCCGACATGGGTGAAAATCGGAGATTCCATAACCTTTCCCCCACAACAAAGTGAAACCGATACTATTTCGTTACAGAACTACATGTACTACGGCAATACCTCATCACCTAATGTTCATATGTTTGCGATTCATAGTTTGGGTGGCGTTATAAAATCTACTGCTGATTTGACTTGTGTCTAGTCCATTAGTGGAGCAACAAGGATATCATGGGTGGCAACAGCTGGTGCACGTGCGTTTCGGCAACAGATGGCTTGCTTTCAAAACAAAACGTCTCGCCAACACTATCACTATCCAAGGACGTTGCACCATAACATATTACAATTATCCTGTCAAAAGTGACAAGTATGTCGAACATTCGAAACAAAAATATCGTCGCCTCATCATTGAATCGGATTCAAGCCAAAGCGAAATTGAATAGAACGTGAATATCTCAGAATTTGACTTATCACAACGTCGCGTGCTGAAAATTGTGTACGTTGTGTGTTGCGCGTAATAGAATAGTTCCTGTTTTAAATTGATTTTATTGCATTTTTATGGGACGAATTGTAAGATAAATTGGTTGTCATCACCCTGTGTGTTTCCGAGATCCGTATTCAAGTCTCGCTGCCTTCTCTGGGCTGTCTATCGACTTGTCCTGTGGACTCGTCGATAGACTGCCCAGAGAAGGCAGCGAGACTTGAATACGGATCTCGGAAACACACATGGTGGTGATAACCTATATGTATTACACGTCCTATTGTATCGTATACATGTATATCCACTGTACATCTCCTACATGTTGTATAATTATACGTATTACACGTCTTATTTTATCTTATACATGTATATCCACAGTACAACTCCTACATGTCGTATAATTATACGTATTACACGTCGTATTTTATATTATACATGTATATCCACAGTACAACTCCTACATGTTGTATAATTATACGTATTACACGTCTTATTTTATATTATACATGTATATCCACAGTACAACTCCTACATGTCGTATAATTATACCTATTACACGTCTTATTTTATCTTATACATGTATATCCACTGTACAAGTCCTACATGTTGTATAATTATACGTATTATACGTCTTATTTTATCTTATATAATTATCCACATTACAACCCCTACATGACCACATATCCACCTTATAATGTAAGTACATGTATATCATTCCATTTATATAATACACATTAATGAAGCACGGGCCGAATAGTATTATGTTGAGCGATGTAGGTTATAACACCATTCCGGAACAAGACGTTTAATCAACGGTAATTACATGGATATGTTGGACCATGTTGTTGGGTGTATTTGGAACAATTCGAGTTTTTCATTTAACAGGTGCGGATTATTAAAATTCAATTTCCACACGTTTGCCGTCTTAATGTATTCGTATGTTTGTAATTCCATACAGTTTTGTTGCGTTATAACATCTACTGGTGATTTGTCTAGTCCGTTAGTGGAGCACAGTGATAAGTAGTAAATTCTAGCGTCTAAATCGACATTAAACACTAACTAAACAAACACAGAAACAAATGATCGCATACTAAATAAATATACGTGTTATATGTATTATTCTATCTTCAATTGTTGGGTGTATTTGGAACAATTAGAGTTTAACATTTAGCAGGTGCGGATTATTAAAAATTCAATTTCCACTCGTTTGCTTTCTATGCGTTCATATGTGTTCATATGTTTGTAATTATTTTCTAAATTATTCCATAGAGATTAGTTTAAACATATTTTATTTTAACCAATATAATGTACAAAGTTCACGGTATGATGATGAAAGATATTGATGGTTATAACGGGATTTGTCAGTAAGCATAGTGGTTATCTTAAGCTATCTCCTACACATATAAAATATTGAATGGTAACCGTTTCATAGAGAGAAATAGAATGTACATTTCGATGTATATGCATGTATATAGCTCAATGAAATTACTGTTGTTATTGTTAATTATAATGTGCCTGACAGCCCCCTTAAAATCGGAGCAGGGTACTTTGGGATCGATATTACACAGAATTTAATTGTGATTTTAATGTGTTTTTAATTTTGTTCCATGCATAGCCTAGGGTCGTGTACATCAGGTTTGTGCATAATATGGCTTGAACCTGCCAGTTCTAAATATTGTTGCATGTTATCGAATATCTCAATGTTTTTGGATAAGGGAAGTGATTTTGAACCTTCTAAGAGTGATTTTGTTTCCAAATTATTAAGATTGCTGAGACATATGTCTGTTCGGCTTCAAATACTGGGCAATAGTGCAAGAATTGTGATACTGTTTCAACTTCGCCACATATACAATATTGATTGTCTTGTAAATGATTGCGATATAAGTCGTAATTCAGGTTGCTACACCCTAGTTGTAGTCGACAATGGAAAATTTGACTTCGTCTTGTATAAGCAAATTCCATGTAACGGGGGCTCACGACGAGGTCAGTATTAAGAAAAGATTTGAAGTCCGATATGGTTTCACAGTTTTTGGCCTCCGATGGTAGATCATTCCATAGACTCACAACTGTTGGTAAAAAGTATTTTTTATCTGCTTCAGTATTAGAAAAAAAACCGGTTTCATGTCTTTAGGTCTGAAGTCGTAATTTGGTAGACTCCCTGATATATGGGAAACATATATGTATAGGTATGCGGGTGTTGACTTTTTCACCATTTTGAAAAATTGGATTATATTGATTTTTCGGCGTCGATTCGTAAGTGTCTCCCACCCAGTCTCATGGAGCAAGCCCTCTGTACTACAACTTCTTGTCGCTTACGATTCTTGTGGCTTCGTTGCTGCAGTTGACCCAAACTGAAGAGGCATACTCCGGGACAGGACGAATAAATGATAAATATATTCTTTCTAGTGACCTCCTGTTAAGGTTAAATTTATGCCTCCTCGACAGGGACAGCCCACTATTGGTTCGTTTTTCAATATATGCGATATGGTATTTACATTTACCATCGGAACTAAAGGTTAGGCCTAGGTGTTTATGTGTAGCTACTTCGCATATTGATTGATTTGTCATTTTGAGATGGGGTAGCTAGGTTTAAGTTCTTTCCTGCTAACTAAGAGGGGTTCAGTTTTGGATGGGTTAAATTTAACAAGCCATTTGTTAGACCAATCGTGTATTTTCCATATATCTTTGTTTAGAACGTCAGCAGCCAGAATGGGATCTTCTACTGCTAGATAAAAAGAGGTATCGTCTGCAAAAAGTCGGATATAACTTGTTATCTCATCTGCTATATCATTGATGTATATCACGAATAGTAGGGGACCAAGTACCGACCCTTGAGGGACACCAGATTCTACAGATTTCCCAGACGACTGGGTAGTTTCCAAAATGACTCTTTGTTGTCGATTTTCCAAATAATTTTTCAAAAAGTCGTATGTATTTTCACACACACACCTAGAAAGTCCATTTTGCCAAACTTTATCAATTTATTCCATAGAGATTGGGCGGCGTTATAAAATATACTGGTGATTTGACTTGTGTCAAGTCCGTTAGTGGAGCACAGTGAATACAAGTCACTTCTAAATGATCGCCTCGTCGTGATATGTTCTAGCGGCTAAAACGATATTAAACACCACCAACTAAACAAACTAACAAACAATATAATCGCATATTAAATATACCTGTCATATATACTATTATATCATTAACATCCACAATACAATTCCTACCTATTGCATTGTTAGACATACACGCATCACACGTCTTAATTTATCGTACACATGTGTATCCACAGTACAACTCATACATGTTGTATAATTATACGTATTATACGTCTTATTTTATCTTATATATCCACAGTACAACTCCTACATGACCACATATCCACCGTATAATGTAAGTACATTTATATCATTCCATTTATATAATACACATCAATGAAGTATGATTCGAGTAGTATTATTTTATGCTATGAAGGATATTGCACAATTTAGTGGACTTGGGTTTTAACCAATGGTTATTGTTTCGATATGTTGGACGGATTTGTTGGTGTATTTGGAACAACTCGAGTTTTGCATTGTGGATTATTAATAATTCAATTTCAACATGTTTGCTTTTAATGTGTTCACGTGTTTTCACGATGTGACTGTATTTTCTAAGTATTTCCATAGAGGGGCATGCATTAAATGGCAACTCTTCAGAGAATGACGTTCTTGGAGTTTTAAAAACTACCGTTGATTTTGATTTGTGTCAATTCCGGTAGTGGATCACAGTGAAGAATAGTAAATTATAAGATACTATACATTTTATCTTATGCATGTATATCCACAGTACAACTCCTACATGTTGTATAATACGTCTTATTTGATCTTATATATCCACAGTACAACGCCAACATGACCACAAATCCACCTTATAATGTAAGTACATGTATACCATTCCATTTATATAACACACATTAATGAAATACGGGCTGAATAGTATTATGTTGCGCGATGCAGGATATACAACTCCTACATTTTGTATAAGTATGCGTATTACACGTCTTATTTTATCTTATACATGTATATACACTGTACAACTCCTGCAAGTTGTATAATTATGCGTATTACACGTCTTATTATACTTCCATGGTGTAACCGAGGAAGTATATTGTTTTTCTACTGAGGTCGTTTTCCGTTTATTTCGAAATACTTGCAGTAGGAACGTGAAATCTCTAGCGAATGTAGGCATCGAAGGTTTACTATATATAATGGTATCCTTATTTCCGCCCAATGTTTCTTGGCGGAGTTATGGCCCTTTTGCGATTATTTTTCATTATTATTATTATTATTATTATACTTGACACTTTTGTAATCACTATTACTCGAAAAGTACACGAAGTAGGACACTAAAACTTGGTGAGTAGGTTGGGGTACATGAGTTCTATGCATATGGCCCATAACGATTGTGTCCGCGCTTTCACCGAGGAGTTATCTCCCTTTATTTGAAAAAAAGTCATTTTATTATCTCGGAAATTATAAGAAGCAGAGCATCGAAAATTAGACCGTATGCACGTCTCGATATGCACTACTGCCCACGGGCATCAAAACTTGTGTCCGCGCTTTCCCTGAAGAGTTACTGCCCATAGATAGGCATACACCGAATTCATTGTACTCAGCTGTACTCTCCTATCATTCCATATAATTGAATTTGGTCTTCACAGTAGTCTGCCATTTACTGTTCAGTGGAAAAACGAAAACTGGACAGGGTCGTTCTCATATTTTTACAATAGGATGGGGGTGCCAAATTAAAAAAATAAAATTTCGTTACGAATCTCGTCTATTTCCGTGTATGGCTTGACTGTGTAAAGCTGATCAAATACCGCGAAAGATTTTTGAAATCTGAGTAGAAATACCAGAGTTGTGGGCCCTCAAATTTTGTTTGGGTGGGGGGCAAGCGGCTTGTCGCCCTATCTCCTTTAAAACGGACAATCATTGCACGTCTAGATATGCACTACCTCCCACGTGCATCAACACTTGTGTCCGCGCTTTTCCTGAAGAGTTACTGCCCATAAATAGGGACACACTACACACCAGGATGAATAAACCAAGTTGTTTTTGTTTTTGTTTTTGTTTTTTTTATAAGTACAGAGCTCTAAATTTTTTATAGCATATTCTGAATTGGACGAGCGATTCGGACTCGAATATACCGCTTAAACATGTTTTTACCCAGGACTTTCCGTGTTACGGGGTACGGAAATATTGCATCTATTTTTCCCGCCAAATACAAACCGGCTGATTAAAGAGCAAGATAATGTCGTAGCAGGTACGTTGACATACTTGATGTATGTCCCACAAGTTTGACGGCTATACTGTAAATGTAACATGCCCAACGGAGAATGCGTGTCAGGGTGGGTTGAGACATTAGGAAAATTCCACCAAAAATTGCAAAGGGGGGAAATTCAAACATCGAGATAAAAAATTTTAACGAGTACATCTGATGGCTTGTGTTCACGCGCATCTAGAGGGCGATTTTCTAATTTTCAGATGGAACGGTTTACTCGTGACAACACTATATATCATAAATGTGTATACTTATGTAGTCTATCACTAACAGATTTTTAGCCCCAAATCCAAACGGGCTAATATAGGACTAATATAAAGTACAACTCCTACATGTTGTATAATTATACGTATTATACGTCTTATTTATCTTACATATCCACAGTACAACTCCTACATGACCACATATCCACCGTATACTGTAAGTACATGTATATCATTCCATTTATATAATACACATCAATGAAGTATGATTCGAGTATTATTATTTTGTGCTATGAAGGATATTGCACCATTTAGTGGACTTGGGTTTTAACCAATGGTTATTGTTTCGATATGTTGGACGGATTTGTTGGTGTATTTGGAACAACTCGAGTTTTGCATTGTGGATTATTAATAATTCAGTTTCAACATGTTTGCTTTTTTAATGTGTTCATGTGTTTGCACGATGTGACTATATTTTCTGAGTATTTCCATAGAGGGGCATGCATTAAATGGCAATTGTTCAGAGAATGACGTTCTTGGAGTTTTAAAAACTACTGTTGATTTTGATTTGCGTCAAGTCCGGTGGTGGATCACAGTGAAGACAAGTAAATTATAAGTTACCGTACAACTCCCACATGTTGTATAATTATGCGTCTTATTTTTTCTTATACATGTATATCCACTGTACAACTCCTACATGTTGTATAAGTTACGTATTACACGTCTTACTTTATCTTATACATGTATATCCACTGTACAACTCTTACATGTTGTATAATTATTAGTGATGCGGACCGGACCGGACCACCGGTCCACTGCCAAGGCGGTCCAGTCCGGTCCGGTCCAGGCCATTCCGGTCCGGTACACATGCCTGGACCGGTCCAAAACGGTCCGGTCCACCTATAATAGGCTATATGTTAATGAATTCTCTGTTTTCTCAAAATTTTACTCTGTATATAGTACAACCTATAAGGTTACTGAGTTCAGTGCATTGCAATGAGTCCATATTGTATGCATCATTGTCTGTCTATGGTGGGATATAATGGGAACGATGCACGATAATAGTATTTTTAGTAATGCGAACATGCACTAATTAAATGTATTGGACAGATATATAGCTAGGGTCAGAATGTGTTATAACAAATCTAACATGGCACTCAACTATTCGTATGTATGATTCGTATCATACTTATTTTCGTTAAATTGAAATTTAAACGAAATAACTATACTATTATTATCTATTGTCTTCTCTGTATTATTGTTATAATTTTTTTTTGGTAAAACATACTCTCCTAGATGGGGAGGAAATAAATATATATAAAACTACTATTGGATTAATGTGACTGTCTTGTATATGTACTATGTAATGTGGTTTGCATGTTTCTTCGATAATTATAACTGTGAAAAACAATAGAACTCGATTCGATATCCATCCAAATTGATTAGTTGATGCCATGTTACACTGTTTATGACAAATAGTTCCATACTCATTCAGTTGCATGTTTGTCGCATTGATATGGTGCTACAAAGTGTTGGCCAATGTAGGATAGTAGTTTAGAACAAAACAAGCAATTTTTATATTTTGAAAATGTTTTCAGAATGCTTAACATTTTGCGACATCAAAGCAGGCGGTCGGTACTCGGCGACATCAAAGCAGGCGGCCGCCCACACTGGCACTTTCATAAGGAAAGTGACATGTACAAAGTACATCCATACATTGTTTGCGTGGCATCAAACGTTTAATAGATATTAACCACTTGAATGCGTCAATACATCGTTGCTAATTGATATGACGGCAAATACGAAATAATATTCGCGATAGTTTATTATAACTGAAGTAAAATAGTGGACCGGACCAGAGAGTACCAGACCGGCGGCAAAAAGCGTGCCGGTCCGGTCCAGTGACACCCGGTCCGGACCGGACCGCGGTCCACCCCTGGACCGCGGACCGGTCCAAAGCGGTCCGGTCCGCATCACTAATAATTATGCGTATTACACGTCTTATTTTATCATATACATGTATATTCACAGTACAATTCCTACATGTTGTACAATTATACGTATTACACGTATTACAATTCATACATGTTGTATAATTATAACTATTACACGTCTTATTTTATCTTATATACGTATATCCACAGTACATCTCCTACATGTTGTATAATTATACGTATTATATACGTCTTATTTTATCTTCTACATGTATATCCACTGTACAACTCCTACATGTTGTATAATTATACCTATTTCACGTCTTATTTTATATGTACATGTATATCCACAGTACAAATCATACATGTTGTATAAGTTAAGTATTATAAGTCTTGTTTTATCTTATACATGTGCATCCACTGTACAACTCATACATGTTGTATAAGTTACATATTACACGTCTTATTTTATCTTATACATGTATACCCACAGTACAATTCCTACATGTTGTATAATTATACGTATTACACGTCTTATGTTATCTTATACATGTATATCCACAGTACAACTCATACATTTTGTATAATCATACCTATTACACGTCTTATTTTTTCTATACATGTATATCCACTGTAAAACTCCTACATGTTGTATAATGATACGTATTACACGTCTTACTTTATCTTATACATGTATATCCACAGTACAAATCCTACATGTTGTATAAGTATATGTATTATACGACTTATTTTACCTTATATATTCACAGTACAACCCATACATGACCACATATCCACCTAATAATGTAAGTACATGTATAGCATTCCATTTATATAATACACATCAATGAAGTATGGTTCCAATAGTATTATGTTGAGCGATGCAGAATATTGCACCATTTAGTGGACCTGGGTTTTAACCAATGGTAATTGTTTCGATATTTCCATAGAGGGGCATGCATTAAATGGCAATTGTTCAGAGAATGACGTTCTTGGAGTTTTAAAAACTACTGTTGATTTTGATTTGCGTCAAGTCCGGTGGTGGATCTCAGTGAAGAATAGTAAATTATAAGTCACTGTACAACTTTGTATTTCCCACGTGCATCAACACTTGTGTCCGCGCTTTTCCTGAAGAGTTACTGCCCATAAATAGGGACACACTACACACCAGGATGAATAAACCAAGTTGTTTTTGTTTTTGTTTGTTTGTTTTTTTTTTTTGTAAGTACAGAGCTCTAAATTTTTTATAGCATATTCTGAATTGGACGAGCGATTCGGACTCGAATATACCGCTTAAACATGTTTTTACCCAGGACTTTCCGTGTTACGGGGTACGGAAATATTGCATCTATTTTTCCCGCCAAATACAAACCGGCTGATTAAAGAGCAAGATAATGTCGTAGCAGGTACGTTGACATACTTGATGTACGTCCCACAAGTTTGACGGCTATACTGTAAATGTAACATGCCCAACGGAGAATGCGTGTCAGGGTGGGTTGAGACATTAGGAAAATTCCACCAAAAATTGCAAAGGGGGGAAATTCAAACATCGAGATAATTTTTTTTAACGAGTACATCTGATGGCTTAATTGTGTTCACGCGCATCTAGAGGGCGATTTTCTAATTTTCAGATGGAACGGTTTACTCGTGACAACACTATATATCATAAATGTGTATACTTATGTAGTCTATCACTAACAGATTTTTAGCCCCAAATCCAAACGGGCTAATATAGGACTAATATAAAGTACAACTCCTACATGTTGTATAATTATACGTATTATACGTCTTATTTATCTTACATATCCACAGTACAACTCCTACATGACCACATATCCACCGTATACTGTAAGTACATGTATATCATTCCATTTATATAATACACATCAATGAAGTATGATTCGAGTATTATTATTTTGTGCTATGAAGGATATTGCACCATTTAGTGGACTTGGGTTTTAACCAATGGTTATTGTTTCGATATGTTGGACGGATTTGTTGGTATATTTGGAACAACTCGAGTTTTGCATTGTGGATTATTAATAATTCAGTTTCAACATGTTTGCTTTTTTAATGTGTTCATGTGTTTGCACGATGTGACTATATTTTCTGAGTATTTCCATAGAGGGGCATGCATTAAATGGCAATTGTTCAGAGAATGACGTTCTTGGAGTTTTAAAAACTACTGTTGATTTTGATTTGCGTCAAGTCCGGTGGTGGATCACAGTGAAGACAAGTAAATTATAAGTTACCGTACAACTCCTACATGTTGTATAATTATGCGTCTTATTTTTTCTTATACATGTATATCCACTGTACAACTCCTACATGTTGTATAAGTTACGTATTACACGTCTTACTTTATCTTATACATGTATATCCACTGTACAACTCCTACATGTTGTATAATTATTAGTGATGCGGACCGGACCGGACCACCGGTCCACTGCCAAGGCGGTCCAGTCCGGTCCGGTCCAGGCCATTCCGGTCCGGTACACATGCCTGGACCGGTCCAAAACGGTCCGGTCCACCTATAATAGGCTATATGTTAATGAATTCTCTGTTTTCTCAAAATTTTACTCTGTATATAGTACAACCTATAAGGTTACTGAGTTCAGTGCATTGCAATGAGTCCATATTGTATGCATCATTGTCTGTCTATGGTGGGATATAATGGGAACGATGCACGATAATAGTATTTTTAGTAATGCGAACATGCACTAATTAAATGTATTGGACAGATATATAGCTAGGGTCAGAATGTGTTATAACAAATCTAACATGGCACTCAACTATTCGTATGTATGATTCGTATCATACTTATTTTCGTTAAATTGAAATTTAAACGAAATAACTATACTATTATTATCTATTGTCTTCTCTGTATTATTGTTATAATTTTTTTTTGGTAAAACATACTCTCCTAGATGGGGAGGAAATAAATATATATAAAACTACTATTGGATTAATGTGACTGTCTTGTATATGTACTATGTAATGTGGTTTGCATGTTTCTTCGATAATTATAACTGTGAAAAACAATAGAACTCGATTCGATATCCATCCAAATTGATTAGTTGATGCCATGTTACACTGTTTATGACAAATAGTTCCATACTCATTCAGTTGCATGTTTGTCGCATTGATATGGTGCTACAAAGTGTTGGCCAATGTAGGATAGTAGTTTAGAACAAAACAAGCAATTTTTATATTTTGAAAATGTTTTCAGAATGCTTAACATTTTGCGACATCAAAGCAGGCGGTCGGTACTCGGCGACATCAAAGCAGGCGGCCGCCCACACTGGCACTTTCATAAGGAAAGTGACATGTACAAAGTACATCCATACATTGTTTGCGTGGCATCAAACGTTTAATAGATATTAACCACTTGAATGCGTCAATACATCGTTGCTAATTGATATGACGGCAAATACGAAATAATATTCGCGATAGTTTATTATAACTGAAGTAAAATAGTGGACCGGACCAGAGAGTACCGGACCGGCGGCAAAAAGCGTGCCGGTCCGGACCGGACCGCGGTCCACCCCTGGACCGCGGACCGGTCCAAAGCGGTCCGGTCCGCATCACTAATAATTATGCGTATTACACGTCTTATTTTATCATATACATGTATATTCACAGTACAATTCCTACATGTTGTACAATTATACGTATTACACGTATTACAATTCATACATGTTGTATAATTATAACTATTACACGTCTTATTTTATCTTATATACGTATATCCACAGTACATCTCCTACATGTTGTATAATTATACGTATTATATACGTCTTATTTTATCTTCTACATGTATATCCACTGTACAACTCCTACATGTTGTATAATTATACCTATTTCACGTCTTATTTTATCTGTACATGTATATCCACAGTACAAATCATACATGTTGTATAAGTTAAGTATTATAAGTCTTGTTTTATCTTATACATGTGCATCCACTGTACAACTCATACATGTTGTATAAGTTACATATTACACGTCTTATTTTATCTTATACATGTATACCCACAGTACAATTCCTACATGTTGTATAATTATACGTATTACACGTCTTATGTTATCTTATACATGTATATCCACAGTACAACTCATACATTTTGTATAATCATACCTATTACACGTCTTATTTTTTCTATACATGTATATCCACTGTAAAACTCCTACATGTTGTATAATGATACGTATTACACGTCTTACTTTATCTTATACATGTATATCCACAGTACAAATCCTACATGTTGTATAAGTATATGTATTATACGACTTATTTTACCTTATATATTCACAGTACAACCCATACATGACCACATATCCACCTAATAATGTAAGTACATGTATAGCATTCCATTTATATAATACACATCAATGAAGTATGGTTCCAATAGTATTATGTTGAGCGATGCAGAATATTGCACCATTTAGTGGACCTGGGTTTTAACCAATGGTAATTGTTTCGATATTTCCATAGAGGGGCATGCATTAAATGGCAATTGTTCAGAGAATGACGTTCTTGGAGTTTTAAAAACTACTGTTGATTTTGATTTGCGTCAAGTCCGGTGGTGGATCTCAGTGAAGAATAGTAAATTATAAGTCACTGTACAACATTGTATTTTGTTCTGCTTTATAAAACATACTGTTTATACCAATAATGGCATAAGCCATTGAACTCTTATCACAAGCACCGATCTGCATCAAGTGGATCATTATTTAGTGAAGCGTGTCATGCTATTATGTTCATTTTATATTCAAATGATACATTTAAGTTTTATATATTCTAGACGTAAACATGGGATATGTTGCGCGGCTCTGTCCAAAGAATGAGGCTGTATTTTACTGGAGGCGGCACATATGTATATATTCACCCTCCTACTGAAAGGGTTTTACTCAAGCACCGGGAATTTTTTTCTGGGCTCCGGACCGCATACCTACCCCAGCGCTGTGTACGGGATTTTTCATCAGACCCAACCCCTGCAAAAGGGGGGCATATTAAAACATTATCAATCTATAAGATGGAATTTTTATATCTTTCTTCAAAGGAAAAAATACACAAGGCGACAAATGCCAGATGGCAAACGACCTGAATTTTAAAGGGTATATGTAGCCCTATAACAATACCATAACCACCAACATTCCGCATAGTGGGGAGGGTGGGTGTCTACATGTGGCCGATTGTCTATAAGAAGTTATTAGAAGTATCCAAATATGGTAATAACAATTATGTGAACAGCAATAAAAGAAGCTAATGAATTTCTGTAACGTGTGTACTTCTATTAGGGGTACATCGAGTTCGTTTATAAGGATTCGTGTATCTATCGACGTATTTATACATGTATGCTCAGGAGAAGCTATTAATAGATTTAATTTGAGAACTGAAAAGTTGGAGTAGGTTTACGTAGTACACTCATGTATATGGTTTGTTTTCGAAAACAAAACTGATTTTGGACAGTTTTGTACACTTATTTCAAAACGACACTTTTTATGTTCTATTCAAAAATTGTTTAACCCATTTTATAATAAATACTCTCATTGGCGAGTAGTTCCCTCAGGAAATGTTCAGATATTAAGTTTAAAAACGACTGTAGGTCGTTTGTTGAACTTATGATCTAAACATTTCCCTCGAGTTAAAATTAATCTTTCTGCACTTGTATGTGTTGTGTCTGTTTGTCGTCTGCTTAAATTTCCTGAACACCCCTACAGGTAAACAATAAACCATTTCAGTATTAACTTTTATAACTCGGTGGGGTAATCCGTTCAGTATAGAACGGGTTAATTGATTTGATAGGCCAACGAGTGTACAAGATATAAATTTAAACGTTGAGTAGTTTTCATGAATTTCACGTAGATTCAACTAATGGTGAAATTAATTTAGTTTTGGAATGGTGTATATGCTGAACAACGCGTCAATTTTGATGTTTGTTTGCGCATTTCAATGCCAACAGTCACAATATAGTGAATTTTTGGTTTGCCCTGACTGCAAAACAGCGGCATTCAGTCTTTTTAAGTTCTAGTGGTGAGAAAAGGGGACGATTTGGTTTCATCTCCGCCACTTTAAATGGTTCGATTTTCAGAAACGTTTGATTTCGTGTTTCCGTTTTTATCTCAGATTCAACACAATGCATAATATACTGTTTGATAGATTTTACTCTGAACGATTCGACAATATTAATATATGTGGAAGAATTAAAGCACTATCTTTGTAAGAAATGATCAGCCACGTGGTCTTCATCAGCTTTATGAGATGAAGTGCACTACGTTTTCAAGAGTACACTATGAAACATATTAATTATTAAAAACAACTTTTTCCGGATTGACGTTAGACGATAGATGTCCAGTTATCTTATATGCTTAATTATGCCTGTCTTAATTACTCACCACCTTTACCAGCTACTTCCAACACAGAACTTCAAGTCATCGATGTAATGATAATTGTAACTGATTTATCTCCTTTATCCTCAGAACTACCAAGGGACAACATATCCTCCATACCAGCAACCAGGACCAAACGTAAGTGCATTTTTGTTTTAACTCATATCTCGAAAAATGTTATATTAAGCATGACATGTAGGCATTATAAGTGGGCTTTTATTGTATTTATCTCATTATTTTGTATTTGATTATGTATACAAATATCACGTAAATAAATGATATATCTCTCATTTCACTCGAACATACATCAATTGTTTATGAAAACCAACTCCGAATTCTAGCAAAAAGGTGTTAATCTAGAATAAAATTCAAATAAATAGCCTTCGATTTGCCCATCTTGTGTAGCATATTACAATGAATCTATATTCATATATATTTTAATAATCATATTTAAATATGTGTTCAGGGGTAAACATTTTATGAAACACAATTTATGAAGGATGATCTTTTGTATGTTATTGAAATGTTCATCCATTTATTTCATATAGTTGCGATGTTCTCGAGGAACAGAAGTAGTTATTTTAATAATTGTTAATAACACAATGGCATGCTGTCAATTTCTGTGGTACATGTATATATGTCAGGTAGATATGTCACATTCAGTTGTCAATATTGTTATCAGAGTACCTTTTACATAAGATCACCCGCGACTCCCGACAGATTTTGTGAAAATTCACGCTATTCGTACAATTGTTCCCAAATTGTAATGTTATCTATATATATAGGAGATATAGCACAGTAGCAATGTTATATTTTATGCCTCCGAAACATGCCGCGCATTGCTCTTTGAACATGCTTGGAACTATACAACACACCAGGCGCCTATTTATTTTGGGATTGGGTGGGATTCTAACCCCGGCCCCTGACGACGAGCGCGCCTTGCGACCCACCCAATCCCAAACAAAATTGGCACTGTCTTAAAAATCAAATTTGCTTGTAATGTTATCGATTGCGCAGTTCTTGGCGATACAATGTGTATCTTCTGCTTTATCGCTTCCTATAGCTGTGGGAGTTCACGATTTAATACACGGTTGATTCTGGCATTCACTCGCATTCACCAACTGAGTTTATTTTATAAACCGGGCAGTTTATTTGGTAGCGGCTGAACGTTCTATCGTCGATATGATTGAACAAATCCATCAGATTTAGCCAAATAGCCAACACTTGGTGATCAAAATCCGTAAATAGAGGTTGAGATTCAACTTAATATTTCTGCGGAATGAAGATACAATTGGGTTATTGGGCAGCTGGTGGATACTTCCCGTCTCGTTTTGTCAAGAATGTAGACGTTAGTACACAAAAACGCTAGTCACAATTGAAATGAACCAAGCATGTATATATAGCCGTTAATCCCCTTGATTCAATTATCATATTCCGCCGCGAGTTTAATGCGATCGATCACCAAAATAATAGCGCCGCGTTGAGACTCGACCGGTATAATCTACACCTGAACTATATATAATAAACCCAGTTGGTGTATACGAGCCCTGAAGTTGTAGAATAACTGAAAGCATTACAACTCGCTTCTCATGTACTGAACCGTAGCGCATAGTATGCACATAAACATTTTGACGTTCATGCTATAGTACGTTATGTATACGGAGTTCACAGATAGTCATACAGTCTTTTTATTAACCGTAGCGCGATCACATGTCACAGAGTTATCTTTACCATTTCCCGACAAGCAAACTATCTCCCGGAATATATAGATCTTCGAACTAGTATACGGTTGCTGACGTCGCAGTTGGCTCGAAGCGAGAATTATGCCATGCGAACTATCGCCCGGGCTATATAGTCTTCGAACTAATACACGCCTGCTTACGTCACGTTTGACGCGAGGCGAGAATTGGGTCATATATAATGAAATACTTACAACAGCCCTGCTTGCTGTTCAAATGACACTACCTCGGAAAATTAGTATACACATATGAACTGCTTTGGGGTCCAATAGCGAGAAATATTTCCAGAGGTAGTGTCAATAAGGCCACATCCACAAAACATTTCAAACTTCTAATTTTGCCTGGCAGAGTTTCGTGCAATTGTTCGAATGTGGTTAACTTGTACATTTTACCACGAATGATTGTACAATTGATTCTTGCCAGCTATTTTCAATTTTAAAGCTAATTTCTGACAAATGTCAGTTAACGATAGCATAGCACCTACATGTATAGACTTGCAGGTTTATCATTGCCCGTGTAGTAAACGGTGGTATGCCTGATCCTAAACATATATTCTCGTTTACATCCTTGCTCACTCACCGACGGTACGTTAAATTAACAATATGTATACCATGGTCATGATGGGCACTTATTAGCGGCCCGTCATAAATTATTAACAGTCCAACATACTATTAGGGGCCCGAAAAGAGTCGATTGCCGCTACTGTGATGGAGGGCTGTTAATAATTTCTGAAGGATCCATAATAGAACCAATATGCCCAGAAACTCATGTTATTACAATTATTAACACTCGTGTACCATGGCCTTTTCGTGTTGTCGTATCTATAATGAATGTGGTTTGTCCATGATTAATTAGTCAATTATTCCATGGTGTTTACAAACGGAAAATTGAAGAGTACGCCAGTCACCGGATGCAACGTACTTAGGGAAGGTGATCTCAGTTCTTACGTGCGTGACATCATTTTTAAAATGGTGACGACATGTCGTTATTGAGAGAACATTTCATTATCGGCCTTCCTCTGCAGGGCGTTATAAGATTTTATCCTACCAGTAACATTCCCATTATATGGGACGCACCTTAAATGGCAATAATCAGGCGGATACCGTTGTATAGAGCGAATTCTGACTATTGTGTTGTCGTTTTTTCTAACCTATAATTTCATTCTCTTCCTATCAGCCGATGATGGACAGTAAGTACAAGCAACATACATCATATGCGCACTGTTATTCTACTGACATCACAGCAGATTATTTCAGGAACGTGGCTAATGGGTCTAAACTGTTGTGCCAAATGACTATTGTAGTAACTGACGAGTTATGTGGTAGCTCAAGAGTTCAGAAGTAACAGTCGCCGAGAGTTGTGGTAGCTCACGAGTTCAGTAGTAACAATCGCCGAGAGTTGTGGTAGCTCACGAGTGTTGTAGTAAATTCAATTAGTTATGTTGTAATTTGTGGTCGCGAGTTCTGTATTAGAACATATACTAGTTGTGCATGTAGTAAAATATGTGTAAGATTGTGTGTGGATGTCGTTAATGACGTTGTAGCTCAACTTGATGTTGTTACTTCGGTACTCATTATTTTCCAACATTTTCCAACCGGTTTATCAAACTTTCCAATTGTTGGAAAACTTCAACTTATTCCAACTTAGCACATTAACTATATGGTTGGAATTGTTCCGATTAAGTGTCATTTGAGTACAAACGTATGACCTGTCGCCACGTTCCTGTTCAATGGTAGCACTTGTTGTAATTTCGGTAGATGCTCTTTTGTCTTTGTTTTCTTCACTATGCAGTTTTGAACCTGTTTAAGTTGGTATGTAATTCGAACTCGAATCCGTGTTCTTGCATCTGTAATATCGAACACCGGGTACCAAGACTCGTCGGGTGTATTCGAATCAGCATTCGTTCACGAACGGGGGTTTCCAAGACCGAACAGCACGAATATTCGAACGCCACGTACTCGCCAAGTATAACCCCGTTACGTCATCCCCGAAGATGTTCCTGCTATGCCCTGTTCTCGCTTTTCGAATAATCGCGCGCAGATAACGTCCTGGTGATTTAGCGCTATATCTACAAAATACGCACCAGTCATATTTCTTCCTGATTATGTAAGCAGTTGGGTAACAGTTTATACAACAGTTCGGCATTCTATATTTAGCGAGGATTTTCCTTACAACTACGGCGGATATCACAAGTTGATAACTCCTCAAAATTTGTTGAAAGTGGATTTATTTGGTCAGATTTGGTAAAATTGTGGCAGATTTAACATTATTGCACAAGTGAAGGGGTTTCACGTGGATTAGTTTTTACAAATTAACCGACTGAGAACGGGCAATATGTGACACTGTTCGCCCGAGTGGCAGCTCTCTTATCTAGTCGTTAAGGGGAGAAAACTTCGATAAGCCCTGTGTAGAGTTTGGACTTAGCGTTCGCGATCGCACATGAGCACAGATTCGATTACATCTGACCAGTCTAATATACCGACAAACGAATATACGAACCAAATTATATCATTTTCGGAGAAAGAAGGTTGGAATTATCACACAGATGCCGTTAGCGGGCGATCAATAACACGGATTCGAATACACTTTATGGCAAACAGAGCTGTTTCGCGTAGATAGGAAATTAGAAATCGCAGCTAAACAAGAGCAGCGAAGACAACTTGACAATTATAGTTACCATTTACGTCATACATGTATATTAGGGGCTGATATATATAGTCATTCTTAGAGATACATGTTGTAGATATCGTTGTCAATCGTAGCACAGGTGTCCATTGCACATTGAGTTGCACTATCACTATCACTCCTGGTTGAGCGTCATTTTGGGAATAATTGTTCTTTCTTAGAAGTAGAAACTTGAAAACTTGTTGCCGTCCGGTTTACACGACGAAACAACCATGTGTACGTTATATATATACACCATCAACTTATTAGATCGCACCGATGACACCTCTAATAGGATGCTGTGATAGACAGATGTCGACTTTCAAATGAGGACATTTTGTATTTATGCCAGGCTAGCAAACATGTGCGATACGAATGCCGGCGATAGCAGGTGTTAAAGGGGTACTTTACACTAAATCCGGTCATCTCTTTTTATACTCAACAGAATATATGCAACAAATGAATAAATTTGAGACATAGATGAGTGCAAAATACACTCATTTACCGTATATGTCAAATGCAAACTCCACAAAGTCCACTCATAAATTCATTTTTATTATAATTGCCATGTTTGCATCGTTAGTGATTGCAGTTTGCACTAATCCGTAGTTCAAATTCATTCATTTGTTGGAAATATTATGTTGATTATAAAAGCAGATTGTCCCTTAAATGGTCTGATTTAGTGTACAGTACCCCCTTTAAGCTGAAAGTTGCATCAGTAAATAAATTCTGGCGTATTTGATATCAAATCGGACCGGGCGTCTTTACAATATACCTCCATAATTATATGAAACAATGGTAATGTCTATCTCCTTAATTGTTTATAAACCTCTGTATATGGAACAATGGTAATTTGTATCTGCACTCCTTTACGTGTTATCAAACAATGCATATAGTAAATAGACCTCTACACGTGGAATAATGGTAATGTGTATATGTATTCCTTTACGTGTTAATATACCTCTATATATGGAACAGTGGCAATGTGTATCTGAACTCCATTACGTGTTAATATACATCTATATATGGAACAGTGGTAATGTGTATCTGAACTCCTTTATGTGTTGATATACCTCTATATATGGAATAATGCACACATAGCAGTCTTATTGACACCAGCCTATTGAACAAGCTACTAAATAACTATATTTTCCATTACTCACAGTGTCAGTCCATCATAACATTTAACGATAAAGCGATGAAGTCTATCAGGCGATCGTCGGAATTCCTATAGAGCGACATAATTTCTCGCCACATAGCTAGAATAACTTAATACATTTCACACAGTTTATTCAAATTTAGAGATTACGAGAAATAATTAAAAACTAAAAAGCGTCTACGAAGATGACCAATAATACATAGCAAGGAGAATATAATTGAGAATTCTCAAGAATTTCAACAGTTAGCACCATGTTCTGTTATTCACACAAACTAAGCCAAAAGGAGATATATGTTAATCAATCGTAAAACTATTTGTGCGCAGGATAGGATAGGATATGATATTTTATTTCAATATACATATTAATACATAATACATTTTACAAATATTGTATTGTATATTCGAGGGGGTGGCATTGCCAGGCTAGATTGTCTTACTGCCACCCCTTAAAGATGAATAGATGTTACGATAGGCGGTAAAAAATTATCGTACCATGCACTGCTATATAATTATGTATCACATGATGGATGCATTTAACTGGATTATATGCATGGATGGTACACGTATAGATAAATCGCTTATGGGTTACTCGATGGTGTGTCTCTTTCTTGTCAGTGGGATGTTCCTTGAAAGTCGAGTAGGAATGTGCTGAGTGAGGTTGTGGATTGCGATATACGGGAGGTCACTCTATTGACCGAGCTACCACACAGTCCGGACATTTTTGAGTGTTGCATTAAATTCTTGCAGCATATTTGTTAATGCAAACGGCATGTAAACACCGTTTGAATGTGTGTCTGGTTTGGTATGAAGTCATGCTGCAGGGATTGCCTGCAGAAGCTATTTATATATGAAAGATGGTGAAACCGTTTATACCTTGGAACGCGTACCTTGTTAAATAGTCTGATTTTAATAAGACTGTACATATAGTAAAGATGCTTCGTATAAATGTACTACAAATGTAAATCAGCATCAAATGTATTTGAAATTCCAACTGTTAAGAACTGATTTTGCTTCCAGTCAGTCGAGTGTGGAAAAATTGTCAACTCAGTACAACTTTAATGTCTTCTCAGATTCACTGGGTGCATATATTATGCTATAGCTAACATTGGTAACTAGATGTATATATTTTTTATTTCAGAGATGATTCAGGTATTGAAGCAATTTTGCAGTGTTCTTGGGAAGTAAAAGTATGTAAAGAACCAAAACACCCAGCTGATTCGACGACAATGATATACATGAACATACCGACTGTGAACAGATTACTGTAAAGCTATCCTTGAACATAACTTTTTCTTGTCTGTATTCTCGTTTGCACGGCGGAGAGTTGGTATCGAAATGCAGTAACCTATACTGGCTCATGAGTTTTGACAGCATGACAAGAATGGCATTATTTTATTTTAGAGATCATTTTAGACTATTTGTATGCCAACAATTGTAATTAATAAGGTGAACTGTGCAGCTATATTTCTAAACTGACCAAAAAGCCATTGTTTGATACTGATGATTACAGATATACATGCTCCTGGATTTTCGACTATTTGTCAACTATAAAGTACGTTACAAGCTATTATCAATAATGTTCAATATGGTAATACAATTCATTGGGAAACATTATATATGTTATAGATTGGATTCTGCACTCTTTAGTGCTAACAACATCAACCGATTCCTCACACAGTTACCCATTAAGCCTCCGTCGGCTTCACAAACACTACCATTGAACTAGTGGAAAACACGCCATCATCGTTTCAAACAATATAACGTAAGGCAGTGCAGATTGTCAGTCCACTATATTATGCCTGTGTTGGAATTGCATGTCAACCCTTTGGCGGAAACAACACAAAAATGCCGACTATATGAACACCACGATACTGCTCGCCGATGCAATGATCTGACGATTATCTTATTTCATTTCTTTACCTAATAAACTTCTCGCATTGCATTCGTTTTGTTGAGTGTAATCCCGCAAAATAAATGGGCGACCCCTTTGGATCAGCTATTCACACATGCACCGAGTCTTTCATGGGTGGAGTCGACCAACACTGGGAAAGCTAGAGCAGAGGCGTGCATATTGCTACTGAAGCGAGTGGTAGACACATTGTATCTTGGTAAGTCAGTGTAGATCACTACTTCCAATGATTGTGTTCACAGTATGTTCTACTCATAGGAAGGTGTGTTAGTGTGTTGGATTTTGTCCTAATTTCAGCCGCTTAACCAAAACACAGATTTATCAGTTTTGGGGCAAGTATACTACAATGCATGTATATGCCACACACCTATATTTGTCGTAAGTAGTATTGTGATTATATTATATTTATTACCATATTGGAAAATAGTAAGTACTAGCATGCAGGTTGCCCGACGTATCCAAAACTTTTAATATGTATTCTATCGGTAAACCAATTGGCATATTAATTTAGCTGAATAATTATTTATCAATGCCAAAGATTAGCTCGTGTCTCTAACTTTTTTTTATGCCTGTCTCTATCCCGGACTCTGACGGCGTCACTTATATATATATAAATATAGGGATTTTAAAACTATACTTACCATTATATAAAATGTCACCTGATGGAAATAACTATATGATATGTTTGCTTACGTCGGCGACACTTTTAACATTACTGGTGTCCTTACCCAACCTCTATTCCTGACATGGAAAGCGTTAATTTGGGAACCTTATATCACTCCATTTTATTAATCGCCTATATAAGTTCGTAGGAAAATCGGCGAAAAATTGTTTCTATCAATTTTGGTGCTCACCACCTCGGCGATGTTGGACGCCATCTTGTCGGTGGTCTGCGCGACCACTTTTTCGTGTTAACTCGTTAACAGTCGAAGGGTATAATAAGGAAGTTTCGAGAGTGACGCCGTCAGCGATTGCGGTTCGTTGAGGACACCACAATTGATACCTAACTTTGATACAGACATCCACATGAGTCTAAAGGTGAGGTTTAAATTGGACTGTGCGTTGGCATGGCCAAAAGCCTACATCATAATTCTATCAGTTATACCCAAAAAACTCGTTTAGACACTTCAAAAACAGGATTTCGAACGCATTTGTTTAAAAGATTTGTTTTATGTTTGTCCACTATAGAAATTAACATGTGACAATCTAGAGGGCTCCAAAGCGGTAACATTTTACGAGGAAGAAAATTATCCAGGATTTATTTATCTGAAGTGACACCTTCTGATTCATGGATGGAGAAGGGGAGGTGCACCAAATTCGATGAAATGAGTTTTATAGCCGATTTCCACCAATGCTATGTACAGTAATCTCTTTGATTGGGGAACTAGTTTGGTGCAGTTTAAATATACCAAAGTGGTTCGGTCCATGTCAGGGGTAGATGTTGGGGGAGGGGATCAAGTATAATAAAATTGTTTTTGTCGTCGATAATAACCGCTACAGTAAACTTTTATTATAGTCATCTCCATTGTACAGGGAATCTAGTAAAAAGTTGCCAAACTGACACAGTCGGAATCAGTGATGGTGATGGAGGACCACCACCACAGCCGATCAAATATTTTATCGCGGAATTTCCTCCAAACTTATGTCTATAGACATCTCCGTGATAAAAGAAATCGTATGTTGTACGGTAGGTTAAATGTTCCCAAGTCAGGAATGTGGGTCAGTCGAGGAGAGCACCAATATTGATAAAACATTTTTGTCGCCGATTTTCCAACAATCTTAAACATATCAGGCTGTCCAAATCAGGTGATATGGGGTCGGATAAAGGGCACTAGCATTGCTTAAACATATTAGGCAATCCAAATCAGGTGACGTGGGGTCGGGTAAGGGCCACTCACATTGCTGAAACGTTTTTGTCGCCGATTTCCCCTACAATCTTAAACTTATTAGGCTGTCCATATCAGGTGATGTGGAGGTCGGGTGGGTAAGGGTCACTAACATTGCTTAAGGAATCAGGGCGTACCAGAGTCGGGAAGCGAGTGCACCGTGGAATGCTACAGGTGAAGGTAACTGGAGAATGGCCTTCACCTGATACGTTATTAAAGGATGAATCGTGTTATTCGATTTGTACATCATATCTATATAATTTAAACTGGTGAATTAATGAGGGAATGGATTTTTGTGAGTGGGAAATTTATTTAACTAGCTGCTGTAGATACTAGGTTTTTTCCAGTTAAAAGCTTGCTGCGGGATAGCACTGTCGTACACTTGTGGATTTATTTTTAAAAGTAAACACATGACCTACTGTTTTTCTTGCATTTTCATGATCACTTGGTGTCAATCTAGCTGGGTAAACACCAATGGAGTGGGCCACAGGCTTCAATTTAGTTAATTTGGCTGAAACGTTAACAATGTCGTCTATGGTAAACACGCATTTAGTTCAGTGATTCAATAATCATATTAGGATGTCCATATCAGGTGATGTGGAGGTCGGGTAATGGGCACTAATATACAGTTGTCACCCGCGATTGAGTGACACACGGAGATTTGTCGCCCGCTCGAGACCTGGAATGTCACCCGATGGCAGCCGGACCACAGACCAGACGTTTGTTGGAAACGGCGACACGTTTTAGCATTGTTAGTGTCCCTCACCCGACCACCACATCACCTGGTTTGGACATCCTAATGTGATTAATATACAGTTGTCGCCAGCGATTGTGTGAGACAAGGGGATTTGTCACCCACTCGAGACCTGGAATGTCGGCCCGAGGGTGATATTCCAAGTCGAGAGCGGTAACAAATCACCTTGTCACAAAAACGAGGGTGACAACTGTTTTGTTATCCGGCAAAAGAGTACACACCTGCTTAATGACAGGCCTAATTGCGCATTTGTATTCTTGTATAATCCAGTTTGATGAGTTCTGTTTATGTTGGAATCTTCGCTTTTGGAATATAAAACGTTCAAATTGTGGGACAATTAACAAATCCATCATTTGGGCTGTTATGTTCCGGTCATTTTGCTGGTCGCATGGTGTTAGCCGGTGCACGGAGAAAAGGAGAAAAGCAGTTATAGCCATGGGTAATAAGTAATTTGCGACAGACACGTGACGCACCCTCAGCCAATCAGAAGGGATGAAATTGTGGTAAATGATATCAACATTGCTTGTTATCTTTCATCCGATTCTCTCTCTCTCTTCTGATTGGCTGAGAGTGCGTCACATAGATGCGCAAACGATTTTTTAATTGATCCAAAACTTGAATATTTGATTTTCTAAAAAGTGAGGATTCCAATATAAAATCAACTCTTCGAATGGGATTAAATAATATACGCGCGCACTAAATTCTGCCTTTAAGGAGGTGTGTGTATAATCTTTTGTCAGATAACAAACAGGTGTCACCCTTGTGTTCGTGAGACACAGGGATTTGTCGCCGCTCTAGACCTGGAATGTCACCCTCGGGCCGACATTCCAGGTCTCGAGCGGGTGACAAATCCCCTTGTCTCACACAATCGCTGGCGTCAACTGTATATTAATCATATTAGGATGTCCAAACCAGGTGATGTGGAGGTCGGGTACATTTCCACGATATATACGACGCATTAATATAATGATATAGTTTAAATATTCCTGAGTGACACCGGTGGGGCCATCTCCAAAGTTAGGGATACGGGCTAGTCATTGGTGTTCATAAAGAACGTAGAACTATTCAGCAAATAATATTAGGTATATTTGCTAACCGATATAATTAATCAAATTAAATTCCGGCTGCGCCGGGCAATACAGCTAGATCAATTACTACCTGCTAATACGCACGCTTGCTTAAACTTGCCCCTTTGGCTGATATGGACACTGGCTGCTACGAATTACCGGCTGATATGGACCCTGTCTGATACGGACCCCGGTTAACAAATACAGGGATCGCCGGCTCACATACACATATACCCTGGATAATACGGACTCAGATCATGCTAACCCTGGCTTATAGGACCCCAGCGCATTGGGATCGCCGGCTCAAACGGACCATGGCTGACCGGCTCTGCTACTGCCTCATACGGACGATCGGGTCATACATATCCTAGCTTAAAAGGGCATCGGCACACAATGAGGATATTTATATTATGGTGGTTTCTCAAAACGCGCGGATAGTGGTCGATTACATTTATGGGATACACACTAAACACAAAATGGTTATTTCCACTGCAGATATGAGCCATCTCCCTGCATGGGAGAGTAAATCTTGCGGGTACATCTCTTCCCTTTAGGGGAGGGGTAGAAAGTCATCACCCGAAGGGGGGGGGTATTTTAACACTTTTGAGGGGTAACTCAACCATTTGGGTATATATATAGTCAAGTTCATTAACTACCTAAGTGGTATATATATATAACATCCCAGATGGACAATACTTAATCTTCCAGGGGTGGCTCGGCTACAGACCTAGAGGGGTAAGGGTGACCACCTGGAGAGCTAACTTAATATTTTGCATAGTTTTCAACCACTTGTGGGGTATATCTAACATCATAGAGGGGTAACGCGAAATATCCCAGGGGTGGCTCGGCTGCAGTCCTAGCTGGGTATAAACTATAATTGGTTCTCCAATTTTGTCCACCAGTCATACATTTTGGTCCCCCTTCACAGTCCCGTTGATTTGGTCCCATCCCATTAATCAGGTGGTTCCAATTTTATTTTAAAAAGAGTTCTCTGCCAGGTTTCAAGTTGAAAAGATGAAACCAAAAGTTTATTCTCATCTAAATAAAGAGTAACACTTCACCACTGATCTAATATAGATACGGAACCAATGATCATTGTATTTACTAATGCGTTAAAGGCGTGCTATGCATTCGCACATGGTGAAATTGTAAATGTCTCTATGACCATGATTATCATGAAAAAGATGGAAAAGGCAGTGAGATTTGAGATAATTTTACATTTTGAAACAATTGTCTTTAAACTGTTACAGTTTTATAAACAAACATCTCCATGGCAATTGTGACTAAAATATTTAAATCAAAATATGTGTTCCAATGCTTTGATCACTTTAATTGGACTCGCTGGTGGTATTCGTTGTTAGTGCATTGAAAAATATTAACATAACTGTAACAGTTGGTGTTTAGGTAACAATGGTTTCAACCTGAAACATCTTGTTAAAATTCAAATGACAACATGGTGTTTTTATTTTTCTAACGTGCTTTGCGATAATACAGCCATTTAGGATTTTTCGGATGTACCAATTGAGTGTGAAGAATTAGCTTGCTACCTTTGTTGTGAGACAGATGGAATGCATTACAAATCAAATCATTTATTTAACTTGAGCATGAAAATAAGACTTGACGACCAGTAAAAATTATCATATGATTTATAAGAAGAATAAGAGGGTGATTTTACATGTTTTTAAAATGTATTAACCAAAATTAACTTGCACCCAGAGTGCAGCATACATGTATGATACCACACAAACCGAGTTTGACATGTGGACAGGTATATGCAAGGAATTGGTCTCACGGCCATCAGAATAATAGAATGGCACTAACAATGTATTCTGGAGTGTATCTTGTATCAACTTCCAAACACATAGACCTCTGCACAAAGACTTGTCTGAAATTTTATCAGGAAAATTTGTCAGTGTGTGAATGAACCCTCAGTTTCTAGGAGAATATGAGTATAATCTTTAATGGAGAAATTAAAATTGCGGTGTCAAGAAACATACATGTACTCTTATCAGGTAGAATAACTTTAAGTTACAGTGGCATGCAGGCGAATCAGATATGTGATTTTGAAACATATCCGAACGGAGATCACTATTATGATTCCGCCTTTTACAGTGTATTGTATTAGTTTTCCTTTTTTTCTTTAGGAAGGCGCTTTATTATTGGGTCTATCATCCCTATGTTGGCTCTAAAATCTTAAATTGAGGTTGCGTTGATCATATGCACATGTAGTTTGTTCCATCCCAGAACAACGGATGGAAGAAACGACTTCTTAAAATGTTATGTATTTGCGAAATAGGATTAACAGTTACTTGGAAATCTAACGTTATATTCCGATCATTTCCGGATACAATAGGGCGTCTTCGTTGATAATTCTGAAAATGGCGGTTTGCAAATGGCGATGTTGTCTGTGGTATGCGGCAGCGTAGCTCTAGTCATAGCTTGTTTAGTGAAACTGGACGATTTTGAACGATATGAGGTCACCGGCGCCTATCATATTCCTCTGGTCATGTGACCCATGTGTACCAATTTTCCTACATATCTTCTAAGCTGATAGGAAACGCTCTTTGTTGCTTATTTATGATAATGTAATGTTAATTACCCTTTATGGTTAACGACAGATACCAAATGACACTCTTTGATTCAATTTCCAGCGACCAGGTTCCAACAATTTTGGGAATATGATTAATTATTTAGATATATTTCTGTATTATTGTCCTTTTAAGTCACCTGGGGTCAACGGCACCTATCCCATGACACTCATCGTGTCAATTTGCCCCTGTGAATAAATTTTCAACAACCGGATTCCAACAATGTTTGTTTTATAATTATTTAGTTAAATTAATTATTAGTGCCCTTTAAAGACATCTGACATCAACGGCGCCTATCTCAAGACACCCAGGTCAATTGACCCATGTAAACAAATGTATGTTCAGCCGTTTGGTCGCCAGTAACCCGCCAGACAAACAAACAAACAAAATTGAGTTCTATTAGTATAGCTTTTAGTTAATTTAATTATTAATGCTCTTTTAAGAGCTAAGACGTCAACGGCACCTATCCTAATGACACTCCCCGTGTCAATTGACTCATATGTACACATTTTCAGCTTCGAGTCTTCCGCCGCTTGGTCGCCCATAGCCCGACAGACAAATATCAAAATTGAGTTGTATCAGTATAGATTTAGAAGGGCAGGGCCATAATCCAATATCCTGTAACTGTGTATCCGGGCGTACATTCATCTGGAATGAGAGGAGACCTGTTGCAAGTCGCCACAAATGACATTTAGTAGGGCCAAGCACGCAGTGGAGAATTTTTCACAGAAGTTACAGGGGGGGGGGGTCGCACAAAAGTTTTATCATACAGGGCCGGGGTGGGTCCGAAGAGGCCCGAAAAAATGAGTTTGTGCAAATTTTGTTCTATTCACATTTGTGCCCTTGTTTTAAGTTGTTTTCAAATATATTCATTAATAATTGTGTTCTAAGGCAGGTTATGGCCTTTACAGGCACTTAGGAACAGGGTAGGTATAAGATATAAGTAATACAGGGGAGATCTTCCAAAAACATACCTATACCGAGCGGGGTGGGTGCATCTCAGAGGCCTGAAAAATATTGTTTGTGCCAATTTTTTTCAACCCACATTATGGACATTGTTTTAAGATGTTTTCACTAATAAATGTGTTCTAACATAGAGTATGACCTTAACCAACACTTAAGAACATATGTAGGTATAAGATAAAGCACTCTCTGGTGCCAAATAAAAGTGATGACTGAATAGGAGTGCTGGTTTGCATTTCACCTCAAATTAATATTGAATAGTGCCTGATAGTGCTGACATTTTCACTATGGCATGTCTAATGACCAAATAATAATAGTGCTGCAGAGTGCTGGCTAACAAAATACCTCAAATTAAAAAATAAACATGCCAGCCTGTTTATTTGGCTCCAAAGAGTGATACTTATATACTACATAACTGTCATTGCAGGTATGGCTATAAGGTGTTCTGATATGATGGTTGGTGGCACCTTTTTGGGAACAACAGTGAAGAAGTCATTAATTAGTAACTGGACTATTTATGTAAAAATTAAACACAATGTTCGCTTATTGCCACTATAAATATTACCTCACAATATCTGTGCATACTGTAGAATAAAACACTTTTTATTTCAAAATGTATTTTTCAATGTCGAAAACAACATCATAACCGTTGATAGTTTTTCAATTGTTTGAACACTTGGAATCTGCCATAAACGGAGCAATTTAAAACTTACCTTTGATTCTGTTTGATTTGATCTTTGATTTAAAATGATTTTTTTTCTTATTTTAGGGGGTGGATCCAAAAAAATCAGGCGGAAAATAATATTTGTTTTGCACAAAAAGGGTGGGTGGGTAGCAAAAGGGCTGTCAATTTTGTTTTGGGCCCTATATGTGTAAATTTGCTCACGACCCCCCCCCCTGGAAGTTACGTTATTATTGTTATACATGCAGAGCACACGTCCACGCATACCATGTTTGAGTTTAACATAGTTTTAGTGGTAAAACTAAGGTGGAAGTGATCAATTCACAAACATACCATAGTAGAACCATGGTTAATTACAGTAACTACAATAGTCATGTGTTTCATGTATCTTGCACGACTGCCATGCATGGTTCCGTGGTAGGTTATTCTGGAGATCTTCTTTACTCAACTATTAGTTCACTTATTGTAATACCATGTTTTTGTTATTATTCAACGGTTAACTAAACATGTGCATTGTAGTTTTGTGACTGTGTTATATAGTTGCATGGTCACATCTTTTCTCTTGATAACTAGTTGTAGCCTACCGTTGCCATACAAGTAAGAGTAGTCCATGTAACAGTACATACCATAATAAAACCATGGCTTAACTTTATTAATCATGATGGTCATGATAATAGAATGTTTTTAATTTACCATTTAAATTTTAATTTAGTTAATTAATTAATGGATTGGGCATGTGATAAATATGGTGACGAAGACAAGCTTTTCTCTCATATCATCTTCTCCTCTGTTTTCACCACATCGTGTTTTCATCATGTTGTATATGTGTATACTACACGGCCAAAAACTTATATTGCTAACCCATTCGACGAGCATGTTTGTGTGACTTAATCGCGTACAGAATGGCCTATGCCGACTCCGGATGTTTGTGACTTAATCGCGCACAGAATGGCCGATGCCGACTCCGGATGATGAACGGGCCATGACTGACTCAAACATTGGCGTCTGCGCCTATTCCCCTGCGCTCGGTTCGACCCGATGGTCTCTGACCTGTGACCCAATCCACGCCCTCCTATATATGGTATAAGTTTAAACATACTGGCGGCGTTGGAGGTGGGTATGCTGTTCAAATATTCACATCCGTCAAAAACCGCCATAAACAGACAGAATAGTAAAATATAGACATACTTTGTCCTTGTACTACCAATCAGAAATATGGCATAAACTAACTACATACGGTGGCTGGATGAGGACATGGGAAATTTTATTTTTATCTCGTTTAAACGAGATAACTTATCTCGTTTAAACGAGATAAAAATAAAATTTCCCATCTCTTTTAAACGAGATAAGTTATGAGCACACATCGTGATACGTATCGTATCGTAGCCGGGGTGTATCATTACAGAAACGCAGATAAGTTTTGTTAGGCCAAATCTGATTTATGGATAGAGATAATTGAATTTAACTTTTAAGTGTAATCCATATATATATACTAGCTGGTGGACCCGACTTCGTCCGGGCTGTTTCCCCCTCTGCTTTTCGGCGGATTGCGAATTGACCCGTCTAAAACACTCCCCGGACAAAAGTACCCGACAAAAGTACCCGTCGAAATTCGTCCGGTTTTACCCGATGCAAATATCAAAGGCGATGAGTCAAGAGGAACGATTTAGTGCAAGTACATTATTTACGCGATGCGTCGAAAACGGAAAAATAAGACGATCGATGAAATCAACTAATAAGTATTGTTCCCGGGCAATAAAACATATCTTATGACTTGCAATAAATATCTCCTCGTAGTCCACACCCTGGGGCATAACTGGGAAGTGAAGACATAATTTTAGAAGGCCTCGAACCCGGTGGTCGTAGAATTCGATTTTTCATGGGAAAATGGACAGACTCCACGCTTGTATTGTATTAGGCAATTATCGAAGAGACATAAACGCATTTATTAACAATTTTGTGAGCCTTGGGAAAATTCGTAGAAGCGAGTTCTATGCAATGGAAATGCATGCATATTTCCTATGTAACGGTTTAACAGTGTCGAAACGCTCTTTATCGACGACACTGTGGATACGAACGCTCTTTAACTATCAACGCGATTAACTCCACCGTGCCAATGGCGGTAATTTTTGTGACTGAGGGTGGAGAATGGGTGCTCTGAGCTTCTCCAAAACGGCGGTAAACACTTCATGTGTGTTTTTACCCATAGATAGCAAGTTTGGTCGAAATCCGTCCGGCAGTTTTCCCGGCCATAGCTAACACGCAAACAAACAGACAGAAGTCCCAAAATATATATTATATATATATACTAGAAGGTGACCCGACTTCGTCCGGGCTTTGACCTTGAATTGACCATTTTGAAGGTCAAGGTCAGGTGGGGTCAAACACCAACACCCCAAAAATGGTGGAAATCGGCCCAGCGGGTACCGGGAAATCGGCCCAGCGGATACCGAGATACCCTATGCATCAAATTTCGTCCTTAAAAATCCGCCAGTTTAACCCGATTTGATTTCCACTCAAGTATATAAACGCGCCTCATATACACACGCTCATTAATTATCAAGTTTCAACGTAAAGATAAATTACCATCGGTGCCCGAGATATCGCAAAGACGTCTGAAACAGTCAAATGCATCGGCCGGTTAAGCGTTAACGTGATATAACGTTATGACCTCTAACGACGTCATAGACGTTACGCATTGTTTTTATCCTGATGGAAGATAGTACCACTTCTTGATAATTGAGGCAGATAACTAAAACGGATACATACGCATTATATATCGTTGGAAAGAGGAAACACGAAAGATTGTCACAGTGTCATTATTATGACTGGCATTTTATTATTCGCGCTGTTTCGAATCGATTTGTAAGCACCGAACTCAAATGAAAGTCCCGTAACACAGCGTAAAAACAGATTTGACCTCGGCACGTGAAAAGTTGACCTCGGATCTGAAAATCAATAGGCCTATGTCACCACCCGGCCGAAAATATCCCCCACATACCAAGTTTCATCGAAATCGGGTCGGCCGTTTTCGAGTTCATCGATTACACACACACACACACACCCTCACACACACACACAAACAGATCTTCCAAAATATATAAATAGATAAATATTACAGTACTATATATTGGTACATTTCCAGTACGTTCACTGTATAGCGATAGTACAATTGTATCATGGGAACTGAATCGTGATAGATATCATTTCATGAGAGAATATATTGTTACAGTCCGTCGTGTACCTGATAAATATGTGTGCGGTGGGCTTAAGCAATGAAGTATGTTACGATGAGAGAATTTATTGTTGAGTTCGCAAAATTACATTTTATGACATACATATCATATTACGTATTTCATACTCGTTTTCACTGAAGCCAAATTGATTTATGCTTGATCGTAAATGAGTTTCGCTATAAATATTGCCAGGAAATATCAGTGTACTTGTATATATTCTTATCATCATTCTAATTTAATCGCATAAACAGCGTACCATACTGCCATACACGGAAAACAAATGTCCAGTTCATGGATTGAACCATGAGAAGATCCTGGTTGAAATACTACTGTGTGGCGAGTCATACTTGTCCGAGAGTTATATGTGTAGCTACTGCTGATGCCATGCATGCATGGTGTTATGAACGGTTTCTATTGTGAATAGGTAAAATTCGGCTGTTAACATCAACTGCAGACATTTTCACACCACGTTCTATTCATAAACAGAATATTGGAAATAAGCATGGTAATAAAATGTTGTATATATCACAGGCACAGTCAAATTCCAATGGTTTTTTCATCAGTCAGTCTGTCTGGATCGCGTTATGTTTTACCTTTACAGCCATTTAACCAATTGGTGTTATAATAGCAGTGGAATGTGTTGCCTAAACAGATTGTTCATATGGCAAATTCAGTGTTTAAGTGAGCAGATTGTAATAAAACGAAATGCCATATCCTGAGATGTCACAGGACAACTGTGATTGCGGTTTAGTAAATTCGTCTATATATAGTGCTATGGCCCTTGAATTTAGTATGTATTTATTTAAAATGTGATATGCTTGTTTCAGTTGTGGAATAGTTAATTCCTTCAACTACCCAAGAGTTATGATGATATTTTAACTATCAGCATGACTACATCAATCATTATATCCAGTTGAAGTAGGCACTTATATGTACCATGAAACAAATCTATTTGAGTCACTTGCTAGACAATGTATGATGGTATAATGTGCTTGTGTTATGTATACCTAATCAACTGAGCCAGTTCGAATCGGACATTTATTATTTATCCTGACGGTGTATATATGCTGGTATAATGTGCTTGTGTTATGCACCTTACAAATTGAGCCACTATGGGTTCCAATCGGCCATTTATTCTATATCATTATGTTTTAAATCATAAAGTGAAAAACTGTGCAGTCATACTACAAGCTCACACTTTGGTTCTGATTGTATTTTGAACGACAATTGCAGGTGAAGGCGCTGATTTTCAGACCCTTTAACCTCAACGATTGAGCAGTGCTCTTTGGCGTAGGAGCTGCCTGGTGGACGTGACAACAGTAATGTTTTGAATAAAAAACTTGGATGGTGTCACTCAGGAATCCTATATCATATACATGCGTCGTATCATGGATATGACCATAGATACGTTTGGTGAAGTTGGCGACACGTTTGAGCAATGTTAGTGCACCTTACCCGACCTCCCCATTACCTGATTTGGACAGACTAATGTGTTTAAGAATGTTAAACCACAACTACATTGTTTTTTTTATCAATATTGGTGTTCTAGTATTAAATCTTATCTTATGCACATTCCTGACCTGAATGGTGCCACTTTTACTGTAAATCATTAGGTTTCTTTTATCACGGAGTTGTCTACATACATAAGTTTGGAGGAAAATCCGCAATACAATGTGTTATCAATTGTGGTGTTCCTCAACAATTCTCATGGAGATGACTATATATAAGTGTGGCGGTAATTATCGATGACAAAAACATTTTGCATTACATTTGAAACCTTCCCCAACACCCATCCCTGACATGAACCATGCCGCTTTGGTATCTTTAAACCGCACCAAAAGATTTTCACAATCACGGAAATTGCTGTATTTTAGTTTTGTGGAATTAGGCTGCAAAAATTATTAATCAAATGACGTGCTTTAAAGTTCCCTAAATGGCGCTATCCAAGTCAGGAATGGAGGTCAGGTAAGGGACACTAACAGTGCTAAGAGTGTCGTCGACGTAAGAAAACATCTATATTTATCTCAATGATGCGATATTTTATATAATGGTATGTATAGTTTAAATATTCCGAAGTCACGCCTTCCGAGTCAGGGGTAGGGAGGGGCTTCATAAACGTCAATTCGTTTACTGATATAATTCATATTAAAAGATTTGGATACGTCGGGAAACCCTGCATGCTAGTGCTTACTATTTTCCAATATGGTAATAAATATATATTCACAATACTACTTACAACAAATATAGGTGTCTAGTATATAGAGAATATACAATGAGTGCCCACTTTATAGCGGAATTTACAAAACAAGTTAGACCTAATTTACTGTACAAGTTTTTTTAAATTCCGCTATAAACTGGGGACGAGGTGTAGATTCTATTCATTACATGATCCAAAACCTCGAGAAAACATACCTAAATCAACAAATAGGACGCGAAGCAAACATCGGCTTCTATAAGGCATGCGATGACATTTCACGTAACTATGCCTTTGAACGTGTAAAGAAATAGTCCGAGATCAATAAAGACTCTTTGGCGTATTTAATGACATAACTTTTCATACTCTTCATTCATTATAGTTTGTTGGAAAAATATTGGAAGCCATAGTATTTTTTTTAGAAGTAGCGTGCGGAATGTAAACAGACAACAAACTGGAAGTCAATGGTCTCCTGTCACTATTTCCTGTTGTTAAACGAACGTTTAATATCACAATTTATAGAACGGGTTTATTGAATGGAATACGGATATGATGATGTAATAAATACATGTATGTATACACCACAGATAGGATCACAACATTGTCCATTAACTTGTGTGGTTGCACATGCAAAAACTGACAAATGTATGATTTGGTTTAGCGGCTGAAATTAGGATAAAATCCGACAAAGTAACACACCATGCTATGTGTAGAACACAATGGGAACTAACACATTGGAAGCAGCGATCTCCACTGACTTGCCAAGATACAATGTGTACACCATTCGTTTCAATAGCATTCTGCACACCTCCGCTCCAACTTCCCCAGCTGGTCGACTCCACCCATGGGAGGTTTGATATATATATATATATATATATATATATATATATATATCCTTTATTTCCTCCGTCAATTTGTAAATTTGTGGGAATAAAGACCAACAAAACGAATACAATGCGAGAAGTTTATTAGGCAAAGAAATGAAAAGAGACAATCGCATATCATTGCATCGGCGAGCAGTATCGTTGTTATTCATACATGAATTAGAGGCGGAATTTTTGTGTTGTTTTTGTCAAAGGGGTGACATGCAATTCCAACACAGGCATAAGATAGTCGAATGGCAGTCTGCAGTGCCTTAAGGTGCTGGAAACGATGATGATTGTGTTTTCTCCTAGTTCAATGTCAGAGTTCATGAAGCCGATGGAGGCTTAATGGGTAAATGTGTGTGGGATCGGTTGATTTTGTTAGCGCTAAAGAGTGCAGAATCCAAACTGTAACATATATATAACGTTTACCAATTAACTGTATCACTATATTTAACCTTATTGATAATATCTAATGAAACATTTCATTGTTGAAAATAGTCGAAAACGCAGGAGAATGTCCATATTTAATCATCATCATCATAACAAAATTATAGCTGCTCATTTGACTAATTACAGTTGGTGTCGTACAAATAGTCGAAAATGATCACCAAAATAAAATAATGCCATTCTTATCATTCTGTTAACCCTTTACCCAACAAACCGGCCAAAACCGGCCAAATAAAGCTTCAACAGCCTAAATTATCTTGGGTCTGTCTCAATAAAACCATACAAATATGGATATCATTGGAACCGGCTCCTTGACCACATTGTGATTGTTACAGTTATGCCATGTGCCAATGCATTCTCTTATATATGCGAGTCGACCATAGGTCGCCTCGCATATATAAGAGAATGCATTGGCCTAAAAAAAATCTTTTTTTAACACTTTTTACCATTTTTTCTTACATTCTTTAACAATTTTATAATTTTTAATGTGTTAAGCCAATGCATTCTCTTATATATGCGAGGCGACCTATGGTCGACTCGCATATATAAGAGAATGCATTGGCACAGGGCCGTTCTATTGGGTAAAGGGTTAAAACTCATGAGCCAGTATAGGTTACTGCATTGCTATATCACCTCTCTGTCGAGTAAACGAAAATAAAGACAAGAAGAATTGATTTACAAGGAGAGCTTGTACAACAACCTGGTCACAGTCGGTATGTGTATGTATATCATTGTCGTCGAATCAGCTGGGTGCTTTGGTTCTTTACATACATCTACTTTTTCTTCCCAAGCATATTTACAATACTGCAAATTTGTGTGGCATATGGTTGTAATAACTGCATCCCTGAAATAAAAATATACTCATCTAGTTAACTACGTGAACCATAGAATTAGATGCGCAGTGAATCTGAGAATACATTAAAATTGTCCTGAGTTGACATATTTTCAACACTCGATGCAATATCGGTTCTTCACAGCTGGAAACGCACATACATTTTATACTAATTTGCAATTGACATTTACCTCCTTTCGGTTTAGATTTTGCGAATAACAAAACCATGTGTTAACTTTTGAAATTCTTGGTAATCTTAATTATATTCTCCTTGATAGGTATTATTCGGTACACTTCATATAGACACTTGTGTGTGTTTAATTATTTTGTTGTAATCTCTAATTTTGTATACACTGTGTGGAATTAGCAACGATTATTTATCACGTTATTCTAGCTATGTGACGAGAAAATATAATTTGAACTATGTACCGTTCTACGAGCATTATATGTCCCAGAAAAACGTATTAAAGTCATACAAAATAAAACTTAGAACACAAAAATCAGACCCGGAGCAAATAAAGTGTCAATTGTATTCCATATGAAATAGACTTTCTGGAATAGGAAACGGAATAACGCACCACGACATATTGCGTTATCTCAACATGAAACTATTTTAAAACTTCAGGCTGCTTTATGTGTTTAAATGAAAAAAAAGTATGTAGTACAATAAATGTTTCAGAGCGACGGCAGCTCTGGATTTTCTTCCCATGGTCCACACATGCAACTTTTACGCTGATTTGAACCGGCATAAACGAAACGAGATCAAATTTACGGAAAAATATAAAAACAAAACACATATTTTGAGCACTATGTCGATGATCAGCATAACAAAATACAGATAGTCGTTAGTCTATTCGTGATATGGTATGAATAAAAAAAACTGTTGTCTCACTTCTGTACGAGATAATTAAATTAGATGGAAAATTGCTAAGACTTCTATGAGCTATTTTCAGATTATATTAAGGGGGAGGCGCACGTATTGCATAAATCGAGCCAAAATGGCAAGAAATCTTCAACAATTTCTCTGGATCTATATGGCGAAAAATCTTGAATTTCACATATCATCTAAGCAATTATTAAACGATGATAAAAGGGATGTGTGTATACAGGGATGTGTTTATGTGTGTATATCGGGATGTGTGTATATCGGGTATTTATTATGAACGACAACAGATCATATTACGAATAGGGTACAACGCCACTATAATTTGTGTTCTTTCTATTCGTTTGTCGTTTACCCTCTCCGTTGTTACGATTACAGTTTTGGATTTTCAACAAAACTCACATATATAGCACCTAGTAAGAAGTTCCCGATCATTTCTCAGCTCCTCAGTGTGGGAGATGACTCTGAGATTATGTCCTTAAATTGTGAACGCAATTTGACCTTAATTTTTTATCTATTATAGGGGCAATCCTATCATTAGTCGCCCAGAAACACGAGAATCTTGCGAAACACAAATCACTAAACTATGACCCGATAACACCATAATTAAGTACAACATAATCATGCGCCGCAGAACCATATCACAATACTGAGAGTGGCAGGCACGATTGTCTCAGAAACAGGCTCGTAGTCGTCAATTCTGCGAAAATGTCTTTGGATCGTGCGAAAACATTACTGTAATAATTATCTTTCGTCGTTCATTATGCTAAAGGTGTCTAATGTTTACGTATATATGCATGTGGTCAACATGGCTCATATAGAGAACATGAACATGATATTTGAAATACATATACTTATATATAACATCGCTATGACAGACAAACTTATGATAGTATTGCACCAAAGGATGACATACCTTCTTAATCTAATTACAATCCTGTATAATATGTCGTATTAATATGAATGGCCGGCGATATAACTGTTTGTTTTCGTATTTAGCATTTCGCTCATGACTATAAAATTTGGTCTTTCTGTGAACTCTTTGGGCAGTAAATTAAATTGTTCACACTTAAACACATGAACAAGTTGGGGAATTCATCGTCAACGCTTGATGAAGCGCATGGCGTGCACATACGGTATGCGATGTCACTGTATTGCCACCTACCCACCTCAACTGGGAGTTTGTGTTCGGCTACTACTTGTGAGTTGAGAAAAAGCTAGTGTCTGCTTGAAACATTCATACATTTTAAAATATGTCTATCATGGTTGAACTGGTGTTTGCAAAACTACAGGAATAGCCATGTTTATTATGGCCCGGTTTCAACAACCAAAATAGTCATATTAAAATATTTTACAATTTCTATGTTTTTGATTGTTTTTATAAACATAATGGCTTTTCAACTTGTTCAGATTGGCCAAAAGCTGTGAAAATTACAAATTTAGAAAATTGTTGTGAGGAATACAGGAATAGCCATGTTTTTTGTGGTCCGTTTTCAACAACCAAAATAGTCATATTAAAATATTTTACAATTTATATGTTTTTGATTGTTTTTATAAACATAATGGCTTTTCCACTTGTTCAGATTGGCCAAAAGTTGTGAATACGGATTCGAGTACGCCCTCGTTGTCAAATTAAAAGCGTTTCATACCATCTTATATATATAGGTTCAAAACTGCATAATGAAGAAATCAAAGTTGAAAGAGCAACTAAGGGAATAATAACAAGTGCTACCATTGACCAGGAACGTGGCGACATGGCATAAGTTTGTACTCAAATGACACTTAGTCGGAACATTTCCAACCAGATAGTTAATGTGCTAAGTTGGACTAAGTTGGAGTTTTACAACAATTGGAAAGTTTGATAAACCGGTTAGAAAATGTTGGAAAATGCGGAGTACCAAAGTAATAACATCAAGTTGAGCTACAACGTCATTAACGCTTTCAGTGCCAAGTCCGATTTTTGTATCAACCCATATACCCTGTGCCAATGCATTCTCTTATTTATGCGAGTCGACCATAGGTCGCCTCGCATATATAAGAGAATGCATTGGCCTAACAATTTTTCATAATTTGTTATTATTTTTTACAATTTTAATAATTTTTCTTTTATTCGTCAACTCTTTCAGTGCCAGACTTATTTTGTAGATTCAGTGCCAGGGAATCTTACGTTTTTCATGGGCAACAAAATTATTACTATGAATACTTGGTGATAGTTTTGAGATATAGCATGGCCCTAAGGTTTTATCCAGTTTGTTTTTAAATTCGCTATAGCATGCTTAAGCATATCCAAAAAAAATTTAACCCCAAAAAAACAAATCTAATTTTTTCTCTTTTTCTTTTTTAAATTTTTTTTAGGGCCGATTTTACAGACCGTAAATTATAGCCGATGAGAACGGCCCCTGGCACTGAAAGGGTTAACGGCCCCCACACACAATCGTGCACAACCATTGAATTTACTATATAATATTGCATAAATTACAATCGGGTGTTCGCAAAGAAAAACACATGTTACTACAAAACTCGACGATTTTAACACATAACTCGTTTGCCTGTTTGTTTTACTTTATGCACTACTCGTTGATGTTCTACTTCAGAATTCCTGACCTCAAATTACTACATAACTCTTTGAATTTACTAGAAAACTCGTGCGCTACCACACATCTCGGCAATGGTTACTACAGAACTCGTGAGCTACCACATAACTCGTCAGTTACAGTAGTGCCCTAAATAATCGACTCCTTAACCACAGCAGAATTATGGGTAATTTTTCAGGATTTAGTCGGAAATATGGCTTGTTGCCATTAATCGGAAAGCTCTCACTGAGAGCTTTCCAATGAATGACAACAAGCCACATTTCCGACTAAATCCTGAAAAATTACCCATAAGTCTCCTGTGGCTAAGGAGTCGATTATTTATGGCATTACTGTACTACAAAGCTCGACGTAACAGGTGCAGTTAGACAATTGCCATTCGGCACCCCAGTTGAAACCCTCTATAGCCACGTCCCTGTTGCTGATATAATCCGCTGTGATGTTAGAGAATAACAGTGTGCATATGATGTATGTTGCTTGTACTTACACATCGTCATCTGCTGATAGGAAGAGAACGAAATTATATGTTAGAAAAAACAACAACACAATAGTCAAAATATAATATTCGCTCTATACAACCTGTATCCGCCTTATTATTGCCATTTTCAGGGGCGTTCCCAAGAGTATTAACATAATTTTACTGATTATGAAATGTTCGCTCAATAATAACATGGCGTCGCCACTTTAAAAGTGATTTCACGGACGTATATATAAGAACTTGAGATTACCTCACCTAATTATACGCGGCATCCGGTGTCTGGAGCTAGTATTCTTCAAGTTTTCGTTTGTAAACACTAATTCTTCAACAGCAAACGACATACATTATAGACACGGTACACTCGTGAGTGGTAATAATGGTAATAACATGAGTTTCTGGGCATTAGTGTTCTATTATGGGTCCTTCGGAAATGATTAACAGCATTCCCTCCTATTAACGGCCATCGACTTCGTTTCGGGCCCCTAATAGTATGTTGGGCTGTTAATTATTTATGGCGCTAATACGCTAATAATTACCCATCATAATCATGGTATATTGTCATTCTAACGTACCGTTGGTTGATTGTTGATTGATGCTTTATTCTCATAATTACAAATGAATATTGAGAAATACAGAGTGATATTTACAAAAGGATATGAAGATATATACACAAACTATATACATGTCTCCGGTGCAATGGGGATTTCAAGATAACACTAACAATTATTTTTTTTGGTACGAAAATTTCACAGTACGTTTTTCTACGCGAATTCCGAAATGGATCATGAATCGAGTTGAGTTCGAAGTACAGCGGTAATTGTGTATTTAATTACGTTAATCGTCTATAAACAGGTGTGAATGATATGCCAGTCTGTTAATTAACTGTTGTCCGCGATATTCTTCATATAATTGGGCATAATGATTCTATTCACTCAGTGAGTGCAGCTGGAATTACCGTTGGATATGATTTCTCCTGTATCGCTGCCAATATTTCGCGATCACAATGTGTTATTGCTTTTGGGTATTGACTAAATTTGACTGTGACTGTGTTGGTCAGTAGGTCAGTAGGTCTGTGACCTAGATTAAATACGATTTACTATCTGGCTGATATCGATTCGATTATGAGTTGAGAGTTTATTTTACAGTCATAATAATTATTGTTAGGTGCACCATCATCAACAATAATTATATAATGTACTAATTAAGAAATAAATACACGGTGTAGAGGTGTGTATGGTCAAGTTGTACCACAAAAAACTGATTGTAGGACGACGCGTAGCGGAGTCCTACAATCAGTTTTTTGTGGTACAACTTGACCATACACACCGATACACCGTGTATTTATTTCTTTTGTGATACGACTGAAAGTTTATGGTCACAATTCGAATGAATAGTCAACGAAATGTTGCGCTTTTTCGGTCTCAGGTGAGAAAACATTTCGTGGTGTAATTCGTATTGGGCTTACTCGATTTCTTTGCATGCAGTACTCTGGTAATGTCTTGTCTTGTTATGAAATTCCCCCGTTGACTTTTCGAGGCACCTCTTCTAGAAATAATCGTTGTGATTGGCTAAAAAACGATGTGTTTTCAGCGGCGCCCGTGCGTTTCATTTAAATTGTACAGGAAATACGATTGGGTCATTTCTGTTTTGAACGTTGTTGGGACAACATGAATATGATCATCGACTATGGACCATTTTCCTTACACAAAGCGATCTAAATGATCTAGTTTACTAAACTAATCTTATTCCCCTTCTGTACTGGTGAACAAACGCTTTCATTTTCAACTTGATTCCGAAATATCGAATATGATCGAGATTCGAATCGACGAATGCACAGCCCGGCCCCATGGATTTATTTTGTCATTTAATATACTTATTAAGTAACTTTCTTTGGTCGTAACATATATCAATATACCATAACATCATTTGGACCATATTCATTGGCAACCAAACTGGTTTCAAGCGACAAATCGCTAGAAAATTCGCAAGATTGTCAAGATGTAGCAAAATTCAAAGGGATTACGGGTGCGGGTGTACTCCGTTGATGCCCCGTTTGCGGGGAGTTAGAAAAGACGGGAAAAGTCGCGTGCGGCGATCTGAATAAACCGATTTTTTTCGTGGTACAATTGGAAAAAGTAGAATTGTACCACAAAACTGGAACGAGATAGCCATGGTAACTCGGGCCACTGGCCAATCAGGACATGGCTTTTAAGCATAGTTAGGCAGGGTCGTATTACAATATCAATTAACACCAATAGTTTAAATTAACTTGACTAATGAGTGATCGGTTTATCACATTTTCAATACATATAAATTGATATCACAAGCATATATACATACCGGTAACAATCCTACCCGGTGTATGTATATCTATCCATATTAAGGGTTGACCCGCTGATGGTACATATGAGCAAGGATGTGAAAGAGAATATACGTGTATGATCAGACATACCACCGTCCACCGTTTACGACACGGGCACTCAGAAACAGGCAAGTCTATACATGTAGGTCCTTAATCGATTGCTGTCGTCAAATTAGCTTTAAAATTGAACATAGCTGGCAAGAATTATTTGTGATCGCACTATACGTCCAATAAAAGACATGTGGTATGACCGTCTTTGGACTCTCCGTGTACATAACTTACTATATAATGAACGTCAAGATGTTTATTATATGCATACTATATGCGCTACCGATCCCTACATGAGAAGCGAGTTGTAAATATGTTTTGATCTGTTCTATAACTTCAGGGCTCGTATGCGTCAAGTGGGATTATATATAGTCCAGTTGTAGTTTATGCAGGGCGAGTCTCAACATAATTTAAAAATTCATAATTTATTCCGCAATCGCCGGACGTTTCTGGTATGAAAGAGTATATAGTTATGAATACACAGTAAATACATATAGATAATCGTGCATACATGAAAACAATATAGGTAAAAAATCGAATACGCGTGCGGGGGGGGGGTGGGTGGGCTGGGTCTGTGGTTAGGTGTGTGCAGGGGACTACCATCGCGTCTTGCATAAATCACTTGAATATTTGAGATGCATTTTATCACAATGCATTAGCTGCCAACATATACCACTTGAAATGTCAATGATTTGCGGTGGGCGGGGGGGGGGGGTGGGGTCGGGTCAATTATCGATAAACTGTCGCAAATTTACGAAGTCTTGATCAGCGCCAGCGTTCGTTAATCTTACACGTCGATTTTGACAGCAGCTTAATTCCGTTACCTGGTTGCTATCTAAACAAAAAACGGCGTCGCTTGTGGCGTCACCGATTAAGTCAATTTGACAGCCAGTATATCCGCCATGTACCCGCCCGAACACAACGTTATCCCTAAATATCATTGTCTCGATATCATGTGATAAAATTTCTTGACACGAAATGAGTAAACAATTTTCCATTTTTAAAGTCCGCGGTCAAATAAAAAAAGGCCAATCTGGGTCATGTCACCGATGAAAAAATAAAAAGTGATAAAAAGTGATAAAAATCTGAAACGATATCAGTTACATGTGATTGTTGTGCATATTTATTTTTATTATATACTTGCCCATGAATTATAAGATTTTAGCAGTGAGATATAAGTGATATCCCACTAGTGAGATATAAGTGATATCCCATTGGTGAAATTTCTGATGTATTGACATTCATTGGGGGCCATAGACAAGTAACTAAAGTATATAATAAACAGAATATCCACACTTTTTCAGTGGATATGGGTTAAATCTCATTCGTGATGACAAAACATTTGAATTTCCACTCGTGGCTAAAGCCACTCGTGGAAATTCAATGTTTTGTCATCACTCATGAGATATAACCCATATCCACTGAAAAAGTGTGGATATCCTCTATATATTTGATGTGCCAATTATTCATCTTTATCGGCAGTTTTACAGGCAAGAGCGTTGCAAATTTAATCCAGCGCATTAATTTTTTTTAAAGTAGTTAATTGGCTGCACATTTCGTTGATAACTACAATGCATGTGTGTGTTGAAATGCCGTTTTAAGTTCGAATAAAATGGGGATAACGCGCGGTGTTGTGTTTTGTGATTTCGGAAAGGTACAGGGCGAATATACTGTGAAAAATACACGTCGCCGATGAAGTAAATTTGACACAGTATATTCGCCCTGTATCTTTCCTAAATCACAAAACACCATCACCTATATCACATTCTAGCAAGGAAAAACGACATCGAAACGGCTAGGGTTACAAGACATTAATATTGATGTCCTTATCACAACCAAAGAGGAAGTAAAGACACCTTCAAGAATAAAAATATAGTTCCATTCTAAATGTGTCTGTTCATGTTGACAAAATAGGTCAACCGCCCTTATCACACAGGTTTATCTCACAGATAAATATAGGTTATCACCACCATGTGTGTTTCTGATATCCGTATTCAAGTCGAGGTGCATTCTCTGGGCAGTCGATAGACACCCCGGAGAAGGCAGCGAGACTTGAATGCGGATCTCGGAAACACACAGGGTGATGATAACCAATTTATCTTACAATTCGTCCCATAAAAATGCAATAAAACTCAATTTAAAACAGGAACTATTTTATTACGCGCAACACACAACGTACACAATATTCTCAGCACGCGACGTTGTGATAAGTCAAATTCTGAGAAATTCACGTCACTATTCAAATTCACTTTGGCTGGAATCCGATTCAATGAAGAGGCGACGATATTTTCGTTTCATATGTTCGACATAATTGTCACTTTTAACAGGATAATTGTATTATTTTATGGTGCAATCTCCTTGGATAGTGATAGTGTTGGCGAGAGGCATTGCCGGAGATGACTGTCCATTCAGAGTTTTGGTGAATTTTGAACTTTCCGACACTTCGACAATCGAGTTCTGACTCGCACTGAAATAACCCATTAAACTTCATTTAGAGGAAATGCACTAAATCACGGACTTTTTGTAAGTATTGTGTTTTATATCCTTAACATAAGATAAAATTAATTTGATTTTCCATTTTGTATTTTATCGAATAAAAAATGCGTTCAGTAGCTTTTGATCAAGACCGTACTGAATTACGGGGAATTCCCTACTTCGCTAAAATAGAAATTGTCAAAATAGTCCGTATTCGTGCGCACTGTTAACAATGTGTAAACTTCGTTACTTTTTCGATTTCCAAACATTTTTGGGTGGTTATTTTGAGCTTTTTGGGCCCTGTCTCCACATTTTGTCAACTTTATTGAACTAATTATTGATTATTTTATATTCGTAGCACACGAGTATATTATTTTACGACTTTTAGTTGGTTATTTAGACGTTTTGTTTTGAAAACAAGCCAGTTGTCGAAACGCACGTGCACCAGCTGTTGCCATCGAAGATATCCTTGTTGCCATCCAGGATACAAGATCGGAAACCGCCTAGGCGTTTTCGCGTGTATTTGATGAAATATAGCTATATTGTAAGATAATATTAGTTATCTTCGGTAACATCGGGGGGTACATGGAGATTTAATACCTGGATGTCGATTTTGAACCCCGAGGCGGAGCCGAGGTATTCAAAAAGAGACATCCAGGTTTATCTCACAGATAATATTAGTTATCTTCGGTAACATCGGGGGGTACATGGAGATTTAATACCTGGATGTCGATTTTGAACCCCGAGGCGGAGCCGAGGTATTAAAAAAGAGACATCCAGGTATTAAATCTCCATGTACCCCACGATGTTGCCGGAGATAACGATTTTGTCCCCACAACAATAGCCATGTCTCCTCAATTTAAGTGATTTTCAGAGATTTTCCGATTATTTCACACCAATAATAATAATTCAGTAGCCGACCTAAGGACCCGGTGTCAGGTGACGTCAAAGTAGGCGTGCGAGAGCAACGTCACGATTGGTGGAAACTGTCAGTTCAAGGGTCATTCATATACCCGCGATGTTTCACGTGCTCATATACCCCCGATGTTTCACGTGCTCATATACCCCCGATGTTTCGCGAACGTTCTCTTATACCCCGCTGTCAAGGGTGACGGGGGGCATGGTGATTTAAACGTGGCGTTGTAGTCAATCAGATTGCTAGTTACAACCGGATTTGGGGACAACACTAAATAACCCAACACAAATTGAATATCATAATTATATGGTAATTAACATTATAATACAGTTCCGGAATTGACATCGATACCACTGCACTAAGTTCTTACGTCACTGCGCGTACGATAATACACGTGTGTCTTACTAACAAATATGAGGATGGATTTAGGGGCTAATTATTTGATAACAAAGATTATCTTGCATAACTTGTGTTTCATAAAATATTTATCCCTATATATATACCACAAAACAAAATATTTATCCCTGAACACATTTAAATATGACTATTATATATATATATATATATATCTATTATATATTTTGGAAGATCTGTTTGTTTGTTTGTTTGTTTGTGTGTTTGTTTGTGTGTAATCGATGGACTCGAAAATGGCCCAGCCGATTTCGATGAAACTTGGTATGTGGGGGTATTTTCGGGTCAGGACCAACATAGGCCTATTAATTTGTCCGTGCGAGGTCAACTTTTCACGTGCCGAGGTCAAATCTGTTTTTACGCCGTTTTGCGCTAATATATTTCAGTTCGGTGCTTACAAATCGATTCGAAACAGCGCGAATAATAACATGCCAGTCATAATAATGACACTATGAGAATCTTTCGTGTTTCCTCTTTCCAACGATATATAATATGTATGTATCCGTTTTAGTTATCTGCCTCAATTATTAAGAAGAAGTGGTACGATCTTCTATCAGGGTAAAAACAATGCGTAACTTCTATGACGTCGTTAGAGGTCATAAAGTTAGATCACGTTAACTCTTACCCGGCCGATGCATTTGACTGTTTCAGACGTCTTGGCGATATTTCGGGCACCGATGGTAATTTATCTTTACGTTGAAACTTGAGGCGCGTTTATATACTTCAGTGGAAATCAAATCGGGTTAAACTGGCGGATTTTTACGGACGAAATTTGATGCATAGGGTATCTCGGTATCCGCTGGGCCGATTTCCCGGTATCCGCTGGGCCGATTTCCACCATTTTTGGGGTGTTGGTGTTTGACCCCACCTGACCTTGACCTTCAAAATGGTCAATTCAAGGTCAAATCGGGTAAAACCGGATGGATTTTGACGGGTACTTTTGTCGGGTACTTTTGTTCGGGCACTGTGTTTTGGACGGGTCAAATCGTGACCCCACTTGACCTTGGCCTTCAAAATAGACAATTCAAGGTCAAAGCCCGGACAAAGTCGGGTCACCTTCTAGTATATATATATATATATATATATATATATATATATACCACAAAACAAAATAGTGCCCCCAATTCCAGTAATACAGCACTGCATTAAATATATGTACCCCCCCCCCCCCCAGAGAAACCATTACCGCTAATGTGTCCTTGTATCAAACACATATATATATATATATATATATATATACTAGAAGGTGACCCGACTTCGTCCGGGCTTTGACCTTGAATTGTCTATTTTGAAGGCCAAGGTCAAGTGGGGTCACGATTTGACCCGTCCAAAACACAGTGCCCGAACAAAAGTACCCGACAAAAGTACCCGTCAAAATCCATCCGGTTTTACCCGATTTGACCTTGAATTGACCATTTTGAAGGTCAAGGTCAGGTGGGGTCAAACACCAACACCCCAAAAATGGTGGAAATCGGCCCAGCGGATACCGGGAAATCGGCCCAGCGGATACCGAGATACCCTATGCATCAAATTTCGTCCGTAAAAATCCGCCAGTTTAACCCGATTTGATTTCCACTGAAGTATATAAACGCGCCTCAAGTTTCAACGTAAAGATAAATTACCATCGGTGCCCGAGATATCGCCAAGACGTCTGAAACAGTCAAATGCATCGGCCGGGTAAGAGTTAACGTGATCTAACTTTATGACCTCTAACGACGTCATAGAAGTTACGCATTGTTTTTACCCTGATAGAAGATCGTACCACTTCTTCTTAATAATTGAGGCAGATAACTAAAACGGATACATACATCTATTATATATTTTGAAAGATCTGTGTGTGTATGTGTTTGTTTGTGTGTTTGAAATCGATGGACTCCAAAACGACTAAGCCAATTTCGATGAAATTTGGTATTTGGATGTGTTTTCGGCCGGAGACGAACATAGGCATATTTATTTGTCCGTGCGAGGTCAACTTTTCACGTGCGGAGGTCAAATCTATTTTTACGCCGTTTTTGCGCTAATATATTTCAGTTCGGTGCTCACAAATCGATTCGATATAGCGCGAATAATAAATTGCCAGTCATATAATTTGCACGGTTAGAATCTGTGTGGCTTCATCTTTCCAACGATATATAATATGTATGTATCCGTTTTAGTTATCTGCCTCAATTATTAGGTACAAGTGGTACGATGCTTTTATCAGGATAAAATCAATGCGTAATTTCTATGACGTCGTCAGAGGTCATAAAGTTAGATTACGTTAACTCTCACCCTGCCGATGCATTTGACTGTGTCGCGTTAACTCATCACCGGCCGAGGTATCCGCAAATGACATTGGGCTATATATCTCGGAAACGGGTGTAGCTATCGACTTGAAATTTGGTATGTGAATGTATCTTGCCCCGGATACGAATTTTATCGGGTCGCCGAGCACGTGCGACGCCAGCTTCGCGCATGCGCAGACGAGATCTCGGAAACGGGTTGAGATATTGACTTTAAATTTGGTATGTGAATGTATCTTGCCCCGGATACGAATTTTATCGGGTCGCCGAGCACGTGCGACACCAGCTTCGCGCATGCGCAGACCAGATCTAGGAAACGGGTGGAGCAATCGACTTGAAATTTGGTTTTTTAATAGCCCGGACGAAGTCGGGTCACCTTCTAGTATTATATATCGTTGGAAAGAGGAAACACGAAAGATTCTCATAGTGTCATTATTATGACTGGCATGTTATTATTCGCGCTGTTTCGAATCGATTTGTAAGCACCGAACTGAAATATATTAGCGCAAAACGGCGTAAAAACAGATTTGACCTCGGCACGTGAAAAGTTGACCTCGCACGGACAAATTAATAGGCCTATGTTGGTCCTGACCCGAAAATACCCCCACATACCAAGTTTCATCGAAATCGGCTGGGCCATTTTCGAGTCCATCGATTACACACAAACAAACACACAAACAAACAAACAAACAAACAGATCTTCCAAAATATATAATAGATATATATATATATATATATATAATAGTCATATTTAAATGTGTTCAGGGATAAATATTTTATGAAACACAAGTTCTGCAAGATAATCTTTGTTATCAAATAATTAGCCCCTAAATCCATCCTCATATTTGTTAGTAAGACACACGTGTATTATCGTACGCGCAGTGACATAAGAACTTAGTGCAGTGGTATCGATATCAATTCCGGAACTGTATTATAATGTTAATTACCATGTATATCCATGTATAGAAAACAGTACCCCGACGCATAGTGTACCCATTTTGTTACGTCCCTGAATTAAACACTATCTAGAGCGCACACACACACATCTCTGTGGTAAATATAATTGTTCCTACCCAACAAAGACTTTATTTCCGATTATTTTATCAATGTAATATAAGACATTTCCCCTCCCCAACATAGAGCCCCCATTTCATTTGACACATCCCTGTTTAAAACACAAGGACCCCCCCCCCAACAAAACCCCATATGAGGTGCTACGTCCCCGTATTAAATAGTCGCGGACATATACTCAATACTTCGATGGGCACACTCAAGACTGTGTGTTTGAATTTTGTTCTAGATTAACACCGTTTGCTAGAATTCGGAGTTGGCATTCCATAAATAGTTGTGTCTGTCCGAGAGAAATGAGATATATGTCATTTATTTACGTGACATTTGTATGCATAATCAAATACAAAACTATGAGATAAATGCAATAAACGCCAGCCAACATATAAGTCTACATGTATGTCACGCTTAATATAATATTTTTCGAGATATGAGTTAAAACAAAAATGCACTTACGTCCATCGGTGGTTGCTGCTGATATGGATAAGCTGTTGACCCTGGGTTGTACTGTGGATAAAAGAGATAAATCAGATACAGCTACCATGACATCGGTGACTTGAAGTTATCTGTGTTGAAAGTTGCCGGTAAAGGTGGTGTGTAATTAAGATTTAATAAGCATAATACATGGATAAGATAACTGGACACGCAAGTCCAAGTAGTCCGGCAGCCGAACCGGTATTATTTTCTTTTCTTTGTGTGTGTTTTCGCATATAATTTTTGTTTCCTTTGTGGATTCCGATGATGTAGGGTATACGTCTGAATAATCCACCGGCAGCCTTGAGGAAATTGAGAAATTCGTGTTCAATTGAAAAAAAAATCGTCGTTGCCGAAAGGTTGCCGGAAAAGTATAGCACTAGCACAATAACATATGCCTTTAGGATCTCATTGTGTTTTTCGTCTGAATTTGTGATGATTATCTCAAAGACGACCGCCAAGGCGATGGCTTGAAATCGTGAAAATTTTATTTTGACTTAATTTCGAACAAAAGCCCTCAATAGCGTTATATGTATAGTCCTAATGGTCAGACAGTGATATTTGTGAAACTGGTGGTTCAGTCCAACAAAACTATAGCCATCGAATAGGTACATTGTTTAGATACGCAAATAGGACTAAGAACGTATGGTGACCACTAAATTTAGAGTGATTTTAATATCATGGACAGTAATGAGAATATGACGCTACAGTGAACAGATCTATATCTGTTTAAACTACTGATTCATTCCGACATAATTAAGCCATCTAACTGGAACCTTATTCGGACGTACCTAAAATGCTGAATCAGCTGGTGGTCAGCAGTTTGCACACGAGAATGCTGATCATCAGATTTCCGGACCCCAGTTTAACTACTTTTAGTGAAGAGAATGTTTTAAGTCGTGTAAATGAAAGATATAATCTATTGGTCATATCCCAGTACAAGGGGGGGGGGGGGATACCATTTGACTAACCACCATGCCCGTTCAGCATTTATTACCATTGGTTCAAACTCTAGTACCAAAATGTTGCAATATTCTACATATAGCCCAACATATTCCTATTCGGCCCGTAATTCATTGATATGTATTACATAAATGAAATTATATACATGCATTATACGGTTGATATGTGGTTCCCATGGTATAATTGTAGCGGTTGTTCTGTGGATATAGAAAATAAATAAGATGTACAATTCGTATAGATATATAATCTATATGAGTTGGACTGTGGATGTTGAAGATAGAATAATATATACCACGTATATTTATTTAATATGCGATCATTATTTTGTGTTTGTTTAGTTCGTGTTTAATGTCGATTTAGCCGCTAGAACATATCACGATGAGGCAATTTGGAAACCAATGCTAAAATAATTTAGAAAATGAAGTGGAGGTAATTATATCACAACCAACATGTGCGTTGATTTTAACACTTGTGGAGGCAAACTTGGGTAAAAAAAAATTGAAATAGAGCAAATAAACGAGAACGATATAGTTAATATTCAACTAACAAACAAACCAAACCTCTGCCATTTCTAAGCAGTGATTATATAAAGGATCATTTTACAATTATAAATCTAATGGCTGTGGATCATATCACAGTAGCGATGGCATAGTAGGTGTGACAATTTATTGTGGTGGAGTTTGGTGACAATTGGCCGTCATAATTAATTTGCCATAGCTAGCCATGTCGCCCACGAGTCTTCCAAGGTTCGTTATAATCAGCCTTTTTTATTGTTTTGGTCGTTGTATAGTTCGCTTTGTTTATTCCAGATGCTTTCTCTCAGCTGCATTTCCTCCAATAGTTCCGACACAGCTTCATCGGCCCACATGATATTGTTAGCGGAATTATGCGTATATATAGAACATAAAAATAAAAAAACATAATTGGGGAACACTCTTAACACGCATGAAATTAATATAAGTAGATAAATATGCATTGAGATCGTATCAATAAAACGTACTACGTGCATGATATGTGAGTGAACGAGTGATTACCACGGTCAAACACAATTCTGGACGATCGATCGTGCATTATATATATCGTAGATAATACAATGTAGCAAAACGTAATGAGTAGGGATCAACCTTGGTGAAACGCAATGGCTTATTTGGTCCAGTCGCCTCATTGCGTGGAAACTCAGCGGGCAACATGGGTAGCTATGATACAGACTTATGACGACAAATTGTCACCAAACTCAATCATATAATAAATTGTGACACCTAATATGCCATCGCTATTGTGGCACGTATCACAGTAGCGATGGCATAGTAGGTGTGACAATTTTTTTGGTGGAGTTTGGTGACAATTGGTTGTCATAATTAATATGCCATAGCTAGCCATGTCGCCCGCTGCATATTCGCGGCGTCCTCCAAAGTTCGTTATAATCAGCCTTTTTCTTGTTTGTGGTCCTTGTATAGTTTGCTTTGTTTATTCCAGATATTTCTCGCAGATGCGTTTCCTCCAACAGTTCAGACACAGCTTCATCGGCCCACATGATAATATTAGCATAATTATGCGTAGAACTAAACGTCACAAAATAAAAAAAACGCAATTGGGGAACTGTCTTAATGCGCATGAAATTAATATTGTGGATTAATAAGTGGATAAACATGAATTGTGATCATATCAACAAAACGTACTACGTGCATGATAACTATGTGAATGAGGGATTGCCACGGCCAAACACAATTCTGGACGATTGATCGTGCAATTATATATATATCGTAGATAATACAATTTTGCAACACGTAATGAGTAGATATCAACCTTGGTGAAACGCAATGGGTTAATTGGTCCAGTCGACTCATTGTGTGGAAACTCAGCGGGCAACATGGCTAGCTATGGCACAGAAATATGACGACCAATTGTCACCAAACTGTACCATAATAAGTTGTCACACCTACTATGCCTACTATCGCTACTGTGGTACGTGTGTCCACACCCAATGTGTCCCCGTGACATTAATATATTTCTGCTGGCCCAAATTAATCCGACAATATATGGAACTTGCGCGAATATACAACTACAGTTCGAAAGAAACACAAATGCGGCATTAAATCATCATATCTACATAGATCTCTGTATTACACTAAATCATGTTCCATGATTGGCCAATTGTATCACCCGTTTCATATCCCAATAACACAGACTGTAACACGAACACGACATCACAATTTGTCGACCTAATCACTAAAAGGGTCGTCAGAATAATTTAAGTAGCTGTGTAGGTGTAGGCTAGTCTCAAATTATTCGCAGATTCTGTGAACACAATTAAGAATAAATTCAGATGTGTTATGGGTATAAATTATAAAAAAGCTCTTTAAATATAAGAAATTAATGTGGGTGGTGTATTTTATTTATGGATACTTCGTTGTGGTCGTTGGGGAACATTAAGTGAGAGCCGATTCGCGGTTCACACATTGTGCACCAAACACCACAACGCCGTATCCCTCAATGGCACACCCTACCTGCATTTCTTAAATTAAATTGTAAATCTGGTTTAGTCCTGTCGTCAAACACACAGTCTGTGGTGCCGCCTTCATATGCTTTTCCTAGATTTCAATTCAATTGATACCCCCATCGTCTGACAAGACATTGAGAACAAAGGTTTCAGAATTCACAATAATATGTATGGTGTTTGTATATACCAGAGTTATGAAGGTACGGACTCAGTATGATTTCGTGGCCACGAAATAAAAATAAAAATTTCCCATGTCCTAAACCAGCAACCGTAGGTATCCGTTCATTGTTGATTTTTATTTATAACACAAGTATATACAAAGCTATACCGGTTTCGGCACATCTTGGTCTTTTCAATAGCTTAGCGTGACTGATGGAGGTATATATCGACTTATACTGCAGAAAGGTCATGCATGGTAAATCGCGTGATAATGAATTAATTTAAATTGAAATAAAATTATAAGAGAAACATCATTAAAGTATTATGGCTATGGCAGATAACGTGCCCAACGTGGATTTCTAAGGGTGCCTGCATCATTAAACACTGGAATGTAATGGTTATGTTATTTCAGTTTGATACTTTCCATCTGTTGATGGTGATTCTGTGTAATGGTTCAATTACTTCAGTTGTATTATCTACTATCTGAAACCGGCTCCCTTCGGGAACCTTTTTGTTTTTGTTTTTTTTACGCCGGAGATTTATGCAACACATGAATGAATTTGAGCCATTGATAAGTGCAAAATACACTCATGTGTTCTATGAACGATGCACACAACTTGGTAGGTATAATGAAAATGAGTTTATGACTCGAGTCTTGAACTCATGTTCATTATAATTACCATATTGTTTGTATGGACCATAGAGCACATGATTGTATTTTTGCAATATTCCATGACTCAAATTCATTCATGGGCTGCAAGTATTCTGTTGAGTATAATAGGAGATGGTCCCATAAATGGCCGGATTTAGTGTACAGTACCCCTTTAAATATTTTTTTTTTAAATATAGATTGTGAATATATATCACCGTTGTAACATCCGCCTATGTACCACAAGTCGCCAAATTTGGTTGAAATATGTCCAGGGTCTGGAAGAAAAATCGCGAACCGACAGACAGACGGAGGGACAGATAGGCAATCATACAGAGCCTACTCTCATATACGTATAGCTATATAAAATGTAAACTTACGTATGGTGGAGCGGTCGTCCCGTACATGTACATGTCCTACAACGAAATACATTGGGTTTACTTTGGATTCACCAGCACCGTTGGCAACATAAATTAGTACAAGATTATGCAAGGTTGGTATTTTACACTAGAAAATAATGAGATCGTCTCATGTAGACTATATAAGCCCATAAGGTCGATCGGGTGTCCGGAAATCATAAAGACCTATAATTTAAAATCACAGAATTTATAAAAATTGGGTCCCGAGTTTTCTTTGTCGTGATATAATAAAGAGCGTTCATTATCAGCCTGATCATGATTTGGTAGAAACAAAGAGTGGTTGTCTCACTTACGCGTAGAATATTGAAAACAGTTGGAAAATAGCTATGCCTCGGGGAAGGTTTGTCAGCATTGGAAAGGTTTGTTAGAAGATATATGAATCTGCAGGTCGATATTTCGTGATGGTTCATGATCCATGTCCATTATATAAAGATGCCAAGAGCCATCTCATTTTACACCATAACACTACCATTGGTATCATTTCTTCACCAGACATTAATTATATCTTATACCTGTACATTAAAAGTTAGTAGTAAAGTGTCTTGATGGTTAGATATCAACAATCAGAAGATGAACATTTAAAGGTACTCAATCCTATCAGACGGTCCCCATAACACCAAGATGCAACAACAACAACAACATTTCTTCAAAATACGCTTTAGTTATCAGAATCGATTTATTGCAACAAAAATAATGATAACCACTGTCAACTATGGTATCAAATTTCACAAAACGTGTTATTTATCAACATTTTGTTCAACAAAATATGGCCGTAATTTAGCAGTATGACCATTAATTTTAGAGTTATCCATCTTCATCCGCAATTTTTTCCCAATTAACCGTTTGACCACAAGTTTCTGAGCCACAAATAATTGAACATCTCGAGAAATAATAAACTTCAAATATCGATATCTGATCACTCTGAGCTTTGGTGGGTGACTCGAATAAAATATTTTGTATGCATTATCGCGATATATGTGCCATACGGATGGTGGTGTTTGAACTTATTTTTCATTTGTTTGTTTTTTCCTTGTATGTGCTGAAAGTCAACGTATGAAAGTTTGACTAATTTGGTGTCTAAAACGGAACGTTTGTCTTTGTGAAGGCTCGTATGGCCTGTGCGGTGGCTATTGTTGTTAAAATAGTCACTTCCGTTAAAACCGCCATAAATATAAAGAATAATATATCATTGCGCCATCCGCAACTCATTCGATAAAAGATTCTCCATTAAGATGCGCATTGTGTTCTGTCTATATATACAGATTTGTTCTTATACCAATCATAAATATCGCGTAAATGGTATATTATTCTCGAGCTCGTACGCTTTGTTATGTAAACAAAAGTCAGGTTCTGCAACACTTTTGTTTACATAACAACGCGTACAAACTGGACAATAACATACTATTTACGCCATATGTATTATTGGTACATAAACAAAGTCTGTGTATATTTTAGTATTCTTTCTGTTTATGGCATTTTAACGGATATGACTATTTAGCATCATATCCACCGTGAAGACCATCCGTGCCTTTAAATGCTTTGTCCGATCTGACGACAAATATTTCGAAAGTTCCTATTTTAATGATCAGTTACACAGGCTCAAGATAACTTTAAAATGCCTGCAATCAACATAATTTTCATGGCACAGCCGTCGCGAAAATACACAAAAACATCCATCAATGTTGCGGTTAAAACGAGTACAACTGAGAATGCTCTTTATTATCTACCAGTTTTTTGGGCAAAGGAAGAATGGACGCTCTTTATAAAAGACGTTCATTGTAATTGTTGCTCGGCTGACAAAAATTAAACATGTTCTAGAAACTCCCCTTTTTCAAAGTCGATATACAAGTGTGGCCACCGAAGCCTCAGTTAATGAGATCTTGGTCCGACATAATAACATTTTGGTACTGAAAACGTAAATAATGTGGTGTTATCGTGTCAGATAGGACCGGGCACTATGTGGGAATTGTTACATCGGAAGTCATTCTATCGCCGATTTGTGATGGTTCTTGACTGATTTGTGACGGTTCCTTATGATCCAAATTATACATTTTCGCGAGTTTTTGACAGTTAAAACGCAATTTTTGAGCCATCGAGCTGATAATTTGATTAGTTTTTTCCATTCCCCTCATAATCTATGGTCCCAAATAACGTCCAACATAATCAAAATCCTATTGTGCGAGTAATAATAACGACGAAAACTGCGAATTGTGATATCTCGATCGGTTCTCTCCCGATCGAGTCGGTTCTCTCCCAATTTAATCGGTTCTGTCCGGGAAATACGATGACTATTATTTGGAAGGATACGTGAAAATATCCAAGTGAACACAACGAAATATCAATTATGTTCAGTTTGCACCACTTATGATCAATTTCTGTGAATGACACTGCCTTCTTATAAATATATAATTATGTGTCAACAGTAGTAACAGAATCGTTCACTTTATTGTGACGCAAAGCATGCAATTTGACATGAATGGTCAATGTGAACTGTGAAGACTGATTTTGTTCCCCAACAAAAACCAATCATAATGGTCGACTGATTCAAAATGGCCGCCACTTTTTTTCAATATGGCCACCATTTTTTTTTCAAAATGGCCGCCACTGTTTTTTTTCAAAAATTCGCATTTTCAGCTTGTATTAAACTTATACGAACCACGTGACTTCCATTCCTTATTCGAAAATGGCCGACGCCCATGCAGAGGGCTTCATATAGGTGACCCATGCCATTTCTCGGTTCCTTTATATATTAAGGTCAAACAAAGAGTGCTGTAAGTTGCCCCCCCAGACGCCTTAAATAGTGACCACACTAGTGACCACACACCCCACCGATCCAAAATTGACGGCGGTCAACTGAGTTTGGATTGGGGGGGGGTGTTTATGGTGTCTTGTGGACACCTGTTTTAATGTCATTTTGTCCACAGTTGTCATTTCGAAATGAAAACTATATTTAATACAATTAAATAAATACACATAAAACATGGTGCACAACTCCATGACAAAACATCACAAATTTATGTAAAAAGATTATGTGCTTATTGCTTGCTTGTTTTTGTTTGTTCAGTCGTTCCTTGTTTACGTATTGTATAGCTGTTTTTTTTATTAAATAACATTTGATATTTTAATTGGATTTATTTCATTATTTATTCCTATGGGATCAAAATGGATGGAAACTAAAAATGTAATCAAATGTAATCGAAAAGTAATCAGTTACATTTTACTAAAGTAATTTTAATCGTAATGAATTACATTTAAAAAAAATGTAATCAATAATCGTAGTCATATAAATCAAAAGTAATTGTAATCGTATTCGATGAGCCATGTCCATTTAAATTAACAGAATATCATGACAGTAGATGTCTAATTTCATTGGGTCAATTATGCGGGCGTGCACGATTATATATGATCCTATACCCAACATGACTTTCAATAGGTTATATCTGCCACTCGAAGTGACGGTAATGCCACTTAATCTTCTGTTATAATAGATAACTATACTCTTATTTCTTAATATACTTGTCGGATTATGTAGGTAACATCCGCTGCAACCATTATCGGGTTTAAAACGTTTGTTACGCACAACTAAATTATCCCAAAGTGCAGAAATCGTTCGAATAAATATCATGTAAAGAACCGTCACAGCCGTGATTATCTTGAAATAGAACCGTAACACTCATATGTTGTGATTAGGAGGCTATAGCTCAATTTATCGACACACATCGGGATATTTCCTCAGCTAGTTTGCAGAAGAATAACACAGGTACAATGTATACTCAGTGTTCGTCTTCAGAATGCGTTTCACAGTCGGTATGCCACCGAAAACAAAGAAATTACGTTTACAAGGCTTGATTTTCAGTGATTACATGTTGATAATTACACGTTAACTCGCTATATACGAGTTAATTGTGATCTAAAGTTCAGGTTTCGCTAAACGGCACTTATGCAGTCTCTGTTCATTCAAGAAAGTTTAATGTATTTAAGATATATATAAATATGCGTGATTTTGTCCCGAAAATGAAAATTTTTAATCATAAGGAACCGTAACAAATCAGTCAAGAACCATCACAATACCGGCGATAGAACGACTTCCGATGTAACAGTTCCTAAACAGTGGGACCGGGCACCCTTATGTAGCGTACATGATATGTCTAAGTAACAAGTGATGTGAAGGGCAGCTAGGAATGAATTTTAACAAATGTGTTATGTTTATTCGGCAAATACCACGTCCACAAACACGTATGGAGCTTCGTTCTGAGTAAGAAAATGGAGCAGGTTTGAAATCTTGTTATATAATTATCTCCGACCCATCGCGATTTAAAGCTGCAGCGATGTTTCTATGAAAATAGCGATAGTCAATAGTCAATGCTGATTGGTGAGTAGTTATCCATGAGGACATGTTCACATAGTAACTTAGTAAGTTCAACAAAACGACGTTTGCTTAATCTATTATCTGAACATTTATAATAAATAGAACTCCTGTCTTTTACTATCTGTCGTCTCCATAGTATTCATGGAAACGCATACAAGTGAATAATAGACCATTCCAAGGTATATTTTTTATAACTCAATGGGATAATCCATTTAGTATAGAAACAGATTTCATAGTACACACGATATGTACACGTAATACTCTGATATGTACAAATAATACTCACCGATCGTTTCTGTTTCAGTATCTGCAAAATAGAAAGAAAACCAGACTTATTTAAATAGATTCAAACATTACTATGTGTCTATTTACCTATAAAAGTTGGTGTTGAGATTACATGTTGTGTTCGCCGTTGAATAATTGAACGCTCGAAAAACACATTCCAGATAGTCATGCATGTATAAGTACAAACAGCTATAATATATGTACACACTCTAAGAATAGTCAAGAACCGATATTATGGGGATTTGGTTCTTCGCGCTCTCTAGAACCAAACATTGACTCCCGCGTTTTGAGGAACCAAATGAAGAAACAAATTTGTATAATATAAGTTGCGGTTCGTAATAAATGCGTGTCGCCCAGATCGCGCAGAACTATATACGACCTCGTTTTCACAACCGCCATTTTCGATCGCTGATTTTTGTGTGTGGCCATGGATCAAATTCCGACATAATCAACAAAGAAACCGGCCAAGTGGAGTGCTGGCGATGTGGAGCAATTGTTGATCGAGTGCCAGTTGACAGCACGTGTTGCCACTTTTAAAGGTGCATAGTAATATTATCTTAACTTATATTTACGATGTTTTGTAAAATTTTCCGAGGCAATCGGTGAAACTTAATAATCTCAGTTGAATTTAGGCCTAAGCAAACTTGAAAGCTTTCAGAGTTTAGATCTATGTCATTTAATTTACGGTATTGACTATTGCACGTAATGTATACATGTACCTATACGAAAAAAAATGTGCATGGATTATGAATATTCGATGAAATCTTGGAAACTTGAATTTGAAGGTTATACATTTATTATAATAATATTACATTATTAATTGTTATTTAATCATAAATTAATCATATCCTTTCATTCGTATCGTACTGACTCCAATATAATCACCTTGACCTTGGTGCAAGGGGAGCGTCTTTGGTGCAGAAAAATAGGATTTTAAGCATATCAGGGCAATAACTGTCAGTTTGGCCTCTGTTATTTCTGGGAGTAATGGTTTGATTGTTTTATTATTTTATAAAGGTATCATAGTATACAAAATGGGATGATGTTTGAATACGAAGTATGTTTTTGGAATATGTTGTGGGCCAGCTCTGTATGGCACTCTACCGGAAAAGAGCCTGATTTATCTCCCTTGAAATCAGTCATCTGCACTTCCAAGACCAAATTTTAAAATTGATACGATTGATAAATCTAGGTAATATCAGCCCACAACGTGATTATAGACTTGCAGTCGCTCTGTCATGGTTAGCTATGGGGCCGAAAACAGCAAATTTCGGTCAAACAAAATTTAAAATGAAGATTCTGCACAGTCAGTCTGGGGGAGATAGTTCAACTTGTGATGAGAACATTCCTGTCAAAATACAGACAGATAATGCTCTGACCATTTCTGTATCTTGCAACCAAGCATTCATATTCTGCTTATCAATGACCATGGCGCAACACAAGGTTGTAGTGCAGTACCCCCTCAAAATGGCCAGAAATTGTGTATTTCTACCTTCAAGAAGCATGTCAAATTATTTATTTTTGGTCAATTCATCTTCCCTATTTTCGTGTCAACACTGGATGCATTTTATATTCTTTCCAAATCACATTTCTCAGACATCACATTCTTCTCCAAACATATAATTTGAAACCAAAGTATGTGATTATAGACTTGCAGTCGCTCTGTCATGGTTAGCTATGGGGCCGAAAACAGCAAATTTCGGTCAAACAAAATTTAAAATGAAGATTCTGCACAGTCAGTCTGGGGGAGATAGTTCAACTTGTGATGAGAACATTCCTGTCAAAATACAGACAGATAATGCTCTGACCATTTCTGTATCTTGCAACCAAGCATTCATATTCTGCTTATCAATGACCATGGCGCAACACAAGGTTGTAGTGCAGTACCCCCTCAAAATGGCCAGAAATTGTGTATTTCTACCTTCAAGAAGCATGTCAAATTATTTATTTTTGGTCAATTCATCTTCCCTATTTTCGTGTCAACACTGGATGCATTTTATATTCTTTCCAAATCACATTTCTCAGACATCACATTCTTCTCCAAACATATAATTTGAAACCAAAGTATGTGTAAACTGGTATGTTACTAAATTTAGCGCACTATTCCGCCTGCAAAAACCTCTTATTAGTATGAACATGCTACTATCAAAATGCTGGTATATGCAAGATGTTATTGTTGGCCTGAGTTATATGATTTAAATTAATGATAACCAGTTCACAGAAGAGTGAATTTGGGGGGAAGGGGGTGATCCAGATGTATAGACAAACAGGGGAAATGGGGGAGGGGTATGCTTGGTGTAGCTTTTTGTCTATTTCGTAATCAAGAAACTCCATACAACTAACATCTATGCAATCAAGGCTTAAAGCATACGCAAATTTAATGTTCATGGTGTTGCAAAGGCATCTCCCTTGCATACACTCACTAAAGCTCGTGCGGTAAACCATCAATCCCACTCGTGGTGTAAATTTGGTATTCATAAACACCAACTGTGTATTCTATGTTTATGTATCTCCAACTAGAGTATTATTTAACAGAGATGTAGATAAGTACGTCATTTCCGGAATGTATTTCGGCTGGTAGAGGCGAAGAATGTTTATCCGAAGACTTTAAAACTGACATGTTGCCGAAATGTATAGCCTTCAATTGCCTGACAATACTAATCATGCAATCAGTCGTGACAGTTAGTATCTCTAATAAAAATGGAAAACATTTGTAAATGCGTCAGTTTACATGTAGGTTAAATTACCCCACTTCTATCGGCTTGGTGTTATGTTTTAAGTACTGCGCGCATCTTCTATTGGATCATGCATGCGCCGTAGATCATCAATTCCACGAGCGCCGTGTACATTTGGTAATCAGTAACACTACGTGTGTATTTTGTTTATACCATGATCCTACAGATAAGAATAATACAAGAAAGTTAGAACTTAAATCATCGAAGACTTTGCCAACACTTCAACCCTCAGTGCATCATTGACCCCGCGGCAACTCAATTCATTTGTATTACCTGGCGAAGGGATATAAAACCTGAGAGAATTTGTGAAAGTGAATAAAAAAGCTATGGAAATTTATGATAACATTTTTTTGGTCACATAATATCACAGATGTCACAAAATATCCCATTAATTATGACCGTTATACGTGAGGAGGTATTCGAAAAAGTGGACTCCCTTGTAATGTATTATATCAACAGCGCTGCGTTTGTTAAAGTGGCACGCTCGGGTAATTTAGATATCTTCTAATCTATATAGTTAACTCATTTTTAACGACACGCCTCTGTGTATATTCACTGAATTTCAGGGAATATACGCAGGAATTCGGTGAATATTCGCCGAAATAAAAACATTTAGTGGCGAACTGGAATGTAGAACGATATTTATATGTGATGGGCTTATTAAGAAAGCCTGTATAAGTGGACAGCGATCAGCCACTGGCTTTGGTGCATCGATTGAATGTGATTATAGGAGAAAATGATTGTTGTAAATGGAGACTTTATTTGGAAATAATAAATTATGGGTCAATTATTGTCGCGAACATAAACTATAAGATGATATCTAGTGTTTTTACCATAAACTGATTTTCATTTGTCACTCATGATATAATGTTCGCGATATGTATCCATTAAAATACGCTACATATGTTGATGTCATCCATAATTTATGTTCGCAACAAGAATTGATCCATAAATTTGTTTGTAATACAAATAACAAACCTCGGTCCAAGAAACATCATTGCGGCCCCCGGCTGCTACCTGTTAATAGAAAAAATGCACGTCATTATAAGGGACGTTTCGGTTGGAAACATTCAGATACGGTTCAAAAGTACTGTTATTGGAAATTTAATGTACTCAAATCTTTTTAAAAATTAAAAGGAAATCAAGGCATTCGCCGTGGGTACACGTGGAAGTAACGAACATCTGTAAAATATTTATTATCAACAAATGCATGTAAAATAGATCAACTTTGTTCTTATTGCCATTAAAAATAATTCTCCAAGCACAATACTTCGCATATCAAAAGCTTTATGTCTAAAGTATATACTGTAACATCAATGTTACCAATCAATGTCCAATTAGTCATTTAAAATAACAAAGTCCAATCAAAACGTTTTGATAATCATTGGATAAGACCAAAACAATGAGATATAATTATTCTGAAGAAAAAAAAATTGAACTTAAACATTTGAATTCACGCTACTGCCCAGGGGCGATAACCACGCCTGCCATTAATTGACCCTACCGCAATTAGCCATGTGAGCCAATGAGATAATTGCATTATACAGCCCGTGGCAGCGGCCGCTTCTGCGAAGAGGAGGTTAGACAAAAAGACTCATTTACCGGCTTACTCGATTTCGCTTTGATTTTGTTTTGTATAAAAGAGTATTGGTTTCATGTAAGTTGACTAAATTTAGCCCCCAAAAACACAAACCCTGCTGTTAGTCGATACAATATAATAATATAACAGTAACAGTATGCGAAAGCTTCGCCCTATGGGCTTTTTGGATTAGTAAATTATGAAAGTTGGAATGTCACGCTGAGCCAGAGAGGTGACAAATGGAAAGATGGTGAGGGGATTAGGAAGTGCTAGATAAGCTAATTAGTTAACACAATCAAATCAAACTATGTATACATTTGAGATAATGGACCACATATTGTTATAATCTCCAAAGGATGATTCAAGTTTGTTGGGGACCGAGGGACACTAAAATGGTCAAAGTATATGACAGCACCTGTTAAATTCACCTGTTGTCGATTAATACAGGCCGTATGTATTGGAACCTATGTGTATGGCATTGCCCCCACTTTCTGTATAGGCGTGGTATTTTCAAATTCTAAATTAGTGACTAAGGAGTTAATGATCAATACGTTCACGAACATAAGTCCAGTATAGGATTCAATATTGCCCATCTATTAGAATATGTATCATTATCCAGAAGAAAAAAATCAGTTATCCAGAGAAAAAAAAATCAATTATAACATGGAACACTTTTTGATATCAGTATGGTGCATCTTCGAAAATATACAAAAAACTTACTACACCGGATGAAAAAATTCGAGGACTTGTATGTACAAGTCCTCGAATTTTTATCGAAATAGGGAAATTGTATGGTACACCATCGATAAATTGATAGATCGTGTGTCTATTGTGAAGAGATATATTATAATAACATTGAATATTTATTATGTGTTACATATCCAGCTTGACAAGAACAGTGAATATCCGAAATTATCGAACAATTTATCTCAAAATCGACGCCATGTGCAGGTTCATTTTTCATCATGCTTCGGTGGTAATTTGTACGTGGTAATACATTGAAACTGAATGTATGTAGCCTTCACTAACGTACTTGTATCCTTGCTGTCGCGATTTCAATGAAGTGCCAGTCGAATTGAAGAAAAATCCAGCGAAATTTGGTGGTAAGTCCACCAAATTTGAAACACGTCAGACATATCGGCGTGTGATGTCTAACCTGCTATAATAACATGCGCGATCAGCGATGGTTGCATGTTGACAATTTGTTGTAACAGTATGTTTACATAACGATGGTTTAAACATGCAACCTATCTTTATTCCATAATTATTTATATATAGTCAATATGAGAACAAAGTCAATATGTTTCTCCATACTCATCATGGATATATGACTGATTTGCAGACAGTTATTAAATTAGTTCTCGCATCTATACCCACAACGAAGGCAATTAAAGGCACGGGCGGCGTTGGTTGCAGAAATATTCATATTTGTTCAAATCGCCGTCAACGGAAGGAATATTAAAATATATATAGTTTTGTTCATATGCCAAACATAATCAGCGCGTAAATGGTATATTGTCGTCAAGACGTACGATGGTGTACGTAAACAAGAACCTGCTCGTGTTACAGCGCAATTGTATTGGTTAAATCACACATAAATGATATAAACGCTCAGTAACAAATAACGCTCCTTATGTTTACCATATCCGGATCTAAACAAAAGCCAGGTTCTGTACCGTTTTTTGCTTTTGTTTATATAATAAAGGGCAACATTTGACAATAACATACTGTTTATGCCATATTTCTGATTGGTATATGAACAAAGTCTGTCTATATTTTACTATTCTTTCTGTTGATGGCGGTTTTTGACGGAGCTGAACATTTAAACAACATACCCACCGCCAACGCCGCCCGTATCTTTAAACCAGTTAAACAGACCTTGGAATCTGTGTTTTTGAGAATTTGTTAAAAGCCTGTCCTGCTTTCAACTCGGTCTCTTTTTCTGGGAATATCATCTAGTTGTGTATTGGAATTATTTGTACAAAATGACCACCAAATTACATGTTCACATTCCCAGTGACTAAGAAAATGTTATTCATTATGACTCAAACCCGGTAATTTTGACTAACACAATTCTAGCCTAATGACCAATCCGTCGTTTTGACTAACCATTCCTTAGTCATTATGACTAAGATCAACCGAGTCAATATGACCAACATCACCCCAGTAATTATTACTATTGCCAGCCTTAGTTATTATGACTAACTAAGGTTAGTCATCCTGTGAACAAACTTAACTTAGTCAAATTGACTAACTTTTTTTGCTCACTGTACAGCCATCCAAATCAAATTAACCCATTCCAATGTACGCCTCTTTAACTTGATGGAGAATCTATTTATTTGGAGAGTATGGCTGATCTCCATGGAGTCTTTCCATTATATCAGTATCTTGGCAGCTTGTCTAGTCTCTATGATATAAATATTGGAACGCAGATTCTAAAAGCTGTTCAAACGCAATAGTTAAACTAGAATGCACTCAGAGAGATGACAACGTGCGCAAAAATGTAATAAACAATAATTTAACAAATAATTTTACTGTATATTACTTAATTTATTTAATTTAATTTAATTTTAGCAAAAAAAGACAATTACCATTTCTCATTTCATCACAGATAAAAGGCAAATTACTATATTAATCATTTAAGTAATTAAAACCAATTCCATGTTGCCGAAAGGATGAGACTTTAATGTCGATTACATTTTTTTCAGCGGCATATTTTGATTTTAATTTCCCATAGTCAAAGTTGACCAAAGGAGCAATTATAAGAAATAATTAATATTATTTGTGTAAATATTGATAGCAGCCAATATGCAACAATAAATATCAATAATTAATCAATAACGATCATTTAATGTAATAATAAACTCTTCAAACGGTGTTTGTGTCAACAAATGCGTTTTGTTTTGGGTTACGCCATTCGTCGTATTTGACCCGGAACTCGGCTGAAGGTTAGGCTATTCAGCATATTGCGTCGAATTACGAAATCGCGTTTTGAATGTCTCTCTTTTCCCGCACGATAAAAAGAGGTCTTCACACGAACAAAAAATGATAAAACTTCCCAATTATAAGTAAAAAATACCCAAAATGAAGGAGTCTATGTAGGTCCCGAAGGAGTCTATAGATGTATAGTTCTGATGGAGAAAATGTAGGTCGATCTATTTTTGTCATAACTCTGACGTATTTTGACCTGGGAAAAAAATCGAAATCGAGGCTCACTACGAGCATGCCAGTTTTAAATATAGAAACAGGGAATCCCGACAAATGGCGATATCGGCGACAAACAAATAATCGAAAACAACACATAAAATAAACATAGCAAAAACGCGCGGCACAGTAAAAATGTCAGAACGCCCAGGGGGGGGGGGGGGTCGGAAAAAAATTTCAGGCACGTATGGCATTTTTTCCCTCTCGATCATTTTTTGTACCCACCCACCCCCACCGCCAAATTTTTTTCCGTTTTCGGCAGTTTTTTCCGACCATTTTTTTACACCCACCCCCACTTTTAACACTAAAACAGAGATTTGCGGGGGGAAATTCACTGTAAACAGCTGTATATGAATTTCTGTGCATATTATTTATCATGGATGTTAACATGGACATGTAAATAGGAATGAGTCATTTTGAGGTCATTCGGCCAAAAAAACATGGCTGCCAGCGGCCATCTTGGATTTCAAAATTTGCAACAAAATACAACACGATAACTGCCTGCAGTCAGTTTACAGTTAGAATTACATTATTTCTCTCATTCAAAGTGGGTTTGAAGCCCAACTCATTGCCAAAACACTAAAAAACAAGCAGGATTTTTTTTTTTTAGCTGCGGAAAAAATTGCTTGTTGGTGGCTTTGACCACCCACCCACCCCGGCATACGTGCCGGATTTTTTTTTTTACCCCCCCCCCCCCCTGGAACGCCACGAGTTTTTACGTCGTTTTTTGTGAGTCATGGAGTGAAACGGAGTAGGGTGACACCAACCTACGAATCTGTCTGATCGCCATACTGTTGCGCGAGCGCACGTAATGAAACGGCCTGCATCTAGAGCAGAATGTATACAAGGATCAATGTAGGTTTCCACGCTCCCACACTAATGTCACGAGCGATTTAGAATATTATCACTTACCTTTCTAGCATTCAAGTGAGCGCCTGCAGCCATGCCAAAGACGGCCAACACCAATACAATTGCGATCTTCATGTTGAAATCTTTTTAAAAATGTTCTCCGAATGAACCGAGTCTCTTATTTTTATAGACACTCTGTCCTGGTTCACGTCGACAGTTCTTTAATTCCCACGCTATGCAGTTATAAAGGATACGCCTCCATATTTAGAAAAGGCTTAATTGATATTGTTCATTTGTTTAATGATAATTAGTAACTTGACGATTTGAGCTAATTGCCTTTCAATTCAGGTATTGTTTTGGTGTGGTCTGGAATAAATTGCTAATGGAAAGCAGACAGAGGCAGTGTTTTTCCCGAGTACTATATACAAGACGTCACAAAATTATTTAATAGTTCGAGAAAATAATTTCTAAGGCCGTCGTTTTCTCAGTACCAGTAGCCATGCGTACGCCGAAAGTACTTTCCTTGTGAGCACTGGCGTCAACATAATTTAATAAAATTCACAATCTTTAAAACGGAAATTGTCCATTTTATAACCTCCTAATTATGTCTACTTAATTTGAAAAGAGTGATAAGATAAGTGGAGAAATACACCATAAGTCAAGGGACATTATATAACATTGCCAAATTTTCCTGCTGCTTTCAATTTCACCGAACTAGGTGAGATAAACGCTCTTTATTTTTACCATTTAACACATAATACTTAAAGGGGTACTGTACGCCATTTTCAATAAATTCCCAGAGATAAAAACGATCTAATATCGATAATATATAGAAAACTAAGTAATTTGAGTCGAATATGTATTCTGCAAACGTTCAGGTTAATATTGTATCTTAAAATTTAATAATTTGATATAAATTGAATTTTATGGCTGAAGCCATAAATTAAATTACGAATTTCCGTCTACAAGACGTAACCAAAAATAATTCACGGATAGCGGATTTGGGCAATTCGTGGCACACATGATTATGTTGATAAACTCAAGCCACTCACTGATTAGTGACTATACAATGACTTAAATGAGTATATGGTACCAGTATGCATATAAAATAACATTTATTTGATACATTTGCTTGAAAACTGTCAAAAAATTACTCGATAACGACAATTGGTAATTTCGCATTCCGGCTAAAATGACATCCGTAACATTACTTCGTACTCAACCGACTTTCAAATAATGGAAATCTGGTTACCTTATTCTACAACTCAGAGACTAATGAAACCAACAACAACATTTGGGTACATTATCCCTTTAACGCGAATGTTCTTTTTGTCGGGAATATTTCTGAATTCGATGAGCAGAATATATCTTTGTGTGGTACACAAATTCCATATGACTTATTTCACACGCACATGTACGTGTATTTATCGACCCACTATGATCCCGAATCGGAATGTAGCAAAACCTAACACAATTTCGGACTTCAACTCACCACATTCCTTCGATCCCTTATAACAGAACTCTAGATTCGGTTTCTCTCGCACAGAACTTAACCCTTTCATGACTGGAGCGAAAACCCTGTGCCTCGCATATATAATTATATATAAGATAATACATTGGCCTAACAGTATTTACCTTTATATTGTAAGCCAGTATTCGCTTACATATGCGAGACTCCCTATTATATGGGAGACTCGCATATGTAAGAGAACGCACTGGCGCGGTTATTTAATGCTGCACCCGCACAGCTCCCGTCATGAAAAGTTTAAAGATAGACATGGATGTTTGAAGCCCCAAATTACACACAGTTATGCTAGCTTGTGGCACATTCTGTCCGGTTTCGGGAATCTAAATAGGTCGATAAATAGTATATCATGTCGTGCCTACTCTGGATACGCCCGTATAGTGATCATGCTCAACCAGTTCAACACATGTGAACCTAATCGGCCGAATTCTGGTCCCTGGTCTAGACCACTGTCGGATACCCGTTTAGGTTCGGACACTCCAAGATGGCGGCGCCCACTTAATCAGATAAACGGTAAGTGTATATATTGTCTCCAAGCAGCAATCAACGACATCTTTCGGTGATACACCTTGAAACAGTTATGTAGGAATTTGTATGCCCAACACATACGTAACACGCCTTCGCATGACAGGCATGTGAATTGTTGTATTTGGCGTGTCAAGTCGTTATAATTATTAGAAATTTTATCGAGGCGGCGAAATGTTCGCTTTTTCGTATTTTTCTGGCCCTGGGCTCATGCATCCGCAAATTTATGTATTGTTGTGGGTAGATTAGGTCACCACACATCTTCGGAATGCAAAACCGGCGATATTTTTATTGTCTAACTCCGAAAAACGACCTTTGAAAATTTCAAAATGTTCAGGTTCGGATTCTCAACATTCGCGATGAGTTTGTTCACAGGAGCTTGGAATTTGGTCAAAACCCCTCTTTTATTGGCAGAACCACCACCCGGGACCATAGGTCACGGAAGGAATGAAACAAGAAATCGTTGCCACCCATTTTGAACTCAACTGTATTCCTACAAAAAATATATTTTCACTAAAAACTTTTGGTACCTCTTACACCTTAGATGCCAATCTACAACATTCCATAGGTATATTTTTCCAGTTCTTCGAAAACCTCACTTTATTTCGGTAAGGTATTGTAAATTCACCAACGAAGACAAATCTGCGTATTCTTCATCACCCGTTCTAGAATCTGAGTAGCGGAACTGGTACCGAAATATGCGGAAACTTTAAAACTATGATCCGGCGGAGACGGATAGCATGAAAGTACCGTTTATAATTTCGAACATAGCTGCTGATTACATGTTTATTACATGACCGTACCGATGCACTGATCATCATGAACTTTTTGATGGATGATAACATTGGCGTCTAGATGGGAACGAATCATTTTGGGCTCATTTGCATAAATACATGGCCGCTGACAGTTTGCCGACAGAGAAAACAATAACTTTGAAATAAAGGGATATAATCAAATAACAAGGCCCACGTGCATTTTCGCATAATGTTTTAGAGTTATATCCCTTCGACCATAGCGCTCAACACCACACATTAAGGACCACATTCGGTTTCAAATTTCCATTTTATTTATTCATGAGGAATTGGTCATTTGTGAGACTATTTATTAGTGGTAATTGGTAGTTGGTAGCACCGTGAGACTTCAATGCACATAGTATACGGCAGCCCTGGGAATTAGCACCGACAATGGGCAGTGCCGAGGCAAAAGCCGACGCGAAATGAATTTGCGTCAGCATTATTTTAGCCGAGGAAAATAAATATAGACTTGTTCAATTAGTTTGTGAATTTGACGTTCGTTGAAGTGATAGTGATGCCATGATCCGTACGGCACATGTCCACAAAATAATTTTACTCGCAATTTGCACACATTGACACGATCAGCTAGTTTGGTCAATAAAAATCTGACATCGTAATCCGCCTCCAAGCAACCGGTTACGGTTGATAGAGCAAGCTGCACCAACTTGAAAGGAGGTCATTGTGCCAGTCGCATGCGCGCGACATACCAATCATCTCACAACGTCGCCAACTAATGCTAGCGCTTTGATGTTTCCGACGAAGCATATCCAACTTGACAAGCACGTGCTCCGATGTTTTTTTTAACTTTTTCGACTGCGTATTTCCGGGAAGTTTGGGACTATTATACATTTATACTAACTTCCATGCGCGTGTTTGTTGGGACCATATGATGGGTTTCAACCTACATGGAGAATATTATAACTTTGGACGGTATTACGATATTTTTATGTCAGACGATATTATTGACGATATCAAAATTAAAACCGGCTATACCCGATATATCGTCATATCGCCCAGCACTATTCATTGGGGCTCGCCTGAATATGAAAAGCTGGCTACGAATGTGATCGCCATAGAAAAGCTGGCTACATTTGTGATCAATTAAAAAACCTGGCTACGAATGTGATCGGATCGCGGAGCCTTGTGACAGCGAAAGTTACATTAAGTAATGTTTTTAATATTTTTTTGGTATTTTTGATTTTGAGAAAAACAATGCCGATAGTGGCTAGCTGTCTTGAATTTAAAAATTGAATTTCCAATTCATGAGCACAGGCTATATAATCATATGCATAAAGCCATTCTTTAAGAGTTTTGGTGCTGATTCGTTACGACACGCGAGTCACGAGTGACGTATACTATTTATAGATCCTAGTACCGGTGCAGTTAACAATACTTATAGTTGCTTATTACATAAAATTTATGTTAGCGAGTTTATCACTGACACAAATTTATAAACTAGTTATTCAGAGAGAGAGAGAGAGAGAGGGGGGGGGGAGTGAGAGAGAGGGAGAGAGAGAGTTTTGGTCCCCTTATGACCAATAATTGCAACCAGTAGCATTACAAAGTCAAGTAGTACTTATAGGCCTACCGGTACACAACGAACATAAAACAAGAAGGAAAAAAACAATACCACGTGGTCGTGCCATAAATAGAAATAAATTATATATGAAATATTTGTACAAATTACCATTCAGTCAAATGAAGAATATTTTCTTGGGTAGTCGTCATTTTCATGAGATGATAACAGCAGACACAGAAAAATACAGAAATTTTCAGGAAAATGCACAAAACATCAGGATTAGATCTTCAAAAACGAGCATAGTATGACGCAAACATAAACTGATTTAAGTTTTCTGGCGCCTAAGTTAGAAAACCGCACGCACTTTCAAATATTTTTGAATTTCGCGGGCTTTAAATTTAGGTTTCGATTTTATTTCGTTCCGACTTTGTTATTCCGGAAAAATGGCTTTGTGTCGTTTGTCATTCCGATTCTAGAACGGGTGATGAAGAATACGCAGATTTGTCTTCGTTGGTGAATTTACAATACCTTACCGAAATAAAGTGAGGTTTTCGAAGAACTGGAAAAATATACCTATGGAATGTTGTAGATTGGCATCTAAGGTGTAAGAGGTACCAAAAGTTTTTAGTGAAAAAATATATTTTTTGTAGGAATACAGTTGAGTTCAAAATGGGTGGCAACGATTTCTTGTTTCATTCCTTCCGTGACCTATGGTCCCGGGTGGTGGTTCTGCCAATAAAAGAGGGGTTTTGACCAAATTCCAAGCTCCTGTGGTTTGTTCAGGTTCAGACACAATTTACGTTCAGGTTCGGACAAATTTGGTTCAGGTTCGGACGCATCAAAAACTTCGCATAAAAATGACACATCGAGGTACAGTCGCGTTCTTATTGCGTTTTTGATTATCTTCCATTCGTAATAGAAACGATAAATGGGGAACACGAGGCATGGTTTTAGCCCACTCGTGAATAATTTGGCGGACTTTCTTATTTTATGCGTGTGAGATGTATGCGATCATGTGATTCTCCTCCACATCCACATACGATGCCACGAAGGTCGCCGCACGTATATATGAGCAGATAACTGTCCATAATATAAGTTACACGGCTTTTTGATGGGGGATACTGTGTGGTATGCCCCGGTAGAGGCTCGTATCCCCCGACATGAACCCCCCTCAACAAGCCGTGTAATGATGTATTTCCCCCCGGTCTCTATTAACACTATTCCCAGACATAAAGCGCAGAAACGAGCCACGAACAGTAACTCTATTTTGTTAGACTGCTCATACGATGAATGTGATTATATAGCTGTTCCCACAATTTGCCCATAAATACTTGCTGATAGATAGACAATATATACCACGTTTTGTATCAATAATTGGATGCTATATTTGGGTATTCTCACGAAACATATTCTTTTCAATCATAAGTCTTATGTGTTTTGCCTCATTTCTAAATGTTGAATCCAGTTACAAGTTAAACATTTGTCACACGACTATTATGCAGGACTATTAATTAGAGCCCGAACATATTGCGTTCTATTCAGCACTATGCGAACATAGAGAATACCTATGGTTTGCCGAATAATACCTGCAATATGCGAATCTTCACGAGCGGCGATATTTCAGGACTATATTATTCGAGAAACCATATGTGTTCTCTTTATGTTATGCTTATGGTAACCAATTCTGCTAAACTACAAGTATTTGTTCATCGAAACTAGAATTTAGACGCCGAAGTAGCGAAACTTATGCAAACAATATCAGCAGTTCCGTTGGCAAATTAAGCATCTCTAAATTTTGGTGGAGAATTTCCTTCATGCGCTTAAGAGAATAGTGCCTACCCAATGGTTGAATATTACAGACAGAAACCCAATTAACAAATAACTGAATACGTAATAAAACGAGATCATTTGTTTTTCTTTATAACTTATCGCAGTAATAAACTATTTTCAGTCTTCCGCGGAATTTCGCGTAGTTCCATTGATAATAATACACGCGTCAATAATTGTGTACATTTTTTAAACAGAAGTATCTACAGTGAGATAACGTTTGAAAATTATTATCCATGCCAAGGTCCTGACGAAAGAGAGCGCATCGTATGTCATTTAAAATTACAGCTATTTCATAGGGAAACATATAACAAACAACGCTTGTCCCCACAACCGATTGTAACTAACAATCTGATTGACAACAACGTCACGTTTAAATCATGCACCATGTCCCCGTAACTCTTGGCAGTGGGCGTATAAAAGCACGTGAAACATCGTGGTTATGAATTACCCTTGAACTAGCAGTTCCACCAATCGTGACATTGTTCTAGCGCGCTGAGCTTAATTGACGTCACCTAAAACAGGATCGATAGGTCTGCTACTGATTTATTCTTATTGGCGCTGATTGGTGTGAATTTATCTGATAACCTATAAAAAGCACACCACATGGTAGCTATTGATGTGGGACAAAATCGTTAGCTCCGCCAACATCGTGGGATACTAGGAGATTTAATACCCGGATGTCTCTTTTTGAAACCCCTTGGCTCCGCCTCGGGGTTCAAAACCGAGAACCAGGTATTAAATATCCATGTATCCCCGATATTTCAGAAGATAAGTAATAATACCACTGTTGCTCATATGTAAATTGTAATAATCCCCACTAGCTGGTTTATAGTAGATATTGCTCGAGAATATTCAACTGTGGCTTTTATCCCATTAATTCGGAGAATTTACCACCTATATTTGGAAATTTCAGCTGACATATTTAGATATAACAAATTGACAATGCATGTTCGTTAATAACACGCACAATAAGATCGCGACTGCACCTCGGCATGTCACTTATAGGTAAGGTTTTGATGCGTCCGAACCTGAACTAAAATTGTCCGAACCTGAACCAAATTTGTCCGAACCTGAACGTAAATTGTGTCTGAACCTGAACAAAATCATCACGAATGTTGCGAATCCGAACCTGAACATTTTGAAATTTTCAACTGTCGTTTTTCGGAGTTAGACAATAAAAATATCGGCGGTTTTGCATTCCGAAGATGTGTGGTGACCTAATCTACCCACAACAATAAATAAATTTGCGGATGCATGAGCTCAGGGCCAAAAAAATACGAAAAAGCGAACATTTCGCCGCCTCGATAAAATTTCTAAAAATTATGACGACTTGACACGCCAAATACAACAATTCACATGCCTGTCATGCGAAAGGTGTGTTACGTATAATGTTGGGCATACAAATTCCTACATAACTGTTTCAAGGTGTATCACCAAAAGATGTCGTTGATTGCGCTTGGAGACAATATATACACTTACCGTTTATCTGCTTAAGTGGGCGCCGCCATCTTGGAATGTCCGAACCTAAACGGGTATCCGACAGTGGTCTAGACCACCCTAATAATCACGGTGTTCCATGTCTGGACCTGGTCTCGCGAAACCACCTGGTCTCGATTTAGATTAGGCGGATTATTGTTCAATCAACGACGATCGGTGTATCGACGGACAAAGGCACGCTTGGTGCTCGAACAAATGATTACGTTCACGTCGCGAATAGTTGAGCATTAATGTAACGGGTTATCACCGAACACGTGCGGTGTGTCGTCTTTACAGGGATGTGATTAGGGTGTCTCCATGTGGATGGTGGGGATGTTGTCCATATTTCCAATCCGCTCCATCCTAAGTTTGGGGGGGTGAGACACCCCAAGTTCCCATGTCGCCACGACCCTACCTTTATGTTTATTTATTATGATAACCTATTTTGATGTTAGCGGTTTGAGTAAATGTTTTAGTTGAGTAAAAACAAACTTGTTTCACGGCCGATGGAACCACCCATGGCCTATACGTGGCTATACATTGTTTATACCACCTCCCCATGCACCGAATAATCAGTCTCAGAGACCGCCCTTTTAAATCTCGACCCAAACATATATATAATGGGCTAACAAAAATTGCGCCCATCATTTCGGTTGCCATCATTCCAATTTCCAAGAATCCAAATGGTAAGACATTATTGGAGCAAGGACGATTAAAAAAATTTACGTTAAAATAAGATTTTTTTCAGAGATTTCTAGGGTTTGGTTTGGTTTGTTAGGGGTTATCGTCGATCTAGCCGCTAGGCCACACACGACGTTGTCAATTTTACGGGTGGTGGAAAGACTACGCAGAGGCTTAATTTCACCGAGAAATCGTCCCACTGCGTGTAGAAACCACCGATACCCGGAAAGCAACTGACAAACTGTGCCCAGATACACGATTCCGGTCACACTCACTATGATGGGGTTAGAACCAGCTTCGTCAGCGCTGGACGGCCTGTGACGGAGTAATGCACCTGGCACTCTACCGACTGAACCATCGGGGTCCCCGAGATTTCTAGGGACACAAGATAGTAAACTCCATTCATGTATTTATTTTTCAGCAAATGCGTTTAAATAAAAGAATCATAAATTTATATTTTTATTTTTTTCTTCTATTTTTGTTTTGTTTTTCATTTTATTTTAATGTTTTGAAAAAAAAAAATCTTTTGTTTTGTTTTTGTAATTATTTTTCTGGTTTTGTTTTTTGTTTGTAATTTTTTTTTCGTCTTTACTGTTTTTTGTTTGCTTTGCGTTTAAAATAAAACTACTTAAAACATCAGTATTATTCTTGTTCGAAATACTGGAATAATCTACGTGAATGGGCGGTAAGAGTAATCCCCATTAAGAAGCATTCCAACGTCAATTTTATGAATACGCCGGGAAAGCCCCACATCCCGCCCATGCGATGTAAGACGAAAATCCGATGTGCCATTCACTGTTATGCCGGGTCGCACATGCTCATCCACAGCAAATCGCCGGGGTACACGCATGCATGATTGTTACAGTTATGATAGGTGACATTATATAAAACACAGTTACACTAGATCATTTCTAATGTCCAGTTAAAAGCCAGCTTGTGATTGCTCAAACTATTCACCATCGTGCGAATGAATGGCTTACAATCAAACTAATAATCCGTATTAGTGTTCTGCGCCATAAATATATTCTCGAAACCAGACTTCGCTATTCTCGTCTCAGGATCAAGTCTCGGTTTATACAGAAATCTCAGACCAGGGGGGAACTAGGTCTCAGTTGCAGACTATTACCTATAACGCACATAATTATGGATTATATTAAATCTTGTCCAGTTCATATATAATTATAATCTTTACTCTACACGACATACAAATATAACACAATTACAATTTGGTTAACATAAAGATAAATGCTTCCAAAAAATACTTATGTTTCTGTTACCAGAACTTGTACGTTACCACATGGTTCGAATTAAGAACAGACCGACACAGGCTTGAATGACAATAAGAAGGCAAACCTTGGTTTACGTAAACCTGAGTTTCAAAAAGACGAGAATACGGACCAGTACTGACCAATAATCCCAGCTTACTCGCCTCGAAGCTGGGTATAACACATCGCGATCACCGTGGTTTCGGTCTGGTCTAGACTATAGTTTACACGAAACCCTGGTCTAGACCAGGGACCAGAATTCGGCCGCTTGATTTTCCGACATGAAAGTTTATAGCGTTGGAAAAACAGGACATGCAATATATTTCTCAGTTAAACCATGTTCCTTAATAATGTTTCTCACAAACGTCACAACAATCATGTAATATCGAGCTGGGACCACCCCTAATGTGAAATAGATTATTAAGGAACACGTTTCATCAAATAAATATATTTACTGCGTTGCTTGTTCAATGTTCCCTGTCAGAACAGGACTGGCCCTGTGTTCATGAAGCAAGGACGTAATATAAGTAACGTATTGAAGCTCGTTATGTTTGCATACAATATATAATATGCATTAGAAGCATGCAGTTATGTGTGCATGCAAGTTGACGCGAACATGCAGTGCGCACATCATTCACCATTCACTATATATATACTATCAGAATGAGTGATTATCGCCCTTTCATTACAATCAACTACAGTAAGTTTATGTTTAGACACAAATCTGAGACTTAAGGTAGATCTTATGATATTTGTTTTCCGTTTCAACAACGCGTTTCATAAAATAATCTAAAGTCCATTTTAAGTATATAGAAAGTTAATTTCCCGCACATTTAGACGTTTGTCACAATATCGTTTGTGTCTATCATATATACCTAGTTACATTGTCTGTGTAACATTACTGGCAGTAGTGAATGGTGCATATACAGGGTGAGCTTTTTGACTGTGTGTTCGCGTCAACTTCCATGCACACATAACTGCATACTTCTGATGCATATTATATATCGTATGCAAACATAACGAGCTCCAATACATTACATCAGTACTTAAAGGACCTACACATCAGAACATTGGGAGGTGAACCTTTGCTTACAGCGAGAAAAACCCTTAGTCGTTATGACTAAGATTGATTAGTTAAATTTGTGTCCGTAACTCAACTAACTTTTCTTAGTAATTTCAACTAATTTACAATCTTAGTCATGATGACAATCTTAGTCATGATGACTAATATTCTAACTTTATTGAACCATAATGACTAGCTTTCCTTAGTTACTGGGAAGGTGAAAATTTAGTTTGGTGGAGATTTTATGCATATAATTTCAAAAGTCAACCAGATGATATATTAAGAATCAGAGAAAGAGTTGAATGAAGGACACAACTTTCAATCAATTCTCTAAAACATAGATACAAATACTGGTCTTTTGAGAGGTATAACTTAGCTGATGACTAAGAACAAGTTGGTCATTATGAGTAAGGATTTTTATAAGTGTATATGACAGGGTATTTGTTAGCGGTAATATGTTCGAACACATTATATGTCCATTTGAAGCATCTAATTATATGAACATATTTCCACACATGTCAAGGGTTCAAGCTTGCGTTCATCCCGACGAAAGCACAGAGCTAAGGCAAAAAAAAGAAAAGAGTTTTGGTTCTCGGGCAATTTTGTTTTCAAATCAATGAGGGAGGGAGGGTTTTATTTTTTTATTTATTTTTTTCTGCACATTGTAAGCATGGACAAAGATACCTTCCTCTGTCTAGTAATAACCAGAAATGTAGAGGGGACTGCTATGCATATAAACTCATTTAATCTTACATAAAACTGACATTGTACTACCAGTCTATGACTGAGATTACCTAACATTTATTGTTTTCTAAACACTGATACCTCCCCATTCTGATATGTGAACCTGTATTTAATCCTGTGCCTTTCAATTGTATGGAGTTACAATTACTGTAAGTTAGATCACAATGACTAATTGTAAGAAGCGTATGAGGATCAGCTAATCATTTTCTTAATTGTGGTCATCTACTTCATGTTGTAAGCCTGCAAGTCACTTTTTAACACATTACATGTTAGAGCTCAATGCACACTAATATTCAATACATATCTACTATGGACATAGTAATAACATCAGTCATTGCAATAAAAAGGCCTAATGCGGCCCTTTTTATTCAATGCGGCGGGGCCTGAGAACCAAAACCTTTTTTTTTACCTAAACACACTTTATTAATTATTGCCAACATTCCTGGAATACTAACACGAAACGCTCTTTATTTACATTTCACATCATACTCCAAGTAGGCTCCGAGACATACACGTATAAGCCACATAAATGTTGTTAATTGCATTTACTCTGTTTCTGTTGACAAATATGCTAATAGGTTGTCAATTAATAAACTACGTTTGCCCTTCGAAACTAAAACTCTACGTTGAATGACAATTATGCATAAATGTTTTGATAAAACAAAAGCGATGAATTTTAAGAAAGAGCGTTTATAATTAACAAAACATGAAGAGATAGTTCATAGTGCCATATGCTCGTACTATGGCATTTTCTTAATTTCCCATTTAATAAAAATGTGATGCAAATGTAATCTGATATTCACATGAGTGCATTATAATATACCTCGGCGCTTGTTATGTATTATTATCCTGTTGATATATATAGGGGTACATATGCCGGTACGTTATTACCAGAATATGGCATATAGAATCGACACATTTCATATTCATGTAATTGTACCAAATACCATTATTTGTGATAACACAGTGTGGATTAAGCGCCATATATTTAAATATTTTAAAACAGCGATCACACTCGTAATGGTAGAACCAAGCGGAGAATAGTTCCGCGATGTGTCGTGTTTGTGAACCAGACACTATACAGTAGTTGCACGTTCGTCATTCCCAGCCGCATGTGAGGAAATGGATACTCACGAACAAATAAATCATCATGACACAAACTCGTGTTTCAAAAATTTTGCAGTGCGATACAGCCGAGCCTTAATATGTTATCCGACAACATAATAGCCATGATCAGCCATGTGCATCTTGTAACGTGTATTATATCCTATTGCTACATGTATGGCTATCCAATTGACGGAAAGTCATGTGATTTTACGACGCCAAAGCTACAAGTTTCGAGATAACGACCCAACTTTTAGCAGAACGAACAATAATCCGACGGTATAGAGACAAGTCCACGATGCTACCACCAATATTCTCAATTTGATTAAACCAAAAACAGTCTTAACGCACAGATTCTGTCTAGTGGCATTCGTCTTGTCTAAATATCTTGGCTGCGCACCATAGAAGATCTTACATTCGAACAAGCGACGGTAAAACTGTTCTCCGCAAAATCCGCACATTATCTGCTTACAATCGAACTTTGTTTTCAGTTGATAATCTGTTTTAGTCGATAATGTGTTGGAAATGAGATCGTTTTAGTCACATTATCGACTCAAAAAGTCAGGACTTGGTCTCGCGAAACCACCTGTTCCAAAGCTGGGATCGGCGCATTAGTGTACAATCAACGACAATCTTTGGACAAAAGCGTGCTACTTGCTGAATCGAGATTGGCGTGTTGGTGTCTCAAAACCTGAGCACGTGAAAGCGGCTTACCCCCGTGTTGCATAGCGGTAGCTGTATGCCGTCGCCGTTCAACATGGATCACGGGGCAGGGGTGGTGCTGATTTTTCACCATTTTTACGGGTGGAGGAAAGTCTACGCAGAGAGTAAATTTCACCGAGAAATCACTCAGCTGTGTGAAGAAACCACCGACCGCGGAAAGGGACAGACAAACTTGCCCAGATACACGAATCAGATTATCCTCATTTATAGTGGATCGCGAATCGGCGCTTGACGGCATTAGAACCGGCTTCGTCAGCGCTAGGCGGCAAATCGCGGCATAATGACCCGAGCATTCTACCGACGGGACCACCGGGGTCCTTTACAATCAATGTATAGTGTAAAATATTGTTTGTTCAGATCAAGAACCAACTATATAGTGTTCAACTTTGAGTCAAAATATTACACTGAAATTACACTCAGCTCTTGAAAACATTTCGCACCATTATTATAGGGGACATCAGGTGGGAATTTCCAACAACTGGAAATAGTGAGGTATTTTTTCAATTCATTGGGGTGACGGGGTGACGGGGTGATGGGTGCAATGTTATTTCGCGGACTTGCGAGTTTGCACAACGGGGGGGGGGGGGGGGGATGGTATCGGAAAAAAATCCAGATGGGTGCGTTGTAATTTTTTTCCAAATCCATTTTTAAAGATAAATTATGACAGATAAACCAATTTGAAATGTCAAGGCTTAAGAAACTGGACCAAAATAGATCATTAATCAAGAGCAGGGGTCCCATTTAATTTAATTTATTTCAATTTAATCGGACATTTCCTTATTTTGAACCACAATATATAATGTCTTAATATAATTTTGAGAGTTTTTGCTGTTATAGTGTATATCCAGTCCAGCAGTAATTTATTCTCAAATGATGCATTGGTACTTTCAAAACCAGCTCCGACCTCAATTCACATCAGAAACACGGAACGAAAGACACCCGCATCCAATGCGGATTACGTTCCGATTGCAAAACTACTATCATTCCCTATAATTTATCGGTGTTAACCACACCCATCGATAACATATTGTGCGTAGAAATAATAGCACGAAAATCTAACTTAATCCATCTAACGGTAATATGCTATCAAACAAGGCAAGGATGTTATAAATAAAACTCCACTGTAAAGCCAGCTAAACGCACGTATGATTTACAACCAAATAACCAATCTGTATCGTCACTGCGAAACAAGAAGTATTATGTGCGTACAATGACACATATAAGGCAACTCACGACTTTTCATGTGTACGCTCTTTAACATGTGTTATAACGCGCCATAAAACGAAATAACGGACATGATTCCATTATCTGCTTATTTCATAATCAAATAGTCACAATGACCCGATTCGTCATCTCAGGTTTAAACCTGGTATACGTAAATATCTAGGTTTAAACCGCCGTGAGTCAGCAAAATCCGTGGTTTAAAGGTCTAAGTGACGCACTCGTCATCTCTGGTTTAAACCTGGTCCAGCCAGACCAGTGGTTTAGCAGTAGTATCTCTGTATCGTTGAGATAATTAATCGTACTTTCCTAATGCGGACCGCCTCGTTTTATTGATTGCGAAAATCAATAATTACGACAGCGACCATATTTTGATTGGAAATTTATAAGCGAGAAGCAGTCATACCTATAAAGCATTTGGGGATAAGTTTTTGTCAATTCGATATTTTGTTTTTGTTTTATAAGCATAAACCGGCATCTAAACCATCTAATTCGGCGGTCCACCTAAACCAGCTTTACCGAGGCTAAACTTGAAATGACGAATCCGTCTTTTCTTCATCGCGGTTTAGAATTGTCAAACAATCAACCAAAGGGTTGAGCTGTAAATTATCTCGAATGAGGGCGTGTCTAGGTGGCGGCTGCCGATTTGTGTTATCATGTCACAGTTGATTCATTCGCACGCGAGCTTTGCTCAGATATGGACATGTTACTTCAATATGATTTTTACAAATATCTTGTGTGTTTTTATTTTGGCTTGTGGCAATCACAAATACTGGTGTTTTCTACGAATTCATTTGAATGGTTCAACGTTTTAATTTTGACACCAAAACCGTGCTACTGCATGACCAGATATGCTATACACAGTTTGCAATCATAAACTTGTATTGCTATATGAGTCAAATTTGATAACATATTTTGATGTAGATCATGCTACAAAGCTCTATTCTGGCTCCGCCCATAAATTCCCATAGTATTCCACCAGTTCAAAACATGGGAAATTTTTGATTTTCTGCACGACGGAAAATTTATTATATTGAAAAAAAGCAACGCATGTAATATGGTTGCCCACTTCAAACAGTTCAGATGCCGCTTCTGGTGTGCACTCATAAGCAAATTGCTTTTACTTGACTGACCTCTTGGTCCAGTACTGACTCGATTATGGAGCCTTTATTCAGTGCCAGATGGGCCTGCATGCGGCCCATTCGTGCGAAATGAGCCTGCGTAAAATTTGCGTACAGTTTGATCATTTGTACATTTTAATTAAAACAAATTTTTTTATTAAATTAAAAACAAATATTAATCTAAATTTTTAATATTGTTTCCTGTTAGGTACAACTCCTAACTCAATTTAACAACACAATTTTTTCATTTTCTTTTAATTAAATTTTCTTATTTTCAAATCAGTTTTAGAATAGTTGCGAACAGACAGACGGACATACATAATATATATACAGCTCATATACCCTTTAATATATACAGATGTAAATGTAAATACACCAAAGTTTGTCTTTGCAGGTAAAGCATCGTGTAGAAAATATAACACAAACAAAGTGATAAACAGCGCGTGAAACTCGTGCTGATAGACATGCCCTTTGTCAGATGATTTAAACCCAGAATGAGATCGGATTAATGGTCCATGAGCGATACTCATTTCTCAATGAATAAATCCAACGAGCGTGCACGTGTTCGTGATAATTTATGACATGTCAATAACCATTGTATCGGCTTGTCTTTTGGTCAGATTGGTAAGAGGGTAGTTTGACTGCTTGCTCATATCACCGAATCGAGTTTTCAATTAGCTGGAAACTGAACGATTAAAACGCCCCCTTAGACCCGGTTTGGCTGGCAGGCAATGTAGGTTTAAACTCGGAGATTTAAACCTGAGATGACGAATCAGGCCATTATGTTTCACTTTATAGGTCCATTATGTGCGCATTTGCGTGAGGACATGTAGTTTTGTAAATCCTGATCTGAGCAGACCATACCGATAGCAGTATAACCTGATAATAACGCGCACATATTTACCACAGTTGAGATAGCTTACAGGAAGTCCAAAACGCGGTGAGGAAAATAAGGAACAGAAAAGCACCGGGTTTTGATTGGATACAAAATGAGATGGTAAAGCATAGTATATGAGTAAAATGGGAAACATGTACACAAACTGTTTAATGAAATAATTAGCACGGGCCATATTCCAACTGATTGGGTAATAGAAATAATACACGACGTCCCATATATAAAATTAAAGGTAAACTAATGAATCCAGAAGCCTATAGGAAAATCACGTTATTGTGTATACTCTATCAAAGGTTTTCATTGTATTATATTAAACAACCGGCCGAATAACTCAATTCAAACAACTTGCACAAGCTGGTTGCCACAAAGGGTATCCAACTTAAAACCACTGCGTTTCTGTGTACGCCATTACACAGAAATGCAGCTGAGAAAAAGATTACTGCGCATTCATATATTTCTTAAAGACTATTAAATAAGTTTGGCGCATGGGCCTCTGAGCAAATCTTGAGTCTGAAAATGTCTTATGACCGATTATTTCTCTGGGTTCTTCCGCATTCAAACGGGAATAAAACAAGGCGATGGATTATCCCTCTTCTGTTTACATTCTATATGATTGACATGGAAGATCATCTTAACGATAGCGGCCATACGGGAATAGACTTAGCAAAGGTTATTAAAACCCACACTGGGGTGTACCTAAAACAAAAGTTATATATACTTACCCGGCTATTGTAATACTTGGAAACTTTTTTTATATCTTTTAAATGACACATATCTCAGTACACGAAATATAGATGCAATACATGTTATTATATATTCAATCAGGCTTGGAATATTGGGTGAACTTGTATAATAAAGTACCGTATGTATGTTCATCTCAACGGCGTCAGTCCTGGTATGCATAATGTTTCATTTAACCAAGTCCGATTTTTGTATCAACCCATATTTCCTTGATAATTTTTCAAATTTATTGATTATAATAATGTGATACATATGTGTTATATACACAATGTATTTGTATCGATGTATGTATCGCGACGAGGCTGGTTTTCGTGGCCATATAGCGACGAGGCGACCTTGGTCGCCGAGTCGATATATGGCCACGAAAACTAGCCGAGTCGCGATATATGAATCGTTACAAACACATTGTGTATATAACACGTTTATCTACCATTGGCGTGACAGAATCCACCGCACAAATTACATTTGAGGAGTTTCTTAAATACCAAAATGTTAGCTTTCTTGAGTAAATTCTCACAACCTGCAAGTTCACGCGAATAGGCCTATGCCTAACGGAAATTGCATTCAATGGTCACAATCTCTTACACTTATACTAAATACTGAACAAATACATATTAGTTCCTGTGTGATATGTTATACCATAATACCCATGATGGTAGCCTGGTAGGCAATCAAATAATGTTAAAACCTTGGAACTATTTGTTTATAGTACGCAAGAATATACGTTGGAATGTCGTTTTGATTTTCACGCGATTGATGTGACGTCAGTTCATTCATGATTTTGAACCAGTCAACGACGTCACGCGCGCCTTGTATCGCAACTGCAGTAACGATACGGATGCTTTTATCGCCAATTTGTTATCGCCAATTGTATCAGGGAATTTCGTAGGAAATGGTAGATAAATTGATGGAAAGAGCTCTAAGAGCCCTTTCCATCAATGTATCACATTATTATAATGAATAAATTTGAAAAATGATCAAGGAAATATGGGTTGATACAAAAATCGGACTTGGCACTGAAAGGGGTTAAAGCACATACATTCAAATGCATTTAAAAAGTGCAACACAAGCACTGACACCATTGAGATTAGAATATTAAGTTATTGGTATATTTTAGTCTGTTTATGAGATTCGATATGCGTAGACAAAATATGGTGCCCTGAGACCTAACCTTGCAAGTGATTTGGGAGTTATATGTGTTCATTGATGTTGTTGTTCACCACCAATTCCCAAACACATTCCAGTCAGTATTTGTAGGAAAGATGTTATCTATTAGTTCCCACCTTTCATAAAATATGCGTTTTTTGGATGCAAATGTTTTCCACAATATTCTGTCAACTCAAAGTACTTCTAACAACCCACCGAGGTTTGGCATAGATGTTCTTGCTTTACATATTTGTTTCCTAAAAGAAGAATACACATGGTTGTTATATTATCAAGGGTCTTGTTTCCTTGGCATAATCCAAGTATAACACATTCTGGAGACAGCTCAAATTCAATATTGCATTTGTCTGCCAATCTGGTTTGAAACTGCATAAGAACTGACTTTGTGACAAACAATCGTATAAGTGCAGTTGTGTTTGTATATTTGAACTGCAGAAAGAACAACTATTCCGACAACTTACATTTAAATAGTTTTGAGTAGGAATATAAAATGTCATGATTGATTTTAAATTTAATGTAATTGTCTTGATGTCGATATAAATTGATTTCCATTGTTCTGAGGTAATATAATTTTCAAGCCTTTATATCCATGTCCTTTCCTAAATAACTGGCCTTTCTAATGTTAATGCTAAAAAATTGACAAAATTCTTGACAGGCCTTATTACAGTTATTCAATTTTGTTTGAGGTTACATTGCTGAGTCTCTTGGCATCTTTCATATATTGCTTCCATGATATTGGTAATGAGGATAGTAGGCCGTCATATGTGGTGAAACGAGTTTCCATATTGACATATTTGATAGTATCTCAATATTCCATAGCTTTCTTGAATAAATCATTTACAACAAAACGTATGTTTTTATCCTTGTTTTGTTTATGAATATTTTATGATTTATTAAAATTTGTTTATTATGAAATAACGGTTAATTTGGGATATTATTGGTAGTGTTATAACTTTGCCTATGAGTTCTGCGATGTGACAAAGTCTAACTACCTATAATATTGCGTTTATATCCAAACATGAAACACAAACGGGGGAGAAGAGGGGTCAAGAAAAGATGTCTCATCTAATCTTCTCGTCTGTGGTCCTTGTGGTCCGGTTTAGAGTAGTCGTAATCTGGGGTCCGTGGTCGTTTCCTTGATAGCATGATGAATGAAGAATAGATGAAGAATGAATTGCTCGTTGGATATCGGCCAACGTACTACAAACAGCAGTAAACTCGAAGTCCAGTGAACTTAGTATAATGCGACTTGTTGCTGTCACGATTTTCACCACAAGAGATAGAGAGAGTTCTGTATTCTTCCGCGCCACGGAGGTCTTTTTTCGCTCACTCGGTGCACCACTCGGAGCCCTGGATTCGGTCACCTGATGCCGTGACCTTTCACGTGATCGTTCACAACAACAATAGTCAACAAACACATGTGCACAGTCCACGTGTACCTCAACTTTCACCACAGTAGGTATGTATTGAGGGATTATGATTATACCACTCAGGCCACGAGCGTATATATGAGAAGAAAAATCAGGCTCCGTCGATAGTTATTACACTAACTAAAACAATTAAAACTATATATATATATATAGTTTAGTCATAACCATCGTATTCCCACCAGCATGCTAGTTAAGATACATTGTCACAAACACATCTAGCGCGTCCTCGAATGATCTCATTGTCCTATCCATCTGGCGTTTGTTGATCGCCACATGAATCATCATCGATGTGTTCTGTGCTGAGGAGTTGACATTTTTTTAGACTATTTCAAGACATTCTGTGTGAAGATTCCAGACATTGTGTCCACCAAAAGCATCGCATTCATCAAATATAAGAGTTATCCAACTGGCTTCCATGTGTGGGTCTAAGAATTCTTAATCCGTTATTGTTTAAGTCTTTGCAAAAGGGATCGACATGTGGGAATTTTAGCCCTCCCTATTCTAGATGATTGATCATGACATTTCTTTTAAATTTGTCCGATTTTCCAGACCAAAGAAAATTGAAAATATCTTTTGAACGTTCAGCACGCATACGAAGGGAGATGGGAGAACTGAAAGAAAACAGTGTGTTAGTATTGACAGGGCAGGTGTCTTCACTGCAGTTGTTTTACCATAAAGGCTTAAATTTCTGAAAGAGCAGTCATTTAAGACGTTTTCCATTTTTAAGTTTTGATTATATAATTTTTTGTTATCAACTTATCGCTAAATAATTCATATTCTATTCCGAGGACAGTAACTGATTGTAGGTAGATAATATGCTTAGAATCGCCTCATTTTGAGTCGATAATGTGCTGAAAATTATAGCATTTTAGTCGTCACATTATCGACTCATAATGATGCGATTCTAATTAGATCATGTGCGGACAATGACCGAATTGAGCCACCTGACGACTTCACAGATGTACGCTCTTTAACATTCGTTTTCACCGTGACCCTCGCCAAAAAATAAAAACGAAAAAACGGGTAACAGTCCATTATCTGCTTATTTCAGAATCAAATAATTACATTATGTATCCATTTCACATTATATGTTGATTATGTGCGTATTTCCGCGAGGATATGTTGGACTATAATTCCAGAATATTTGCTTAAATGTTTGTAATTCGTCATTTTTCAAATCAATAGTGTCTTGACAGTCAAGAATGTCAAGAACTACGTTCATTGATGTTTGGTCACCCCAGAGGAAAGGGTCATGTCATCCGCATATTGCGTCAGAGTATATTCGGATTCATTTAAAACTTGCACTACGAATTTCAACTGCAAGAATTAAAAGATAAGGCGATAAAGGGGCTCCTTGACGGACACCTCTGTGAATGTCAATTTTGTTAGATAAGTTTCCACTATTGATTATGTAGCTGTAAACATTTGAGTAGAAAGTTTTTACCCAATTTTGGTATTGAAGGGCCAAACTTGAACAAGATGAGGCATTTTTGAAGAAAATCCAATTCAAGAGAATCAAATGTGTTTTCAAAATTTAATATTGCAAGTATTCCTGGATGATCAACTTATCACATTTATCAATTATTTAAAAAAAAAATCAACCTACTAGATTCTATAATGTATCTTCCAGCCATCCTTACTGTGTATTCGATATTAGTTTTGGAATGTATTTTTCAGTCTATTTGCTACTATTTTCAGTAGCAATGTTCATATCAACATTTAACAGTGAAATAGGCCACCAATTTTTCAAGAATGATCTTTGTTCGGCTTTGGAATGCAGGTAATAAATCAACACTTTGTGTGATTGATAGTTCTTACTCTGAGTGCCCATCATTAAGGGAATTTATGTTGAATTAAACTAGATCTTCCCGTAAAAATATATATATCCATCACTCCCATGTGATTGTCATTATTCAAATCTTTTAAAGCAGTTTCGCATATGATCCTTCTACTTATTTTGAGTCATCTCCAAAAATTAATAAATGATCCCCCTTGGCTCTCAGGATTAATATTTGATGTGTATAGATGTTTATAGAATCGCTCTTGTTCTCCGATTATTTGAGAGCAATCATCTGTTTCAGGGCCATCTTACAAAACTTTATATAAACACTTCGAAAAAATAATGATATTCAGAAGTAAACCAGAACACAAAAGGCCATTATCGTTCAAAATGAATGAAAACAATCATCGACACTTCGAACTACATGGGAGCTTGGGAAATGCCACATTCAATAAGGATATAAATACGAGATGCATAGATGTAAAACAAGCATTGTACGCTCTTTTGAATAAAACTCGCCAAAATAAAAACAACATTCATATTAGATCATCCTTGAAGTATATGAGAAATCGATAGCACATGCTATGTCTTAGATATGGTGTTTTGAAAGTACCACATGCTTCGAAAAACTAGACGAAAATTTCTAAAATTCGCACTAAATCTCTGAAAATCCACCAATCCCTTTTGTATATGGATAAACTGGCATATACACAATATCATTAGTAAAAAATATTTTATATCTTAATTGCTCGGGAGAATCATGAATATGTCGAGTGGGCTACTCCCATCGACTCTATACAGCCTCATGTACACACAGTTCACTGACACCAATGCAGAAATCAAATGGATCAAACACACACGATTCCTTGAATTACATTGATCTGTCAAACGTGTGAATAAATCAGTCAGTACCCGAGAACCAATCGTTCAATAATTTGATTAAACAACGTATATATGACGTTAACTCCTAGAAAGGAGCGAAAAGAATACCACAAACAACCAAGGGATTCTGTTATATAATAATAAAAACCGATTTCGCGAGAGAAAAATATTTCAATATAGAAAACCAAGCAGAGTCGCGCGCTTAACTAAATTTAGAACAAAAACATTATTGACTACTCGTTGAAACCGGATCGTACAAACAAAGCTATTCCGGCAGAAGATTTGCCTTATGCAATCAAGAGCTAGGCGACGAATATCATATAATACTGAACTCATAATCTTGCTGATAATAAAACGAATATATGAAACCGTTCTACTATACTCGGCCAAATACACACAAATTAAACTCCCTCTTCGTAGCAAAGAATCGAAAAGCCATAACCAATATCGCAAACTTATTGCGACATGGTGGAACTCCCCTGCGGCTTACCGGTATTATTTCACAATTCTGTAACACTTCTCATGACCCAAGCCCGCCTTGAGACAGACACCAGATCATGTGCCACAACATAGTTGAAATCCAGCTCATCCCACTCACCTGATATGTCAAAATATAGTGATCGCTTCCCAATCTTCACCACCCATACCCCATGATATTACTATACATTACATCTGTCGATTTAACCAACCACCCCCAATTACTAACAACAGCATGCATGTGCAACTTTCTATTGTACTCAGAACTGTGTATTAAAAGTGTCTCAAATGTGTCTGTTATAACACAGCTTAATTAAGTGAAATTAAAATTACGTATCTATCTTTACTGTTTCTCTATAGCACATGTGGTCAGCGTGGGCTTTCCAAGCTAAAACACCACATATAAACAGCAGGCGGTTGGGTGGCATTCTTGTTCCATTATTCTATTGATTCCAACATACACATTAAAGTTTACACGAATTTCATTATCAGGTTGATCGTGCCATTTAAAAAAAAGAAATTGATATGGGAAGCATCGGGTATTTCCCACTCTCGATACCAGCGACCGACGGAATGGGTGGATGTCTCGGTTAATTATACCTTACTGTTTATCACCATAACATATTCAAATTGCGCGTATTGCATATATTAAATAAATTTCCAATTAATATACAACAATTTCATTGAGAGAAAATTTCACAACAATAGTCAATAATTTCACACAATATAAAATCTTGTCATGCAGCAACATACAATAACATGCACATGCATCTGATATAACGTAATATCACCATTATAGGTTTTGAGTGATATTAAGGCCACATAAAGGTAAGATATAGACGCCACCACGAATACTCAACAGATTAAACCGTTTGGAACTAAAATAAAATAACCATTATTTGCTACCGTTTAATGATACAAGCGCCGCTATAGAAACCAACGTGATACTATGTATCTAAGAATACACCTGTATGTGTTTGTTTTATGGGTGCCAGTAAAGCGTTTGACAGAGATGACCACAGTGTGTTATTCGAAACGCTCGAAAGCTTATTTCCAAGCAAATTATTAGTCTGCTGTCCGTGTGGTTAAAAAACAACTGTTCTATGTTGATTGTGGTTCTGCATATTCATCTGGCTTCCGCCCCACCAGCGATATAAGGCAGGGAAGTATACTAAGCTACAAAGTATGCACCGACAATTTGAGCAGGAATTTGAATGGAACCAACATTGGATGCACTATATATTGGCTCAACAACCTAGCTTACGCCAATGATATGTGTTTGATATCAGCATCTGTGGTCGGTATTCGTCGCCTGTTGCGTGTGAACACTAACGATGCTGACAGATTAAACCTTAGACACAGCACCTCAAAAACTGTCGCCATAGCCTTCATCCCAAACTCTTCCAAAAATTAAACACAATGGTAACGATCTTTCGTTAGTTGATAGTGCCAATTATCTCGGACACGTTATACACGATGATGGGGATATATCGGGCTATTTGTCTCAGAGCTAATTTATTAGTGAGAACATTTTCTAAATGTTCGCAAGCTGATAAATTGTTTCTTTTGCATATATATATTTCTCCTGTGTATTGTTGCCAGCTGTGATCTAATTTCAAGACAATTACTTTAAATAAGCTCAAAGTATGTTACAATAATGCATATAGAATGTGTATGGTGTATGGCAGAAGGTGCAGTGTTAGTGGTATGTTCGTAAATGATAGTGTCGGACCTGCAACTACCACTTGAGAAACATAGGAAGAATAAGGAAATATTTGACTCTATCGCCGACTAAATCAATTGTCCAATCCTTGGTCAGCAGTAAGCTGGACTTCATGAATGCGTGCTTATTTGGCATCACTGGCACTATAATGACGAAGTTACAGAAAGTTCAGAAGACTGCTGCCAGGATTGTGGCCCGGGTGCCCAGGAGGACTGATATGAGTCCAGTGCTGCGGGATCTTCACTGGCTTCCTGTGCCGTACAGGATTGAATTTAAAATTTTGTTAACATTCCGAGCGGTCGAAGGAACGGCACCATATTATATAAAGGAACTAGTTAATCTAAGGCAACCATCCGGTTCGATGTAGAAGAGATCAGACAGTAAACGACTTCTTATACTTCCTAAGTCCAGCCACCGCACGTTATGGGATAGAGCTTTGTGTGTTGCCGCTCCCACCTTGTGGAACAATCTTCCCGACGATCTCAGACATATTATTGATGTTTTAGAATTCCGCAAACTTTTAAAAACTCACCTTTTTAAAATTGCATATGAAGTCAACTGACTTAATCTTACCGTTAATGGATGTTTATGATTTTTATTTCTCAAACTGACTTTTAACTACAGATGTATTTTGAGCATCTTTTTTTTTTTTTAGGATTCGCGTATCTCTTTGATTCAGTCATTTTAACCCTCACGTATTTCTTATCCAATCTGTTTTATTGTATATATACTTTTATCGATTCTTTTATGTAACAGCGCCTGCGAACACAATTCTGTTGTGGGTTAGGCGCTATACAAATGTAAATAATAATAATAATAGTGCTCTCTATGCCAATGTTGAGACGAAAGTTTGTGTATTGTTTTCGTGAAAGAGTGAGCAAGTCGAATAAATGTTTTATCTACAATAATGAGGTCAGATATATTAAACACTTCAGAACTGATAATATATTGGAACGAATTATTGAATATATACATCCACTATATCAAATGTTTGCAGCAATATGGCATGTTTACGCTCTATATTTTTCTATACATGTTGTATATACCTTAGTAATTTATGTAAACAGTATATAGTATGTATAATTACGTCATCAGAAACCAATCGCCTTAATAGTGTGGGGGGCAAATGTAGATCTTGTATATTTTTAGTAGAAGAAAGCCACTATGATTTTCATAACCTATTCAGTTTGGATGGATTATTAAGACTCTATTCCAATTTTTTTGTATCCAGCCGGAAGAAGAAAAAGATTAGAGGGTACCAATATGGCGAACAACCCCATGAAATGAGCCCTAGCCTTCAAAAATCTCAAAACAACCCATAATGTTAACTCTGACCTTCCTGTGCCCATCTGTTGCGTCGCCTGAACAAGTAAGCCATAAATGCAAGTGGATCGGATGATTTGGGGGACATATCGCGGCTATTTGTGGTAGATTTGGTCAAAAACATGCGCAAAAATCCTCGAAAATGTGCTGATTTTTGCTTCTGACGGCAGCCATCTTGTATTTGGAGGTCGCGTGACATTAACAAATTGGAATAGAGTCCAAATATTTACCACAACCCATCCTGATGTTGAAACTATACATGCCTTGCCTCTACTAAACAAATATACAAGGAACCAGTTTTTGAACAGTTGCCCCCACACTATGATATCCGTAATACGAGTCATTATTTTTCGATAAATAAGTCAAACAACGCGTACGATGTTACTAAGACCATCGTTAGTGCAAGAGTGGAACTGGCAACAAATATCCCAGTAATGCGTGAACTGATTGGCTACCGGTCTCTCAAAAGAGTCCCTATCACATGTGGTTCAAACTTGTGGTGGCAAGATACCGCATACCTGGCAAATTTGTGGTGGGCGCAAATATTACGGCTGAATAGGTCACTCACCGGTTTTCTGTGATAAAGTTACACAGGTTCCTGAAATTGTGATAAAGTTACCCAGGTTGGAGAGGATTGTGATAAAGTTACCCAGGTTAATACATTTCATGTTTTATAGCAACAAATTATATATTTTTGCGAACAAAATGACGAACTACAGTACTAATATGTCTTAATTTATGCTTAATAATGGCTCTTATACTTGGCAAAACTGAACAATATTTCCCTCTGTCACTTTTAAATCGAGTTGATATTGTGAGATTTGTTTAACCTGGGTAACTTTATCACAATTCTCTTTAACCTGGGTAACTTTGTCACAAATTTAGGAACCTGGGTAACTTTATCACATAAAACTGGGGTGAGATTTAATAGGCGTGGTATCTCCCCCGTGGCCGGTAGCAACTGGACCACAATAAAACTAAACATTTTAGTGCTTTAATGGCTTATCCAAGGATGCTAGCTGTGCACGTAAATATGCTAATATAGCTGTTTTACAGCCTCGTTAAATTATTCTTTGATTCTAGTATACTGCCACGGCAATATTTCTCATAACATATTTCACCTGATACATGTACGTATTATATATAAAATAATTGTATAAACCTCCACATTATTGTATCTCCTCGGAACTCCAAACATTACACGTATGTCTAGTCACCAAATATATTATATACTATTCTATTACAATTTGTTTTATCGACACTTCCTTATTTTCATATAACTTGTACGTGGTGTTTGTATCTTTGGATGTATCCTTCCTGAACGGGCTGTTCAGTCGAATTTCACTTATTTCTGCCAAACGTGCCATTATAATTTCTCACGTCTTGCCAGACGCCTTGCATATACTTGTAGCTATATACTTGCATACACATACTGGTGAAAATACATGTTAAAGAGCGTACACATGAAAAGTCACGAGTTGGCTTATTTGTGTCATTCTAAGCACACAATCTGCTTAGCATCGCCTCATTATGAGTCGACAATGTGACAAAAACGTTCTTATTTTCAGCACATTATCGACTCAAAATCAGGTGATTCTAAGCAGATTATCTACCAAAATTAAATTATAAGCAAATAATGTGCGGGCTTTTAGGATAACAGGCTGCATAGACATTGACCGTGTGTAAAATTTTCCCACAGGGTGTACTGGCAAAAACGTAAATTGTGTCAAACTCTTATTTATTACTGAGTCGAGATGGTATCATGTTCATTGTTAAAGCACCTAGCCGAAACTAAACGCTGACAACGACTTTCTTTTCTGGTTGATGTTGGCCGGCATTTTAGCCCTGTAAAAGACAAAACACGATGCAGTTAAAGTCGATTGGACGTTTGAAGCTTCGGAATATTGACATCAAGCTCCGCTTCAATTATGTCATCACAGTCCTATTACGGTTGGCACATACGCGAACTATTAAGATACACATGCACCAGGTCTGGTACATCCGAAATTCAACTATTATAGTTGTATTCAACTATAATAGTCGAAGATTATTCTTGTCCTTTTGTGGATTCAATACAGATAGAGCGACACAATTATGTGGTCTTATAGTGTATCAACACCGTTGTTGATGGAAGAAAGGATCTGCTGTAAAATAAGTCGCTCTTAAAAAGCTTTCGACCTTAGTCCTTCTTCGGTTGATATTATTCAGTCTAAATCACATGGTGGCATACATATACAAATAACAAAGGCGGATAATTCCAACGACGTTAAATGTATTATGTAAGATGACGTCATCTAACACTAGTCAACGTTATCGCAGCATAGACATCCACAAGTTTAGAGTTGAAACTATGACCAGTCCGGATATTCAACATCCTTATCAAATGGTCTTGTTTTGGTCTTACCACCCAGGCTGTTTGTTACAATTAACCCTTTCTAGAACCGATACCCCCATATCGACAAACAAATGTCCCGGTTGATTAAATTGTTCGTACGTCGGCTCATCCTCGTGTATATGTACATGAATGTCATGTGATTTAGTCTGAATAATATCAACTGATTGTTTGATTGATTGATTTTGGTTTTCACCAACTAAGGTCATATCACGAAATTGCCAGTTTTAGTGTGGTGGAGGAAATCCGCACACTTACGGCTAATCTAACAGTGATTTCAATGGCTGATAAACTTGTCGACCATGTGCGGCAAACCACCGGCAATTCCAACAGATAATGATTTTGAGTTACAAAGTCCACGATGGAGACATGTGGATTTGAACCGTTATCGCCAGCGCTGGAGGGCGAAACGTCTTGGAGTCGTACCCCTAACCGATTGAGCCACTTAGGCCCCAATATCAACTGAAGAACGCCTACGGTCTAAATCTTTTGTAGATAGACTTCTTCTATTTGTCAACCTACAGTGTCCATCATTTCCTGGACCACGTATACACTACTGCTCTTCTGTAATATACTGACACTCGTAGTCGAAACCAGATTCTCTCAACATATTGCATTGTCTACATAGTGTCACGATATTTGTCCGTGAGTTTGGGTTACTAGTGTTCTATGATAAGTTGGTGATTTGCTATAGACCGTCTTATAAAAAAGGTTTTATCAGATGACAGTCCTCAGAGTGATCCGAACAGAGCATTTTCCTATCAGTATGACAAACAATATGATCGGAAAAGGAATAAGAGCTTTGCAGTTTTATCAGATGTCAGTCCACATAGTACCCGAACAGAGATAGCTTTGTCTTATCAATTTGACAAACAATAGAACTAAGGCCCACATGACCCTGTACTATCACTGTTCGTGTCATTCCAGGTAACCAATGTATTTTTTCCAGACACATATGGTGCCCTTACTCTAGCTTCGTTATACCAGACTGCGACAACCATCGTATCATCTCAGATCCGAACAGGCCAGAACTTAATACGATATATTAATATATTTTCAAGCAACTGAAAGGAGTTATCCCGCCAGGATATATGCTTGCCTTGGTTAGGGAAAAATATTTACCCCTTATTTAGTCACAAAAATGATCCATCAAGTACGAACTTTGTTTGTATTTAGCAGGAGGTATGCCAAATTGGATTTGCAGATACCACTCCTATCAACGATGTGGATAGTTCGTTAAAAGGCCAAGAACGGTTTCATTTCTCAAACTCAACTGCAAATCTGACTGTACCGAAAACATATGTGAATCAAGTGCGAGATGCCTTCTCTGGTAATGTTATCGTCATCACTTCGTCAGCTTGAATTGTGGCAGAACAGTTTATTGCCTGAATTTGAAGGCCATACTCTTGGTTTTCTCATTGCCGGAGTAGGTCATCGATATATACAATATACAGCAGTGTCGAAAGTATATTAACTTGACTTGTTCCCTGGTGAACAGCGAACCATCTGGAGGTGAGATGATCGAATCTGATGCATCATTGTGTAATGGTCAGAAGTGAACGTATGCTTTGCCAAATTATTCCACTGATACCTCGTTATGGAGTTTGTATAGCAGACACTTTGTCCAAACGCGATCAAATGATTTTTGGGTATCGAGCAAACATGGAAGTAACTAACTACCACGGTCCTTTGTGAAGTTGATATATTCGTGAACGAGGTAAGACATCATACAACTGACCTCTCTGAAACCCGTGTTGCAGAAGACTGACTGCGATTAAATGAGGAGTATTGGTTTGTATACTGGTAAGTATGACTTTTTCAAATAGTTTATATATTGCGGTTAATATGGTTATGGCACGATATTTATCAGTTATCCTTTGCTTTATTGTCGCCTTTATGATCGTCACGCTTTAATCTCTTCTGTAACTGGAAAAACGAAATTGAAGATGTTGTTTCAGGTATACATGAACATGTGGTCAATGTGATGTTAACATGTCAATGTGTAACTGTGAATATGAAAAACCGCCCATCGCATCGTTCTAGGTAACCCAATTTATGTTTTTCAGACACATGGTGCACACACTCTAGCTTCATTATATCAGACTGCGACAAACATAACGTCTCAGATCAGTACAGTCGAGAACTTAATACGATATACAGATATATTGTCAAGCTACTGAAAAGAGTTATCCCGGCAGGAAATATGCCTGCCCTAGTTAGGAAATAATATTTACCCCTTATTTTGTTACATTGATCTATCAAGTAAGATCTTTGTTTGCATTTAGCAAGAGGTATACCAAGACGGATTGCAGATTCCATTTCCAATAATGATGTTTACATCTCTCAAATTCATGTTTTGTTTCGTTAAAGAATGTTGTCTCATATATTGTAGAATTGTACTTGAATCTCCAATTCTGAATGTACGGAAAACATGCATCAAGTCCGAGATTCATTCTCTGGTAAGGGTTACCAGCATCATGTCATCTACTTGAGTTATGGCAGAACGGTCTATTCCCTGAATTTGATGCCCATAATGTTGGTTTTCCAATTTCTGGAGTAGATCATCGATATATAACATATATAGCAGTGCAGATAAATTAGTCCCTTGATTTGTTCCCCGGTGAACAGTGAACCATCCGGAAGTGAGATGATCGAATATTACGAAGCATTGTATATTAGTAAGAAGTGAGCGTACACTTTGCCAAATTATCCCACTATTACTTCGTTTATGGAGTTTGTAGAGAAGACTGTTTGTCCAAACGCAATCGAATTCATTTTGAGTATCGAGAAGACATGCAAATAACTTACTACCACGGTCCTTTGTAAACTTGACATATTCGTGAACGAGGTAAGACGTCATCATACAACTGACCTCTCTGAAACCCGTGCTGCAGAGGACTGACTGCGATTAAATGACCATTGTTGTGTATGCGAGTAAGTATGAGTTCATCAAATAATTGATATATAGCGGTTAATATGGTTATGGCGTCATATTTATCAGCTATCCTTTGCTTCATTTTCGCCTTTATGAAGATTGGTCATCAAAACTCGTCTGGAGTCCCGGTACTCACGTCAAGTTTGTCATCGGAGAAACTGCTGTCCAAATTATCGTCACGCTTTAATCTCTTCTGTAACTGGAAAAACGAAATTGAAGATGTTGTTTCAGGTATACATGTACATGTGGCCAATGTGATGTTAACATGTCAGTTTATAACTGCGAATATGAAAAACAGTTAATCGCATCGGTCTAGGTAACCCATGTATATATTTTCAAACAAATATGGTGTACACAGTCTAGCTTCATCATATCAGACTGCGACAACCAGTGTTCGCGCTGGACCGAAAAATACTTTAGCCAATATTTTACCCAAATGAACATTATATTAGCCAAATGAAAAAAACTTTAGCCAAATGTTTTTGGCCAAATTAAATCCTCATTTTCTATAGGCGGTTCACAATTAATGACTAAACTATTTGCTTTATACTTCATTTGTTACTCAGTATAAAAAACAAAATTAGAACAACACAAAGCAATATTATACGAACATATGTATGCATTATATTACACAGGCAGATCAATTCATAAAAGTTAATATAGAATACGGTGGGGTTTCACATCGAACAATACGCAGAAAAGCCTACATAAATCTACTGAGCTAATTGTAATAACTCTATGTCGTTCACACTTTTATGGTGAGAAGCCAGTTTATTAAACGGGATGCAGATTACGCAACCATTGATTAAGAACTGCTCTTCTATAATGAACAAAGGATTTAGGTGTTTTATCTTATCAAGACGGCTTATTCAATTACTTAACCAGTGTACATCTTATGTGCGTTTTGACGATTAGGCTGGTTAAATGTTAGAGCTTACCTTTCGCTGTCTCGTGAAGTATGATTACGTATTAATTAGCTTTACGACTCTATGCTTTCGGTCTCCATTTGGGGCAAACATAGTTTAGCCAAATTAAATTTTTATTAGCCAAATTCGACAAATATTAGCCATTGGCTAATTTGGCTACCGACAGCGCGAACACTGCCGATAACCATCGTAACATCTCAGATCAGTACAGGCCAAAACTTAATAAGATATACTGATATATTTTCAAGCAACTGAAAGGAGTTTTCCCGGCAGGAAATATGCCTGCCTTTGTTAGGAAATAATATTTACCCCTTATTTTCTTACAATGATCTATCAAGTAAGATCTTTGTTTGTATTTAGCAAGATGTATATCAAGACGGATTGCAGATACCACCTCCATCAATGATGTAGATAATTCGTTTAAACGAGCACGCACGTTTACATGTCTCAAACTCATGTTTTGTTTCGTTAAAGAATATGATCTCATATTTTGTAGAATTGTACTTGAATCTCCAAATCTGACTGTACCAAAAATATGTATCAAGTCCGAGATGCCTTCTCTGGTAAGGGTTACCAGCATCATGTCGTCTACTTGAGTTATGACAGAACGGTCTATTCCCTGAATTTGATGGCCATAATGTTGGTTTTCCAATTTCTGGAGTAGATAATCGATATATAACATATATAGCAGTGCAGATAAATTATTCCCTTGATTTGTTCCCCGGTAAACAGTGAACCATCCGGAAGTGAGATGGTCGAATATTACGAAGCATTGTATATTAGTAAGAAGTGAGCGTACACTTTGCCAAATTATTCCACTGATACTTCGTCTATGGAGTTTGTAGAGAAGACTGTTTGTCCAAACGCAATCGAATTCTTTTTGAGTATCGAGGAGACATGCAAATAACTTACTACCACTGTCCTTTGTAAACTTGACATATTCGTGAACGAGGTAAGACATCATCATACAACTGACCTCTCTGAAACCCGTGCTGCAGAGGACTGACTGCGATTAAATGACCATTGTTTTGTATGCGAGTAAGTATGACTTCTTCAAATAATTTATATATAGCGTTAATATGGTTATGGCGTCATATTTATAAGCTATCCTTTGCTTCATTTTCGCCTTTATGAAGATTGGTCATCAAACCTCGTCTGGAGTCCCGGTACTCACGTCATGTTTGTCATCGGAGAAACTGCTGTCCATGTTATCGTCACGCTTTAATCTCTTCTGTAACTGGAAAAAACGAAATTGAAGATGTTGTTTCAGGTATACATGTACATGTGGCCAATGTGATGTTAACATGTCAGTTTATAACTGTGAATATGAAAAACAGTTAATTGCTTCGGTCTAGGTAACCCATGTATATATTTTCAAACAAATATGGTGTACACAGTCTAGCTTCATTATATCAGACTGCGACAACCATCGTAACATATCAGATCAGTACAGGCCAAAACTTAATGAGATATACTGATATATTTCAAGCAACTGATAGGAGTTTTCCCGGCAGGAAATATGCCTGCCTTTGTTAGGAAATAATATTTACCCCTTATTTTCTTACAATGATCTATCAAGTAAGATCTTTGTTTGTATTTAGCAAGATGTATATCAAGACGGATTGCAGATACCACCTCCATCAATGATGTAGATAATTCGTTTAAACGAGCACGCACGTTTACATGTCTCAAACTCATGTTTTGTTTCGTTAAAGAATATGATCTCATATTTTGTAGAATTGTACTTGAATCTCCAAATCTGACTGTACCAAAAACATGTATCAAGTCCGAGATGCCTTCTCTGGTAAGGGTTACCAGCATCGTGTCGTCTACTTGAGTTATGACAGAACGGTCTATTCCCTGAATTTGATGGCCATAATGTTGGTTTTCCAATTTCTGGAGTAGATAATCGATATATAACATATATAGCAGTGCAGATAAATTAGTCCCTTGATTTGTTCCCCGGTAAACAGTGAACCATCCGGAAGTGAGATGGTCGAATATTACGAAGCATTGTATATTAGTAAGAAGTGAGCGTACACTTTGCCAAATTATTCCACTGATACTTCGTCTATGGAGTTTGTAGAGAAGACTGTTTGTCCAAACGCAATCGAATTCTTTTTGAGTATCGAGAAGACATGCAAATAACTTACTACCACGGTCCTTTGTAAACTTGACATATTCGTGAACGAGGTAAGACATCATCATACAACTGACCTCTCTGAAACCCGTGCTGCAGAGGACTGACTGCGATTAAATGACTATTGTTTTGTATGCGAGTAAGTATGACTTCTTCAAATAATTTATATATAGCGGTTAATATGGTTATGGCATCATATTTATCAGTTATCCTTTGCTTTATTTTCGCCTTTATGAAGATTGGTCATCAAACCTCGTCTGGAGTCCCGGTACTCACGTCAAGTTTGTCATCGGAGAAACTGCTGTCCAAATTATCGTCACGCTTTAATCTCATCTGTAAATGGAAAAAACGAAATTGAAGATGTTGTTTCAGGTATACATGTACATGTGGCCAATGTGATGTTAACATGTCAGTTTATAACTGTGAATATGAAAAACAGTTAATCGCATGGGTCTAGGTAACCGATGTATATATTTTCAAACAAATATGGTGTACACAGTCTAGCTTCATTATCTCAGACTGCGACAACCATCGTAACATCTCAGATCAGTACAGGCCAAAACTTAATAAGATATACTGATATATGTTCAAGCAACTGAAAGGAGTTTTCCCGGCAGGAAATATGCCTGCCTTTGTTAGGAAATAATATTTACCCCTTATTTTGTTACAATGATCTATCAAGTAAGATCTTTGTTTGTATTTAGCAAGAGATATGCCAAGACGTATTGCAGATACCACATCCATCAATGATGTAGATAATTCGTTAAACGAGCACGCACGTTTACATGTCTCAAACTCATGTTTTGTTTCGTTAAAGAATATGATCTCATATTTTGTAGAATTGTACTTGAATCTCCAAATCTGACTGTACCAAAAATATGTATCAAGTCCGAGATGCCTTCTCTGTTAAGGGTTACCAACATCATGTCATCTACTTGAGTTATGGCAGAACGGTCATCGACTATTGTTTTGTATGCGAGTAAGTATGACTTCTTCAAATAATTTATATATAGCGTTTATTATGGTTATGGCGTCATATTTCTTCAGTAACTGGAAAAACGAAATTGAATATGTTGTTTCAGGTATACATGTACATGTGGCCAATGTGATGTTAACATGTCAGTTTATAACTGTGAATATGAAAAAACAGTTAATCGCATCTGTCTAGGTAACCCATGTATGTATTTTCAAACAAATATGGTGTACACAGTCTGGCTTCATTATATCAGACTGCGACAACCATCGTAACATCTCAGATCAGTACAGGCCAAAACTTAATAAGATATACTGATATATTTTCAAGCAACTGAAAGAAGTTTTCCCGGCAGGAAGTATGCCTGCCTTTGTTAGGAAATAATATTTAGCCCTTATTTTGTGACAATGATCTATCAAGTAAGATCGTTGTTTGTATTTAGCAACAGGTATACCAAGACTGATTGCAGATTCCACCTCCATCAATGATGTAGAGAATTCGTTAAACGAGCACGCACGTTTACATGTCTCAAACTCATGTTTTGTTTCGTTAAAGGTACGGTTGGCCTTGGCGGTGGGTATCCTGTGAAAATATTTCCACCCGTCAAAAACCGCCACAAACAGAAAGAACAAAATGTAGACATACTTTGTCCGTATACAAATAAGAAATATCGCATAAACAGTATGTTATTGTCATATTTTTGACCATTGTTATGTAAACAAAAGCCTAAAAAGTTACTTTTCTGGTGTTTGTTTATATTATGATGGTAAACATAAAGAGCGTTCTTTGTGGGGAATTCCTGATATGGAACGAATAAAGAGCGTTTATGCCATTGTGTGTGATTAGCCAACAGCATTGTGTTGTCTTATGTAACACAATCAGGCTCTTGCTTAGGTAAAATATAGTAAATCTTTATGATAACATGATGTTTACGCGATGGTCATGGTATATATGAACGAAACTGTATGCGTTTTAATGATTTTCTGTTTACGGTGATTGGAACAAATATGAATATTTTCGACAACTAGGGCCTCACGTGCCTTTAAAGAATATGATCTCATATTTTGTAGAATTGTACTGGAATCTCCAAATCTGACTGTACCGAAAACATGTATCAAGTCCGAGATGCATTTTCTGGTAAGGGTTATCAGCATCATGTCATCTACTTGAGTTATGGCAGAACGGTCTATTCCCTGAATTTGATGGTCATAATGTTGGTTTTCCAATTTCTGGAGTAGATCATCGATATATAACATATATAGCAGTGCAGATAAATTAGTCCCTTGATTTGTTCCCCGATAAACAGTGAACCATCCGGAAGTGAGATGATCGAATATTACGAAGCATTGTACATTAGTAAGAAGTGATGATGAGCGTACACTTTGCCAAATTATTCCACTGATACTTCGTTTATGGAGTTTGTAGAGAAGACTGTCCAAACGCAATCGAATTCTTTTTGAGTATCGAGAAGACATGCAAATAACTTAATACCACGGTCCTTTGTAAACTTGACATATTCGTGAACGAGGTAAGACATCATCATACAACTGACCTCTGTGAAACCCGTGCTGCAGAGGACTGACTGCGAGTAAATGAGTATTGTTTTGTATGCGAGTAAGTATGACTTCTTCGAATAATTTATATATAGCGGTTAATATGGTTATGGCATCATATTTATCAGTTATCCTTTGCTTTATTTTCGCCTTTATGAAGATTGGTCATCAAACCTCGTCTGGAGTCCCGGTACTCACGTCAAGTTTGTCATCGGAGAAACTGCTGTCCAAATTATCGTCACGCTTTAATCTCATCTGTAACTGGAAAAACGAAATTGAAGATGTTGTTTCAGGTATACATCTAGTCCCTTGATTTGTTCCCCGGTAAACAGTGAACCATCCGGAAGTGAGATGATCGAATATTACGAAGCATTGTATATTAGTAAGAAGTGAGCGTACACTTTGCCAATTTATTCCACTAATACTTCGCTTATGGAGTTTGTAGAGAAGACTGTTTGTCCAAACGCAATCGAATTCATTTTGAGTATCGAGAAGACATGCAAATAACTTACTACCACGGTCCTTTGTAAACTTGACATATTCGTGAACGAGGTAAGACATCATCATACAACTGACCTCTCTGAAACCCGTGCTGCAGAGGACTGACTGCGATTAAATGACTATTGTTTTGTATGTGAGTAAGTATGACTTCTTCAAATAATTTATATATAGCGTTTAATATGGTTATGGCGTCATATTTATCAGCTATCCTTTGCTTTATTTTCGCCTTTATGAAGATTGGTCATCAAACCTCGTCTGGAGTCCCGGTACTCACGTCAAGTTTGTCATCGGAGAAACTGCTGTCCAAATTAACGTCACGCTTTAATATATTCTGTAACTGGAAAAACGAAATTGAAGATATTGTTTCAGGTATACTGTATACATATACATGTGGCCAATGTGATGTTAACATGTCAGTTTATAACTGTGAATATGAAAAACAGTTAATCGCATCGGTCTAGGTAACCCATGTATATATTTTCAAACAAATATGGTGTACACAGTCTAGCTTCATTATATCAGACTACGACAACCATCGTAACATCTCAGATCAGTACAGGCCAAAACTTAATAAGATATACTGATATATTTTCTAGCAACTGAAAGGAGTTCTCCCGGCAGGAAAAATGCCTGCCTTTGTTAGGAAATAATATTTCCCCCTTATTTTGTTACAATGATCTATCAAGTCAGATATTTATTTGTATTTAGCAAGAGGTATTCCAAGACGAATTGCAGATTCCACCTCCATCAATGCTGTAGATAATTCGTTTAAACGAGCACGCACGTTTACATGTCTCAAACTCATGTTTTGTTTCGTTAAAGAATATGATCTCATATTTTGTAGAATTGTACTTGAATCTTCAAATCTGACTGCACCGAAAACATGTATCAAGTCCGAGATGCCTTCTCTGGTAAGGGTTACCAGCATCATGTCATCTACTTGAGTTATGGCAGAACGGTCTATTCCCTGAATTTGATGGCCATAATGTTGGTTTTCCAATTTCTGGAGTAGATAATCGATATATAACATATATAGCAGTGCAGATAAATTAGTCCCTTGATTTGTTCCCCGGTAAAAAGTGACCCATCCGGAAGTGAGATGATCGAATATTACGAAGCATTGTATATAAGTAAGAAGTGAGCGTACACTTTGCCAAATTATTCCACTGATACTTCGTTTATGGAGTTTGCAGAGAAGACTGTTTGTCCAAACGCAATCGAATTATTTTTGAGTATCGAGAAGACATGCAAATAACCTACTACCACGGTCCTTTGTAAACTTGACATATTCGTGAACGAGGTAAGACATCATCATACAACTGACCTCTCTGAAACCCGTGCTGCAGAGGACTGACTGCGAGTAAATGAGTATTGTTTTGTATGCGAGTAAGTATGACTTCTTCAAATAATTTATATATAGCGGTTAATATGGTTATGGCGTCATATTTATCAGTTATCCTTTGCTTTATTTTCGCCTTTATGAAGATTGGTCATCAAACCTCGTCTGGAGTTCTGGTACTCACGTCAAGTTTGTCATCGGAGAAACTGCTGTCCAAATTATCGTCACGCTTTAATCTCTTCTGTAACTGGAAAAACGAAATTGAAGATGTTGTTTCAGGTATACATGTGCATGTGCCCAATGTGATGTTAACATGTCAGTTTATAACTGTGAATATGAAAAACAGTTAATCGGTCTAGGTAACCCATGTATATATTTTCAAACAAATATGGTGTACACAGTCTAGCTTCATTATATCAGACTGCGACAACCATCGTAAAATCTCAGATCAGTACAGGCCAAAACTTAATAAGATATACTGATATATTTTCAAGCAACTGAAAGGAGTTTTGCCGGCAGGAAATATGCCTGCCTTTGTTAGGAAATAATATGTACCCCTTATTTTGTTACAATGATCTATCAAATCAGATCTTTGTTGTATTTAGCAAGAGGTATACCAAGACGGATGGCAGATTCCACCTCCATCAATGATGTAGATAATTCGTTAAACGAGCACGCACGTTTACATGTCTCAAACTCATGTTTTGTTTCGTTAAAGAATATGATCTCATATTTTGTAGAATTGTACTTGAATCTTCAAATCTGACTGCACCGAAAACATGTATTAAGTCCGAGATGCCTTCTCTGGTAAGGGTTACCAGCATCATGTCATCTACCAGAGTTATGGCAGAACGGTCTATTCCCTGAATTTGATGGCCATAATGTTGGTTTTCCAATTTCTGGAGTAGATAATTGATATATATCATATATAGCAGTGCAGAGAAATTAGTCCCTTGATTTGTTCCCCTGTAAACAGTGAACCATCCGGAAGTGAGATGGTCGAATATTACGAAGCATTGTATATTGGTAAGAAGTGAGCGTACACTTTGCCAAATTATTCCACTGGTACCTGCTGATACTTCGTTTATGGAGTTTGCAGTGAATACTCTTTGTCCAAACGCAATCGAATTCTTTTTGAGTATCGAGAAGACATGCAAATAACTTACTACCACTCTCCTTTGTAAACTTGACATATTCGTGAACGAGGTAAGACATCATCATACAACTGACCTCTCTGAAACCCGTGCTGCAGAGGACTGACTGCGAGTAATTGAGTATTGTTTTGTATGCGAGTAAGTATGACTTCAAATAATTTATATATAGCGTTTAATTTGGTTATGGCGTCATATTTATCAGCTATCCTTTGCTTTATTTTCGCCTGTATGAAGATTGGTCATCAAACCTCGTCTGGAGTCCCGGTACTCACGTCAAGTTTGTCATCGGAGAAACTGCTGTCCAAATTATCGTCACGCTTTAATCTCTTCTGTAACTGGAAAAACGAAATTGAAGTTGTTGTTTCAGGTATACATGTACATGTGGCCAATGAGATGTTAACATGTCAGTTTATAACTGTGAATATGAAAAACAGTTAATCGGTCTAGGTAACCCATGTATATATTTTCAACCAAATATGGTGTACACAGTCTAGCTTCATTATATCAGACTGCGACAACCATCGTAACATCTCAGATCAGTACAGGCCAAAACTTAATAAGATATACTGATATATTTTCAAGCAACTGAAAGGAGTTTTCCCGGCAGGAAATATGCCTGTCTTTGTTAGGAAATAATATTTACCCCTTATTGTGTTACAATGATCTATCAAGTAAGATCTTTGTTTGTATTTAGCAAGAGGTATACCAAGACGGATTGCAGATTCCACCTCCATCAATGATGTAAATAATTCGTTAAACGAGCACGCACGTTTACATGTCTCAAACTCATGTTTTGTTTCGTTAAAGAATATGATCTCATATTTTGTAGAATTGTACTTGAATCTCCAAATATGACTGTACCAAAAATATGTATCAAGTCCGAGATGCCTTCTCTGGTAAGGGTTACCAGCATCATGTCGTCTACTTGAATTATGACAGAACGGTCTATTCCCTGAATTTGATGGCCATAATGTTGGTTTTCCAATTTCTGGAGTAGATAATCGATATATAACATATATAGCAGTGCAGATAAATTAGTCCCTTGATTTGTTCCCCGGTAAACAGTGAACCATCCGGAAGTGAGATGGTCGAATATTACGAAGCATTGTATATTGGTAAGTGAGCGTACACTTTGCCAAATTATTCCACTGATACCTGCTGAAACTTCGTTTATGGAGTTTGCAGAGAATACTGTTTGTCCAAACGCAATCGAATTCTTTTTGAGTATCGAGAAGACATGCAAATAACTTACTACCACGGTCCTTTGTAAAGTTGACATATTCGTGAACGAGGTAAGACATCATCATACAACTGACCTCTCTGAAACCCGTGCTGCAGAGGACTGACTGCGATTAAATTACCATCGTTTTGTATGCTAGTAAGTATGACTTCATCAAATAATTTATATATAGCGTTTAATATTGTTATGGCGTCATATTTATCAGCTATCCTTTGATTTAATTTCTCCTTTATGATGATTGGTCATCAAACCTCGTCTGGAGTCCCGGTACTCACGTCAAGTTTGTCATCGGAGAAACTGCTGTCCAAATTATCGTCACGCTTTAATCTCTTCTGTAACTGGAAAAACGAAATTGAAAATTGTTGTTTCAGGTATACATGTACATATGGCATGTGTGATGTTAACATGTCAGTTTATAATTTTGAATATTGGTTTGGGACTTCATATTTGAAATGCGACTGTTTACTTATTTTAATAGTACTATTTCTAGCCTTAAATTCGTATCTACAAACTATTGTGTTATCGCTCACATGCGTCCGGTCACCTGTGTGCAATTTACAATAACCAGTCGTTGATCTATGTGAAATTTGTGAGATTTTGTTTAGCTCATCGTTTCATATTAAAGTCGATATTTGCTTCGTCACTAATCACAAAATGATAGAGCGCATTGTAACTGTCCCCATTTTAATTTTGTGTCAGTAATTTTAAAGTCGGCGTAATCGTCTCATTTAAACTATTCTGTCAATACTGTCTATACTAGTGAATGGCGACGGGGTGGTGAGTTCTTTTGTTCTGCGTGTTAGTTGTATCCCCCTCTCGCCCAATGCAAGATACAAATACCCCCAAACACTCGGTATCACATCGGGTGCACTGTAATTTGGATGTGGACACCCTCCCCTCAAGTGAACAAGTAACAGCATATTCGGACACTTAGCCAGAGAGTGTATACGGGCGTCCACATTTATTTTTCCAACTGCAGGCACCCCGTAACAAGTACCAAAATCCCAAAATCACCCACCACCCAGTACACCTTGAGTTGGAAGTTTTGCCTCAAACCAGCATCCCCCAAATGTCACCCACCCCGTCGCCGTATCCCTATTCGGACGAAATGGTATGGTCTAGAGACGATGGATCTTTGCTGTTAAATTATTAATATGTTTGAAAATTCATATTTTAGTGTACGAATAATACAGACGGTTCTCTCGAAAACCCGCACATTATAAAGAACTTGTTTTAGGTAGATAATCTGCTTAGAATTGCTTCATTTTGAGTCGATAATGTGCTGAAAATGAGAGCTTTTTTGTCACATTATCGACTCATAATGATGCGATTCTGAGCGGCATTGTCTAATTATTTCAGAATCAAATAATCACATTATGTACCTGTTTCACATTATAGGTCGATTATGTGCGTATTTGTGCGAGGATATGTTGAATAATAATATCACTGTACTATGAAACCGCTATGACGTTTAACACAAATCTGTTCTTACAAAATTAGTAAATACTATTTCTATTTACAGGTATAACATTATTAATAGTATTGACCCTTATTATCATAAATTGTTCTGTCCGAAAGGGAGTCATGATTGACAAATAACTATCGTATCGTACGTCACCAGCTAGTACAAGCGGAACGCTCTAGCCACAAGACCACCGATAGAATGCATCATCAGGTAATGTACTCACATCTCCATCTTCAATCTCGTTAGGTTCGACAGCTAGCACAAGCTGGCCCAGTAGGATAACAACCAGAGCAACATCGAACAGCTTCAACATCTTATCTACGGGTTATTCTGTGATCTACAAAACGATGACACATGACGATCGACATAGATGTGTTAAAGGGACTCAGTGCATTCGAAGTGTGCCTGTACAGAATAACATAAAAGTATTTAAAGGTAATCAATCCGTTTCGATTGTCCCCATACCATTAGATTCCAACAACATTTTTTTAAATGCCGCTTCAGTTATCAGAATCGATTAATTGCCCAACAATAATGCTAACCACAGTCAATATAGTTTAAAATTTCCTAGATATTGCCAGGCCGCCAAATATTACATATCTCGGGAAATAACAAATTTAAAAAAATCGATATCTGATCACTCTGAGCTTTGATGGGTCGGTTCCTCGACTTGAATCAAATAGTTTCTATCCCTGAAGCCAAAGAAATTGTAATTTTGGAGCGTTAGTTCGGATTGTGTATCTTTAAAACAACTATTACCAACAAGTAGGCTACATGGAAAAATAAATTGATTTACTATTATTCTCATTATTAATAACTCTCCAATACAGACATTTCGCATGTCAAAACCACGGTAATCCAGGCATGACTGTTACGATGCAATTACAAGTCAAATTAGTCCAACAAGACACCAAATTGTAATCAAAACTTGATGGTCCAAGTATTGAAAATTATTCTGAAAAACACATTCATACTGAAATATTTAAACATACTACACGATCAGAGATGTTTGTTCACACATCACTGTAACAGTTTTGTTCACATAGCAATGGTTACAAGACGCGAAATTTCGTTATTGAGGAACTATCAATAATGAATATAATAATAAAGTTGATTTGTTCTTCTTAGTTGTGCTATTTACATACTTTAAGGTTTTTTTTGCACATTAGCGAGTGCCTTTGGTAACTATAATTAGAAATGGCCAATGATCTGAAATATGCACGAGAATGTATGATTCCACAACCAGTCATATGGGCGGCCCGTTGCCAGGAACAACAATAGTCGGCGCAAATACATATGCCATCAACGTCCTTTTTCGGTTCATATATGAGCCGTAGATCGATCAGCAGACGAATAACATACTGTATAATTCCGCGATGCGGATTGTACTAAGTATGTTATTCGTCCACTGATGGATCTATAGGCTAATAGATCAACCGAATAATGACGTTGATGGCTTATAATTACAACGTTAACACTTTATTTTCAACTACTACTATTAATCCATCTCAGAAAATAAATTGCACAACATGATTTTCCGTTGGACGATCTCCGAATTTGGTTGATAGGTCGAAAATAAATTGGCAGAAATTGTCAACGACAATGCAAACTTTCAGAAAATGAATATTTTATTATTTACACCTCAACTTCAATTTTCAGCAATAAACTATCCATGATAAAAAAAATACTTGTTTGGCTACGATTTATATTTAAAATAACGACCTAATAATTATCAGCACACACATAGTCGAATCCGAATCTAGCGATCTCCAGTAAAATTATTACCTCCAGACTCCAAATGCCCTGATCACGTCTAATGTTCTCGTGACAAATGTCATGTCATTACCATTGGTATGAGGCATAAAAGTGTTAATATGGTTGTAATCGGGTTACACATTTTATTTATTTCCAATCAAATTACCCATGTTCATCAGCCTGTTGATCAGTCTGATTCATGATAATTTGTGTTCACATTAACTATACACGTTGTGATGGACGCTCTTTCGAAAATAGGACAAATGAAAAACGCGGCACGAAATTTGAGTGTTGAGTCAAGCGTTACAAAAACATGAATACCGCTGAAATGCACAGACATAAGTATAGTACAGTGTCCGTAAGAAACAGAAACATGCAATATAGTCATTAACTACTTTTTCAAATGTTTCTAGCATTGAGTTTTCTAGTTGTTTTTTCACTGAGATTCTAATGGAATACTCGTTCGGCGCTTTCGCGTCATCCGGAGACGTCGTGTGGGGCTCCGGTTTAGACTCGCCAATTTTTCTTAAAGTATCACTACGCGATGTGACTCGTCTGCTGCAACATCTATGCACTGATAGATCAAGTCGCCCGCTAGCCTCTCGACCAATCAAATTCCCGCATTTCATTGAAAATGAAAGTAGTTGTAATTATATTTAATTACACACACAAGCATACATTGTAGTCATGTCTTTAATTGCATGTGCAAAATGTAAATGTGACAAACTTACTGATCTTATAACTAAATATATGCCGGAATATAGTTGGAATCCACCGATAAGAGAAAAGTATTACAAGCTTTATATGACTGTCCAAAATATAGCCATTTTAACATGATTGTGTGTGCTTATAAAGCTTGGATTCAAAAGTTTGGAAACTTGATAAGTAAATGTATAGACATCATATTTTAATCATTACTTTGGAATAATTCATAAACTGTGCTCGCTCAATGACTGAGGAACAATTTGGTCAATTTGTAAATACGTGTAAATAGCTCTTTTTATTAATGTTCATACTTTCGTGCGTGGTTGTATGCGCATTTAATGTATATTTTGTGCAGTATGTTGTCCTTTTGCATTTATGTTGTTTATCATATGGCAGGTTCCATGTTAATTTATGACTGATTTGTTAATAAATGTTACACCAATATACTTAAATATAGTTGTCCTAAAGGTATGGAAGACGGTCGCGGTGGGTAAAAATAGTACAATCTTGTCAAACAATAATCATCACGAAGGTTGGGAAAAATAGATCTTATTTTCATTATCAATTACACCCCAGTGACGAGATACAGCGTGTTGGGTTCTTTAGTTGTGAGAACCCACTGTAGCAGTATTGCATAACATGTCAAACACCGATGTTTTACAAGATATCATATCGTCCGATATTGATGTGCAACAACCAACAATAACCCAATTTATTAAAATGATGCTACAGCATAAATTTTGTTATAAGCACGTGTAGGGCGAGCTGCATATTTTCTCATTAACTCGTCCATATACATGTAGCTTTACTCAGATCACTATATGCTATTTGTGTTTTAATTAAAACAGAAGATCTTACTTGCAACATTTTACATAAACTTTCTGGTAAATTTTACATAAAACTTTCACACACCGAGGCGCCAAATATAATTTACGGTATATATACATACATACAACGTTTGATAGTTTCTCATTTCAGAAATGACAAACCGATGAAACGTTATAATTAATCAAAAATTCATTACCCCCAGAGAAATGAAAATGAGAATATAATTGAAGCGATATAAATTTATATTATTGAAAAAAAACGGTGCCAATTTCAGTCCAGATGACAAACCACATACAAAATATATCATTGATCATATCACTGGGTGACTAGCTTCCTTGCCAGTAAACAGAAATTTCAGATGAAAATGTTTAAGATCGTTCTGATATTTAAATTTTCCAACGAACATTAATGTGATCATCTGCGTAACATAGACCAAGAGCTCGTAATTTTGATAAAAGAAATAGGCTTCCAGTATACTATGGTAGGAAATTTCAAGTATAACAGTCGGAACTCCATTTCTTAGATGGGAATGTAGAGTTGTCGGCCAATATCATGCATGTAGCCAACATTTTTTTCAGAAAATGTATTAATAAAAATATTCGCACTCGTCAAACGCGAATCAACTCTTGAATTCTGACCGCAAATTTTAATTCGATCGTTTTTGTTGTATGGAATAATTGTTAGTACTTTGATATTTTACAATTCGATCGTTTTTGTTGTATGGAATAATTGTTAGTACTTTGATATTTACCAATATTTATATTCATAATTTAGAATTTCACTATGTTTCGTTTATTACTAAGATCTACACGTAGCATGGTTGACTTAAAATGGACACACGACCATCACAGTGGGTAAACGTGTAAAAATTATAAAAACACCAAGAAATAGTAAACTTAGTACTTATATCCATTATTCAGAGTTATACAATAACGACAGTTTGCATGTTTTAATTTTTTGTTATTGCGTAGTAATTTCAATTTGTGTTAATATAAATAATACATTCATAATATTTTCAAATGCTTTGACCAATCTATATCATATGACAACATGATACATGCAGAATATGAGATTCAGTAGGGCAACCAATACAGTTATAGCGTGGGAACTACAGAACGGTGTACCCCTCTACAGTAACAACTACAGTAACTAACCACTCGAAAATAAGCCTATTCGCAATATCGAGTCTAACCATGGAATCCGCCATCCATAAAGGTAATATTTAACATTTTTAAAACAATAGGACTTTTATAAAACACAATCGACAGCGTGTGTATTATTTTCCAGAAAACAAGACACAATATGTCGTATTCTGGAACATAACACAGTAAATAAACTATATTAGACCAAATATGGCGAATTTTGATGGTTCACTCGAGAAATCGATACCAGCCTGGATGGACGAAGACAGTACAACACTGAATTATAATTACTTTCTGACATAGCCATGTCGCTATAGTTGAATCAAACCAACTAAAGCGAACAAAATCTTAACAAAACGATTCCGTCTATAATTGTATGTCGCTATGTACCAATCTTGAATCATAACATACATGACCGTTGACAAACCACTCAGATCCTTCTCAATTTTTTCATAAATTTTCGCGCCGATTTTTGGAAGAAAGAACTGTACCCTATCACTTTAAGTGAAGTAAGAAAAGTAGCATCTGGAAAACTGAAACGTAGCCGTCATGTGATATTTAAATAACACATTGTTCACGCAGTATATGCGAACATCTAATAACCAGAGGTACTTAATAATGTATAATTAAATATATTTGTATGCATAGTATTCTGAGATACTTTGTTCACAGAATTTGTTTAATTTTTATGCGCAGTATTTGCAAAAAAACACCACAATCGATGTGATAAATACATATTATCACAACATTGTGTTGATACGTGTCGAAGTATCACGTCGAGTTGAGGTGGGCAGATTGCCGGATCAAGCTATCTGCCGCAGGCAGAGAATTTGATCCGGCAATCTGCCCACCTCAACGAGACGGATCAACTCACTGCTGTGATAAAAGCTTTATTATATGACGCCCACTTTCAATAATAACCATTTAATTACAGATTGTTTTCACTTCAGCAGTTAATTTTCTTATTTTCAACGGATAAATAGTCCGTCGTCGTTAATTGGCACATCTCGGCAATTTCCGTAGGAGTGTGATCTGATTTGATCCGGGGAAATCTCACTCAATGTGATCCGACGAATTGGATTAGATCGTCAAACAATAGTGGTATTTAGGGAATAATAGTCATAGTCATGACTTCCGGTTATGACGTGAACGCAGAAGGATGTAATTTTTTATAACTTTCAATTATCGTCCAAAAAGTCATCGCAAGCGCATTCTTCTAAAGTTGGAATTCGTAGGAAGTGTGTCATCGGATAGTATGTTTATTTAATGCCATATAAAAAGCTGTTATTTCTTAATGAGGAGGATATATTCTATGTAATACACGGTATGTGGCCAAATTTCGGTGTATTTGACCTATATGTTTGTGACGGTGGCTCGTCCTTGACCTCGAACTTCACGAATTGACTACCAATCAAGCTATATATGTTACGGCTGATCGACTTTATTGACGAGTCGTGTGTATTGTGACGCTAAGTCGCTCTTTGTTTACATGTTCCGTGTGTCCTTGACCGCAAACTGCTCGAAGTGACCACCAATCAAGCGCCCGTACGGCTGCTCAACATTATTGACGTGTCGTGCACTGTGTATTGTGACGCTGAGTCACTCTTTGTTTAAATGCTCCGTGTGTCCCTGACTGCATACGCATAAATTAATGTCGACTGGAAAGAAAATGGATTGTTCCACCAAGGAGAAAGAAGAAAAGAAAAAAGGCGAAAAGAACTCGAAACACCAGAGACCCGCATCGGATGCAGGCGATTCCACTACGGATCCAGGTTTGGCCGATATCATGACAAAAATATCTGACTTGCCAACAAGGGAGGAGATGAAGCTGCTAATTGAAAGCGACATCAAATCCCACATGGAAGCGATGAAAAAAGACGTGATGAAAGATGTCAACGAAACGATTGAGTTTTTTAAGAAAGACATTGACACGAAGATAGAAAAAATAGAAGAACAGACATTGTTAAAGGAGGAGGTAGAGCACTACAGGAGCGAAAACATTCAGCTGACTGAACAAATTAGTAAGCTAGCCTCCCGTGCGAATCAAAGTGAACAGTACTCGAGAAAGACAAATATCAGGATAGTGGATCTGGAAGAAGTCGAAGGCGAGAAATTGACACAACGAGTGTGCCAAATGGTAAACAACAGTCAGAAATAAGTTAAAATCTCCCCAAATGATATTTTAGCAGCCCACAGACTACTATCGAAGAAGGAAAATTCACCAAAACTGTGTATTGTGAAACTTGCAAGAAGGGATGCCCGAGATAAGGTTTTCGACCAAAGAAAACAGTATTATTATATTCAAGATAAAATAAAGAAGGCCTTGGTTATCAGGGATGATGTTACGAAGGCAAACTTACAGCTAATGAACAACTTGTTCCAACACCCCAAAATCCAATATGCACACCATAAAAATGGATTCATCTGGGGAAAGCTGCACACCGGAGAGCGAGTGAAATTCGACATCGGAGAAGACATTGACGAGACCATTTGGAAGTCGCTTGTATATATGCGAAAACCAGCTAATGAGTGAACGTAGTGAATATCACTTTGACAAAGAATGGTTCGGGGATTGATCCCCTATAAATGGAAATTGAGAACACTATGAACATGACAATATACGTATATATTTGTTGACTTATTGTCAGAATTAGTGCTTATTTTTCATATGTTTACAGATGAGATGTATGTAAAGTGTAAACTAGACCAACCAATGTATTAAGTTAACTATGTCACCCAGAGGTTTTGTCCCACGTGAATGCATATGAACTCAGTCTAAGGGAAATAACTCTATCACATATTTCGTATATTAAAAAATAAAAATGTTGGAGCTTCCTTATATTTAAAGCCTTAAATCTTCGATTGACTGATGATATTATTCGTACAGTTATATATACACACATGTATAACTTCGTATAATTATTTGGGACAATTAAGCTGATAATTAGATTCACACGTGTGCCGTTGAATCACACATACGAATACTCTGATATGTACATGATATATAAACATACCTACTTTATCAATTGAAATACCAATCTGTACATAATTATTCAAATGTTGATATTTCAGTTATGTGTAACTATGCCAATCTAGAACTATTGTTTATATTTATTTTTCCACATCGATACAGATGAGATGTGGCATCATGCCTGCAAACTCAGTCCATCAATGTAATATCTATTCTACCCAGGGGGGGGTCAGAACAATTTTCCAGGCACGTATGATCATTTAATTTTTTTCCGGCCACGGAGGACCCACCCACCCAATTTCCGGCCTTTTTTTTCCAGGCAATTTTGGACACCCACCCTTTTTTTCCGTTTCAGGAAGTTTTTTCCGGTCAGTTTTGGACACCCACCCCCCTTAAATTTGAGAAAAATTATCAATTGAGCAACCAAATAGCTGATTATCCTGCATTATCATAATTTATTGCGCGATATTTGAATAGAACAGTGCATAATGAGATAACTATACTATTTGAATTTATCATATAAGTGTCATTAATCAAGAAATGTGTCAACATAATCACATTTCTAGGGATATATAGGCAGAGTGCCAAGGTTTTTATTAACACTGTAAAATGAATGATTCATTTTCATAATATATAGTCACGTGATCTAGTCACATAATCACATTTGAGTATTCTACAGAATACATGGTACCGGTACAACAAATTTCAGATTATTTGATATTTTGATATTTGCTATGTGATATACAGTAATGCCCTAATTAATCGACTCCATAACCACAGCAGAATAATGGGTAATTTAATTTTAATTTCCGACTAAATCCTGAAAAAATACCCATTATTCCGCTGTGGTTATGGATTCGTTTAATTAGGGCATTACTGTATTGCTGGAATCAAATTGTTTATCAAAACATGTGGAAATACAACTGTTCATCCCAGTTCATCCCAGTTTGAAGAATAATGCTAATACCAAACATAACCATGATATACATGCGTGACTCTTCTTGGGGCATCTCAGAAACCAAAACTGAGGAAACATGTTATAGCGTGTAATGGCAGGCTGGTAGCCACTGCCTGAAGTAATAGGCTTCGTAATAATTGGGAATAATATGGATGGATAGCCCAATTTCACTTCTTTTTTGCTCACGGTATCAGTGACGATAAAATCTTCGTTACTGTGATTAACATTACAAGCTGATCCACATTAACATGGAAAACAATGTGAAATTGTTCAAGCTGGCCCGGCTGGCCTTCAATTTATTTGTTAAGATTTTATGTTTTACGCTGTCAAAAGTCTATTTTATTCCATTATTTATTATATCTTTATTTCCATGTCACATATGGTCAAGTGTGCTTTCATTTTATTGCTTATTTTCAGCTGAGTTCTGCATAGTTATTGTTATTTTGTTGTATCAGTAGATGGAATCCTGATTAAATTTTATTTTTCCAATAGCGCAGTGTCTAGTTCTATCAAGTTGAATTTGGGTTATTGTTGGCCATTGTGCAACTGATCCAACTTATGATAACCTCTATATGTAGTATAGCATTAGTATTAACTATATATGACCTGTTTCTGTTCAAAACACATCAAAATAAGACTCAATAGCAGGAATGGGAAAAAAATTTGGCATATGGAAAAAACAGTTTTTTGGACCCAAGAGACACCCACCCACCCCATCATACGTGCCTGGAATTTTTTTCGACCCCCCCCCCCATGTTCTACCCAGATGTAGAAGGCGAGGTGCATATGCATTCAGCCCAGGGGAAATAACTCTATCACATAGTTGGTATGGATACCAATATAAGAAATGCTTGAGTTTTTCTTAATTAGAGGCATGAAACCGCCAATTAACTGACGATATTAATCATAAAATTATACGTTAGCATGAACAACTTAACTACGAAAACGCAATTCGGGTCAATTAATCTTGAAATTAAAATTGAAAATGGGTCTGTAAATTTAACGCTACACCACAACGAACGGAATTTCCCACGTAGCGTTCATACCATTCAGAAGCCTTGTTTCAACTCTGTTATTTTGACTCAACAATTATTTTAAGTAAAATACCAATACAGATATACTCACAAGTATATGGACATGCATACTTTATCGGTTTAGTATCATTCATTATATTATTATATCTATGTGTAGTAATAATGTTAGTACAGGTACTCAACCCGGTCGGATGCTCCTAGATTGCTGTTTCTTTGGCTTCGGGGTGGATGGTGTTTGATTCGGGTCGGGGGGGGGCCTGCCCATCGGGGCTCGGAGTGGTCGGTGTCGGTTTTTGGGGTTTGTTATTTCGATTGTTTTGGGCCGCATGCGGGGGGGGGTCGGGCGGGTGGTCTTCCGGATGGGGATGGATAGCTATATAAGCTGGTCAGTCAAGTAAGTAATAATAACCGCTTAAATTTGAAGTTGTCCATCTTTGTCTGCGGGAACGTCCGTTTTGGCCTCGCGCTTCCTCGAATGTGTGGCCCGGGACCGGTTGGAGTGGTAGACTTCGGGGATCGATATCTGATCGCTCTGGGCTTTGGTGGGTGCGTTCCTCGGCTCGAGTCGGGTAATTTTTGCCCTCGGGCCGGACAGGTGGTGATTTGGGGGCGTCTGATTGGATTGAGCACCTTTGATGTTTTTGGTACAGTTATGTATTTTTGATGTATACATGTATTAATAATTTGAAGGGATGTAACTCTGGAACCACGATCACATGCTTGAATAATCCTATTGCGAATGAAGACTACTACTTTTTAATATTAATGTTGACAAGAGTCTGAGTCTCGCTCCGTTTGATACACGTATATTAATGCGACATGACATACACCAATGCATTAGTAATAGTATAAGGTGTCGCACTGATTGCGTTGCGTTTGGTTTATATTAAGGACGCGGACTCTTGCTGAACGGTTTTGTAATTTAAATTATTAATAATGCGCTTGCGATGATACTTTTATGGATAGTAAATTGACTATGAATGGAAGGTTAATCAACATATTAATACCCCTACCCCACCCCAGGGCCACGAACACACTATTCTTAATACAAAATAGATTTGGTGCAGACAGAGTCGAAAGTGAGCTATTGTGTTCTTGCTACAATGGTTAGCATAATGTCAATAAACTGCAGGGGCTTAGGTGACCTGAAAAAGCGCAGGGATGTTTTCAATTACTTTCGCGAGAAGAAATATGGATTAATATGTTTACAAGATGTCCATTTTAAAAAGGAAATGGAAAATAACATCAGATCAGAATGGGGATATGAGGTCGCCTTTAACTCATATACTAGTTCCGCACGAGGTGTTGCTATTTTGATTCAAAAATAATTTCAGCTTTAAGCTAAGAGATACAGACTGACCAGGCAGGTAACCTCATCATTATTCACGCAGAAGTAGAAAATAGACCAATGACAATAGTTAACTTATATGGACCGAATAACGATGAACCTTTTTATGAACATATTAGTACAACTCTAAAAGAAACATCTACTGGCAGTATACTGATTTGTGGAGATTTAATTTAGTTATAGACCCAGATGTCGACCTTATGAATTATATTAACATAAATAATCCGCATGCACGAAATGAAGTTATTAAAATGATAGATTATCTAGAATTAGTCGATGTGTGGCGAAAAAATAACCCCGATATCGAGAGATACACATGGCGCCGAACCAATCCAACAAAGCAAGCGCGTTTGGATTTCTTCTTAATTTCACAAGACCTAATACCTGCAGTAGAAAAGTGTGATATTCAACCCGGATATAAAACGGATCATTCTGCGATATCGATACAACTCAAATTCAATAATTTTGAAAGGGGGAAAGGATTTTGGAAATTTAATAACTCCCTGCTGAAAAATAAGGAGTATATAGACCTTGTAAAGGACACAATACGAAGGGTTGTTAAACAATACGCCAACAATATTAATAAGGAAACTGTAGAACCTAGCACACTGAAATTTAGTATTGATGACCAATTGTTTCTCGAAACACTTTTAATGGAAATACGGGGTGCGTCTATACCATTTTGTTCACATCTATCGAAAAAAATGAAAAAAAAGGGAATTAAATATTACTACAAAAATATCAAACTTAGATAATCTTCCCAATCCAACTGAAAATGAAATAGCTGAACATAAAACATTTAAAAATGATCTAGAGACACTGAGAGAAGATAAATTACAAGGAATATTTATTAGATCTAGAGCAAGATGGATAGATGATGGCGAAAAGCCCTCAAAATATTTTTTTAATTTAGAAAACCGTAATATCACTTCGAAAATGATTCAAAAATTAGAACGCAAAACGGGGGAAATATTATATGAGCAATGCGACATTCTTGAAGAAACGACCAACTTTTATGAAACTTTGTATAAAAATAAGGGCGCTGACAACAAACCATTTGACATTGATGACATAATTAAGGAAGTTTTTGAACTAACTGATAGTCATATTACAAAACTTACACCGGAAGCACATGAACATTTAGATGGTGAAATTACATTATCTTTAAAAAATGAAAAACAATAAATGCCCGGGAAATGATGGCTTCTCTGAGGAATTTTTCAAATTTTTCTGGCGTGATGTTGGAACCTACCTGGTCAGATCATTGAACTATGGCTTAAAAATAGGGAAACTGTCAATTACACAAAGACAGGGTATTGTTACTCTGTTGCCAAAGGAGAATAAACCCAGACAATTTCTTAAAAATTGGAGACCTATTTCTTTATTAAATGTATCATACAAAATACTTACTGGAGTTTATCAGAAAGAATGAAGAAATATTTACCTACACTAATACATTCTGACCAAACAGGCTTTATATCTGGCAGATATATTGGGGAAAACATACGACTAATGATGGACATAATGATATTTATAAAGAAAAATAAAATACCAGGCCTTCTGTTAATGATCGATTTTGAGAAAGCTTTTGACTCGATATCTTGGAAATTTATATTTACTGTGATGAAATATTTCAAATTTAGCCAAAAGTGTATTCATTATATAAAAACACTATTGCGATTCATCGTCATGTATACACATAAATGGTCAGATATAGACATTTTTCAACTTAGAAAGAGGATGTAGACAAGGCGATCCAATATCCCCGTATATTTTTTTATTATGTGCAGAAAGTTTAGGTATCATGATGAGAAATTCGAAGACAATTAAAGGAATTAATGTTGGAAATAAAAATATACGAATGTCTCAATACGCTGATGACACATCCATGTTTCTTGACGGGTCACCTGAGTCACTGGAGGCAACTATGGTTGTACTTGATAAATTTAAGCAAGTCTCTGGTTTAAAAAAATTATTACAACAAAACGCAGGCAGTGCATGTGGATCGATACTAAGGCAGATTGTACAGAAACTATTTGTGACCGTTGGAAATTAAATTGGAATCCTGAAACATTCACAATGTTAGGTATAGAATTTCATCATGATGTAAATAGAACGATTGATAGCAATTTCGCAAAAGGACTAACCAAAATAAAAAGTACCCTTTCAATGTGGAGTAAAACAAATACGACTGTACTTGGCAGAATAACTGTTGTAAAATCATTTGCTTTATCCAAAATTTTACACATTTTCCTTGCATTGCCAAACCCCACTACCCAATTTATTAAGGAACTAAATAAGACACTTTTTGGCTTTGTCTGGCAAAATGGCCCGGATAGGATTAGTAGAAAACAACTAACACAAGACTATTCAGTAGGCAGGTGTAAGATGACTGATATATCCGAATTTATGAACTCTTTAAAAAAGTCATGGGTTAAACGAGCTATAACACAGCATACATCATGGACTACGGTCCTGGAGAATTCTGCCCCCATATTCAATACATGTTGGTATCTTATGGCCCCATCTATCTTAAAAAACCAAACTAAAAGTATATAATCAATTTTGGAAAGATGTTACTAGTGCATGGGTGCTGTATTGCGACAAAATACGACCGATATGTCAGACTGACTTAGTCTCTTCCTTTAATTGGATTTATAGATACAGTCAAACTTGTAGAACCCCGTTTGAAAATGTTTATGACAGAGAGTATGCTATTCATTTCTGAGTTTAAAGACTCATCCGGAAATTTCATATCCCATAACGATTTTATGTCAATACGAAAAATAAAACTTGATTTCTTAAATTTTAATGGCATTGTACAAGTACTAACATCACACGAATTATCACTAAATAAAGGCGATATAGCAGTATATCATCCCATTGTCCCATTCCAATTAAAATATCTACTCACACCAAATAGCACGAAATATGCATACAGGGCACTACTAACTCAGGAATCAAAATGTAAACAAACTATCAAATGGGAAGGGAAACTGAACAACTCATGCAGTATAGATTGGTGGAAAGAAGTTTTCAAGTGTCCCTTCTATAATGTTACGGACTCAAAGCTCAAATGGTTTCATTATAGAATTAATACACGCATAATATGTACAAACCAATTTTTGGAGAAAAAAAATTAGTATAACCGAGGATGACTCATGTACCTTCTGTAAGAATGATACTGAAACAATAATTCACATATTCTGGGAATGCCCTATCATACAATTATTTTGGAAAAATATAGAAATGTGGATATTTAATCTAACAAGCCAAATAATTAAATTGAATATTACAACAGCAATCTTCAGCATTACACCTGGTGAAAATCTAGACCATTGGGTGCGATTCCTATTAATATTTATCAGATATCATATCTACAGATCAAAGTTGAATAGCAACATACCGACCATTATTTGTTTAAAAGGAGAACTATGCTCATATTATCAAGCCGAACGGGTTTGTTACTATAACCAAGGTCGATATAACCAATTCAAACACCGCTGGTCATATTTAGAATATTTGATTAAATAGTTTCATGTTTATATGGATATTTTACGATACCAATAATGATTAAAAGTTGCAGTTAGTATACATAATGACCCTTTCCGTCTGCGCTTGCCATTCGTTTCTAAATCATTGACTCTTTATATACAAACATATACATATATAATAATAATATATATTATTTTAAAATCCACATATATTTATCACGCAACCAACCAATTATAAATCAAGCCCTTAATATCACAAACTAATGCTAATTCCTAGGTGTTCCATATAGGCCACCCCCCCCCACACACACACACACACAAAGAAAAACAGACAGAAGGAAATAACAATATTATATGTTTTGTATATATAAAACATGTCATTTGTACCCATATTCAATACACTGTCATAATTACAATTTTGTCTGAATAAAAATATCAACAAAAACAAAAAATAGTCATAGTCATATAATAATTGCTTATTACGTCGCATTCCATACACCTGTCTAAATTAGCGCGATTCATGCATCATCGCTAAAACTGGCCAATCATATGTACCAATTACTTCTTTGAGGAATATTCTCTGAAAGTTAAAACTTACAATTTTGTAAAGATTTCTTTTTTTCTCTGCAATTGTCGCAACTGAAACGTAGCATTTTCGAAAATGCGGCGTAGCATTTATCGGCAAAGCGGCAATTCTCGAGTAGCAGATGAACCCCTGTGTTAATATATGACATGACGTCTGTTTTATACTTGCACCCCACCCTTGTTCAAAAACCAACACACCAGTAATGTCGTACATTATATTTAGATTCATATATAATTATCATTGAAAGCATGCATCCACCATGCCAAATATATTATGTTGTTACACGTTGTTATACACATGGTGTATTGTTTGGAGCTGAGGTCCATCTAAGTTGCATGAACTTGTCCTCCAATCCCCCAGTCTCTGTATTAAAATATGTTTAAATAAAAATCATGATGTATGAGAAGAAATCTAGTTTCTAATATAACTCACCTGTCAGGAGTCCAGATCAAGATGGTTCTTCGTTCTTAAATGCGAGACTTTTATAGGATTTATCGCGGTAATTCTGAAAACAACAATATACTGAATTTAAATAAATTTGAGTGCTCCTTGTAAATTTAGTTGAAATTTGAAGAGGAAACCAAACTGTTTGTATAACTGCATAATATTTTGAAGTGTGCTTCGAGTTGTTATGAGCAGAAAAGTTCTTTTTAAATATCACAATCATGATGAGTCGTCAATAGTTGTGATAGTTCGCCAGGACTTAAGTGAGAATACCACGTAAAAACCATGTGCAATGGCATTGTTCTGACCGGATGATATGGTGGGTGGACAAGATTGTCGATATGCACATGTGCGTTATTACGTATTTCAAAGCCCAACATATAACACGTATACTATATAGTCTGAAATTTTCCCAAACGTGTTGACACCAGATTAATCAAAATGTCCGCCGAATATGAGCCAACGTTCCGTCAACCAGGCGAAGAAAGCATGAATATTAAAGAACCGTTGTGACTGGTTGAAGTCTGATTTTTTTTGTTATGTGTAAATACTATAGAGAGAGATAAATATAAATATATATATATATATATTCTTTATAACTCCATAGCAACGGAGATTACATATAATACAAATATAGCACAAAATAATCTTACAAATAATTTGTTAATACAGGCTCAGAAGCTAGGCGCGTAATATAAATTTGCTAAATTTTAGTTTTATTATACTGCCAGTGTGGTGAACAATGCTAAACACAGATCCATTTTGCTATTTAACGCCAACATACATAATGGGACGAATGTATAGTGGGTAAGATACGTAAAAGACGACTAGAATATGACGGGTACACAAAAACGCCCAACACAGAAGGGAAATTACTGTTGGGTAGAATGTGTACCCTGCGTTGAGTAAAAACAATGCCCAACATTGGGTACAATTTACCCAACGTTCGCATGGTGCTGTATGCACCATTGTACTCGGTAAAATTTTGCCCAACGCGATTTAGAATGAACGTATCGCTTTAATAAGATATTCTCGTTGCAGAGAAGATGGGTCTGTAATGGGATACACCCACAAAAGTAGTACGCAAGAAATGTTTTGCTGAGGGTATCTATATAGGAGCGCGAATATTTCAAACCCGTGTATGTCGATTATTGCATACCAAAATGCATTACTTGTCACATGTGCAAAATCTGACATGAAATCATGATACATATGGGTACACTGAAAATGTTGTTGATTAAAGTCTCTACCCAACACGTTGAGTGATAATTTGTTGAGCGGTTTGTGTTCAACGGTTCATTGACGAGTACTCAACAACGACAAACCATGGTATCTGATTCTGATTTAATCACCACGTTGATTAAAACTTCTAGGAACAATTTTGATGCACACGATATAATAATCGGGTACATTGCGGCACAGTTTCCACGCAGAGTCTCCACGATGAGTGAACATCCGTGATATAACCGCGGGAATGTTCGACGTATGCCGATAAGTTGATCGACCGGGCGACTTCGCGGAAATAATATGTGTCAATCACAAAACTGCGAACTGTGTGTGACTTTACTCTCTCACAATCACAATCGACTAATTTAATTAACAATTTAATGGGGTATTGTACACTAAATCCGGCCATTTATGGGATCATATCCTATTATATATTCAACAGACTATATGCAACAAATAAATGCATTTCAGCCATGGGTGAGTGCAAAATAAACGCATGTGCTCAATGTACGATGTAACAACCATGGTAATTATAATGAAAATGAGCTAATGACTCGAGTCATAAACCCATGTTCATAAAAATGTTCATGTTGTTTTAAATCCTTCATAAATTAAATGAGTCTATCTGCGGTCATCCATGGCTCAAATTATTTCATTTGTTGCGTATATTCTGTGGAGTATAATAGGGGGTGGTCACACAGATGGTCGGATTTAGTGTACAATACCGCTTTAAGTGTCCGTGCTTCCGTCGCAAAAAGCGGTAGATAATATAAAGATGTTCTCAATTGTGAGCTTTTGTGACGGTTTCGACGTATGGCATGATGTCTTTTGTGGATTTTAGCAGTACCCCTCTAATACGTATGAAGATCCAAGATTCGCGAAACGAGTTAAAGCGATGTCCACACGAGCGTTTATATGTGTGACTTTGAGGTAATTGTTTTAGGCTCAACCAATTTGACTATTGAATTGCTGATGAATGAATAATTGCATGAGATGGATGCAATAATAATAATAATTCCACCACGAGGCCATCCGAAGAACGGTATAAATCTTCGTGACGATATATGTGCCGAATGAAACGGACGGACGGTTCACGGACACCAACCCAAACGGCAATGACTACAATTTGACTGGTTGAGCTAACTAGTTGTATAACAGCTCATTTAAATTAGTGTGAAGTTTGTTAACTAAGATGTCTTCAGAAATTTAATGCATCATGAAAACGATCGGCGTTGACGATGGTCGGCAGAACATATCTGCTAATAATTATTTGATTGACAGCTTTGGAAATATTCATTGATCTCCATGTTAAACAATTGTTTTAAATGTTCTCATTGCTTGTTTATCGTCCTCGTTTTAGCCGCTTGGCCATATTGCGACGGCTATAGTTTTATGAGTTGCGGGAAGAACGCACAATGATCACATATCCGTGAGTATTGGAGTTAGAACCAGATCCGACATCGCTGCATGGGCGGCTTATGATGGCATAATGCTACGTACCTATATTAGTATTACTATTATTATATTATATATACGTACATGCTGACTTCATGGTAGTATACATGAGAATTTAGTTTTTTTCATGGACGCCAAAAAAGGAGCCCTCTACGTGCTGCATTCCTCGACATATCGGCCGTTCCACGCAATTTCTAATCCGCAGATTGTCATTCTATTCCACATTTCATCCCATACCGCAGATTGTCATGTCATGTTGTCAGGATTTATCTTGCCGCCCGTTTTGACTCTACGAGATATTGCAAACGTGTAACATATATGCCCCAATTGTCAGTTTGTAATATAAGTATATGGGGAAGTATGCAAGTGCTATGGGTCCTAAATATTATACAAATTGAGCACAGCAAGCTTTAACTTTAAAGGGGTACTTTACGCCATTTTCAATAAGTTCCCGGTGATAACAACGATCTAATATCGATAATACATAGAAAACTAAGTAATTTGAGTCGAAGATGTATACTGTAAACGTTCTGGTTAATAGGTTATCTTAAAATCAAAGTTAATAATTTGATCTAAAATTTAATTATGGCTGGAGTCATAAATTAAATTACGAATTCCCGTGTACAAGACGTAATCAAAATAATTACGGATAGTGGATTGGGCAAAGCGTGGCACACATGATCGTGTAAACAATTATGTTGAGAGTGGGCGTAAACTCAAGCCACTCACTTACTTGTGACAATACAATGACTTAGTGAGTATATGAGACTAGTATGCATATAATATAACATTTATTTGATACATTTGCTGAAAACTGTCCAAATATTACTCGACAACGAAAATTGGTATTTTCGCATTCCGGCTAATATGCCATCTGGACTCAACAGACTGTCAAATAATGGAAATCTGGTTACCTTATTCTACAACTCAGAGAATAAAGAAACCAAAAACAACATTTGTGTATTGTATCCCTTTAACCTGTCCGAATAATATTTTGATACGTTTTATTGTGCAAAGCGATGCTGATCCGATCGCCTAACAATGTTCCAAACTGTATGGAAAATCGCAATTGTTTTGATTTGTTCTTGCAGATTTCCGATCATATCATAACATGTTCTGTATCCCCCGAAAGACACAGCAGATGTTCATCTCCAAACATATAAAGGCATACTTCGTCAAACAAATTGTTCAACGAAGATCATTCGAATTTCGTCATAATGTGACATGCCGGCCATTTGCATTTATACTCATATATCTCGCCATACACTACAAGTTTCTTAAGCGCGTTCCAAATACAAACAACGCACGGGAACTGCAAGTCACAGACTGTGAAATATAACCACGAAATTAGTGACGTTGTGCCCAATTTACAGCTTGGCGTTAGTCGTTTGAACGGGAACCTGTAGTCCGCAACCTGCGTACTATATGTATATTACCACCGGACACAGCGGCACGGGTCGATAGACAACCAGGCGAGGGTCTCAGCAAAGCATTGAATAGTACCGATAATAGACTGACGTACAGGCCACGCTTCCTACGCTCGAAGTCGACGTGATCCTCCAAACAATGTCGTCCCCATATGGACGGCCAGTAAAACTTGCAGCAGGTAGGTTAAACTAAGTCTAAATTGGATCGAGCTGTCAATTCGTACCTTGTATTTTGATTTGGAGAAAATATTGATTTCTGAATAATCGTATGCATAATCTTTTGTTATGCAACACAAACAAAAACTGCACATCCACTTACACGTCATGTTCTAGTTAGAATAAGAATAAGAGTGGGCGATTCATATCTTACTCAGCTTAAAATGGATGTGTGTACACCATGATAAAGAAAATACGGACATGTGTACCAAGAATGTATGCTCTTGACTACTAGCTAAAGGTACGTTCACACAATGGCAAATTTGGACTGCAAACTGCAAACAAATGTCATTAAAGATGGTCATTTAAGGGGGATAAATCCAGCTAAAACTGGCACGAGATTTCCAGCAAAGAATTTTCTATGGATCTATCTGGCAAAATATCTTCATTGTTTAAAGAATCTAGCAATTATTGAGAAACAACAAAAACAATGAATTTTAAAATGGATTGAAAATATTAATTTATTTTTGGTCCCTTTCGTTACCAAGAACTGCCAGAATTAATAATTTCACAAAACTCCAATCACTAAATAGCTTACTGTCTCTATGAGAGGAGGTCTCATTTGTATCATAACGTTGAGTTTTTGAGATTTTTAATTGCATAACATAGCACCATACCCCCATATATTATAATGAAGAATAAAGCAGTCACGAATATTCCAGCCCAATGAAAACAAATGTTGAGCAATCAACTGACACTAGGCCACAGTATTCAGAGATACAAAGGTCAGCTTTAACTTGGTTATGAACCCATGATCCACAACTCATCTCAGCCCAATTTTTCATTGATCAACAGGCATGACATGAAAAGTAAAGAACAAAGAAAATTATTTATGGGTAGTTGCCTTTCTAAATGAAAATAATCATTAAATTTCAAGAACCAAGACTAATTAAGTATCCTCTCATGATATTGAGATATGATATCATGGATATATGAACTGCACTTTTGAAAAAATAGATTTTTCAAACGTGCTTGGTACCTGAAAACACTGAACTTTTTATTTAACACGAGGATATATTATCGAATGGTTCGGTGGTTCTTAAATATTGTGTCACAGTAATCGCTCGTACCAAATTTCACAATGACATTCCTGGCAGATATTGAGAAAATCCATTCTGAAATACCAGGAAATATTGGCAAAACTTGCGTCTGACCCTTAATTAGCTGGCACACATGCAGACTTCACACTAGCTCGAACTCGACATAATCAACAATGAGTAATATAAATGACTAGCACGGTTACCTGGCATGCCCAAGTTAAAGTGGTGTAAAACCCTATGTTGTGGAGATTTGGGTGGGAATGGAGACAATTCTTGCTCAAAGTGTTACACATTCTCATAAATTGTGACATATGCAGTGTATACCCAAGTGGCATCACAAAACGCCATTCTTACGTGGATTACAAGTAGCGGCTCACCCTTTGTGGGTGATTGTCATTTTGTTTATCGCGATTAATTCGTCTCACTAATAATGATGTACTTATTTATTTACAGCTTCGCGTACTTCAGAGGTTATAATTTTTTTAATCGTACAGTCCACCTGGTTGGATTTGACGTTTGTCTGTTAGTTTTTAAATATTGTTGTTGTCATCATAAATACATAAGTTCATAAAAATAAAAGATGACAATTGGGTTTTACATAGATACCAATTTACGATTTTGAGGACAACTGGTTATGATATCTCCATGAATATACAGACATTTTAAAGAAATGACCAGGTGCTCCTCTGTCCACTGTGCTATTATACTGGCTAATTATTTTCAATTTAAAAGAAATGTTGCTATATATCAGCTACATGTGCCCGACATAGAGCAAACTTTTATTTTGTTTATATTAGCCTATGAGTCTGTTCTAAAAAATAAAATTAATCTGCTGTATCGATCAGATGTATCCTTGTCAGAATGTCGATCAATATTGGAGGATCCTGAAAAGTAATGTGCTACTGACTATGTTTACTTTTATCTAAGAATAAACTATATTTGACTGCACACTGTGGCCACTATTTTTGAACAGGCCTTCTATACATTTCCATCTCTCTTGACAATTTGATCTGTTTTCAGGAAAATATCTTGAATGTGAGAGACTCAATTGTGTTATAATGCCTGAGCCATTCTAGCATGCCATCCTCGGACGGTTCAAGGTTCCTCATTTGCAAGAATATATGTATAATGCCTTCTTCTGTGTATCTGTTTTAGTGCTCCCCACAATTTTTCATCCGAACGGCACCAGTTTGGCGTCATCGTGTCATGGAGAACAATGGGTATCAATTTGGTGGAAATTCGGCGCAAGAAAGGGGTTTTTATTACAAATTTTGGTGTCTCTGTCCCCCTACGTTAACACATGACTCGAACGGTTCCATATCATGTAGACGATTATGTATGGAAATCGGTGACAAATATGTTTTATAAGTTTTGCTGCTTCTTCCCCTTTTCTTCCCCTGACACCAACAGCGTCACGTTAGAAAAATTTAACCACCACCATTAGCTTCCTCGTAAAAATGTACCATGTTAGCCCCTTTGGAGCCATCTAGATGGTCCCACGTGAAGTTATGTAACAGACAGAGATTCGCATATATAGGCTTTAACCCACATGATTTGATTCCTGTTGGAGAAGAACGTGTATGAATTTGGTGGCAATTGGCGCGAAACATATTTTTGTCAGTCCCCCCCCTATCCCTGACTCAAGTGGCGCCACTTTTGACATCTTTAAACCACACAATTATATTCATTATAATGATGACTTTATATCAAATTTGTGGAAATCTGCATATAGACAAATTATTATCAAATTCAGTGTCACCATCTCTCACTAAAAACGACATAAATGTTGCACATTTAAACCGTACGATCAGATCCCTCGTATTACACAGAATAATATGTATCAATTTTGTGGAAATCGGCGCTAAAAATTTTTTTTTTCAATTTTGGCGTCCGTCTCCCCTACAATCCTGACTCGAACGGCCACTGTCGACACCTTTAAACCACAAAATTAGACTCCTGATATCATGGAGATGATTATGTGTAAGTTTTGTGGTAATCGGCGACTAAACAAATTATTATCAAATTTAGTGCCCCTATTTCTCGTCCAAAAAGCACCAATTTTGGCGTCTTTAAATTACATGATTAGATTATTGTATCATGGGGAAGAATGTGTATCAATTTGGTGGAAATTGGCGCTAAAGTTGTTTTTGTCAATTTTGGTTACCTCTCCCCTTCAGCGCTCATCCGACTCAAATGACGCCACTTTTGGCAGCTTTAAGTCACACAATTAGACTCCTGACAACATAGAAATGATTGTGTATAAGTTTCGTGGTATTCGGCGACTAAACAAAATCTTATCAAATTTAGGGTGTCCCCCATCTCTGGTCCAATCGGCACCTATTTGGCGGCTTTTAATGACATGATCAGATTCCTTATATCATTACGAAAAATATCAATTTGTTGGAAATCGGAGCTAAAAATATTGTTATCAATGTTGTGCCCGTCTCCTTCCGTACACCCCTGACTAAACCCGCACCACTTCTGACACATTTAAACCACACCATTAGATACCTCATATCATGGAGATGGTTATGCATAAGTTTGGTGGAAATTGGCGACAAAAACTTTTGCTGCCCTCCTACTTTTCTGCCCCTAACAACAACAGCGTCACTTTAGAAAATTCTTAACGGCACCATTATCTTCCTCTTAAAAGTTATCCCTATTATAAATATTTTGTGCCATCTAGATGGTTCCCCGTGAATTTCTATAGAACACAGACAGACAGACGGACATACCATAATAATATTGCTGGTGTCTCTACCGTACATTGTTATGAACGGGGTGGGGAGGGGCATTAATAGCACAGTAAGTTCAATGTTTATCATGTAAACTCAAGTATACATGTGTATGCATCTCCATGATATGAGAAATCACTAAGTATGGTGCAAAGAGTCCGAACGTGATTGTCCTAGTCAGACATAGAGGTCGTGGAGGGGGGTGCCGCAAAATCGCTAACAAACATTCTATATAGGCACTGACGCTGTTTGTGTCATAATGGGGTTTGGGTTAGTTTTTGCCATTGATATATCATATACACAACTGCTCTCGCCAATTCTCATGTATATTTGGTAACTCACATGAAGCATATAAACAATATATTTTAGCCCGGGCGAAGCCTGGTAACCCTATAACAGATTTCAATCAAGACAAATACCTTTACCACCAGTTACACGTGACAGGGAGTGGGTGGCTCCCCTAAGCAATTTGATATTTGGACTTTTCATGCATGACACAACATTCGTCGTTCTGATAATTTGATATTTCAAACAGTACTAAATTTCATATTTGTTGTTTTAGAGAGAAAAACAAACTGTTTGGCCTGAAATGACAATCAGTGTGGAACTTCCAACCATAGGTGTGTTACGTTGAGATTTTCCAATATAGTTAGACATTTTGAGACTCCATATAGAAAATTCCGAAAACTTGTGGTACCAGTTGGAAAATGCCAGCACAAGGCAAAGGAGTACCAATGGCATTTCTCGAAATACTTCTGATTGGTTTAAGTGGGTTAGTGAATTTGAAATTATAAGCCGGACAATCAAAAAGATACATACTTGCCCGATATAAGTAGGCTATCAAACAGCAGCTTCCCTGCGAGGTGGCTGACCGTGCCGAACACATATTCCAACGTACTAAGTGACATTATTTTGACTTGCCTACAAAATGCAAACCCACACCGTGTTCTTAATCTTTTATTAACAGCTCAGCGATATCAGCATTCTTGCAAAACCTCTGTAATAAATTCATCACAACTTACTTGATTTGTCGAAAGCTGGCAGCAATTAATCCATTTTGGCAAGTTTGCTAGACATTTTTGCAGTTTTCGGTGCAAACTTGCCAGTGTGTGAAGTACCCCAATGGCACTGACTCAGTATACCAGTATACCAGAAAAGTAATTTGTCCAGATGCATCCAATTGTTCTCCAAATATGAGTTTGTTATTGGGATCGCCAACACTGCGAGGAATAAGATTCAGCTAATATTGCACCATGTTTAGTGTTGGGTTGCATCCCCTGACGGAATGGCATATGCATGCATTATGTGTAAGCGAGAAAAATATGAACCCTGAAACAAGAATATAAATTGGAAATACAAACTGAAATGAATTTAGTTTTTCTTAATATGTTTTATTGATGAGATGCGGATAAATTTTTATATATTTTGTTCTGCAATTCATAAAAATTGTCATCTAAAGTGTGATTATAATTCCAATTGTTATTCTTCCATTGTACATAACACATGAATTATTTTTTAAATAATGTGATTATAATTATTTTGAGACTGGTTGAACTGGCTTAGGCTGCCTACATACGATCACCATATTAAACTTTGGAGCATGTGTGAGGGTCGTCAATAATACTCTAGTAAAGGTGTGGGTTCACCCCGTCGTGTCTTTAGATGGCAGTTTGTTGTCCGGAGAAGTAATTTACTGCCACTATTCCCATGTTTCTATAACTTTTTGTGCACTCAGTTTGCCCTTAAGAGTAGGATTATCATTCCTTGTGTTACAAGAATAGATTTACTTTTTGAACAAAGGACCATATATGTCAAGCACATTTTTGGATTTTATCAGCTGAGTTTAACCTTGAAATTATATACTGTGGGGTAATCTCTAACGTTAAATCACATTTTATCTTCATTCTATGCTGATGTTGCAGCAGAATTGTTTTTATATGGAACATTCAAAAGATGAATGAAGCAGATATAGTATATAACTCAATTGCTGATATTTTACATTTGAATAACTTTGACTTTCTGTAAAGAACATCTTGGAATATGTTGTACTGGACAGTTTGAAGCCCTGTGTTATCAGTTATTGTGTGTACTCTTTTGTAAACTGTTTGCCAGTTTGTATCACTAACTTACATGCCAATACCTATGTGTTAATTTGATATGTACTTGATTTGTAGTTTTTGTTCCCATGTCCAACAAAAGAGGATGGCATACTTTACATGTCTTGTCGGTGATTTTTAAAGTTTCAATAATATCATATTTTAAATAAGTAATTTTTCTATTTTCTCACATATTTTCCATTGTGGTAGTAATATAATGAGTTTATTAATCTGTGGTAGGCGTTGTTGATGGGAGTATTTAGTTCAAAATTCCTACAAAATTCATCAAGGTCCAGAAAGCCAGATTTATTTTTCATCAAATAACTGACGATATATACACCATGATTTATCCATTGTTTTTACATAAATTGCCTGCGATTGATAATAATAATTTGTTTATAATATAGGATGTGATTTTATTTGTTCGGGCGTTGTGGTGACATACTGGTTTAAAAGGGACCAAGCATTGAACTCTTCCTCTTTGTTCCAATTCCAAATTTTAATTCGTCCAAATGGTTCCAAGTGGCCTTTAATAATTGTTTTCCAACCTGTTACAATGTCAGAATCTAGAATCTTTTTCACCAGGATATTTTTGAGCTTTGTCAAATGATTTCACATGGGAGAATCCAAGGCCTCCTTGTTCAATTATATTAACGACAGCGTTTCTCTTAATTTTGTCAATTATTCCTGACCATAGAAAGTTATTAAATAATATATTTATTTTATCGATAGAATTTCTTCAAGGAGATGGCAAGACAGTCAAGCAATATATGAGAATAGGAATGCTAATGTGTTTACTAATGTTGTCTTGCTGATGGGGCTTAATTTTCTGAAACACAAATCGTTGAGTATGCTCCCAATTTTCTTTAATTTATTGCATGGGGCAGCAGAAAAAGTCCAGACACTGGAAGGGGGTTGATATGTGGTTCGGTGCAAAGTTTTTCCAATCACCATATTTATCAAATATTAATTTGGAGACCTGTGTCACCATTTCTGAGTATGATATACCCATAACAGCGACTAGATAACACTGTATGCATCACCAGGTTGGACACTCGTGATTATATTATACCGGTACATGTAGCCGTGTAGTTATTGAGTTGGCTGGTTTTTATATGATTTCTGTTCAAAGGCACATGTATTAAATAATGTTCCATGTGTGGGCCCGGGTTAGAATAGGCCTACAGCCCCACTGCGAGGGGTAAGAATCGCCTAATGTGGAACCCTGTTTGTCGTGGGGTGCACCCGGCAGGTGTGGTGTAGGTGTCCTGGATGTACTTCGGTGGTCGCATCAAGTGAGACATCGACCTGCTGATACGGCTTAGCTCATGGTCCTCTTTTGTCCTACATCTCTTCAAGACGGGTGGTTGAGTTGACCCGGCTCAATAAATCGGCTAGTCGCGCCTCTCCACAGTGTTTCAGATCAATTTGTGTTATATGTTGTATTGCTCGTCTGATGTTTGAAGTATTGTTTTCTGTTTTTCACGTATGATGTTTATGTTCTCTCATGTCTCTGTTGTATTCGTCCTGATGATTGTTGACTGTTGAATCCTGTATTGTTCACGCCTGTCTCACTGTGGAGAGGTACCGGGACTCTTTGGCACGGCCATAATTCGAAGGTTAGTACACGGCGGCTAGTCCACGGCTGGGCTAGTTGTCGATTTATTTAGCTTTTTGTATGGCAAATCATAAAAAACAACGTATTGCTCGTAAGAATGGTGACTCACCAAGTTCTAATGATGCTGTGGTATTCCCTCAGGACTTGGTTCCTGGATTTGACCCAAATGTGAACAGACCTTCCATCTTGGTCATTGATAAAACGCTACAATGCATTGCTGGGCAAATGAAATCTGTTAAACCAATCAGGACTGGGCCAATACGTGGCTCTATCTTGATTGAGTGTTCAAAGAAAGTTCAATCTGATGCTCTGCTGCAGTTAACATCTATTGCACTGACATCGGTGTTTGTTACACAGAAGTATCTCGCGAGTTCTCAACTCAACTCTGCTACTGTTCAAGGTCTTGTTCATATAGTTCACAATATATTTGGTTATAGATATGAAGCGTAGTTAATTCGATTTCATTAAACATTTCTTGCCGAATTGTGAAATCTGAAGAGTGTTACCATTCACGTCAAACAAATCTAAAATTGTGTGCACTCCTTTCGTTTCCCATTTTTTTTATGTATGCTGTGTCTCCGTTTATGACATTATCCTTATTGTACCACACTGACTGGAATAACACATTTGGATTGAATTCGTTGACCTTTTTGTTAAATTGGTTCCATGTCGATAAGACTTCAATCCAGAATATATATTTTGTATTTTCTTTGAAAGCCGACAAATATATTCTTCATTGCACAATTTCTATGATATTCGTGTTTTAGTTAATTTTTGAAAAAATATCACAGTTATGCTATTTGTAAATAAAATTCTTCGCATCAAAGATACTTTCATTGAATCGATGTGTGCTTCTAAATTGATCATTTTAAGCCCCCCCCCCCCCTTCGAGTAGTCCTGGACTAGTTGCTGGCGTTTAATTTTATCGAGGTTTTTATTTATCCCAGATGAAGTTAAACATCAACGTATTTAGCTTCTTAACGAAATTTTACTAGGATTTTCTACTGATAGGCGGAAATGGTTCAACTGAGATATTATAAATGATTTGACCGCCGTTATTTGCCAATAGGTGTTAACTTTCGTTTTTTCCTCACCGAAATTGTTTCCTCATAAACACTGCTGTTATTTTGTGAAAAATATTTTCCGCATTAAGGTCGAAATTAACACCTAGTAATTTGAAGTTACAAGTAGTCACCAGTCATGGAAAGTTGGAGAGGGTCTGATGTACATTTCTCTGGTTTGATCCAATCCACCCAAGTTTCGTTTTATTGAAGTTTATCTTTAGTCCAGATATGGCAGAAACCCGTTCTAGGAAGATGATGCAATGCATGATGCTGCGATTAGAACCGTCGATCAGAAAATATTTGTCATCGGCATATTGTTTCAGATTTTTTCACTATCACCTACTTTAAGTACTCGTACGTTATTATTTGTTCTTATGTTGGGTGACAGTATCTCCAGACATAGAATAAACAAACGAGGCGATAGAGGGTCACCCTGTCTACAGCTCTTTTTTATATCAATTCTATCTGAGAGATAACTATATTGTTTGATTGACGAGTAAATATCCAGGTAAAGAGTACGAACCTATCTGATGAAAGATGTACCGAAGTTAAATTCTTCTAAAGTGTTTTGTATAAAAGCCCACAACAAGGTTTCAAATGCTCTTTGAAAATCGATTAAAAGCAAACAGCCCGGTTGATTGTTTAACTCTGTAAAATATAATGTGTTCTCCGATAAATCTCCCTTTCATAAATCCTGTTTGATCCCTATTAATCGCCATTTCCAGAAGAGGTTAAATTGTATTCGAAAGGATACCTATACAAATCAAACTCGATCGATGTTACCTGAAATGGCCAATACAATCAATTATGACAGTAAAAATGGTGACACATGTATATAAAGTGTTAGATTGGTGACACACACTTGAACAATTTTGTAATTGCTATACAGCCGTATATATAGCCTTATATGACTGAGACATTGATTAAGTTTATAAGCAGTGAGGTAAATATAGACATTTCTCCATAAAAGCAATGCAGTTCATGTATCTACTCCGCAAGTAAATTACCAACTAATTCAAATATTAAGGACATAAAAACAATTACCAAGACCAAAGTTCAACATAATCTGGCTGCGGGAATGGTGTTTCTTTAGTCGTTATATGGTCTATCGACTGAAACAACCAGTCAAATAAACAAGTCAATTAACTTTTTCTGGTAACATTTATTATGCTAAATATTTCGTAAGTGATGATAGGTGGCTAGTGATTGCTGACAGTTGAGCGTGTTCACATTTGGATAGCGTCCAACATGACCATCCCACCATAAGTAACTACCACCAACCCGCAAAGTAGAACCGATCAGACTCATGCTTCACTTGAAGGACACACAGTTAGAGTTGTTGTCTTGAATCGTCGCTGTAGTCTTCTTGAATCTAATACGTCTCACCAAATGCATAAATGTGTTGACTTCTTGTGATAGTTATTTGTATATCTAACCAGTATGTATGTGTCTACACCAAGTGTGGTTTGTTGGATCAGAAAATATAACTTAGCATAACCATGCCATCTATAGTGGAGACTGTGTCCAACTGTGGTGATACTTGATTCGACAGGTCGCATATCATTATATACATTGACTCTCAAAACCTATCTGGTCTTCTGTGTCTAAAATCAAATCATTTAGTCAGGAATATGCATATTTCACAAAGATCATGGACAGAGGTCCCGATATGAAAACAACAAAAGCTGTTTAGGCATATGCACTAATAAAACAAAATAAGTATTAAAAGCGCATTCGCTCCTAAACCCAAATTCTCATTCCGGTATTTTTTTTTCGATCACCACTTATGGTTAAGTATTGCAGTATACTACCGGAGTGGAGCTAGTCATTTGGTGCCAGCGTTATAATTAGTATGCCCTGTGTTGTAACTAAAATTGATTTAGCTCATCCCAATTTGGGATGCGCCATGGGCGAACAACTCATTCAGAGAAACTGATATCCTAGCCTTTTCCTGTGTATCTTCAAGTTTGTTCTACTATGTCCCGAATTTCTCTGCAAATATTGTTTCTCAACCGCTAGCGATCGGCAGTAATCGCCACAGTGTGGTCTATATTTCACTGAATAGTTCAAATTTGCACAATTCCGTGAACTGAGAGCTAGCATATATTCAATCAACTGTGCGACGCTTTCTCCAGCATATTAGGAATTAACCAGTTGCCAGTATTTTGACCATTCTCTTTTTCGGATCGGATCATTATATGTGGAATATTCACTGAAGATCTACGTCTTCCAACTGTCCCTGAAATCTCATTGTATTCAGGCTCTTGTTCTATGTACATGTATTTCACAAAATATTTAGATTGGTTAATGTGAAACTATGATTCGCCACATCCATTGTAATCATATTGCTCACGGAAATCATATTGTTCTTCGTGCATGAAGAGGATGTTGAATAAATGTGATTCCAGGATCCTATGGTTAACGATACTGGTATACGCTATCTAAACTCACCCATGGTCCCAAGCTGTCACATACTACACATGTGTGAGGGATAATTTATTGTAATAATAGATCCATTACATTGTGCCGGGCCCAATGTATCTTCCTTTGGTGTGGCTGTGATCAAACTGTTTCCCTGATCTACTAGGGCATAACAACATTTTATGTTATACAGCTTTTGAAACTCTGGAAATATCCATTTGATTTAGTCTGAGACTTACTCATATCATTGCACACAAGACACATATGCCAACATTTCCATGCACATAGGGCCCAGCTAAACCACGTCAGTGGTGTGCACCAATCATATTAAATTCATTGAGTGTGTACTCTCCACATAGCTGAGGTCACAGCACTAAATAATTAAGGTTGTGTCTTGAATAAATTAAATTTAACGCAGGAGTCTCTGGTCTTCTACACTATATATCTCATAACAGATGTACATGTAATTATTTCCATGTTCCCATTGTATGTTAATGTGTCCTATTTAAAGTGATTCCATGCATCTATCAGTCACCATATATAAGCGCATTAGGACGAAATATATAATTTTCTATACATGTGTTGCCATTTTGACTGCCATCATCAACCATATTAACCATTTTATACCGTAATGAGATTGCATTTTATAGGCAATACTCCCATTCGCTTAGTTCGTTAAAATATGTTCATCTCACTAAAATATGGCCTGGAACCAAAATTGAGTTTTCGGGGAAATTTCATACCACGTTCTGTAAGATAAATTTTCTTTGAGATTGGAAATGGCCGAGACCAACAAAAAACCACATACTACTGAGCAAATGATCATACCACTAATAATAATAAGAAAACCAGGTCCAATTTGCTACCATTTCAAAACAAAAAGGAACGGATATAGGAGACATTAGTGAAAAAATACTATTTTTCACATTCCGGTCGCCATTTTGGCAGCCATCTTTCTAATGGAGTGCCAATTTTGCCTTAAAACAGTAGTATAATGTAATTGTATCCAAATAGTATATAAATTTGTATACATTGTTGAAATATGTTTTCCAACAAAACAGATCAAACTGACTTAGTTCATATTTTATACGCCATCTTGGATTATAGGAAATGCTCAAGGATGAGAACTCCACACCCACCTAGAAATTGATAAACACTACCCAGAATCATAATCCATAGAGAAAAAACTTTAACAGAGAATTTTTACTTCATCCCTGTTAATAACGCTTCAGTTATTTCATCTAACGCCAATTTACCATCCGCGGCAAATGATTCTCCCGTGTTAAGATGTTTTATATTATTTGAATTTGCGAAGTCAAACCAGTAACTTTCAAAAGTTTCTTTTGAACATAGTTTTTCGCAGTATTTTCGCAATTCCGCTAAAATTTGAAACTGATCCGTTACTTCCGTTTCCAAAAAAAAGTTTCTTTTCGAGAGAGCAAAAGTACTTTGAGGGTCTATCCACCTTCCTCCATAAGGTTTGCTCTAACCCGGATCACCGAACCTCTCAGCTTTTCAATGATAGGTTAGGATAATTTATTTACAATACACACATGAATTATACAATGGCAGAAATACATAATAAAGTAAAGCAGTATATTGTCGGGGGTAGCCTGGCCCTATCGGGCTGTTTTCCTGCTATCCCATAAAGTTCATACTCGTGTAGTTTAGTCGACAGTTCTTCTATTTTTGCAATGTGACAGTGTCGTTTTTATCGTAATTTGTTTGTAAATTTTCTAACCCTTTTTCTACTTTGGCCTGTTCGTTCAATTTGTTGTTTTTTTTCCATCCGCGAATCAAACATAATTATAATCCCTCCTATTTCAACGAGAAGCATTTCGAACAGGAATTGATTGTTGATACTAAAAGATTATCGCCCCTCTAAGTATGCGTGTTTTACTCGGCAATGGTCTAAAACATCGCTTGTTTTCTTTTTAACACCGGCTTTATACATTTCGTCTCCCGATAAAAGTGTTATTCATATTTTGGGTAAAACAACTATTTGATCGACTAGAACGATATGTTCCGAAACTAGAAAGTAATCGAAGCGGAAAATTTGTTCTCTGTTCTTCTGCCACCGCGTGAATCACGTATATTCATTTTTCAAACGACGCCAAACGTCGCTAAAACGTTAGCCCCCCCCCCCCCCATCAGTTCTTCAACGGCTTTTCTAGCTTTTGGACAGTTGTCCTGTGATTAAAATTTGGTATCTTTCGTTTGGTTCAGGACAATGTTCCAGTCTTCGCAGACATGGACAGATTCATTTCCAATGTCAGCTTTTGCCTGTTGTCTACTTTCGAAGAAGGAAGGATCATCTGAATTTGGCCCATACAGGCCAGCTAACGTAAGTCGAAAACCACTAACAGTTATATCCATAACAAGTCCCATCCACTTTCCAACCTTTTCAACTTGTTGCACTATATAACTAAAATCGTTACTTCATTTAAAGAGAAATGCTACACCTCAATATCTAGAATTATAGGAGTTAAATAGATATGTCCATCCCGTTCCACATGAAGATAATCTTCTAAGTCTGACGTAAAATGTGTTTCTTGCAAACATACAACGGAGCTGTTTTGCGTTCGGAGATGATGGATAACCTCGGCACGTTTTCTGCTCTCACCCAAACCTCTAGCATTGAGGGTACTGATTCCTACAATACCCATAGTAATTTTTTATTGATCCATCATGACAGCAACAAAGAAACCATTGCATGCCACCAACCTTAAGTCGAGTAGTTCCGAAAGAATAGAGGAAAATGAAATGGGTAGTTGTTTCATGGGTGTAGGTTATCAGGCGGAACAAGTTGTAGTATACACTGTATATCAATATTTTCCAAAGTTAAACAGAATGAAAAGGCAAGGTATAAAAGCACATGTCTGTGTCTGACAATGGGAAAGCACATGTAGGGTAGAGCACTCGAAATATTTTATGAAATTTCATTTAGCGAAAATTTATTCGGTTATCTCTCTTCTTTGGTTCAACGTATTAACCATACAGTAGCACGCCTTGCTCCGTCTAACACCCATCCTCCAATTTCGCCAGTCAAGCGTAACGAAAAGTGGAAATTATGATCATGTCAGACGGAATGAAACACGACGACACAGTTACGAGATAAATTAAACATATTGCATGTACGCATAGAATTTAGCCATCTGTTAACTCAACAAAGCGATCTCATTTACACAGTACATAAATATACAAATAAAGCAATTATCAAAAAGTGTCTAAATCACATTGATCGGAATGCAAATCCGATCGCTGTCAGAGGGTCAATTTTATTCTGTTTTGTCATACATGTCGTGAACATCCATATCGCTTTCGTTAGAATGCACTGTGCATCAAGATGTTCCACAATAAACAGAATTATAACCATAAGGCAAGGTACAATAAACAACGCGCATGTCTGTATATCAAACAACGGAGAGCCCACTTAGGATAGAGCACTCCAAATACTTTATGAGATTTCATTCAGCTAACATATATTCTGTTATCTCCCTTATTTGGAATAACGCATTAACCAGTCGTAGGTCTCTTTCTATTTAACATATCGTCCTCTAATTCCGCCATCCAAGCATACCGAAAAGTGGAGAGCATGTCAGATGGAATGAAAGGCAACGAAACATTTACATAATAAATTAAACATATTGCATGTACGCACATTTGTAATTTTCACAGAAAAAAATCCGTCCGAATAAATTAGCTCGTACTATATATATATATATATACTGTAGATATAAAGATGTACACATCGTCATGTTTGAAAAATATGGCGTATATAGATAATATGTCAATTTCCTTTGTCGGATATCCATCTATATCAATATATAATTTCATCTGACATGCATCATGATGCTTGCTCATAGTACGTTATGTTATGTAGTTTACTTTCAAAGATGGTCAACGGAATGCAAATCCGATCGCTCTCAGCAGAGTCAGTAGTATTCTGTTTTGTAATACACGTCGTGAACATCCATATCGCTTTCGTTTGTATACACTGGATATCAACATGTTCCAAACTGAAGCAGAACGATAAGGCAAGGTACACACAAGAACGCGCATGTCTGTGTCAAACAACGGAGAGCCCACGTAGGGTCAGCACTCCAAATACTTTATGACATCATTCAGCTAACATATATTCAGTTATCTCCCTTATTTGGTTCAACGCTTTAACCAGTCGCACGCCTCGCACCGTCTAACATACCAGCCTCTAATTTCGCCGGCCAAGCATAAACAAAAGTGGAGATCATGTCAGACGGAATGAAACTCAACGACATGCTGTTGATGTATGTTACTCGTGCTTAAATGTATGTTTTCTGCCATATCTTGCAATGTTGCTGGCTTCTCTGTATTTGTGGCGCATTCATCCATAGTTTTTTTCCCCTTTTCTGATCGGCGTACTCGTTGATACTATGGTAGGACCAGCTTCGTCTGTGGATGAGTCTGGATGGCGATCTCGATTTTTTGGGTTTTCGTCGGCCCATTCGCCGAAGTTCACATTTGGAAGAAACAAACTAGTGTGTTTATTTACCGCGAATATCTGCCACCTGGGGGCGCTGACATAGGTCTAAAACAGCACGTTGTATTATTTGTATCACAAAGTACGCGATATCTCATATATATTTTGAAGACCTCTTTTGTCCGTATGTTTGTCATTTATACAAATCTACGATTCTCGACCGATCAGGACGAAACTTGGTAAGTCTGTGTGGTTTGACCAGGCGCAGACGAGATCTCGGAAACGGGTGGAGCTATCGACTTGAAATTTGCTATGTGAATGTATCTTGCACCGGAGACGAATTTTATCGGGTCGCCGAGCCCGTGCGACGCCAGCTTCGCGCATGCACAGACGAGATATCGGAAACGGGTGGAGCTATCGACTTGAAATTTGCTATGTGAATGTATCGGGCTCATCGGCTAGTCTCATATAGATTTTGAAGTCTCATATATATTTTTGAAGACCTCTGTATGTATGTCTGTATGTCAATTATACAAATCTACGATTTTCGACCGATCGGGACGAAACTTGGTACGTGTGTGTAGTTTGACCAGGCGGTCGTCAACGTCGTATTGGCGAGCGCGTGCGGCGCCCGTGCAGCGCATGCGCAGACGAGATCTCGGAAACGGGTGGAGCTATCGACTTGAAATTTGGTTTTTGAATAGCCCCGACAACGTCGGGCTCATCGGCTAGTCTATTATATATTTTGGGACATCTGTGTGTGTGTTTATGTCTGTCTGTTCGCGATGAAACTTGGTATGTGGGGGTGCTTTCGGCCGGGGAGTGGCATGGGCCTATTAATTTGCCCGTGCGACGTGACCTTGACCTTTCGAGGTCGAACGCCCGAGTATCACGGGATTTCGATGAAAATTAGTGTCTGGGGATACTTTCTTATGGGGATTATCGTAAGCCTATTCGTTTGCCCGTGCGACGTGACCTTGAAATCGGGTCAATTCAAGGTCGAATCGCGAATTTTGATGGGATTCGACGAAATTTTATACGTGGGGTTACTTTTGTCCACTGAGTGTTTTGGACGGGTCAAGTCGTGACCCCGACCTTCAAAATGATCAATTCGAGGTCAAATCGGGTAAAACCGGATGGATTTCGACGGGTACTTTTGTCGTGTACTTTTGTCCGGGCAGTGTTTTGGACGGGTCAAATCGTGACCCCACCTGACCTTGACCTTCAAAATGGACAATTCAAGGTCAAATCGCGAATTTTGATGGGATTTCGACGAAATTTGATACATAGGGTTACATTTGTCCACTTTTGTTTTGGACAGGTCAAATCGTGACCTCGCCGAAAAGCAGAGGGGAAACAGCCCGGACGAAGTCGGGTGGGTCAAATCGTGACCCCACCTCACCTTGACCTTCAAAATAGACAATTCAAGGTTAAATCGCGCAATTCGCCGAAAAGCATAGGGGAAACAGCCCGGACGAAGTCGGGTCCACCTGCTAGTCTCATATATATTTTGAAGACCTCTGTCTGTTTGTCTGTCTGTCTGTCTGTCTGTCTGTCCTTAATACAAATCTACGATTCTCGACCGATCGGGACGAAACTTGGTACGTGTGTGTAGTTTGACCAGGCGGTGGTCGTTGTCGTATTGGCGAGCCCGTGCGACGCCCGTGCAGCGCATGCGCAGACGAGATCTCGGAAACGGGTGGAGCTATCGACTTGAAATTTGCTATGTGAATGTATCTTGCCCCGGATACGAATTTTATCGGGTCGCCGAGCCCGTGCGACGCCAGCTTCGCGCATGCGCAGACGAGATATCGGAAACGGGTGGAGCTATCGACTTGAAATTTGCTATGTGAATGTATCTTGCCCCGGATACGAATTTTATCTGGTCGCCGAGCCCGTGCGACGCCAGCTTCGCGCATGGGCAGACGAGATATCGGAAACGGGTGGAGCTATCGACTTGGAAATTTGGTTTTTGAATAGCCCGGACAACGTCGGGCTCATCGGCTAGTCTCATATATATTTTGAAGACCTCTGTTTGTCTGTCTGTCTGTCTGTATGTCTGTCATTTATACAAATCTACGATTCTCGACCGATCGGGACGAAACTTGGTACGTGTGTGTAGTTTGACCAGGCGGTGGACGTTGTCGTATTGGCGGGCCCGTGCGGCGCCCGCTTCGCGCATGCGCAGACGAGATCTCAGAAACGGGTGGAGCTATCGACTTGAAATTTGCTATGTGAATGTATCTTGCCCCGGATACGAATTTTATCGGGTCGACGAGCCCGTGCGACGCCAGCTTCGCGCATGCGCAGACCAGATCTCGGAAACGGTGGAGCTATCGACTTGAAATTTGGTATTTGAATGTATCTTGCCCCGGATACGAATTTTATCGGATCGCCGAACCCGTGCGACGCCAGCTTCGCGCATGCGCAGACGAGATCTCGGAAACGGGTGGAGCTATCGACTTGAAATTTGGTATGTGAATGTATCTTGCCCCGGATACGAATTGTATCGGGTCGCCGAGCCCGTGCGACGCCAGCTTCGCGCATGCGCAGACCAGATCTCGGAAACGGGTATAGCTATCGACTTGAAATTTGCTTTTTGAATAGCCCGGACAACGTCGGGCTGGGTAGAGCTATCGACTTGAAATTTGGTTTTTAAATAGCCCGGACAACGTCGGGCTCATCGGCTAGTCTCATATATATTTTGAAGACCTCTGTTTGTCTGTCTGTATGTTTGTCTGTATGTCATTTATACAAATCTACGATTCTCGACCGATCGGGACGAAACTTGGTACGTGTGTGTAATTTGACCAGGCGGTCGTCCTTGTCGTATTGGCGAGCCCGTGTGACGCCCGTGCAGCGCATGCGCAGACGAGAACTCGGAAACGGGTGGAGCTATCGACTTGAAATTTGCTATGTGAATGTATCTTGCCACGGATACGAATTTTATCGGGTCGCCGAGCCCGTGCGACGCCAGCTTCGCACATGCGCAGACGAGATCTCGGAAAGCGGGTGGATCTATCGACTTGAAATTTGCTATGTGAATGTATCTTGCCCCGGATACGAATTTAATCGGGTCGCCGAGCACGTGCGACGCCATCTTCGCGCATGCGCAGACCAGATCTCCGAAACGGGTAGAGCTATCGACTTGAAATTTGGTTTTTGGGCTGGGTAGAGCTATCGACTTGAAATTTGGTTTTTGAATAGCCCGGACAACGTCGGGCTCATCGGCTAGTCTCATATATATTTTGAAGACCTCTGTTTGTCTGTCTGTCTGTCTGTATGTCTGTCATTTATACAAATCTACGATTCTCGACCGATCGGGACGAAACTTGGTACGTGTGTGTAGTTTGACCAGGCGGTGGACGTTGTCGTATTGGCGGGCCCGTGCGGCGCCCGCTTCGCGCATGCGCAGACGAGATCTCAGAAACGGGTGGAGCTATCGACTTGAAATTTGCTATGTGAATGTATCTTGCCCCGGATACGAATTTTATCGGGTCGACGAGCCCGTGCGACGCCAGCTTCGCGCATGCGCAGACCAGATCTCGGAAACGGTGGAGCTATCGACTTGAAATTTGGTATTTGAATGTATCTTGCCCCGGATACGAATTTTATCGGATCGCCGAACCCGTGCGACGCCAGCTTCGCGCATGCGCAGACGAGATCTCGGAAACGGGTGGAGCTATCGACTTGAAATTTGGTATGTGAATGTATCTTGCCCCGGATACGAATTGTATCGGGTCGCCGAGCCCGTGCGACGCCAGCTTCGCGCATGCGCAGACCAGATCTCGGAAACGGGTATAGCTATCGACTTGAAATTTGCTTTTTGAATAGCCCGGACAACGTCGGGCTGGGTAGAGCTATCGACTTGAAATTTGGTTTTTAAATAGCCCGGACAACGTCGGGCTCATCGGCTAGTCTCATATATATTTTGAAGACCTCTGTTTGTCTGTCTGTATGTTTGTCTGTATGTCATTTATACAAATCTACGATTCTCGACCGATCGGGACGAAACTTGGTACGTGTGTGTAATTTGACCAGGCGGTCGTCCTTGTCGTATTGGCGAGCCCGTGTGACGCCCGTGCAGCGCATGCGCAGACGAGAACTCGGAAACGGGTGGAGCTATCGACTTGAAATTTGCTATGTGAATGTATCTTGCCACGGATACGAATTTTATCGGGTCGCCGAGCCCGTGCGACGCCAGCTTCGCACATGCGCAGACGAGATCTCGGAAAGCGGGTGGATCTATCGACTTGAAATTTGCTATGTGAATGTATCTTGCCCCGGATACGAATTTTATCGGGTCGCCGAGCACGTGCGACGCCATCTTCGCGCATGCGCAGACCAGATCTCCGAAACGGGTAGAGCTATCGACTTGAAATTTGGTTTTTGGGCTGGGTAGAGCTATCGACTTGAAATTTGGTTTTTGAATAGCCCGGACAACGTCGGGCTCATCGGCTAGTCTCATATATATTTTGAAGACCTCTGTTTGTCTGTTTGTTTGTCTGTATGTAATTTATACAAATCTACGATTGTCGACCGATCGGGACGAAACTTGGTACGTGTGTGTAGTTTGACCAGGCGGTCGTCGTTGTCGTATTGGCGAGCCCGTGCGGCGCCCGCTTCGCGCATGCGCAGACGAGATCTCGGAAACGAGTGGAGCTATCGACTTGAAATTTGCTATATGAATGTATCTTGCCCCGGATACGAATTTTATCGGGTCGCCGAGCCCGTGCGACGCCCGCTTCGCGCATGCGCAGACGAGATCTCGGAAACGGGTAGAGCTATCGACTTGAAATATGCATCGTGAATGTATCTTGCCCCGGATACGAATTTTATCGGGTCGCCGAGCCCGTGCGACGCCAGCTTCGCGCATGCGCAGACCAGATCTCGGAAACGGGTGGAGCTATCGACTTGAAATGTGCTATGTGAATGTATCTTGCCCCGGATACGAATTTTATCTGGTCGCCGAGCCCGTGCGACGCCAGCTTCGCGCATGCACAGACGAGATCTCGGAAACGGGTGGAGCTAGTCTCATATATATTTTGAAGACCTCTGTTTGTCTGTTTGTTTGTCTGTGTGTCATTTATACAAATCTACGATTCTCGACCGATCGGGACGAAACTTGGTACGTGTGTGTAGTTTGATCAGGCGGTCGACGTTGTCGTATTGGTGAGCCCGTGCGGCGCCCGCTTCGCGCATGCGCAGATGAGATCTCGGAAACGGGTGGAGCTATCGACTTGAAATTTGCTATGTGAATGTATCTTGCCCCGGATACTAATTTTATCAGATCTCGGAAACGGGTGGAACGGGTAGAGCTATCGACTTGTAATTTGGTTTTTGAATAGCCCGGACAACGTCGGGCTCATCGGCTAGTCTATTATATACGTTGGAAGTTATGTCTGTATGTATGTGTGTGTATGTATGTATGTGTGTATGTATGTGTGTTATAGACTCGAAAACTGCTCGACCGATCCGACTTTGGTATGTAGGCCTAATTTGATCCGGGGAACAATATGGCGGGTCCAATTTCACGTGCGACCGTGTCCTTGACCTTGACTTTTACCTAGCTCATATACGCTCATATAGGCATGTTACTGAACCTCGACCGATCCGACTCAAATGTGGTATGTAGGCCTACTTTGAACCCGCGCACAATATGACGGGTCCAATTTCACGTGCGACCGTGTCCTTGGCCTTGACCTCGCTCATATACTCTCACATTGGCATGTTTCTGGCAAAGAAATCCCTAAATAGCCCGGACGAACCGACCGTTCCGACTCGTATTTGGTATGTAGCCCTACTTTTATCCCGGGGACAATATGGGCGGGTTCAATTTCACGTGCGACCGTATCCTTGACGTTGACCTCGCTCATATACGCTCATATAGGCATGTTTTTGAACCTCGACCGATCCGACTCAAATGTGGTATGTAGGCCTACTTTGAACCCGCGCACAATATGACGGGTCCAATTTCACGTGCGACTGTGTCCTTGACCTTGACCTCGCTCATATACGCTCATATAGGCATGTTTCTGGATAACCCGGACGAAGGCACATCAGCTAGTATATATTATTTGAGTGATGCATTGTTGTAATATAGCGTTCTGGGAGAGGGGGTACCCATAAGTGAGTCAGCACTTGTCCTCCAATCCCATTGTCTGTATATAAAATGTTTGTGTCATATAAAATATGTTACATAAATTAGACAAATAAATATGTTTAAACTAATAGCGTTCTGTTTTGTGCTTGCATGGACTCCAGTTGCCTTTATAGTCTGTTGTATTCCGGGCTTGCACTATATACGGGCTCAACGCTAGGAAGAGGGTGCAATGCCAGCCAGTTGACTTAAGGTCGGTCGGGGCTCCCCAAGTCTTCATGCGGTAATGCCCGCCATCGAGAGACTGTAGGTAATGTGACCCACTATCACCGTTTATTTTCTCTCATGCACAGAGATATTTGGTGAAATGATTAGAGAAATAAGAAAATATCATAAATCACCCTCGATAAGACAGAATACAAAATGTATCAATATGCTACACTCGTACTACAGGAATCACTGAACTAAATGGTTTCCCATAGGCGACAGTGTTAACGTTTCGGCCAAATTCACTGAATTGAAGCCTGCAGGCCATACCAGTGATGTTTACCCAGCTAGATTGACACCAGTTGATCACGAAAATGCAAGAAAAATCATAGGTCATGTGTTTACTTTTTAAAATAAATCCCCAAGTCTACGACAGGGCTATCTCACAGCCAAATTTGATCTGGAAAAACCCAAGACTACAGCAGCTAGTTAAATAAATTTCCCGCTCACAAAAATCCATTCCCCCATTCATTCACCAGATTACATTATTTAGATATTATGTACAAATAAAATAAACGCGATGTCATCCTTTAATAACGTGTCGCATGTATCAGGTGAAGGTCATTCTTCGGTTACCTTCACCTTTAGCATTCCACGGTGTACTCGCTCCCTGACTCTAGAACACATTTAGCTCCCTGATTCCTATATATATGTATATGTGTGAAACACAGCGTTTCTTATAGTATTTTATCAAAATATAGACCTTACTGAAATCAAAAATGGATTATATCGAGCAGTAGTGGTTTATTTTTCCAATATGAGGCATCCTGAAAATTAATGTCAATCCTCAAAATAAAGCCAAAAAAATTAAGATTTTTTTTTCAATTTTACTAGCTGATGCATCTCGTATAACTGAAGTATGCCCTTATATACCATAATATTACTAAATTGAAGAGGAAATGTTAATATACATTTTGAGAGGGATATCTTGTCCAATTTTAAACACTTTTCATGCACATTTAGCTCCCTGATTCCTATACGGGAGCGAAGCCAGCCAGAGTCTCTATTCGTGCTCAAATTATTTGCTATTATGTCAGGTCTGAAGGCTAATGTAGATAAATAAATGGTAACTAGTTTGGCTGGTAAGATTAAAATATATGATCCAATTGATAACTGCAATATTAAGTTTCAAATACAGACACAGTTCTGGGAATTAAATATAGCACTACCCTGTCAAAAGTATCAGAAATGAATTTCAAAGAACATTTCAAAGACACTATGAAAAATAGAATAGACCAATGGAAACATACAAATTTTACATCTTGGTAGGATAACCATTGTTAAGTATAATCTCATTCCCAATATGATCAATCTTCTCCAATCTCTCCCAAATCCAAATCAACGAAATCAATAGAACCCTTTTCATATTGGTTTGGAATAATAAGCGAGATGGGATAAACCGTGCTTTGCAATAGTTACGATTATGGAGGGCTTAAAATGACACATATATAATATTTCACTGATGCCATTATAATAACATGAATGTGCAGATGTGTTATAAAATCACCCCAACTGTTGAGCATAGCACCCTGTTGTGATTAAAATCATACTCAGACGCTTCAGGTACTGAGTCTGACGAAATCCGCTATTTGTCTCATTACCGTCGCTATGAATAACTTCCACGGGCAGCACATGCAGTATGGCGTCACCGCCCACATTTTTGATTGACATATTGTACTTTCGGTTTCGTTTCCACGAACGACTTTGGTTTTCGCAAAAGATAAACATCGCTTCTTATCTTCTGCGCGTTGCCATCAGTCACGTGCAATGCGTTTATGAATCGACACAAAATGATATTTCTTTTGTTTCGCTTCGAAATCAACATCATATGGCGAACATTAAATAAATTTACGACATCCCGACTTCAAAATTATTCGGTACTAAATGTTGAATTTCTTGATCATATTCAATTATATTGGCCAATTCTGGACTCGTTGTATACGCTTTTCAGGGTTTAATTGGTTGTTGTAAACTCTGAATTTGTAAACACTGCATGTGTGAAATTAGCCATGCGGCGGAAAAGTTCTTTTTAGCTATTGTGCGGGGTTTACTAGAATCGCGCTGGCTGAAGGAATTCCCTTGGTCTTGGGGATTCCATGAGACTATCGCCTGATTGGTTACATCGCTTTTCTGATTATGTTGTGATTGGCTGGCAATTACGTAATATCTACATGTAGTAATGGAACCCTACCCAATTTCGTCAGACTCAGTACCTGAAACGTCTGAGTTTGATTTTAATCAGACCTATATAGCACCCCGAGATATATATCTGACCCTTTGCTAGCAACTTATGGATAAAAATATGTCGATGCTCTTCTTTCTAAAATTGGGAATCCTTTCCGACACGACGTACTAACAGCTTGGGAAGCATGAAGAATATGCCGATTAACAATACACACTTAGCTACTCAAACGTTTTGGAATCATGGTGAACTCCGAGTGAATAAATATACGATGATCACTGGTGTGTGGAAGAAAACATTAGTCATATTTATAAATGATCTTATCACAGAAGACAACAGACTCCACACGCCAGAGAGCTTCTGTGCAAAAACATTGTCCACTTATTTTGTGAATTTTCTGCAGTATAACGACTTATACATGAAGTAACAACATGGCTGGAAAACATACAGTATGAAAATCGATCTTACGCGCTGTGATATCCTTTTTGGTCTTCCCCACCAGCAAAAATGCAGAGTAAAAACACTATTCCTAAACTTACTTAAGTACTACATATACAAAACTAAATTTAACCCAGACACACTGTAAATAAATGGTTTCTTCTTGACACCGATGCGATATATCGCTTGGAGAAGTATGCCACACTATATACAGATAATTTGAACAACTTCCAAATATAATTGGATAATATATATATATATATGTAGCCGTGTCAAAAGACACATGAGTGACCAGAATATGTTCATGTATACAGTGTTAATAAACAATGTTAAAAAACTAAGAAAAACTCGGAACGAACCCAAATTTGAACTTGACCTGTATTTGCATGTTATTAGTCCACAGACATAATTTGAAAGGTATCGGATAATCATAGTTTGAGTTATCACCCGGACAACCACATACTCATCAAAGGCAAAGTTAAAATGAGACATAACTCCGCCAGCAATGGTCGGAGCGGATCCAAATTTGAATCTGATCGGCAATTTCTCATATGAAGGACACATACTAAGTTTCATAAAATTCTACCGAATATAGTACTCAAGTTAACATCCGCGCGGACAACACAATAATCAGGAAATCTAAAAAGGGGCATAACCCCGCCAGAAATGGTCGGACTGAACCCAAATTCGAACTTGACCGGCATTTGCATTGATTAATCCACTTTATAAATTTGAAGGCTATTCGGTAATCATAACTTGAGTTACCATCATCCGCGGACAACAATATAATAAGCAAATTTAAAGTCAATTAGGGGCATAACTCTGCCAGAATTGGTCGGACCAGATACAAATTCGAACTTGAAAGCGACTTTATTATATGAAGACCACATGCACCATTTCATCAAATTATGGCTACTACAATTCATGCTATCGTCCTATCAAGAAATGTGCGGACAGACGGTCACGCAGACGGCTTGACAACCAGACGGGCATCGCTCGTTTCTATAGTGCCCCGAATTTTTTTCCGGTGAGAACAAGCAACCAAACTAGTAAGTATGTATCTGTCTTCATTCCACAACCGTTGGGGTCGTTGGCGTGGGACACATGTATACAATGGAATACCAGCCATTTAATACATGCTGCAGATAAATACAAGTCGGAACTACTTGGAGTTGATATTGTTTCCAAAGAGAGACGACGTACATGTATATAACCAACAATCCGCTTGGGTTATATATGCACACATAATTATCGTTTTTTTTTTCTTCATCAGACTTAAATCACAATAAGACTTAGTGTAGTTATAGTATAAACAGTAGTCACAGTCATGGGTTAAACTTATCCGAAACAAGGATGTGCAATAAATACAGAACACAAATCGCATCATAATCAAGAATATTTTATCGAACTCGTTGCGGACGGCGCATAGTCTCATTTCACTCGAGCTCCGCTTTCGTGAACTTTATCCTTGCGGCGCCCCAACTCATTCGATAAAAGATTCTCTATTAAGATGCGTTTTATGTTTATGTTCACTGTTCACTACCCCCTCTGTACAATTTTAAGACTTCTATTTTATAGCAGGTTTCCTCCGTGACCATACCACGCCGTATCCCGGTGTTCATACTCCATACGTTAACTGAAATACTGAAGAGTTATTAATGATAAAAGTAAAAACGAAGTAAATCTATTTTATCATGTTATAATTTATGATAGTTATTATTATACTTTTATGTTATATCGCACGAACCCACTTCGAATGGCTTTAGTTAAGTGACGTGTTTGTCCTATAGGTGCACATGTAGATATCAGGCGTTATTCGGTGGCTTTATTGTGCAGGAGAATAGCAAAAAACTATGTTTAATCAATTGATCACACTGTCAATATATTGCTTGTGCCAACTCCTCTGAAGTATGCAAACATGAGCCACCATGGATAACCGCCATCAATTGATGAAGTGACAGGCTGCCCAGGAAGATGTGCATTGGAATGCAATGTTTGTCAATTATACAGTTCCATTAATTATAACGCATCTGGATAGTTGCATCTGAGCTAAATGGATGTCCAAATCGCATGCACCAATTCGTTGATGTACTTTGAACCACACAGACGGTACAGTGTATAGTATTGCCATATGTATTTTTACTAAGGAGGATATACACGTGTTTTAGTACTGTGTTCCAAGGTTGTCTTCTCGGTAATTCTTATACGTTCCAGCTATTCAGTGGGAACAGATGACACTGGCCCAACAGAGACAAGTGATGGTAGCGGTAGAATTGAACAACTATTCACCATAGTTTAGTTCAACGGCCTCGGGAATGTGTCTTTTCCACATATCACCAGCAAGGACTATTACGCTATCATGGATATAAACGAGGAAATGTGTCGGGTCGCATCTGTCCAAGATTGTAAGATTTCCTGCCAAATAGAAGGTACTGTTTAATAGAAAATCCTGAGTGGAATGGTATATCCGATCGGCTAGTGGATTAGCTTCCCAATAAAGCGGAGTTTCCGAACATGGATTTCTATTTTCTATCAGCAGCAACCCTATGAGTCCTGAAGCGTAGTGAGTATTGAATCTAGTAAGCAGTGGCTGTGCTTCTTTAAACATACTTTATTTGTAATTAAGCATATTACATGTACAAAAGTGATTGGGGGAAAACTTCCCTAAATGGCCTCTCCGGTTAACAATCATCCCATGCTTACTTTAACAACTTGGCGAAGATCTAGCAGATCTGATTACAACTTGATGTAAACTTAAAGCACTGTGATGTATAGATATATAATGTACCGCCCTTCAACTAATTTATAGCACAATGTGATGTTGGAATACGGTATTTTTTCACAGTGTCGGTCACTACATTTGTTTCGCAACTTGACACGGATAACGTTAAGCTTTATTGGCCGTGCTTAGTACATGTCCGATAAGATCGCCCAAGACTGCATGGTGCAATTAGACGCTTTGACCATAGGAAACACTTCACCCCAATAAACCAAACCAAACAAAATGTGCCATAAGCTATGTTCCGGATATGACCAAAATGAGAGACATATATATTGATGTTAACCCTTTCATGACTGTGCCAGTGCATTCTCTTATATATGCGAGTCTCCCATGTGGAGCCTCGCATATATAAGAGAATGCACTGGCTTACGCTGTCGATGTAAATATTGCTAGCCTAATAGGCCAATGTATTCTCTTATGTATGCGATGCTCCATGTGGAAGCTCCAGTCGGCTAACCCCGGGATTCTTGAAAGGGCGGCCCTTTCCTTAACTCCTATTTGATTTGGAAATAAGCCCATAGTTATTCCGTTTTATGGCGCGGACCACAGTGAAAACACATTTTAACGAACGTACATCTGGCAAATCGTGAGTTGGTTTATTCGCGTTAATTTCCACACATAATGCACTTATAATAAGTCAATACGAGTCGACAATTGCACTAAAATGACTCTCATTTCATTCCGTTATTATAACCCGCTTCGCCATCTGTACTAGAAACAGAACTGTAGACATAAAATCCACTATAACATATAATAGCTCATACATCAGCAAGCATGATTAACCTAATTCCAAGATTACAGCTGAAAAATCCATACCTGCATGTGTAGGTCAACAAATCACGCTCTAAATTGAAATAGCGAATGGACATTTTAAGAAATATTGACAAATTGTGCACCCGTACTTCATATTTCAGCTAATGTATTACTCTTGAAATGATCCAAATAAAAGTTGTGGATTTTGAAATTTGTGGCTGATAATAAATAAATATAAGTGACGCTATAAAGCCACCAATATTTAATGATCTTTCAACTCCGGTCAAAACGCATTGTCATGCTGATATTTTTCACTGAGTTGTGTTTACAAGTAATAATCTCGGTATCCTAGTATAATTATACCTAATCTAAAGGAATCATGCCGAAAAGTCTATAAAATGATCACCGCCAAGAAGAACATGAAGAAATAGATAATACTATACTATATATATAGTATTAATTTTGTTATTAAAAGTTTTCCAATAACGAAATTTCGCGTGTTGAAACCATTGTTATTGAAACAAAACTTTTCAATGTTACAGTGATTTGTCAACAAACACCGCTAATTGCGTAGTAATTTCAAATATTTTAGTATAAATATTATTTTCAGAATATTTTTCAATGCTTTGAATTTTTCCGATGTTTAATGTAAATTTTGTATAGGTCTTGGGTTTCGATCTTATTGGACGTTGGTTGGTTCTGCTAGTGGAACAGTTATGTTTACATATATACCAATGGTTTCGAGATGCGAAATATCGTTATTGGATAGTTATTAATAATGCTATTTTTAAATGTACTTGTTGATGATAGATATTTTACCAACTTTAATAGATCTTATCTTATTTCACATGAACTCATATAACCAAAATCATTCCATATAAAATTACTTAATATTCATCTGACAACCACCATACCCTTCCAACACACTCCCACATAACCCAAACATTCCATGTGAAACTACCTTATTTTGAAACACCTATCGAACCGACCCACCCATGTGAGTGTACTAGTGCACGCGATAAAACGTCAACAATTTTTATTCTGAAGCCCCCATTTACTTGAAACAACCTGAAGTGTTTTAAGTCACCCTCAAGGATGGGCCTTGTCACAAGTCAACCGGAAACGACTCCCAACAGCTTTAAGCTTGTTGTTGAATTCCTTTCATATCATCAATATTAATATTTATCCTGTAATATATAATGACTAATATGGAATCAAAACTGTTTACACCAAGTAGTACAAATCCATTCTCGTTTATTCTACATAAACATAAATATGGAAACGCGGCATTTTTTACACAGGCGAGCGAGCATGCCATGATGTAGATCATGCCATGAATCTCTACTCTGTCTAACGCCCGTTACGCTCGACGGGCGTTAGCCAGAGTAGAGATTCATGGCATGGTCTAGCCATGAGGCGGATGAGCCGGTCAGAGAGGTGTAGGTTCCAATGGTATATATGTGTCATATATATAGTACTAACAATCAATCGTCCTTGTCTGGTGGTCGGGAAGAAACTTGTCATACGGGTTCTATGCTATAAATATATACACAACTTCTCGTATCAAATTTGTAGTTTGACTTATAATATATCGTGGCGTCTTATGAAGTCAGTTCGGCACCGCATAAAAAAGATCACCATGGTTTGCATCTTAACAACAACGGCCTATTATATGTCGAGTAGTATTGGAGTTCGCTTCATATTAAATGCCAAGCGTTTGATTGAGATCAGTTCGTGATTACAAAAGAAGAGACAATTTACGTCGCAATTCAAAATTGATGCATCATGTGACCTATTGCCGCCCGCGTCGAATCAATCTTTGATGGTTTTTAATCAGGTCCCAAAGGTGAATGTTGAGTGACGGTTCGCGTATTGTTCTTTTGTCCCCAACAATTTTAACTAAATTTGTTGATGCATCAAAAGTGCATTGTCGAAGCGGTGACACCAGTGTAACAAGGTGAAGTTGTTATTTTCATGTCTTTGAACGAGAAATTTACGTAAAATGGATAACGGAATGCCCCCAACGGCGGTCTGATATGGTAAGCAGTAACCTAAAACAGCGCTTTACTTGAATATGTATTCGTTATTTTGCTTGGTTTGGGTTTTTTTTTTTGGTGGGGGTGGGGTATCATAATTTCAGTCGCTAAACCATATCACCGCGTTGTCGTTTTTATACATCTAGTGGAAGAAAGACCGCATCGAGGTGTAATTTCCTTGGGAAAACCATCCCACTCCACTCCAAGTAACCGTAGAATATTACCAAAATACATGCACAAGTAAGGTAACCTTCCTTTTGGGTTGATAACAACGGGATTAGAACCAGCTTCGCCATCGATGGGCGGCTTGTTCGGGCCTAATACGTCATGCACCTCACCAACTGAGCCATCCTGTCATTTTTCAGTAGGGATAATATAGGTTTGTTAAAACACAAAACCCCGATAGTCATATTTTATATAGTCTGAAAAAACTGGTAGAAATATATGATAGTTACTTTTATTTGCCCGCACAGAATTAGGGTGACAAACGCTCTTTGTCATTAACATATCAGAAATAGAATGATTGTGGACGTTCGTTTAATTGTTCCAGATTATGATATGCTTGATTGTGTCTTTCCGCTGCAAATAATCAACATAACAATAATTCACGAATGTTTCATTTCGATCCCTGTAACGTACCAGACTGGCGAGTATTAAACTATAGGTATAATGTGCGGTCCGGAACCACCATATGGCTTTAACCGACACGGTTCATTTGAACCTAGAATTTATGCCCACACAAATTTGGAAGGAGGGGTAGGATATGTCGATACGTACAAGGAATGCAGATATACACGCTCCGAAAAAATCGACAAATTTATAGAAATATAATAATTACAATAATAATAATAATAATATTTGTATAGCGCTTATCCCCACTAAGCGGGCCCTAAGCGCTTGACATAAACATAAACAGGAAATATAAATATACACAATATCAAAGTCATTTTCTGAAACGCCGCGCAAGCAAGTAAGTTTTCAATGACTTTTTAAAGTCGTCAAGAGATTGTGACTCTTTTATGTTCAATGGCAGAGGATTCCATGCATTAGCGCATGTTACTTCGAAAGATCGGTAGCCAACCGTGATCAAATTAGCACCAGATGGTGTCAAAAGAAGTTTGTCCTCTGCATGAACGAAGTGATCGGTGTGGGACATACGGAACAAGGATATCACTGAAGTATGCTGGAAGAGCTTTTGAGTCATGGGTTGCTTGATATGCATATGTAACAAGTTTATAAATAATCCTATCTGTCACAGGTAGCCAATGTAATTCTTGCAACATTTCATCTATGTCGTCAGATCTTTTACGACACAGAACTATCCTTGCAGCAGTGTGTTGCAGACGCTGAAGCCTGGTAATTTGGATAGATGGTATACCAGTCAAAAGAGAGTTACAATAGTCAAGTCGACTGAGAATCAGAGATGAAGCTGTTTAAAATAATTTTCGCAAAGCATGTTATACAAACGCTCGTTATGTTTGCCATTCGAGGGATAAACTAGCAAGGACAGCTCATTATTGTTCCATGCTAAAGAAAAGTAGGGAGCCGATATTTCAAAATTATATTACCTGAATAAGTCTTATAATTTGGTATATAATATTTATTATTGAGATCGCATGAGAGTACTGAACGTATTGTAATATTATTATCAGGAGAGGGGCAAGTTGTAAGTTCTTTATCTGACCCGTATGTACATATATTTCTAATTTGTTTAAATCACAGCCATTTTTCAGCCGTTTTCAACTTTTCGCCAGAAGTCAGAAAAACGCTCTTTATTGTTACCATATCAGGAATAGACTACCACGAAACGCTCTTTTCTGTTCCATGTCGCGCAAATTGCTGTTTTGTGTTTGGGACCCAAACACTGTATTCACAGTTATATTTTTCGTTTCTTCAGCGCGTCTTTTAGAAAGGTAGCTAAGATATGTATCTACCTATATCGATACTGAGAAAAATTCAAAAGCGAATAATATGTGTATTTTGGAGCGCAAACAGTCCTGTGGCTTTAACGTGATATGGCAGACCCAATTGGGGGATCGAACGGTAATATAAATATTAAATAAATGTTATGTCCATGCAGATTAACAGCAAACAACTTAAATTTCACGTAGAATTATACATTGTATACACAGCGACTTTTCAGGTGGAATCGTTAAGTTTGTTTATCGGCGAAAACTCGTCCCAAACTTGAGGAGTATTTGTTTACAATTGTGCGTAATTAGTTTTATTAATTATATACGAACGGCGTGACATGTATGAATTCTCGGTAATATTAGTTCAATAATGCATGCTTTTAGTGGCAAAAGTGTCTGCCTGTCCGTCTCAGCTTGATTCACCGAAACAAGTACATAGTATGTCTTTAAAAATATGTGGCTCCTGGGAGGTGGATGGGGCCATATTTAAAATGCCAGCCCAAAATATCACCGGTCATCCTAATGTCATATATTGCCCCTCTTGTGGTAAGTGTGTTTAACTTAGCTTTATCAACTCACACATATTTGTATCTTATATGAGCCCGACATCTCCTAATACCTATCCAATTGTCTTTAAATACATTCCATGAATAATCCACGGACACCACGCAGTCAAACTATAATATAGCCAACGATCTTAATTAGTGAGTTTCTCGGCAGTAGCTGATGACTGTGAATGAGACTACCAACGACCTTGAACTGAAGGTTGTCGATCGAGAAGGTCAAATAAGTGAGCGGGATAATGCTTTGGTGTAGTGCAATAGCAGTGAACGGAATATCTGACAAACTAATATCCAAGTGCCGTACAGTGTTGGGATTTTTGCTGTAGCCTCTATACTCTTGGACAGCTTTTTTATTATCGGATTTCTTTGTATTATCTTTTCCGGTGTAGCAGTCGAGGATTCTTATTTGTGTAACTTTCTCCACGAGGGTGATATATACTGCGGTAGTGTGTTCAATATCAGCGTCGGATATCGTTTCGCTATATTTCTGAGATAAATATAATTAGTTTGTACCTGTATCTGGTTCTGTTAGGAAACATGTTTCTTAATTGACATAAACAAACTTGTCTCAGATCAGTCAGCCTGCGAGATATGACATAACACGTGTTTGAGAGAGCGATTATTATTCCTCGACGGCACGTTATGTTCAGTAACGCGGATATGATCGCGTTCACGTGCATGTTGGTAAGTACAGGAACTTGGTGAGTGCAACGTGTTCTTTGTATGGCGCATTTCTCTGGCAATTAATGTCTCCGGGGCGGTGGCTCAGTTGGCAAGGTGCATGGCGCATTAGCATAATTAGGCCTTTCGCGACATCTGGCGAAGCTAGTTCGAATCCAGGTAACGCGGATTTGGGATCCATGCACACACAGGAATGATATTCCCGGTTCCCGATATTCGCAAATTGCTATCAAAGGGGGATCTACTTTTCGAAGATTTTCGTTCGGCGGAATGCAGATTTTTCAAGAATGCGGATGTCATCGTCCCGTCGATAAAAACACTACTTTTATCAGCAGAAAACAAGTGCAAACTTCTATTTTACTATTTAGTATATATTAGACAAACATTTTCTGCAAAAATCCGTCACTCAAACATGAAAATGTGAACGAAATGCGAGTTTTTCTTTTAAGATTTTCGACGATTTTCGTTCGGCGGAATGCAGATTTTTCAAGAATGCGGATGTCATCGTCCCGTCGATAAAAACACTACTTTTATCAGCAGAAAACAAGTGCAAACTTCTATTTTACTATTTAGTATATATTAGACAAACATTTTCTGCAATAATCCGTCACCCAAACATGAAAATGTAAACGAAATATGACTTTTATTGTTTAGATTATCGTTCCAGAAGTGATAATTTCCCTAATTTCGACGCTTCGTTATTCGAACGCCCACCGTTCAGCATACGCTCAATTTTATCGGGAAAACATCACATTCGTATAGAGTAGATACCAATAAACAAGTTGAGACCATGTTTGTGTCTCTAAACTCTTTCATTTCCGAATAAAATGACTTTTAAATATTCGTTCCGTCCCGTCCCGTCTTTTAGACAAATCGTTCCGTCCCGTTCCGGAAAATCGTCCCGTCCCGTCTTTTAGTAGATCCGTATCAAAGGTTCTGTATATTCTACCTTTAGTGGTGTGATTTTCCGCTGACATTAACCCTCTGCTGGTTATTTACTACACCCGTAAAACTGACAACGCTGCGATATAGCCTAGCGTCTGAAACGACATCAATAAACCCAAAATAAACCAAACAAAACCATAGTCTAAGTCCATGGCATGCAGGCTTCTGTTGGAAGCAATGTTATGTCCATGTATCTGTCATTTGGTGAATTTCAGTGCTATGCTGTCTTTTTGAGTGATGTTCTACTTTTCTAATTGGCTATTATACAGAGATGCTTAAGTTGAGAATAAGTACATGTACTGCAGTTATTTTCCTCAAGTTGCCTTTAGCCATTCTGAACAAATCGAGGAAAGACGATTGTCTGTATAATACATTCTCAAATCGATCGGATTGATATGACTGTCATGTCATCTGTATATTAGGTTATTTGTTTGGATTTCTAAAATCAAAATATGATTACACTAAACACAGCGAAATTGTCAACTCTACAAAACAAAGACATTTGCCTAACGGCATCGGTTTGTCCTACAAACATCATAGCAAACAAGCAGAACACACCATCACCATAGCAAATTACTAGCAAGGGCCAGTTACCGTATCAGGCATTATGTTGTAACGTGAGACAACGTCTAAGATACCCACAATTTCTTTTCGAAATATGCAATTGAGTGATCTCCGTAGGGGGAGGGGACAAAAACTAAAATTTTGTGTTTTTTTATTTTTGGGACCTACCCCTCCAACACAAGTTTTTTTCCAAGGGCAATTGGGACCCCCCCCCCCCCCCCCAAGTTTTTTTTATGAAAAAACGGTGACAATAGTTGGATAAGGCAGACAGAGGGTGTGAAATGTTTTAAATAACCATCCGGATGAAATTTCCAATCAGGTAAGCTTAAATGAAAAGCACCATAAATCTCATAAAAACACTCATTAAAGGTACTCAATCCGATCAGACGGTCTCCATACCATCAAGATACAACAACAACATTTCTACAAAATACGCTTTAGTTATCAGAATCGATTAAACAAAATTATGCTAACCACTGTCAACTATGGTATCAAATTTCCCAAAACTTGTTATTTATCAACATTTTTTTCAAATAGGGCCGTATTATCACTGAAGTATCACGAAATTTGACCATATTACCACTTGATGTTAGAGTTATCCATCTTCATCCGTAATTTTGTCCGAGACCGTCCGTTTGACCACGTGTTTCTGGGCCACATATTATTACACGTCTCGAGAAATAACAAACTTCAAAAATCGATATCTGATCACTCTGAGCTTTGATGGGTGGGTTCCTCGACTCGAATCAAATATTGTGTACCCCCGAAGCCAAAGAACTAGTAATTTAGGAGCATTTGATCGGATTGAGTACCTTTAACTAAACTTGTCAAATAAGGTTCACCATCCATACCCATGGATTATCTGCAGTATATATAGGCGACAAAGATATGTATGCATAGCAGCGTATTCTCTCACGCTGTGACTAGCCCCGACTTGATGACTAAATGGTAGCCCAATCTCTGTATTAATAAACATATATATAATTTTCCATCTGCAGTCTGTTCCATTAACCAATAACATGTAATAAAATGGGAGCTGTACACTAAATCCGGTCATTTATGGGAACATCTCCTTTTATACTCAACATGATATATGCAACAAATGAATGGATTACTGCAAAATACACTCATATGTGTTTAAAATATGTATTTAAATGATAAGCTTGGGGAGGTATAATACGGAAATGTGGTATATTCACGAGGAATTTTTAGACAATATAACTGTTACGAAATGAATTATTTTGAAATGAGTTGTTTTGATACGAACAATAAGAACTATATGTTACTATAGAACCTGTTCCTGCTTTACGTCATTGAATTATGCATGAGACACATTGTGCATATAGCAGGCACGGGCATAGGGACGGTGCATAAGGGCCGTGCTGGTTTGGAGGGGTGGGCAGTGAAGCGCATTACAAGCCCATTTGGCAGAAACAGTAATCCAATAAATATATAGCATGTTATGTTCAATTACTCAGCTTTTCATTGTATCGGTAGGTAAGTAATCGAATGTCCCATCTACCCAATGATGAACATCATACAACAATGCAGGAAATATGTTTATCTTTCAATATTCATTCCATTTAAAGCACCAGACGAATTACACGAGCTGACGTTGGCATCGCAGCGATAATTGAATGACAAAAACAACAGTGAGAACACAACTGATGGAAACTCTTTTATTTGTTCAGTTCAATTATTTCCTAGTAAGAAGCGCGGGACCCACCCCATGATATTGTGTTATGAAAGAGCAATTATTGGGTAAATATTGTAGTATTTTTTGGGGTCCTATATTAACCCCAAGGCATACTATTGGTCTACATGTTCTCACAGTCTCAGTCGTTACGCACAGTACCTTAATTGATCCTGTCGAGCTGCTGTGGGCCGGCCCAAGGATATCTTCATATGTGGTCTGTGGTCCTTCTTTGGTGAGATTCTAGCAACAACTGAACAACAGACTGAGATGAGAGGGCAGGGGTGACATGGGATAATTACTCACCCATTCACACCTCATGGATCATGCCATGATTGTATCATTATCCATTGATCCCCAGTTATGCTGGGTGAAGTCAGGTAAACAATCAAGACTGACCCAGATTGGCGGTGCAGAACTAAGTATGTACCCATGATGTTCTTTAAGGTGGGTTATTACCTTAGGCTGCTTAAGGGGGTGAAATACATGTGTATATTATAATCCAAATTATACCACATTCCTCCCTGTTTTATAAAGGTCCCCCATCCCTGAACTGTCTACGCTATCAAAACCAATTTTCCAAAATTTCAATAAAATGTACATCCATGTTAATAATCTCAAAATCGATATCGCCTGAATCTTCATGTGTGTTGCCTGGGTGAGAACGGAATTATGAGTTAATGATTTGGTAACATTAAGGACATACATGTATAAACTATTTCAGACCGGCATGTCAGCATATGAGCAACCAAGTGATCAATCTTCCAAATAATAAAAAGGGCCGGGTATTTAACTATACAGCCCTAAAAACCCAGCTGTACATGAATTACAACATTAAGCAAGGAACCTCTTCCTAGCGGTTAACATACTCCTCGAGCAGAGGGAAACAATCCCTTCCAGCTGGCTTAATTGGTACAATTAACCTATACTGTGGAGGGACTAGAGGGTTACTCTGGTATTCACTTGAATGTACAGTACATATGTGGGCATCCTACCCTGTTACAAGGGTACTTCTGTTAAATTCCACAAATTAACTTAATGTTTGAATCGTGATTTATATATTTCCTCAACACCATGTGGCCCTAGATTACTGGTATCACACACTGACACCTACAACCTTTCCTCCCCACCAACATTAAAATGTCTCATTTTCCAAAACATCTCACACCAGGTTAACCGGTGATGAGATGCTATTGACTACATCCATCTTAATTGATATAAATGTGATAGCCTGTTCCTCGTTGTACACAATTGAACAGAAATTGTTGAAGAAGGGTGTACCCACATGGCACCCTAAGTTTTGAACAAACTGTTTTCATCACATTCCACCAACGGCGATCCATTGACTGTTATACTGTATGTTATTTTAATTTAGTTTATGCCACATCAAACAGTTGAGTTTTGCCATTGAGTTGATTATATCTGGATCTCAGAATTAAATTACTAGCTATTACCGATTGTTCACCCACTATACTGTACCAGGGTTAAGACCCTATGATTTCCTATTCTAGTCTACCACCTGAGAATGTAATTGATATTACATAGCAGTGACCCTATTCAGAGACCATACCTGACAGTTATGATTGGCAACAGAAAATCAACAGCTCTCTGAGCAATATATTTCAAGAAATACAATATCAAACTTTAAGGGGTGGGATACTGCACAAAACACCCTCAACAAGACTTTACAATAATTTCACCAACCAAGGGACCTCTACTTGATTGTATGTACCAGAGCAGAGGGGAATGAATGTTCCCTCACAGCTCCAACAAGGAAAATCAACTTGCATGGGTACATTTAGATATATTACATACATATTCAAAGGGACTTTGCTCCCTATCTTGCCCCTTTAAGACCACAAGGGAATATTATCCTGCATGCACAGTAACTGTTTTAACTTTGTTTTGTGCAAGGGTTATAAATCCCTATTATTGTGTGGGCCTATACATATAATAATGGGATATTATATAGTGACCAACTGAAATTTATATATAATCTCCTTCCCCACCAAATTTCCCTATTCCAAATTATATATCCAACAAATTTAATGGGTGAGGAGATACCATTCTAAACTGAATCCATTTTTGAACCGAACAAGCTATTTTGTATATATGTGATAGTTTGTTCTTGTATATACAATGAACAATAGCATGTAAGAGAAGGGTGTACCCACATGACACCCTAAAGCTGAAATCTGTTTTCAGAACCTTCCACTGATATATATTCCAATTAATTAGGTGGGGTTTTATGGGTATAATATTAGTTCAGTTGATACTTAATTTGCTCCACGCCAGTGAATTATCCATGTATCATGAATATAAAACAAATAAACATACATATATTTATCAGCAGGTTGGTTTACTATTTCATCAAATTCAAGTTCCACTGGGCCAATTGTCAGAATGCCCAATATTGACTATTCTTATATGACTTCCAATATTTGACTATTATTATATGACTTCCAATATTGACTATTATTATATGACTTCCAATTCTTATCCTGGTTCCACATAAGTCCACTGTTTGCATCAGATAAAGTACAAACTTATACATACTAATAATTTTCAGATCAATATGACAAGTGGACTGAATATCAACCACAGTAAATGTCAGGCATCGTGGATTGGGGCTCTGAAGGGAAATACACACAACATATGCCCTGAACTACATGTACAATTCACCAACTCCTTTACTCTATTAGGGATCAAATTTAATACCAATCTTGATAAAATATTAGATAACTACGACTCAAAGCTATCCGATATTAAGACCCTGATAAAATCATGGGGACATAGGCTATTGACTCCTTTGGGTAGAATCACGGTAATAAAATCTCTTATACTGCCAAAATTAACCCACCTATTTCAGTCTCTTCCCAACCCGACAGCATCATTTTTTTTAAATTTAAAAACGATTCTGTTTAACTTTGTTTGGGGAGGAAAACGAGACAGAGTTAAAAGAACCCAACTCTGCCAAAATTTCGAAGCAGGGGGCCTGAAAATGGTTGATGTCGAAGCTTTCAATTCATCTATGAAGATAACATGGATCCGCCGAATTATACTGAAACGGCCGAAATGGCACCCCCTTGTAGATTTACCTATAGACGAAGATCCCCTCTTTCTTGCATATGGAGGCCAATACTTAAAGCTATATTCTGCCCGCATCCAGAATCCTTTCTGGAGAGATGTCCTTATCGCCTGGTCTGCGCTATTGGTAGCAGAAAAAGAGACCCTACCCTTACTGTCTTCAATTTTATGGAATAATGAACATTTTAAAATAAATGGCTCGACACTAAATATACGGACATGGAGAGAACATGGAATCATTTTCGTTAACGATCTTTTCCAGACTGATGGCACATTTCACACTAGACATTCCCTCTTATCGACATTTAATGTCCGAACAGATTTCATCACCTTGCATGCACTTCTTCGACAAGCAGAAAAAAGTGTCAAAACCCTTAAACAACCTAATAATCCGCTGATGGCACCAATCCTCCCAAGTAATTACATATTGTTATTACGCAATGCGAAAGGTGAGCGCGATTTTTACAACTGTCTAGTGTCGAGAAACAAGAAACTGGACGTGTGCTCGAAATGGGAATCCAAACTAGGCGAGTACAACATTCCATGGGATATTTGCTTCAAGGCTCCATTCCAGTCCACGTCTGACACTAAATTACACTGGCTTCAATTTCGTATAAACTGTAGAATTTTAGCTACCAATAAATTTCTAAAACTGGCCAAGATTAGACAAAACGATCTTTGCAACCGATGTCAAACACAAGAAACGATATGCCACATATTTTGGGAGTGTCCGCATGTTCAATCATCCCTAGACAAGCTTTCCAAATGGACAATATCAAACAATTTCGTCATTCCTTTAACAAAAAAGACAATGACGCTTGGAAACATGAGCAATCGAACGGATAGCATTACAAATTATTTAATTTTGATTATTAAAAACTATATTTACAAAACAAAATTTACAACGGACCAATTGTCTATGAATGCTTTAAAGGTACGGTTGGCCTTGGCCGTGGGTATCCTGTGAAAATATTTCCACCCGTCAAAAACCGCCACAAACAGAAACAACATCAAAATGTAGACAGACTTTGTCCGTATACAAATAAGAAATATCGCATAAACAGTATGTTATTGTCAAATGTTTGACCATTGTTATGTAAACAGAAGCATAAACAGTTACTTTTCTGGTGTTTGTTTATATTATGATGGTAAACATAAAGAGCGTTCTTTGTTGGTGCATTCCTGATATGGAACTAATAAAGAGCGTTTATGCCATTTGTGTGTGATTAGCCAGTAGCATTATGCTGTCTTCTGTAACACAATCAGGCTCTTGTTTAGGTAAAATATAGTAGGTCTTTTGATAACATGCTGTTTACGTGATGGTCATGGTATATATGAACGAAACTGTATGCGTTTTAATGTTTTTCTGTTTACGGTGATTAGAACAAATATGAATATTTTCGACAACTAAGGCCTCACGTGCCTTTAATTGCAGAATTCAACTTTAGGTATAATTGCGAAAAATACAATGCATACTGCAGACTTGAACGTAATATGTTCGATACCAAGTGGCTTCTAATGAAACGAGCACTTGAAAACGAAACCCGATAAGATACAACACTTTAAAGGCCGTTCGGATATATATCTCAATATTATATTGGTAGAATAGAAAGTTGAAATATGGCCAGTCATTGACCGATTATTCATAAACAACGAAATAATTTGTCGACAAATACTAGCCCCCGGCATCGAGGCTGTATCTTCTGTTTTGACATATCCTGATTGTTTCGCAGCGCTGTGTCGTGTATCGTGTCCAATCTCCCATATTTGATATCAACATATTATATGTCCATGTAACATTATATGATGACACCAGGTGCGAATGAAGAGTGTGAGACTGTGCGCTTGTGACTGTGAGATAGTTTCCCCTCTCGCCCTTGAAGTATCGTATGCTAATGTATGTCTGTGATATTCCGTGTATGTTTTGCTATTCAATAAAAAAATTATTTAAAAAAAATATGACAAGTGAAGTTATTTTTCCAGTTTTTGGTCCACCAAAGTAGTTATCAGACCAGTCGACGTAAACATCTCCGTAATAATTATAATATTACGTCGACACGAATTCATGTAAAACCCCATTTCCAGAACAATGGGCTTCCCCCAATATCGTGACGTCATACTGATGTAGCAGACATTCCAAATAAGGAATAATTTATGCGCATCAATCAATTTTAGTAAACAGAGAACAGAAATTAATGCGTGCTTCCGGAATCATGGCGTCGGTACGGACACCTGTCAAATCTATTAAAAAAGGTGAAATTAAATCATGTATGCTTTGCGACTATTCTTTTGAAGGGACTCATGTTACAAAAACTGGAAGATTGGAACATAATATAAATAATAAACATGTTTTAACGGAAGGTTGTATTGGAATGTTACGAGAGGCAGAGATTTACAGAACACTGAATATCGGCATCGGTTATTTCGCCGCCGATCAGAATCATGCCATTTGTCAAAAGTTTTTTTCTTTAATAACGCAGCTGGTCAAAATCAATACGACTATTAAAACTAACTTTAAATCAGTGCCACATGACCGAGTTAAACGACTATTAGTCTAAAATATACTGACTACTTGCTACTGTTAGAATTGATTTTCGTGATAAGTACGTTTTGGACTAGGATAATTTGGGCATTAACATTTAACAATAACATTGTACAGTACCGGTATTTATTTTACTTTTTAGTCACTTGTGAAGTTGTGTCGTGATATTGTTGAATGTTGGTAACACATATTACGAGGATAAATATTTCTTTGAAAATAAATTTTATATGTTACCTAACACGACTTCAAGTTCACCATTTGCAATTTTGTTATCAATGTCCTCTGATTGTCCAATAAATCCAGCGGACACACCCAGTTTCTCCATTCTGCTGACTTGATCCCTCATCAAACTTTTAAGAGGAGCCACAATGATCAAATGCATTCCACTGTATTGTTTGAAATGTTCATCGTTAGACATTTTCCTCAAAATCAATGGTGATATTTGGTGCGGAAGGCTCTTTCCAAAACCAGTCAGCAAAATGCACAAAACATCACACCTGTTTACGAATATTGCCGACAACACTTGAAATTGTCCAGATTTCAACTCTGAAATAACTGTCTCTTTCAAGATAGACGAAACACACTTCAATAACACATCGTTTCGGTCTTTGTCCACTGAAACACCCATTTTCCTATTGTGATGAGATTATTAAAAGCGTCGAAAACGAGTTTTACCGATGAATAAATGTCTTTAAAACAAATATTTTAAACAGGAAGCTTATTTGTCAATGTGTGCGCATGCTCAAATTAAAATATCGCGTCTCTTTGTTCCGCCCAGTATTTAAATTTAGATCAATATACACAGGTGTCTTTATTTTCAATAAAATAAGAGAACATGTACTAGTATGTGCGAAGACCAGTCCCAGGGTGTCGGCACCCTATCCCAATTTCAAACATTATGGGAATTACCAAATCAATTATGATATGTCACATGCAAGCCCGCTGAAACGTTCATGCTTTTAACAGATAATGTTGTGGAATAAGGTCTACCAATAATTACATGTGTACAGTCAAAGAATAACTATTAAACCCTGTGAAACTGGGTGACTTATGTAGGGACCCATATGACCAGGGTGCTGCCCTAGGATTGATGAGTACACTTTGCATGTATGTACACAGGGCTGCCCTACCTTGATACCAGGTAATGATTATGAATTCCTGGGGAATAAATAAATTGGCTTGCCAATCTGAAAGCCCGAAATGGGAAAGGTACATGGAATGCTGAATGTTAGGCTGCACCAATATATAGCGCAGACTACTGTGTACTCCTACCCCAGACTTAATTTGACTATGGCCTAATGGAATTTGTGGTAACCACCCTGCATCCCCATCTGAGAAGCCAAACTGTGCTTCCTTTGCATCTTCTTGGATATCGGTGGTTGCATCAATGTATTCACTTTGTGGGTCCCAATTCAATCTGTTCTGACAGACTGATATATCAATTTGAGTCTGAGGCTTCTCCAACCCTCTCACTTGAGGGTTCTTCAACCCTCTAGAAATGACTTCATGTTTGGTTCCACCCAGGGCTTCTCCATTCAAATTGGAACCTGTATGAGTGAGGTAAATCTCTCAAAAGATTAACATAGTTACCATTTGAGGGACTACATGAAGTTAATCTAATTTGTGTAGGGAAACTTATGGACCCAGGGTGCCCCAACATGGGGTAGGGTCTATGATTAAACCCTGTAACTCCCCCATCCCAATCAGATAACCCAAGGTGACAATCAGAAGAACCCTGGGGTGTCCTGTTCATAGTTAATTGTTGACTAACAACCTCCAACCCAAATGCCATGGGTGCGAGATGGTCATTTAACTTATTGTATTGATATGCGTCAGGGAATTTCAAATTTTCCCTCTTTGCATCTCTCAACACAGTATTTTGGTCTGTACTTTCTTTACTGACCGATCCCACTGAGCTATGCTGGCCCTTTGAGAACGTTTTAACTAGGCTATGATATATGGCTGGGGTTGGAGGAGGCCCTAGTTCACCTGCTCCAACCCGTTTAAGTTTAAATCTGTTTCTTCAACCAAGTTAACCGATTGCAATTTTTTCAGAACCCAACCAGCTCCAGTTAAGTTTTGAGGGAGGTCTGTTTTTATCTTAACTGATGTTCTATTCCCTACAGTGCAGGAGGGATGTTCATGATAATTATATAACTCATTTCTGTAAGACCCATCTCCGAGACGGGTAATTGAAGGGGATCTACCCCTAGAAGGTTTATTTGAATGCTGTAATGAATCAGGGACGTTTTGGTTATAATTGTTTGATTCACGGGTCCGAATCGGCATCTCCAGTTTAGACCTAGTTTAAACTACCAGTTTAAACTGGGTTTTAGTAGTAAAACCAAGTTTTTCTCCATCGCTGGGACGACATAGATTTGGTCGATTGCGTTACCTGTGGGCCACACTTGTCAAATTGCAAGGATAGGAGGCGTGGTCTGTCTGTTTATTATCGCTACTTGTCAATGCATTGTCCGGTCACGCGACCTGTTGTCACTATATAATCTCCTAATCAGGGGAATAACCCGTGCGCTTTGTGTGGCCCGCTCCAAATATCCCCTGTAGACACCCTACCCTCATCCCTGGAGGGTACCACCCTGCTGGGGTGAAAATGGGGTATGGAGCATTTTATTCAATATTCGCAAAAACATGCCTCTGTTGGTCAATATTACGGCATGTGTAGGTGACCCACCCCAAATACCCCATAGAAACACCCCACCCCTCACCCGGGTGTCGGAATGGGGTATGGACCGTTATCGAGAACGGTAAGGATTTCGGCCAATATGACATTGGTGGGCGGCCGCCCTCAAATATAGTCAATAGAAACACCCCCACCCTCATCGCGGGTGGTTCTACCCGAGCGGGTGAAAATGGGGTCCGGTGGGGGTTGGGGTGTTTCTATGGGGGATTTAAGATGTGCCACCCACCGTTCTCGAAAATGGTCCATACCCCATTTCACCCCCTCGGGGTGGTACCCCGGGTGAGGGCGTTTCTAGGGGATAGTTGGAGCTGGCTACCCACACTGCTGACGTCAAATTGACCGAAATCCTTACCGTTCTCGAAAATGGTCCATACGCCATTTTCACCTCCTGTGGTGGTTCCCCCAGCGTTCAGGGTGGGCTGTTTCTATGGGACATTTGAGCTGGCCATCCATCCATGCCGTCAATTGGCCGAAATCCTTACCAGTCTCGAAAATGGTCCATATCCCACGTTCACCCCTCGGGTGGTAACCCCCCGGATGTGAGGGGTGGTGTGTTTCTATGGGTTATTTGGGGCGAGCCAACCACCCATACCATCAAATTGGCCGAAATCCTTACAGTTCTCAAAAATAGTCCATACTCCACCCCTTCAGGGTGGCCGTCACCCTCCCCCGGGTGAAGGCTGTGGTGTCTCTGATGGGTATTTGGGCGGACCACCAACCCATGCGTCAAATTGACCGAAAGAGACCTTTTTGTGAATAAGGAATCAGTTTCAAAAGTCATGTTCGTGTCTAACGTGTCAATCTGATCAGTCCGACCCCGCCATGCTCTCAGCCGCCAAAACGACATCCGAACGAGCGAATTGCAAACAGACATATATAGCAAGAAATCATCCATCACACTGGCACATATTTTGTGAGAATTTATCTCATAAGTACCGACATCGCCTCCCCGAATTCCACTAAGACTCTCCTGCATGTACATTGAGTAACAAACGCCCGCGCATAAACGCCTCCCACAATTCAAAGTAAACACTCCCATATACGCGAAGAAACAACATCAATACTGGGCGGAAAACATCGGCCGAATAATTAAACCCAAAAAACTAGGTTTTAGTAAAACCTGGGGTAGGGTGGTTTAACTTTGATGTTTTTTCAAAGTATATTTAAAGGTATATTTTCGAGACGAGACATATGGTACGTATAAATCATATATACCTAAGCTTATACTGATGATTATATAGCCAATTCACCACTAACAATTAGTAATATTACCATAACTTTATCACGTCAATAAAACCTAGTTTAAATTAAGATCGAATTCCACAAACTGGGTTTAACTACACTAAAACCCAGTTTCACTCCCATAAAACCTAGTTTAACTACAGTAAAACCAAGTTTAAATCATACTTAAACCTAGTTTAAACTGGAGTTAAACCTTGTCTAGAATAACACCTAGTCTAAACCAGAGATGCCGATTCGGACCACGGGGTCCAACAATGTTCTCAAATGTGTTCCCTTTAACCACCGTGAAGTTTGAATTGTGGCGGGACGATATCTGACCAGCTTTATTTACTTCACCATATTCATCCCTCCCCGGTCTATTTTCAATGGACGCAGGTTGCCTGCAATCATTATAAATGAAGTTATTTTCATGCATGTCAGGTCCCAATCGTGATGAAACATTTGAAAGTGGGTCAGTAAATCTAATAACTTCCTTGAAATTCAGGGTAAAAGGGTGGCCATTCACCCTAGTAGATGCTTGTCGGCGATTATTTGTGACAGAACCCAAATCATCACTTGAAGTTGAGATATCCATTTTCACTGAACAGCTACTGGCCCCATGTTTTAGATCAGAATTTATTTCACTGGGATACCTACAGTGTACTGGTTTAAGGGACTGTTCACAGATTCCCTGATTTACCTTTGAGGAAGAATCCCATTTTATACCTTCGGGTTCTAGTTCCAATTCATTAAGTTTTTCATTAAGTACGGAATGATTCCCATAGACCGATGTCTGCCCATGGTCACTGTGAATAACTCTCAATGAAACATCCAAAATGGGATTTGGGCCATAACAAGATATATCTGTGTCATGGACTGAAAGCTGCCTGAATTCAGGAGAAAATGGGACCAAAACCTCACCATCCCTGGGCCTCAACTATGAGGCCCACCTGTCCCAAAAATCTGTTTGTCTCCTATTTCCAAGTCTGACTTCTGGTCGACACTTATGGTGTCGTTATTAAGTGTGTCAAATTGATATGGGCGATTCGATAACTCACTATACACCCACCCCTTGTTAACCGGGTCACTGCACGTGGACTGTGTGTCATAGTGCGATTGATAAAAATCATTGCCCCAGTAATCCGAAGCGAACTTCCCATGTGCTCTGGACCCTATGTAATCTTCCAATTCATTCAATAAGTCCGAGAAATCAATGGAGGGAAAATATCTGATAATCTTGCAGTAACATTTCTTGGTTTCCCAATCCAAACAGTCTCCGAGAATATTAACAATTTCATCATTGTTTGACATTAGCCGCTTGGAAATCACAAAATTTATAAATCTGAAGCGAAACAATGGCCAATTACTACCATCAAACCACACATTCCGAGGAAGGTCCCATTCTCCCTTTCCAAATTCATAAGTTTTACATGGGACTCCATTCTCATGAAAAGATGAATATATATCTTCTCCACCGAGTGGGAATGGGATGCTAGATTCCCCTGTTGGTCGATAAAGTCACCATAATTCCTCCACCTCCCGTCAGAAAATACGAAGGTGTGCATATTCGATGGGGACCACATTATCAATATTGTAACGAAAATTTCTATGGCAACAGGGAAAACAAATCCCTAAGAACAACTCAGGCAACACAAAATCCTGTTTCAGTGAAAAAAATAAAATATTTTGTTTTTCAATGACTCAACACAAATAAATATTAAATATAATCATTAAACGGAAAGAAATTCCATGAATCTTAATATTTATCAATAATACGTAATATTTATCAATATTACTGAAACATGTTTCTCAAATATTAATTGAGACAACAATTGAGAAAAATTTCCTCAATTTCTGTCAAGTGGGTAACACAAAGTCTTAAATCACCCATTTTCCCAACTATTTCGAGAAACTAATCTCAAATAATGTTTATTTCATTAGAAAAATGAAATATGTATAATAAATCGGGACGGATGCGGCCCGATGACAACAGATTTAATGGATTGAAAATCAAGCCATCAAAACAATTATCTGTCACCTAATGGCAGCTAATTTGAATATCAAATTTGACTCAAATTTTAATTGAGAAAAATTTCCTCAATTTCTGAAGAATTCTGACAAATTCAGAAAAAATCATGCGATATGGCAAAACTATTTTTTGTGGAATTTCCCACGCATGTTCGTATGCTTGCAGCGACAATGTAGTATTTTGTGGGGTCCTATATTAACCCCAAGGCATACTATTGGTCTACGTGTTCTCACAGTCTCAGTCGTTACGCACAGTACCTTAATTGATCCTGTCGAGCTGCTGTGGGCCGGCCCAAGAAGATCTTCATCTGTGGTCTGTGGTCCTTCCTTGGTGTGATTCTAGCAACAACTGAACAACAGACTGAGATGAGAGGGCAGGGGTGACATGGGATAATTACTCACCCATTCACACCTCATGGGTCATGCCATGATTGTATCATTATCCATTGATCCCCAGTTATGCTGGGTGAAGTCAGGTAAACAATCAAGACTGACCCAGATTGGCGGTGCAGAGCTAAGTCTGTACCCATGATATTCTTTAAGGTGGATTATTACCTTAGCCTGCTTAAGGGAGTGAAATACATGTGTATATTATAACCCAAATTATACCACAATATTGAGCCCCCTTCTCTTCAGTGATGCTTTATATTGGACCAGATTATAAGTATGTACATTTATTATCATATTAGTAGTTCTATTTTATCTTTAAACATGGATTTGAAGAACAAAATTACAAGCCATTGGAAAAATTAGCTATCGGCGCTCAGAATATATCTGACTTTGTTTTCCTGACCACCCCCCAACCCCGGTGCTCTAAGCCTGTGTGACAATCGCGATTCCTACGTGTTGCGAAGTGGTTCAGTGATAGGTCTGGGGTCAATCCCATAATGAACCCCCTCTTGTGTCGCGTGTTTCGTCATCAGCTGATTTGCGCAGTTAATAAGAAGCTGTCGCCGACTCTTCAGAAGTCTGGCCGATATTCGATGAAATCCTCACGTAACCGATAATTCACACAATCAACTGACATTTATGATCTTAATATTCCCATATGGCAACAGGGGGCTCGCACATGACATTGGCCATACAGTCAATTTACTCATCAGCGAGGACACAAATCAATGTCATGTCTAAGGGTACAAGCGATGAAAACGTGGTGTAATATTCCAGAGTCTAATGATGTGATTTCTAGCGCACGACAGAACGAAATAAAACACAACTCTCACAACCGTTTCACATTGAGGACGTGCATGGCGTAGGAACATTGGTGACCTGGATGATCGGTGTTTCCGTGCGGGGTGCATTCCTCTGCAAATAAGTGCCGCATTAGGGGAATCTTATACCACATGTCCCCTGGTGCGATATCATCACTACAAGTATGTATACTAATATATATAGTATATATACTTGTATTGGTGGTATCGCCCCAGGGGACCTGAGTCTTATACCCTCGCATTGTTTTCATGTATGACGTAATATACGCCGAGTGACATCAACGACTCATTTGTCCTGTCGTGGATATTCCGAGCGAAAGAATTGCTGTGTCTTATATGGCGACATAAAGCCAAGCTGTCACCGATTCATTTGAATAATGAATATGCTTGCTGTACATTGCCGTTTCAGCTTCAGAAATACGACGATTTTTTCTGATTTAATGAAACAATACAATAACCTACGACAGTTTACTGACTTCAATGGTAGTATTTCTAGTCTTAATGGAATACTCAACGGAGTGCCCTAGGGCTCCATACTCGGTCCGACAATTTTCCTCATTTACGTGAATGATATGTCTGCTGCAACTTCATTGAAATTGTTATCATTCGCCGATGACACTACGCTATACACATCCGGCAATAACGGCCATCTTATTGAAAACATCGTGAACAATGAGCTAAAAGATGTCTACAAATGGTGTTGTTGTAACTGCCTATCCATAAATAAAACTAAAAGTAAATATATGCTTCTTCATCCAAAAAACAATGACGACAAATGGAATTTTCTAAAGATATACATAAACGACGTAGAACTCAAGCGTGTTGGAAACAAAAGTGATGAAACATCCCTAAAATTTCTCGGAATTACAATCGATGAAAACCTCACGTTTAAAGACCATACCTCGGCGGTATGTTCTAAAATGGCAAGAGCCCTATATGGTATGAACAAGGTGAGGAAATTTTTCCCAGGAGATGCCCTTCGAACGCTATATTATGCCTTAATTCAAAGCCGTCTTGTCTATGGAATTCAAATTTGGGGGCACTCAGTATCATCCAATAAGGCCTTCCTACTACAAAAGAGAGCTATCAGAACAATAAGCTATGCCAAATACAACAGCCACACTGAACCCTTATTCAAAAACAGAAATATTTTGAAATTCAGAGATTTGCATGCCTGTCATGTTAGTCTGTTTATGTATGATTGGACACATTTTAACCTACCGGCATCATTTCTAACAGCATTTGACAACAAGATATCAATCACCAGACAATCTGGATGCATTAGGGAAATTAAATCACGAACGAAATTCTCAGAGGTTTTACCTAAACATTCATTCCCAAGATTATGGAATGAAACTGACAAAAAACTAAAATCAATTGAAAGCCGACAAAACTTTAAATATCAAATGAAGGTCAATGTTATCAATGCCTATGATGCAAACTTTAAATGTAAAAACAAAACTTGCAGAGAATGTTTTCCTCCCAAAAGCTCATAATTAAACTACATATACTTAACTCCCGAGTAACAAGCCAGCCCCCTCCCCGGTCGTGAGTGCTGATTACCCTGAAAACTCGACCTTATTGGACCCTGCTAACACGATTTAAATATCACATACGCATTATCATTGTTACTTAAGCAGGGTCCAACTTACTATTAGAAAGTGTTCTTTAAATTGCCGTGCACGCGCATACATAGCCATAACTATACGGTACAATGTACTTAATACAATATTTTGATATTATAAATTACAGTATTTTCTTATTAGCACATCAACTTGAGATTATGCCATTGATATATTAGTTATTATATTTGACAACGGGGGTGACAGGAAGACAGCCAATCCTGGTTATGCCACTCCCACACAATAATTACACTTGATTTTTGATATATTATTGTTCATTTGTTGTAAACTAATTATTGTGTGAATAAAACATCTACATCTATCCTTGAGTTAACACAAATTAATCCCCTCCTTTTTCCCGCGCGATGGCATTATTCGCTGATATGAGCAGTTCATAAGAAGCGGTCGATTCATTAAAGAATCTTCATCGCGTGTGGTTGACATTAGATGAAATAATCGTGTAACCAACAGTTCACACAGTCAACTGACAAACCTAATATTTTCATATGGGAGATTGGGTCTCACAGACGGCAGTATTGTCTTGCGACGGTCGTCGTACTGTCAATTAACTCAGAGACACAATTCAACAGGCACGTCTAAAAAGAGTATACAAGCGATGACAACGTTTGGTAATATTCCGAGTATATAATGATGTGATTTATAGTGCTCGACAGAACGCGACTATACAATACAATTATAAAATCTAACTTAGGTGGAGTATGGCGTATATAGGGATATGTGACCTGCATGGCTGATCAGTGTTCCATCGCCGGATGCACCCGTCAGCAAATAGAGTCACACAGTTGAGAAACTTACCCTCGCAATGGAGCGGCGGGCCTACATTCTACCTGGGCTCACATGGGGAGAAACCATTGTTTAATTGTTTTCCGCACGACTCAATATACCCAGAGTGAAATAATCGACTCATTTGTCCTGTCATTCATCTCCCGAGCGAATGCATTGCTGTGTCATGTATGGCGACATGAAATCAGCTATATATGGCCCGAGTCTTCTGAATGATTGCTGGTATATATTGTATTTTCATCTTCAGAATTACATTGACACTTTGTGGTAGAAGGAAGCCATTCAAATACGCGTATATTCTCGGATCCATTCCCAAAATGAAACCATCCTTTTGTCCCGTGTTGCGACATTAGCCACCCATCGACGCAGTTAATTTCGGCAAATTTGGCCGTTTACTTCATGTCTGTTTTTCATCTGACGTGTGTGTCGGATAAATGATGTGGAGGATTTATGTAAATGTTAGCCCAAACTACATTTCCAAGTAACGATGGTTTTGTTGTTTATTTTGAGGAATAATACCGCGTCAGATGAATTCAGCCCAAATATGTTAACAGTTGTCGTGTAAAACATTCGGCAGTAGGTTAGCGTTATTTAGTATTTGTGGATGTCCTTTAACATGGGGAAAATAGACTACTGCGCTTGAACGAGCATGTGAATTTGTCGTTTTTAATGTATAGCAACTTGATAATCAATAACAGAGGCATTCTGTGTCAAATATGGTCGCTCTATTTACGGTATTAATTGCGGAACTTTCTAAAGTAAACTACGCGTAAACGGATACATACGGTAAATTATAGAAGGTGCCCTAATCGGCCTAATCTCCCCAGGGTCAACTCGCCCCAGTCGACGTGTGTCAATTCGGTACCTACTATAACATGTACCCGAGGCTGACCGGTTCGGAATAAAAGATGTATACTTGTGTTATATAGCGTTTGGTCCGTTGCTTCTCAATGAATATTATTGAAATTTGGTGTATATGTCCGGGCTGGGACATGGAATCCAACAACGTTTGAATTGTTTTTAAATTTACAAATGTGTTGATTTTATTCATTTTTGTTTTCGTTCTGAAAACACAATATAAAGTGTATATACTATAATAACGAACACGAGACATACATAATTTATAAACTGTTAACAAAAGATATCAAATTCAATACATGACAAAGATGACTCAGTGGAGTTTATACAGTGAACATAAAAACATTGAGGTAAGAATCTTTTTAAGGAATGCAACTTTATTTAATGATAATAAACACATAAATTAAAATAACAAACATGAGACATACATGATTTATAAACTGTTAACAAAAGATATCAAACTCAATACATGACAAAGATTACTCATGATCAGTGAAGTTTATAAAGTGAACATAAAAATATTAAGGTAAGAATCTTTTTAAGCATTACTAAACCGTTTAGCACAGACCACAGTCCACTTCACTCATCCGATCATCACCAAACTTCATATTTATCTTGATATTGATCTATCAGATGAGAGCTATCAAATATTTTTTTAATTTCATAGGAAAAAATGGTCGCCAGCGGCCATATTGCATTTACGTAAATATGTTATCGCGTCATGTCGATATCTAGTATTACTTAGAAATTTCACCTTTCCAGATTCATAATTGCTCCATTGACTGTAACAGATGAAATTTTCCCCCTCTTCGGATAGAGTGTCACTGAAACTTTATTTTGTCAGACTGTCTCTATAATCACTGATTATATATGGCAATAATCTGTAATAAGATGTAGCACTATTTTATTTTATATTTACATGCAGTGCTGTTTTTATACAACAATTCTAATCCCCCTAGATCATCATGTGATCGACCATACATCGCGCGAGGACCTGGTTGAATTAAGGGGGGGGGGTTATGGATCACTGCTGTCCTCAAGCTAGATTATACTTATGACATTTAATGGCATGTTCCTAACGTGGAGGGTTAGATATGCTTGAGAAACCACCACTCTTTAATTCACACCAAGTTCTCAGCTGTCATGTTCGGATATTAGAACCCATAGCCATGATATATGGTTTATTTTGTGTATACTAGTAATATAGTTATTTTCAGTGCCTTTATATACCAGTACTGTGTATAACAATGCATATAAATTAATCCATGTATACATGTATATTGATTCAACGGATTCAGTGGTTTTGTTTTGTTTTGTTTATTGGAGAACTTTTTCTCATGTGGATATTTTGGGTCACCGCTAGATGTGAGCCATATTTTGTTCTCAAACTGTCCTTGTGAAGACATCACTGCCAGCGGTGATCTTCAATTTTACTATTTTTATGGCTAAATAATTTGGTTGCTCCTACAGACGACACCCCTTGTCAGATCTTCACCAGATTCCACAATGATCTTCTGGATAACCAGTGTGAGAGTAATCTAATTTTCCCGAATTTCGTTAAAAAACATTACCACAGGCAGCACTTTGGTATCTTACTCCTTGATCCTCTTTTGCATGACTGAATTGTTTAGCAACTATACAGACACATCCCTCATCTGATAGTCACCAAACTTCAAATTGATCTTCGGGCTGACAACTAGATGGGAGCTATCGAATGCTTTGAATTTTTTTGGAAAACATTGTCGCCAGCAGTCATTTTCTATTTTGGTTTTTATATACATGTATATCTCTTCATGCGGATAGCCAGTATTACGTATGTACTTCAATTTTCCGCATTCCTGTCATCATTTGAAATATAAAAAATTACCTGATACATGCACCCTTCAATATTTGTTTCGTCGTATCTATTTTAATGACCCGTATGGTAATATTGATACAGATATATTTGTCAAACATTTCTTTGTACAATATACAGGTATTTAGTTTGTAACTAAATCTATAAATATATAATAGTAGCTGGTGGACCCTACTTCGTCCGGGATGTTCCCCTCTGATTTTCGGAGAATTGCGCAATTAACCTTGAATTGACCATTTTAAAGGTGAACGGCATGTCGGGTCACGATTTGACCCGTCCAAAACACTCCCGGACAATAGTCACGACAAAAGTACCCGTCGAAATCCGCCCGGCTTCACCCGATTTGACCTTGAATTGACAATTTTGAATGTCAAGATCAGGTCAGGGTCATGATTTGACCCACCCGAAACACTCCTGGGACAAAAGTAACAGTAGGTATTATATTTCGTTGAAATACTTCCGTTTTACCAGATTTGACCTTGAATTGATCTTTTTGAATGTCAAAGTCAGGTCGGGATCAAGATTTGACCCGTCCAAAATACTCCCTGGAAACAATTTCCCCTAGGTATCAAATTTCGTCAAATCTGTCCGGCAGTTTTCCCGACCATAGCTTACAGACAAACAGACAGACAAATGTCCAAAAATATATATTGAACTAGCTGATGTACTCGACTTCGTTCGGGCTAGTTAGGGATTTTTTTTGTGATCGCCTCCATCTGGACAGTACCCAGTATATACAGCGTCTGGTCAAACTATTGTTCAATTGGTCCAGAAACATGCCTATATCAGCACGTTCGAGAACATGGTCCCACGTGAAATTGGACCCGTCCATATTGCTCCCGGGATCGAAGTAGTCCTACACACAATTTTTTAGTCGGATCGGTCAGGGTCCAGAAACATATCTATGAGCGAGGTCAAGTTGACACGTTAAATACCAAATTCGAGCAGTGTTAGAGTCTATAACACATACACACATGCATTCATGCATACACACATACATACAGACAGGTGTTCCAAAATGTATAATCGATAGCTACGACAATTCTATGGTAGATAGTTCACGGCCGACCTGATGCATGCATCTTAGTTTTCTTGTATAAGAAGCTGTCGATGGTACATGCACCTTATGTATACCAATTTCCACCATCATCTGCCTGGCATTACACGATATTGTCGCGTAACGGATAACTCTCACCAACAACTGACATTCACATGGGAGCTTGTGTCTCACATGTGACAGTATTGTCTAGCAATCGCATTGCAGCCAATTTACTCCCAACAGTTCACACTCTCAACTGACCCTAATGTGTTCATTTAGGAACATGGCGCTCACAATATAACGTCTCGCGTGAAACCCTTACTGCATAACCTAATCCAAATGAACGAAACTCTTCCTTTGTTCTGTATGACATATGCCAAGTAAAACTATTGAAACCGTTTTTCTGCATGTCATAATGGAAATTAACCGCTCATTTATGGCATATATCGAGTAAAACCCGTTCGTCTCCCTACATATCTCGATTGGAACCATTACCGATTCAGGTATGCAGGGACGTGACCAGAGGGTCTCCGTTTGGGGGGGGGGGTGCCACAATTTCCAACAATTGCACCCCTCATTGAACCAGACCAAATTCACTTGTTCACGAATTATCATGTGCTATCCCCTCCCCATCCCCACCCTCGGTCAAACTTTTCAAATCTTGGAAAATTTCCAACTTAAGGCCATTTCATATAAAAAGTTTGACCAAAAGAAGAAAATATTCTTATGTAGGTCTAAAAACAGCATTTGTCCCTCTAAGATTCCTTGCAATTACTGGGAGCCATTCGCAAAATGATCCCGGTCCTTTGTCCCGTTTGCCGGCATTATCAGCTGATCTGTGTAGTTAATAAGAAGCTGTCACCAATTCCTCGCAAGTTCCCCCTTGTGGTGGCCAACATTAGACGGGGTCGTCGAGTAACCGATCATTCACACAATCAGCTGATAATCACGACCCTAATGTTCTCATGTGGGAATATGGGCTCACAAATGACGGTATTGTCTTGCGCGACTGTCGCCGTGCAGTCAATTTACTCCGAGAGTTTCAACAGGGATCGACGTCTAAGGTTACAAGCGAGGACAACGATTGGTTATATTATATAGGGTCTAATGATGTGATTTTGAACTCACGACGGAGCGTATAGGCGATTATAATATGCACCCATATACGGAATCTAACGCACAAACGGGAGTGGTGTTTTCCTGAAATATCACTCATATTTAACCCGGTATATGATTAAATACGATTGGTCGTTTGTGGATATCCTCTATATACTTCACTCTGCCCCGTATACTCTTTAAATGATCGAAATGATACGACATTGCAGCAAAACGATATCTATATATATTCCCCGTCAGATTATTATGTTTGAGCTCCGATGAGTCTAAACAATTGGCCGATATAATCGGGGGTGGGGGGTATAGGAAACATTGCCATGATATAAAAGGTGTAAAGGGCCGATACCTACATGTATATTTCATTTCAACTTGCTGTATGTGAATCATGTTTATATGCCAGAGTTACGCTCCTGACGACTACACTCTTCGTGGTTATTTATTTTCTATTCACAACTTCTTAAATACTATATTTCTGACTTGGTCGTTGAAAACATATCACAAAAAGACGTTAGAAAAATTGGGTCCCGGATTTCCTTCAGTGTATATCAATAAAGAGCGTTCCCTGTTAGACTATTTCTGGTATACAATTGTAAAAATAAAGAGTGTCTATTTCACTTGTGCGTGAAAATATGAGAACTGCGAAATGTTCCATGAATTTGGCATGTTTTTTTCAGATGACATGTATAACGCATATGGAGTGCATGTAGATCGATATTTTGTGTATATACCTATGTTATCCTCTCTCCTTCCAAGTTACGAGGCCGCACTTTGGATGTTCAAATGATCCACGTCCGTTTAAATGTGCACTATTTCTGCAGTTAAAACTTATATTTACTACATTAAATACTCGTTGGCAAGACTGTATATATAGTTCCATTATAAAATGTTCAGAGAATAAGTTAAACAAACGGCCATATAAGTTAATTTATCTGACGATTTCAAGCCAATGAATATGAATACCTCTGCAAGGCATGGCATATTATCTGTCGACGTATATCATGAACAACCCTCCAGTTGTAATCTTTTATAACTGGATGGGACTCTGCCATGCGAGAATCCATTCAGTAAAGAAATGATTCATCACAAAGATAAGCCTGCGCTGAGCAAACTTTTCGTCAATTTCCCCCCAGCTGTCACGAGCGTTGTGTTATGTTCGAACACTTATCAGTTAAACGGGACAACGAAAAATAGACTTTGTTAGGAATTTCGAATCGATTTCCATTAACGCATTAGCTCTTACAAGCTATCATACCCGAGTACATATACATATCCAATTTGTTGCCATGAAGATCAGTTACATGAAACAACAAAATCTATACAGATGAAAACGTACTTGGAACGTCTAATTGAGTTTCATTAGCTATATCCCGATACAGGTATGACATCTGCCAACAATTTGCCCACATTCCATTTTATGACAATACTATTTCGACAGTTTTTAACCCTTTTGTGACCATAACGGTCGAAGACGCGGTCTTGTTGCAAACTCCAGGCAGAGTTATCTCCCATCGCTCCGCTGAGATACCACTGCCACAAGGACATTTGGTAAGGATTTCTGACATGATCATATAGTCCGGGAGCTAATAGGGGTACCCTTGTACCCCCCCCCCTGGGACTTAACTTCACCCCACTCATTTTGTTCCTTATTATGTCCTTCAACTTTTAAGCAATGTTAACAAGAAAAAAAAGTGGCCGTGTAGACTCCAGACAAGATGGCGTCCATCATGGCCGCCGTTTTTCAGCCCAGACCCTAAGTCAGTTTTATGCAAATTATAGCGGGAAAATCTTGTAAAATGTATACAAATGTATATATTTTCGTGAAGCTGAGACATAATGACACATTTTTGAGCCAAAATTGAAACTCACCATCCAAGATGGCCGCCAAAATGGCCACCGGAAGTTGAAAATATAACATTTTTTCACAAATGTCTTCTAGATCAATTCATGCTGTTTGGAACTGGTTGAGTAATGCAACTTTATTTTGTGTTTTGTATATTAACTGATTATTGGAGCAACGAAATATGCAATTATTGGGGTCCTAACCCCTTCCGATCCCTCAAAAATTCGATTTTACAGAATGCGGTATCAAATTTCACAAAAAATCACAATTGGGATTCTAGTCATATTTCAACAAGAAATGAACAGAACTTTGTAATGTAAGTGAGGCATATCATTAACTATTAATGTTCCAAATCACTGGGACCAAAATTCTTACTTTGGCTCAAAATGGCTGCCAATATGGCCGCCAAAATATGGAAAATGGTAAATATTACACCAGCGTGTCCTGCAATTGCTTACAAGTTGTGGTTGATGTATACAATTGGCTAATCTGTATTCTATACATTGCATACTAACATGTCTAATGCACCATGGATCATTTTTACTATTGTCACCACTGACATCACCAGAAATATGGGATTTTTCTCTCACAAATTTGACAAAAATATTGGCAAAAATTCACTTTTCAGGTTTCGACCATTTGTTCAAGTAAACTGCAACTATCTTTGGTATCAAAGGTGTTTATTGTTTTGGTCTATCTTAAGTGTGTCACACTGTGATGTTTAAAGACTGAAATGCTCAAGATGGCTTCCAAAATGGCAACCAAATTTGTAAAAAGTTAAAAGTTAACATATCCCGAACATTATTCTCTGCGTTATACGAAAAAGATAGCAAATTGTGACTCACTTGGTTATTTTACGTATTAGTTAATTAACTGACAAATACGTTCTATTATATTTGTTCCAGTTCCGTATGGGGCATGACAAATTCATTTTAAAGTTTCAGTATGGAATTTTGCAGAGAACCTCTTTTGTGATTCTGGCCATATTATTGAAAGGAAATGAGCAGAACTTTGAGACGGAACTGAGATTAATATGTTTACCTGGATTGACTCTATGGTCATGTGTATGGCGAATAGGTATACATGTAGCGGCTGTATGGTCCATGGTGAGGTGAATATGTATACAATGAGTGACTGTATGATCGTGAATGTAGTGAATATGTATAAATAGAGTGACTTTTTGTCATGCGTCGGGTGTAGGTGTATACCTGGTGTTCATGCATGGTGACTCGTGGCTGTATCGTTATTTGTGGTATGTACGGATATAACCTAGTATGGCTGTATGATCAGGTGTACGTGTATAAAGTGGGTTACTATGTTGTCATTTGTGTGGTGTTTATGTACATATGGAGTGACTTGGGTAATGGGTGGGTTATATCTTGGTGGTAATGGGTGGGTTGTATCTTGGGTGGCTATCGCTTTCTACAATAACTCAAGGGTATGTTAATCAATAAAGAGGTCATGTCAGAGTGTTCTCCATCTTGATGATGTTTATGTAGATGGGGGTGTTAAGCGTGGAAAGCGGTAGCCACCCATTAGCACACAGTCATTACATATATACATAAACACCACAGACATAACAATATAGTGACCCAATGTATACATGTACACCTGATCCATGACCACTCCTAAACATGACCCATAACCATATAGTCACTCCCTGTATACCCATTCATCTCACCATTGGCCATAAGGTCACCCCCTGTATACCTATTCTCCAAACGCATGGTCAAATAGACAATCAATATCTACATCAACACCACAACAATGGCCATAAAGTCATTCCGGTATACATATGCACCTCAGCAATGGCCATATAGCCACTCGATTCATACCCTCACCCATGTCACCTGGTATACTCCTTCATCTGACCTATGGCCATATAGTCACCCCGTGTGTACCTATTCAAAACATTCATACATGATCATGGTCAATCCGTGTATACATATTCGCCTCAACATTGGCCATGTCACTCCTTGTATCCCTATTTGTCACACCATAGCCGAATAGCCACTCAATATATACTAATAGACCCCATCCATGTCACTATAGTCACCCCATGTATGCATGTGCACCTCATCCATGGCCATATAGCCACTCGCTATATACACATATCCCTCGCTCATGACAATAAAGCAACACGTGTTATACTGGTATAACCTACACATGACCATACCGCCACGAGTCACCAAACGGGAGCACCAGGTATACTCATACGCCTGACACATGCCATTTAGTCACCCCCTGTATAGATGTTCATTACATTTGTGACCATACAGTCACTACTGTCTTGTATACCTACATGTTCTCATCTCACTATTAACCATATATACAGTTACTACTTGTATACCTATTTGACACACATAGTCATATAACCACTCGATATACATATGCAGCTCACCCTAGACTATAGATTTACTCCAGGTATACATGTAAACCTCAATAATGGCCATTCAGCCCTTCCAGATATACAACAAAACCGCACACACGACCACTCAAATACTCCATACTTGCATATACACCTCACACATGACAATTCAGCAATTCACTGCATAATCATACACGCCATCCATGATAATACAGCTAAGTCGTATACACCCACAAATGATAATACATCCACGAGATATATAAATATACATCCCACCATTACCACACGGACACTCCCTATATAACCACACCCTCGATAATGTCCACCCAGCTTACTCCAGGTATTCATATTCAATCATGACCTGTACACATTACCCGTAACCATAAAATCACTCCCTATTTATCCACACACCCCATCCATGATCATACAGACAACACATGCACATACCTCCCAGGACCTTACAGTCACTCCATATATACATAGTCAGCACATAGATGACCATGTAGCTATATCCATACACCACACCAATGACCATACAGGTACACCGGTTGCAACCCTACTGAATATACACAATCATACATCATAGAGTCACTACATGCATACCGATTGACCTCACACCTGACCACGACCTCTCCCTGTATACCTAGATGCATCTTACCATGGACAACCCACTAATAACCATATAGTCACTCATTGTATACCTACTCACATCAGTCATGACATACAATAACTCCCTGTATACCTATTCACCTCACATATGATCATAGAGTAACTCCCTGGCTATGATCTTGGCATCCACACTGTATCATGTTGACATTTCTTTATCATAATTGACCAGAATAGCCAAAGATTATGATCCATCTCAGTTCTGTATCAAAGTTCTGCCCATTTCCTTTCAATAAATGTGGCCAAAATTACAAATGTGGTTCTCAGCAAAATTGCATACTTTAAAATGAATTTGTCATGCTCCAAAAGGAACTGAGACAACCAGAATAGAACATGTAGTTGTCAGTTAATTAAATAACATGTATAATAACCAAGTGAGTCACAATATGCTACCTTTTCGGATAATGCAGAGAATGTTCGGGATATATGTAAAAAATTAACATTCTACAAATTTGGTTGCCATTTTGGAAGCCATCTTGAGCAATTCAGTCTATAAACACTGTAGTGTGATACATTTAAAATAGACCAAAACAATAAACACCTTTCAATCCAAAGATAGTTAAATTTTACTTGAAAAAATGGTCCAAACCTGAAAAGTGAATTTTTGCCCATATTTATGTCAAGTTTTTGAGAGAAAAGTCAAATATTTTTGACGATGTCAGGGGTGACAATAGTGACAATTAACCATGGTGCATCAGACATGTTAGTATTCAATGTATAGAATGCAGAATAGCCAATTTTATACATCAACCACAACTTGTAAGCAATTGCAGGACACGCTGGTGTAATATTTACCATTTTCCATATTTTGGCAGCCATATTGGCAGCCATTTTGAGCCAAAGTAAGAATTTTGGTTCCAGTGATTTGGAATATTAATAGTTAATGATATGCCTCACTTACATTACAAAGTTCTGTTCATTTCTTGTTGAATATGACTAGAATCCCAATTGTGATTTTTTGTGAAATTTTATACCGCATTCTGTAAAATCGAATTTTTGAGGGATCGGAAGAGGTTAGGACCCCAATAATTGCATATTTCGTTGCTCCAATGATCAGTTAATATACAAAACGCAAAATAAAGTTGCATTACTCAACCAGTTCTAAACAGCATGAATTGATCTAGAAGACATTTGTGAAAAAATGTTATATTTTCCGGTGGCCATTTTGGCGGCCATCTTGGATGGTGAGTTTCAATTTTGGCTCAAAAATGTGTCATTATGTCTCAGCTTCACGAAAATATATACATTTGTATACATTTTACAAGATTGTCCCGCTATAATTTGCATAAACTGACTTAGGGTATGGGCTGAAAAATGGCGGCCATGATGGACGCCATTTTGTCTGGAGTCTACACGGCCACTTTTTTCTTCTTGTTAACATTGCTTAAAAGTTGAAGGACATAATAAGGAACAAAATGAGTGGGGTGAAGTTAAGTCCCAGGTGGGTGCAAGGGTACCCCTATTAGCTCCCGGACTAATATATTAGTCTTATCAATACCGAAAGCATTACCATTATTGCAAACTTTTGGTTGTCAAAATAAGGTAATAGGTAACTCAATATAGTTCCGACGATACGTAAAAATAAAAGTATCGGTCCGCAATGTACCATCCTTCCGGAAGTGATCTATCGGAGAAGGTGCTGCATTGAGTTTGGTCTGGTTGTTGCTGGATCCAAACGCCGGAGGAAGGCCGAAAATAAATGTCAGTTCTGCAATGTAAATTGCATTAAATGCATGGCCGTCCCTGATTAATGGTGTCCCCTCGAATTAAATTGGCCGTATAGTGTTGTCATTTGTGAGACCCATTAGGGCAAGCTCCCGCATGAACACATGGTGGTTGTGAATGTCAGCTGATGGTGTGACTTAAAGTGATATGAAGCACTCAGGTCAGGTGATCAAATAGAAATTGAGAATAATCTCGCTCAAAGTAGTTATTTTTTACGAATATTAATCCAAATTGGCAACACACACCGTCATTATTATGTTTTAATTAAATGCAATGACTCTTGATGGCGAAATAATTTGTGTTAGTTTATCGCCAATAGTTGCGCCCAGAATCGAGATGTAAATATTTACAAATGAGCGTAGTTCAGACGATGTTTTCAATGGAGTGGTATGGCCGATTTCTTTGAACTTTTGATGTTAGTAGAATGCTACATTCTCGAGGTCTGAGTAATAACGTTTATCAATTTCACGTACCCGAACAAGTTCACAATGTGTCTTTAATGGGGAGACGCACGTTTTGCATAAATCCAAAGAGATTTTCAACAAAGAATTTTTTATCTGGATCTATTTGGCGAAAAATCTTGAATTGTACATATCATCTTCATTGTTAAGTTAGATTTTTTTTTATTGCATAATATAAATGAATAATAAAGCAGTCACAGATATTCCAGCCCAATGAAAACAAATGTTGATATGCATTGTGGTACATCCAATCAGAGATCAATCCACAATGTTAAGAGATGTGGTGGGCAGCTTTGACTTGGTTATAAACCCATGACCCACAACTGATATCAGCCCAATGTTTCATTGATCAACATGACACGAACATTCTCAAATATAGAAAACTTTTCATGGGTAGTTCCCTTTCTAATTGAAAATAATCATTAAATTTCATTAATCAAGAAAAGTTAAGCATCCGCTCATGATCTTCAGAAATGATTTCATGGATATATGAACTGCACTTTTGAAAAACATCTAATTTACAGAAGATCTTGGTACCGGAAAGCAGTGAAATTTTAAATATTTGGCATGCCATACAAGTAAAGTAAAGGAGGTTATAAATCCAATGGGTCGATGGTTCTTAAATATTGTTTAACAATTATCGATTGTGTACCAAATTTCACAAAGAAATTCCTGACAGATTTTGAGAAAATACATTTTGAAATACCAGGAAAGTTTCGCAAAACGTGCGTCTGGTCCTTAACGGCTACGTGAGGATTTTGTGTAATGTTAACCAGACCGTCGTGCATGGAAGCTTGTGTGAATTCAGCGACAACTTACTATTATCTGCACAGAGCAGCTGCTAATTATATCACACCACAAAGGAAGAGGTTCATCTGGGGTTACTCCAGTAATTACATGGTATCTTTCTATTTGAAAGATACATTGTCGTTCTGAAGCTAAAACGATAAACGGGCAAACCAAGCGGCCATTCAGGGAATCTGCGCTTATATGCATCAGGGAGCTAAATGTGTTCCAGAGTCGTGGAGCGAGTGCACCGTGGAATGCTGGAGGTGAAGGTAACTGAAGAATGACCTTCATCTGATACATGTGGCACGTTAAGGATGAAATCTTGTTTATTTGATTTGTACATCATATCTAAATAATTTAAACAGGTGCATTAATGGGGGAATGGTTTTCTGTGAGTGGGACATTTATTTATCTAGCTGCTGTAGTTCTGGGGTTTTCCAGATAAAATTTGGCTATGGGATAGCCCTGTCGTACACTTGGGGATTTATTTTAAAAAGTAAACACATGACCTGTGTGTGATTTTTCTTGCATTATCGTGATCAACTGGTGTCAATCTGGCTAGGTAAATATCGCTGGAGTGGCCTGCAGGCTTACATTCGGTGAATTTGGCTGAAACGTTATCACTGTCGTCTATGGGAAACCATTTAGTTCAGAGATTCCTTTTGGTTACATGCAACTAACTATATAGAGTTACGCTTCCTGAGTTTGTGTAGGGAAACTAAGAGTTAGCATAAACAAATTCTGGTTGCTGATTGATTGATTATCTTTGAGGGAAGATTCCCTGAACGGGAAAAAAAATCATAGCCTACGTAAATATGGCGATCATCAGAGTCTGGTGCGGTCACGAAGTTATCGAAGGGTCTGGATATTCAAATAAGGATTAACTGTCATGTGGACTGTTTTTATGGAGATGTAACCGTGAGGTAAGTGGACATAACTTGTGTAAAACCCGAAGGGTTTTACATACAAGTTATGACCACTTACATCACGGTTACATCTCCATAAAAATAGTCCACATGACAGTTAATCCTTATATTTATATACATTTAGTGAAAAAGCCACTTTTGTAAATGTATTTAAATCGAAAAGTGTATCGTGACAAAAACAGCCCAAAATACCCAATAGCACACTTAGCAAAAGTTAATAGGAACAATTTCTCTTCATATTGAAACTCGATGATGTATTAAGTCAATCCTGCGCGAGTCCAAATGCGCCCAAAACATTACGCGTTCGTCTTTCCAAACCCAATGACGTATCGATTGTGTTATGAGCTTGGTGTTATGAGCCGTTGCGCATTCACCGAGAAATAACTGCAACTAGCCACGTGGGCGCCGACCAATCAGCATGCTGGATTTAGTGATGACAACACTTAGTATGTAAATATATAGGCTTGACCCATCACCGGCCGGAGTTTCAGTCAACACTGTCGCCTATGGAAAATAATTAGTTGTTTGTAACCAATACGCGTCCGATCAGTCCAATTATAACTATACCAATGTTTCCTTGCAGTCAACTCTCAAAAGTTGAAAGTAATGGAAATTAGGTCTGGTTCTAATATGACCGGCGTCCGTTGTTACGGGAAAATCGGTGAACCGCGTCACCGATACTTGAGTACTTTCAACATAGCACATATATACATAATAAACAATAAACAATAATAAACAATAATCATACATAAAGCGATTCTGGATTTTGGAACGGGTTCAGATATGTCAAATTTACCGGTAATGATTCCACAAAAGATTTCCCGAGCAGAATTAAATTATTGGCATAATATATTGCAAACTTTCATTGTCAACATTTATGCCATGGTTTATGTTGCAATTCACGGGGCGTGAAAGAGATGGCTATGGTGAGAGGGAGAGCGAGAGAGGGTGTGTGTATTTATCGTGGAACTGTATATGTGTAATTGTGTATGTAAAACTCTTTTTGGATACAACCCTCTACTTCTACTTGAGTGTTATTTACTGTGTGTAGGTGGTGACTGATTGCTCGTCATGATTCTAATATATATTTACCCATTTAACGGACATTGATCCTCAAGAATGAAGTATATTTAAGCGATTTGGTAGTGAAGTCAATTTAGGTTGATAATGACACGAAATATACCTGTATATAGGCCTACATCCTGCAATGTATATGCTCTTATAATCTTACCGAGTCTGATGGACTTTTCATATGTTTCGCACAGAAGTGAAATAAAAGCTCTTTATTCATATAATATAAAGAATATACTAACATGGAACGCTCTGTATTGGTTCCAAGTATGAATTTCCAACCGACCCACCCCTCCGTCGGGCTTAGGTCCATATCAAAATCCCAATTCTTGGGATATTTTCCCATCTTGTGCCCCAAACCCTTGAATTGTTGAGTTATTCCAATCCAACAGTTGATATAACAAGATATTCACCAACTATAAAGGGCCAGTTCGGTCTTATATTTGACTGAAAATAGGACATTTTTCGTCATTGGGTCTTAAAATAATACACATCGAATATTGGTTGGGAAATTTAACAAATGTTAATTTATATTAGAGCTATCATAACCATTTTAAAATCTCAGTTATATTTTATCTCATGTAATTACTATACATTTGACCATACATTCGTGTACGGTACAATAAATCCATTGGTTGATTTATTCATTTATTAATGTTGTCATACAAGACACATAAATGTTTTCGCTCGGGATATGCATCATGGGATAAGTGAGTCGCTGGCTCGTTGGTTTCACTCGGAATATATACAGTCATGCAATGAAAGGCAATGGTTTCGTCCAGTGTATGTCTGGTAGAATATGTCCGCCGCGCCACGACGAAAGTAAGATTCCCCTATAACGTGGCAATTTATCTGCGGAGCGATGAGTCCCACGAGGCAACAAATACCAAACGTTTCGCTTAAACGACAATAATTGATAACTATATTCACGGCATGGCATGATATCTATATAGGAGAGGACCACGGGTCCGATGATCACAAATCACCATAAACAAATCACCAGTCATCACCAAATTGCAATTCACGGGGCGTGAAAGAGATGGCTATGATGAGAGGGAGAGCGAGCGAGGGTGTGTGTATTTATCGTGGAACTGTATATGTGTAATTGTGTATGTAAAACTCTTTTTGGAGACAACCCTCTACTTCTATACTTGAGTGTTATTTACTGTGTGTAGGTGGTGACTGATTGCTCGTCATGATTCTAATATATATTTACCCATTTAACGGACATTGATCCTCAAGAATGAAGTATATTTAAGCGATTTGGTAGTGAAGTCAATTTAGGTTGATAATGACACGAAATATACCTGTATATAGGCCTACATCCTGCAATGTATATGCTCTTATAATCTTACCGAGTCTGATGGAATTTTCATATGTTTCGCACAGAAGTGAAATAAAAGCTCTTTATTCATATAATATAAAGAATATACTAACATCGAACGCTCTGTATTGGTTCCAAGTATGAATTTCCAACCGACCCATCCCTCCATCGGGCTTAGGTCCATATCAAAATCCCAATTCTTGGGATATTTTCCCATCTTGTGCCCCAAACCCTTGAATTGTTGAATTATTCCAATCCAACAGTTGATATAACAAGATATTACCAACTATAAAGGGACAGTTCGGTCTTATATTTGACTGAAAATAGGACATTTTTCGTCATTGGGTCTTTAAATAATACACATCGAATATTGGTTGGGAAATTTAACAAACGTTAATTTATATTAGAGCTATCATAACCATTTTAAAATCTCAGTTATATTTTATCTCATGTAATTACTATACATTTGACCATACATTCGTGTACGGTACAATAAATCCATTGGTTGATTTATTCATTTATTAATGTTGTCATACAAGACACATAAATGTTTTCGCTCGGGATATGCACCATGGGATAAGTGAGTCGCTGGCTCGTTGGTTTCACTCGGAATATATACAGTCTTGCAATGAAAGGCAATGGTTTCGTCCAGTGTATGTCTGGTAGAATAGGTCCGCCGCGCCACGACGAAAGTAAGATTCCCCTATAACGTGGCAATTTATCCCGATGTTAATATTGACATGTAGATGGGAACGAGTCCTTTTGGGTCAATTGGCCAAAAAACATGGCCGCCAGCAGCCATCTTGGATTTTACTCTTTGCATGACTAAATCCTTTGGCGCGGGCTACAGGTCGTAGCTTTGGTCGGAACTTCATGAAATTTGTCATGGATGTTAACAATGACATGTAGATGGGAACGAGTCCTTTTGGGTCAATTTGCCAAAAACATGGCCGCCAGCAGCCATCTTGGATTTTACTCTTTGCGTGGCTAAATCCTTTGGCACAGTTCAAACATTGCAATTAGCTCCTTTCCTTTCCATACTGTCAACCATTAAATTATTCCCCTACCTAAGTTGAGCTACAGTGTCATTGACACTTTCATATTATGTTAGTTCTGTTATAAGGATATATTAAGTTGTATAACTTGTGACCCAAACCCTTGTAACTTTTGTTGCAATAAATATGTTTGAACCAAAACATCACCCATGCAGATCACCCATGCATGTCACATATTAATACGCCACATTGAAAGTTGGTATGTTGGACAGACAACGGACGACACCGGTGACCCTTTCTCTGATAACATCCATGGCCAGGTATCTGACATGGAACAAAATATCTCCTCCAATAATCACCTTGATTATGACATATCTACAGAAGAAGTTGAAAAAGCATTGCGTAATTTAATAATCGGAAAATCGGCCGGCCCTCGTCTGACAACATTAAAGCAGAAATGCTGAAAGTTTCTAAAATATATACTCTCCCACTGTTAACACGTCTTTTTAATTTAGTTCTCAGTAAGGGACATATACCTAGCAAATGGACTGAAGGCATAATGGTTGATATTCCAAAATGTAATAATGCAAATTCCCCGGACCAGATGCGGGGTCTGACATTAACTAGTGTTCTTGAGAAAATGTATGCCAGCATTCTTCTTGGGCGTCTAGACGAATACTTAAACGAAATGGAGGTTCCTTCCGAATATCAGTGTGGCTTCAGAAAAAATTACAGGACCACAGACAATTTATTTATTTTAAAATGTTTAAAAAGGCATTCGACAGTGTCTGGAGAGATGGTTTATTATATAAACTATTAAATCTAGGAATTGGGGGAAACATCTATATGTGCTTGAAATAAATAATAACCAGTTATTCTTCAAGGTTAAAAATCAATGGAAATTCTCTTACTGCACACATAAACAGCCAAATCGGCTTAATGCAAGGAAATAACCTTAGCCCTTTATTATTCAATATTTTCGTAGATGGTCTAGCAGAAGAACTAATGGCCGACGACATGCATGCATCTTGCATAGATAATTTTTAAGTACCGCGTTTACTGTATGCTGACGATCTCGTATTAACTTCGGAGTCACAAGACGGCTTGCAAAAAATGTTGACTCAACTGAACATTTTTTGTACGCGGTGGAAACTAACTGTGAAAAAAAAAAAATAATAAGACCAAAATATTGATTTTTAACAAAAGTGGAAAAAAACTAAAACACCATCCTTTTCAAATTGGTACTCATACGTTGGAAACGACACAACAATATACATATCTTGGGTTGAAACTAGCGGCGTCTGGCACTTTCTCACATGCATTAAACGATTTAAAGATTAGAGCATCGAGAGCTCATTTTTCACTACAAAGAACATGTGACGACTCGGCACCCATTGATGTCACGTCCAAACTTTTGATTCTTGTGTAAAACCGATATTGACTTATGGATCTGAAATATGGGGTGACTATTCAGAAAGCCGCAAGGAAAATCCCATCGAAAAATTCCACACACAATTTTGTAAACGAATTTTGGGATTATTTAGAAACACATCTAATATGGCTGTACTAGCCGAAATGGGTAGATTTCCGATCTATATCAATGTATTAAGGAACATGATAGTCTATTGGCTTCGAGCTAATACTTTGTGTGATAAACGATTGGTGTATAAATGTTTAAAATTGATTTCTTGTGATGCAGATAATGAGTGGTTACAGTGTATTAAAAATAACTTATATAAATATGGATTTGGCTACGTGTGGGAATCACCAAAATCAGTCAACATAGATACTTTTGGGGAGAAATTTCAATCCCGATTACAAGACCATTTCCGACAAGAATGGAGACACCTTGATATAAAAGGTGCATGTGCAGAAAATAGTAAATTATAATTTATGGGAAAAATCAAAACAGATTTTGAAACAAGGGCTTCTTATTTAACAACGTTATCTCGAAATGAAAGACGTCCAATATCGAAACTTGTTACAAGCTCGCACAAGCTAGAAATAGAAATAGGCAGACATGTGATACCTAATCCAAACCCCGTAGAGGAACGAACTTGCAAACAATGTAGTCATAATATTCCCGCTAAAGATAAACCTATCGAAGATGAGTCTCACTTTTTATTACACTGCCCGAAGTACCACAATCCTAGGCAAGTCTTTAGCAGTTACGCGAAGAATGTGATATCAAATTACGATGTGTTAGACGAGCGCCAAAAGCTTCAAGAAATATTCAAATCTAATGATAAACAACTGAGCAGAGCTCTAAGTAAATATTTAATTGAAGCCGAAATATTACGACAATAACACTGTAATCGCTCAGCACAAATATTCTAGTCATATATTTTATTTGCATGTTTATGTATATATTTTTTTGTTTTTTCTTTCTTTGCCATATCCTGTATCCGTATAGCGATTGCGCAATAAAGTATCTATCTATCTATCTATGTTACTATTTTGGTGTCTGATAGTTAATTTTATGGTTGTATTTTAGCGGCGTTCTGTCGGGCCCTATATATATATAATGTCATCATTAGACTCTGTGATATTTACTAAACTTTGTCATCGCTTGTATCCTCAGAAATGTCTGTTGTTTTATGTCCTCTCTGAGTGAATTGACTGTCCGGCGCCATAATGTGACATATAGAATACACCCATAGTAGCCGAGAATAACACATTTTCACCACGAGTGGTATTGTGGTTTTAACCACGAGCCTTTGGCGAGTTGTTAAAACCACAATTCCACGAGTGGTGAAAATTTTGTATTCTCGGCTACTATGGGTGTATTTTGTTTATACCATAATTATTATTCTTCGGTCGCTTCGTAAATGTATTGCTACTATGTTGGTGACTGTTAACATGTATGTGCACCGAGTGACCCAAATATGTTAAGTTATCATGAATGTGGGTCACGCGTAGTAATACATATTTCTAGGAAATTCGGTGATTCGCCACTTTCTTGGGCATCAGTCAGCTGATGTGAACACACATTCAGATTTCCCACATTGCAGATACCATTAACAATCTATACGTTGTTGTTGTCAAAATGTAGAGCCGTCGTTCGCTTCACACACGGAAAGGCAGACGAACACGTGCGTTTGTTTGTTTACATTTCCAACAGCTATCGCCGACCTGTATAAAACGTGTACTTTGTCGGTGCATGCACCTATCATAAAACATCATTAAACTAACTTTAATGTGTCATTTTTTGACAAGTAAACCCAGTAAATGGAATTGGATAGTATATATCTTTGTGTTTAGACCACTTATCGCATTTCAGTGTGTTTTGAGTCGGAAAAATTGTGTATTTACTTCGCGAAGCGGGCGTGACGAAAAATTGGGCTAAATTTCGACAGCGAGGTCACCAGAGGTCAAATGACGGGTCGTTCTACTATGGGTATAAACTTTTAACACATAAAGTGCCGTTGAAACATTTACACAACAGTAGAAATTTATACCAATAGTAGGAATCGTTATACCCACAGTAGGATGTAAAGATGAAATTTACAAAACAGGTGTTATACACACAGTAGCATAGCCAATTATGGTATAAATGTGGATTCACACACTCCAGGCAGAGTTATCTCCCATCGCTCCGCTGTAATACCACTTCCACAAGGACATTAAATGGTAGGGATCTCTGACATGACCTTAGTTCTTATGTTTTAGGATTAAAATTGTCTACGTCTGGCTCAGTTCATATTGCTCTCTTATCAATACCGAGATAATTACCAATATTGCAACCTTGTGGTTGTCAAAATAAGATAATAGGTGACTAAATAGTTCCGACGATACGTAAAAATATATGTATCGGTCCGCAAAGTACCATCCTTGTGATATATCGAAGTGATGACGGGGAGGGCGCTGCGTAAAGTTTGGTGGACATATTGTGGTCGCGAATGTCAGTTGATTTATCGGTTAAGCGAAAATGTCAGGGTTAGCACTGAGACATATAAAGCAATAACACATGCATTCTTTCAATCAGAAAGAGTCGTCACCCTGAAGCTGAAACGACAATATACCACAGCAACCAAACCATTATTCAGATGAGTCGCCGACAGCTGTTCATTAGCTGGTTTATGTCGACATACCAAATACGGCAATGCTTTTACTCGGGATATGCATCGCAGGATAAATGAGTGGTTTATTTCACTCGGGATATATTAAGTTATACAGGAACAAGCAATGGTTTCGCCCCGACTGGGCTCGGGTAGAATATGGCAACCGTCCCACTGCGAGGGTATACTATTCCTCTAATCTGACAAACTATACTTGTCGATTGATGCATTTCGCGACGGAACTTCGATCAATCATGCATGTCACCCATTCCTACGCCACGCCAGTAGTGCATGTCACCCATTCCTACGCCACGCCAGTAGTGCATGTGCAATGAGTAGTCGTGGTAAGTCGTGCGTCAGAAATCACACAATCAGACTCTGTGATATTACCAAGCGTTGGCATCACTTGTGCCCTTAGGTATGCCCGTTGAGTTAAGTCCTTTCTGAGTAAATTGACTGCATTGTGACTGTCACAAGTCAATGCTGCCATCTGTGAGACACAAGCTCTCATATGGACACATGCATGCATCAGGATCGTGATTCCTGAATGTAAATTGAATGATTGTATGTATTGTGCGTCAGGCGGGGATTTCGTCTATTCGGTATAATATGAACCGGTGAGAAATCAGCGACAGCTTCTTATTGACTGCGTAAATCAACTACTATAATGTCGTCATACAGGACAAATTGGGGCTCATTTTTGGGAAAGATCCGATATATATAAATAACAACGGCATGCAATGCTTTCAATATAGCACCCAACGAATGATTCCAGAACTCTACAATGAATGAATGCATGTCATCAATTGCGTTTATATATTGTTCTTCTGTAGTTTTCGATGTTTTATCGACCCACTGTATTCCTAAGAAGTATTATTAAGAAGAAGTCAACGATTGCTCACAAATTTCATCCTACCGTGTGGCTGACATTAGATGAAATCCTCGGGTAACTGGTATAATGACTTGGCATTTACAAGCATAATGTGCTCACATGGGTACAGGTTTGTCTAGCGAGAATCGCACCACAATAAATTTTACTCCAAGGGGACTCAAAGCAACATGGACAGCCAAGAGTATACAAGCTACGACAATGATTTACAGTGGAGTATACTGATGTGATTCTTGATAGTGCCCGACAGAACGCGACTACAATATATACAACAATAATAACTCTCAGACAGAGCACGATCGTTGCACATTAACCTGTTGGCTGATATACGTCTGCGCTGAGTACAGACCTACTTCAGCGCACTAGCATTATTCGTCTGTCATTATTCTTAATTGGAATTCAAAGATTGTTGCATTGTAACAACTATCAGAAAGTTTCAAACAGTATGTTTCACGATTGTGAGTGGTAACAGCATATCAACTTAGTCAGTTTTATGGTTTTCGTGCTATTCCCCTTATATTTTTCCATTGGAAAATAGCCATAACGTCAACGTCCCAGCACAAGACGCCATAACGTCATTAGCAGTGGAGAGGTTAAGGACGTGGCATATGAATCGTCACCTGGGTGATCTGTGTCCCCAGCAGGATGCACCCTCTGCAAACAGGGTGTCACGTTAGGGGAATCTCACCATGGCAGTGGGGCGACATGCCTATTCTAGCCGGGTCCACATTGGGGACCATTGCTTTTCTAGCACGGCTTAATATATACCTCATTTGTCGTTTAATGCATTTCCCTATATAACGCGGCACATGGAGGAAAATAATTGATTTAGTGATTGTCAACATGAATTTCGAAGAAGGAGATCTTGTCAAACGCCACTAATTAATTACTTCGAACATGTTACATCTGAGCTCGATAAAGGAAATCCTGTTGACGCCATGTATCCTATTTTCGCAAAGCCTTTGACAGTGTGCCAGATCAGACACTCCTAAACAAATTGCAGTCATGTGGCATCGACGTGGGTGGATGGATTCCTGAAGGATAGAAAGTAGCGTTTAAACGTAAATTATGTGCATTCCCATTTGCTAAATGTGACAAGCGGTGTACCGCAGGTGAGTGTGCTCGGACCTGTCATATTTCTTGTATACATTAATGATATACCACTCACAACGTCATGAATGTGTCAAATTTTCGCAGATGACACAAAAAAACATCGGAAACCCACTCATCAACGACACTCAGGCTGATATAGATTCCGTTTTGAAATGCTCCCTGGACTGGCAACTTAAGATTTAATTCTTAAAATATTCACGTTCTCCATTTTGGCCATAGTAATCCTAAAATTCCTACTTTATGACAGACACATTACAACATCCCCCGATATCACCATCGAAATCGGAGAAAGATCTCGGTGTGCATATTGATCGCATTGTACGAGTTATAAACAGAACATTCACAGATATGGATTCTCAAACTTTCATCAAAGTATTCGGCAATGTTGCGTCCTGTAATGGACTATTGCCAAACTGTTTGGAGCCCGTTTCTAATCCGCCATTCTATTGCGCTGGGGGGTGTTCAGAGAAGAGCGATATCCATATCACAATCGCCTTATCATTCTGAAACTTGTTTCTCTCAAGTATAGGATAACGCGGGGTGATATGATCGAAGTATATACAATCAAATCCAAAATGGATATTATAATATGGATTCAAATTCACTGTTTACAAGATCAACATACCAACCTACGAGGGGCCATGCATTCAAAATACAAAGGCAACATAAAAAACAAGGACACACGAAAATACTTCTTCTCACAAAAAGTTATAGCTTTGTGGAACAGTTTACCAGGTGATGTTTGATGCACGGGATTCGGTGACATGATACATACACCTTGATGACAGAAAATATGTTTCTGACATTGCATAAGTTCGAAATATATATTATATTATGATATACATACATGAGCGACTGGGATTAAGGGTCGGTCAGACTCGTTCCGATGTTAAATCTGATTTGATTTGATTTATTAAGAGCACATATCAGCTGATAATGTCGCAAAAAAAGTAAAAAGGAGAGGTTCATTTTTGGATAGCTCCAAGACCTATAAGTAATTTTATGGCTTAATTCTTGCCGAATGAGTAGTCATTATGATGATAATACATGTATAATCCAGTAAATCAAACCATTACTCAAGAGGAATCCGTGATCGCTTCTTATAAACCCCTTCATGATGGGAGCTGCGCTGGTGCAGCAATACATATCATGTGCCAGTGCATTCTCTTATATATGCGAGTTTCACATAGGAGTATCGCATATATAAGAAAATACACTGACTTATACACGGTCAGTGTAAATACTTTTAGGCCAATGCCATCTCTTATATATGCGAGTCCCCCTATGATTACCTTCAATCCGAAAGACTCGTTGCCATTATGAAGGAAAAAGGCATCCGTCTCATCTGACTTTACCAGAATCCATCACATCGGCATGAAAGTTAAATGATAATAATGGATATTTTGTTTATTATGTGCAAGCTATCAAATAGTAGTATTTTGCATCATTCGTGATGGCAGAGCCACGAGTGGAAATTCATTTTGTTGTCATCACTCATGAGATAATTCCTATAACCAACAAAAAAAGTGTAGATAACCTCTATATATCGCTCGTCCAAAAAGGCTTTGAGCTCTTTAACACTCACAAGTTCAACTGCCAGACCTGTCGGCGATGAGTTATTTAACCGTAGTTCTGCACACAAGTTGTATCTCTCTTAATGTTGACAGAGTTGTGATATTCCAAGTGTGTATAACTATAACAACAGTTGTGTGGTAAATTATATATCGCTTATATTCAATATAATTGTATCGTGTATTGTATTAATGGATTATATGTCCAATTTAAAGATTATCTGTCCGAGTGTCGACGTGTCTTCACCATGGAACAACAAAGAGCCGCATGTTCTCCCGAAAACTCGCACATTATTTGCTTATAATAGAACTTGTAGATAATCAGCTCAGAATCGCCTCATTTTGAGTCGATAATGTGCTGAAAATGACATAATCGACCTTTAATGAGTCGATTCTACGCAGAATATGTGCTGACAATGACACAAATATGCTAACTCGCGACGTTTCAGGTGTACGCTCTTTAACATATGTTTCACTGTGGACCGCACCATAACACGAAATAACTGATATGAGTCCATTATCTGCTTATTTCCGAATATAATCACATTAAGTACCTATTTCACATTATAGGTCGATTATTTGCGTTTTGCGAGGGGATATGTTGACAAAGAGCGTTCTTCAACGAAGAGCGTTCTTTGTTATGCTATTCCTGGTATGGTAAAAATAAAAGAGTGTTTCCCACAATACTGATCGCGAAAATGAAAAGAGCAAGAAAACTCATATTCAGTTGACGAGCTGTTGGATAGTATATATAGGGCTTGCCGTTCGTTATTTCCTGAATTGTTATCGATCTTTCGTAGCCCTGCTGAAAGTAAATTTGGGGTATGTACATGTAGCCATAATGTGTTGGGCCAAATGAGATATGTCCGTTTAGAACATTTGTACTTGCACGGGTGCATGTAAATCGACAACGCTGCCCAATTAATGGAATTCAATTACACCATTTCCGATGGAAATGGATACACGATGTTATTGAAATCGATATACGGACCTGGCTATAGTTTGCGGGAATATAATATTACATAACTAGATATGGCTACAACCTAACATGATTATAGCGCCCGCTTTGTTAGACTCTTGTTCGAGAAATAATTGTATTACATGATTCGACCCTTATTCCATTCATTAAACTCATTCTATAATGATGATATACAACGGTCATTGTATAACATTGTATAGCAGAAATATTTCCTTCATGACCAGAAATATTGACTTCTTTGTTCTTTAAAACGCCGCCGCCAAAAAAGTTCACCTCTTTTTTTATTATGGTGTCTTATCATATATATTTAAAACATAGACATCTGGCGGCAAATTTGATTCAAGCATTGTTCCCAGAATCAAAAGTTACATTTCTAAATTTGCCACTGGTAAAATAAAGCCACGTTATTCGGAGGACCTTTCATTGAAGTCTTGAAATCGGTTTTATCAAATTGTATTGTAATTGTGGTCAGGAATAGATCACAATATATCCTCCCAGAAATACGCATATAAATCAACCTAAATGTGAAATAGGTACATATGTGATTATTTGATTCCGAAATAAGCAGATAATGGAATATTACCTGTTATTTGATTAATGGCGCGGACCACAATGTAAATACAAGTTAAAGAGCGTACATCTAAAAAGTCGTGAGTTGGCTTATTTGTCTCATTGTCCCAACATATTCTGATTAGAATCGCCACATTATGAGTCGATAATGTGACTGAAATTTTCTCATGTTCCGCACATTATCGGCTCAAAATTGGGCACGATTCTAAGCAGATTATGTACATAAAACAAGTTATATTTAAGCAGAGATATATATAATGTCCTGTTTTTATGGGAGAAAAGAATGCACCCACTTTAAGGCTCGGGGATTATACGTCGGTATAACAACAGGTATGAGTCTTTTTCCATATCCAAGAAATTGACAAAGATGGAACTATGGAAATGGTTAGCTATGGTGTTTCTTTAGCACAATATATTCATCAACAGAGAGCAACCTGTGTCAAGCCACGAATCTCTACTTACGCCCATAGAGATCACATTCCACCTGTTCAAAACCAGGGAACTTTTGGATGGCGAAATTTATAAAATTTAATTATTTGTTAATACCTGTTCCCTTATAATCTATTTCGGAGTAGTGGTCGTCCCAGTGTTATGACTTCTGTAAGCTGGTACGGCAATAAATATTTAATTGATTACCCGGGAGAACTCCAATGGTTGTAAGTGACGCAAATCAAAGTCGGCTCACAAAGTCACTTAAATCGTGCAATCTCGAGTTGGGACCTTCACCTACTGTGAAACATATTGCTAAGGAACAGGTATTAACTGAGACATATATTATCTCCATTGTCTTTTGTTTGAATGTTATAAACTCCCCAGTCAGAAAGTTTAAACTGATTTAGTATTATCTCTACGTGCGTATCCAGCCTGAGAGGAAAGATTCATGGCATCTAACAGCAACAGACGTCATTATCTAAAACTGGTGTCTATTACATTAAGAAATTTTTTGATTGATGACCATTTCGCGCAAATGTGTAACATATCTGATTCTGCGAGAGCTAAATTTTATAGTTGTATCAAACGGAATCAAGAATTATGTAGATATTTGCAAGTTCTTACCCCTTATCTTGCCAGTTTGTCATAAAAATAGAACAGCAAACCACATATTACCGATTGAGAGTGAGCGGTGGACCAAGAATTCTGATATAGAAAAAAAATCTAAAATGTAATTCTGTACTGCCGATATTTGCGATGAGTACCATTTTGTTTTAATATGCGAAAAAATTGCTGACGCGAGAATGCTGTATATATCTAGCTATTACTGGCAGAATCCGACTATTGACAAATTTCCCGGGCTTATTTCTATACAAAATATGAGCGTGTTAAAACGTTTAAGTATTTTCTTTAAATCGCATCCCAAACAGCCAAGTTCTGGACACTTTATGGTCACACACATATAGGCATAAATATATAAGCATATGTAAGGACATCGGATATAGGATGTGTACACGCAGTAGTATACGTGTACCCATGCATATAGCATCTTCTGTTTTGATTGTCAGCTATATATTTGAATGTATGCACCTGTATACCGTATATATGTATGCACATGCATTCACTATGTCTGTTAATCGTTATCTAATTAGTGTATATATGTTTTGCTTGTTCCACATATGATGTGGATTTGTAATAAATTCATTCATTCAACTGTTATCTGCGTATCACCTTTCCGACTCACCGTTGCGACTCGAGACGATTCTTAACAAGCGTTATCAATGTTAGAACTTCATTAATCACGGCCCTGGTGAAATTATCGCCAAATACATTATCTCTCAACGTATTCCTCAAGAAAAGAAACTCCTGTGGGGGCGAACCAATCAAGATGATAGAACTTCGTGTCCACTGTGGTCGTAAATATCCAGGAATAAAAAAGAAAATGTCTGTTGCCGCATAAATTAATTAATCACTTTATTGTGCTGAGATTGTACTAAATCATTACCTAATTGAATTACCAGCATCGTCGAACTCATTGATGAAACTAAGCCACAGAGTGCATTAACCCATGACGGCCGGACATGGATATAGTTGAAGTGGCAAAAGAAATGCAACCAAAATGTGCGTGTTTGTCCCCCTTCAGTAAAGCACGAAATTATCATAAATTTATCGACAGAAAGTCAAAAAATTTCCGACGAGAATACTCCAGCAATCACAATCACGAGCATATCCCCGTTCATGACTTAAATCAAATGATTTCCACCGTAAATGTGAGGCTAAATAGTCAGTGAATCTGCGATCGCCTATTGGATAGACACCGCCGTGATGTACGATTGTCCAGTCAATGATTTGATGATCGAATGATCACAGATCAACTAACTGCATCTATATTTTAAAATAATTGTTTCAAGTGAGCTGTTCAATTACGAGTAATACTAATTTTCATATGAATGAACGTGTACCCTAACTAGAACGTAATTGCGGAGGCTTATCCGGAAGTGAATCAGCTTCGCCATTGTTTTGTGGTTTGCATGCCATAACATGCATGACATAATGCGTTGCAAACTCACCGAGGACCATCTGAGTGTACGTACGATCCCATAGTCTACAGGGAGTCGTCAATCGCGATCGTTCATATGCATATGCCTATATATCATACTATAGAACAGCTATATGTTCGATAGTCGGGAATAGATAGCAGCGAATCGCAATGCTTTCAAGAAATATTACGTCATTGTCAGCCAATCGTAAATCCCCGCATGTCTGATCGGAGGCAACCAATAGATAGGTGCGTGGAATTTGGGGTTGTTTACGGCTGTATAGAAACCGCCACCTCCTCTTCAGTTATTTATCTAATATGTCAGATTACTAATATGTTATAACATATTAAGTGATTATGTGATATGTAATAATCTGTTATAACAAATTAGTAATCTGATACATCAGAACAATAATGATATATCAGATCACTTAATATGTTTTATCAGATTACTTAATATGTTAATCGATTATTATTCTGCTATACATGTATCAGATTACTTAATCTGTTATATCGAATTAGTAATCTAATATATCAGAATAGTAATCTGATATATCCCAGATAAAGCACTCTGTTATAACAGATTAGTAATCTTATATATCAGATTAATAACTGAAGAGGAGGTTGCGGTTCTACGCAGCCGTATAGTTGTCTTACAGTGACGTGCAATTACTACAGTTTTGAAGTAACCGTGAGTTTTCACAGGTTAACAATTGCGATTGGTGTTAGCGCACTACGTCACCAAGTTATGAACATATTCTTACTGTAACCGTGGTACCCTAACAACCATAATGGATAGGGTTTCAATTCTTCGGTTTTTAATATACAAAAACTCAGTTAAATATGTGTGTTGATGAAACCAAAAACACAGTACACGATTAGCCACGCGTTGTCGAGTTTAATAATCCTAATCGACGTCGCCATTTTCCAAAACGAATGTTTGATCCGACATACACTTACGACGACGAATAGTATAAACGTATAGTCACAAATGCTAACCGTGAGTTTGCAAGACCTCTCTAATGCGATTCCCTGCTATTTATTCCAGATTATCAAACCAAGCTGTTTTTTTTTAGATACATAGTCTGGGTTCACACAGGCTGGTGGCTATATATTTGTGGATTTGACCTTCTTTGTTATGTTTATCATTCTCTCATTGATAACCGACATCTCCATTATTGTTCACATCAGAGTGATACATGATTAACCTTTGTATAAAAGATTAGAGATGCGACATCTAGCAGATGTATAGTTATTATACGCGGATGCGTTGTTATATCTATTCGGCCTCGTGGATACGTCAAGATACGTCAAATAACGTATAGGCGATGTGTGACGTTGCGGAAAAGAAAAATAGAAATTAAGGAATATCTTATTGAGTTTTGGTTTTGTTTCAGAAATGACATAGATCCATGCCCTAGGGGAATGTATTGAGGTCAGTAGGTACAACACATGCATAATCGATCGATCATAGGATAGGATAGTTTATTTACAATATAACAAACGAATAGTACATCAGCAGCAATAGTATAATAATGGAAATGTTGTATGTTAGTCACCCGGCGTACCCCGCGTTACAATGATCCAAACATTTTAAATAGGTTTGTAGGAAAATGTTTTATTATGCTTGGTGCTCCCCTCCCATGATATCCAGTTCTCGCCCGAATGGTTCCGAAAAATTCAAACTATGCAATTAGGTTTCATATACCAACAACACGCACCCGTTTCATTCATTTCTACACTACATTCTTCACATAAAACACAATGTCAAGGATGCACAATGCTTCTCGGTTTTAACAATGTGCCCACACTTCCACAGTGCCGTTTTCCCAAATAACACACGCACCACTACATTCATTTCTTAAAATAAAGCATCACGTAAAGCACAATTCCAATGACTTGATGTGGATGTTTACGAAAGCGCATTAGCCCGCCACCTAAGTAGTTATAACGATTTGCAAGTCGTTGTGACGAGTTGTAAGTCTATATAACGACTTGTAGAAAAATTTACTAGTCGTTATAACGAGTTGTGCATTTGTATATTTGCGGGTGCGGTGGTGTTTCGGATGGCCCTAATGCGTTTTCGTAGGATGTGTGCAGATCCGCACTGGTGATGATTATATACGCACTATTTCTCCCCGGTAACACTTAAAGGATTTATTCCGTCTAGAAACTACAAAACGCAATCGTAAAGCCCTCCCTGTTGTGATTAAAATGATCCAAGTCCCATTCCGATCACATAATAAATACCCCGTAAAATAAATAAATAATACCACCACCGGTATTCGGAGATTTCCGTGACTAAACTACGAGTGACGTACTTGTGGGGAGCAAATTAAAAACACAGATTCGGAGCCGGAGTTTATTATGCAGACTACGATGACGTAATCGTAAGTCAGCCGATACTAAAATGCGGAGTCGTATGTGCGCGTGTGGTGTATATATTACGTTACGCTTTGACCGTTTATCTGGAATAGAAGACAATAACTATGTGAATAAAGTAATTAATAGTGCCTAGAATGGTTGTTGTTTTTGTAGCCATTAATAACATGCCGGCACGTGTCTGTTTTGGTGAATATATGGCAGTAATTCGTGCTTTGATTGTCTCGCGTATTCACTCGGTGATTTGTAAAAATCACTCAGTGACTATTTATCAGTGTCAGTCGCGAACTTGTTTGCACTCTAAAATGCCACAAAGTGAATAGAAAGAACATTATCTCTCTGGTCATACATATATAAGAAGTGCCCGAATGTTATATAAACACTGGGCTGAATAATGTTAACTCTATTTAGGCGCTTTTGTTTTGTGTTTGTTTGTTGTTTTACTTTCGATATAAATATCCCGAGTATCTGTCATCTTCTCTGGCCTGAGAGTGGAGCGAAACGGTCGTGATTGCTTCGATCCTTATTAGTTCCTCTTCGGTCAGAGCGTTGAGCACGGGTGAGTCGTGTGGTCGCGCCTCCGGGTTCAGCTGCCCTCGTGCTTAACGCCAGTGAGACGGTTTTGGATTAGGCTTATGGATTTAATCCCAGACGCCGTGTTGGCCGCAGTGCAAAGAAGTCGGATATTGGACATTGCTAATTGGTCTCTCCAGTCTAGCAGGGGATATCTGACTCTTTGCCTGGAGTTCCGAATCGAAGATGCTGGTAACCAGAAATCACAGACCCGGGACACCAACTCCAAGACTGCCTCCTGTCACCTGAGTGGGAAGAAGAAGGGGTCGCCCAAGAAAAAGACGCCTGCGAGAAAAAGAAGGGACGCCGCTAGACGAGCCAAATGGAAGAAGAGGGGGTGACTGTTGATTTGCCAGTCACCCCTCCCCTTGTGGTTCAGCCGTCTATAGTCATAGCCGGCGGGTCGAAGTTGTCTGAGAGACGCCCAGACGACTCGACCTGCATGGAGACTGACGACATAGTACCAGCTAGCAGGGACTCCGTGGATCTGCCGGAAGTCCCTGCTGTCGTCGTCGAGGCTTGCGGAGACAGGGACGTGGATACCACCCCAGATGTTCCTGTCGCCAGCTTCGACGTGGAACTGGATAGTTATACACCTTGGACACCGGACTACCAACACATCCCGGTGTCCCCCAGCTCCACCAGCACCAACAACAACAACATCGACACAGACACTCGCTCTGTGGAGGAGATAATTGCTGAAACCAACAGAATTAGGGATCAGAACGAAAGAAAAATCCAACTCTTCATTCGACAACATCAACAGGAATCTCCTCCATCTCCACAGTCATCAACGGAGAAACGAAACCCTAAAAAGAAAAGAAAAAAGAAGAAATCATAAAAATGCTTACCTTTTTTTTTTACTTTTTTTTTACTCTAAATAAAGGCATAAATATGAGGGATTAAGGGGAGGACCATTCGGTCCTTCCGACAATCCCGGGCTAGCCCCCCGAACCACTCATTTAAAAAAAAAAAAAAAAAAAAAAATCTCCACATATTCCAAGATGCCTAGTAGATGTATTGTGTTCAGTTGTGGGCGGGTTAGCGATCCATTATTTAGTCCCTCCAAAAAGACAACACAGTGCGTAATTTAGAACGCCCTTTATTGTCTACCGCTTTTGGGAGACGGAAGCATGGACGCTCTTTATATTTAATTGTCACAATACCACATACAAAATCACCCATGACATATCGAAATAGAGCACGTTCATAATTGAGAATGCTCTTTATTGTCTACACCGCGACGAAAACATGGACGCTCTTTATTAGAGGCAATCATTGGAGTTTTTCTATGCTAACAATTAAAAAAATCCTCTCTAGAAAGTCAATATGTGCCATCAAAACGTAAAATAAAACGAACAAACACAAACTGAAAAACAATACCAGGCTAGCCTTCAATTAAAAAAAATGTCGTTATGCCAAACTGCAGCCTAATAACTAATAAGTATTGTAGTTTCAACAGTCTGTTGTGTATTCGAGTGAATTATTTTGTTTACTCACTTATCGATCTTGAATGGAAGGGTTTTAGCAAGCTGATCACAGTCGTGCACTTCTCCACACAAAATGTTTTGTGTGAAGAAACAGACAGGAACATTATTATGACGAATATAAGCCATCATGATACATGTACTGGTGAGTTGTGCGGTCGCGATCTAGGTTGCAGCTGCCCCGTGCTTAGCGCCAGTGAGATGGTTTTGGATTAGGCTTAGGACGGATTATGGACTTGATCCCCGAAGCCGCGTTGCTTGCAGTGCAAAGTAGTCGGGTAGTTAACATCGCTAGTTGGTCTCTCCAGTCTAGCGGGGGCTATATATCTGACACGTTGCTTGGAGTTCAGGACCAAAGATGCTGGTAACCAGAGATCTAAAGACCGGGACGTCAACGCCAAAGCCACCCGCTGCACCATGCAGAAGATGAAGACCGGGCCTACGAAGAAAAAGACTCCTTCTAGGCGCCGAAGGGACGCTGCTAGACGGGCGAAGTGGAAGAAGAAGATGGGGCGACCGTTGATCGACCGGTCACCCCTCCCCGTGTGGTTCAGCCGTCTATAGTCATAGCCGGCGGGTCGAAGTTGTCTGAGAGACGCCCAGACGACTCGACCTGCATGGAGACTGACGACATAGAACCACCTAGCAGGGACTCCGTGGATCTGCCGGAGCTCCCTGCTGTCGTCGTCGAGGCTAGCGGAGACAGGGACGTGGATACCACCCCAGATGATCGTGCCGCCAGCTTCGGGTAGTTAACATCGCTAGTTGGTCTCTCCAGTCTAGCGGGGGCTATCTGACACTTTGCTTGGAGTTCCGGACCAAAGATGCTGGTAACCAGAGATCTAAAGACCGGGACGTCAACGCCAAAGCCACCCGCTGCACCATGCAGAAGATGAAGACCGGGCCTACGAAGAAAAAGACTCCTTCTAGGCGCCGAAGGGACGCTGCTAGACGGGCGAAGTGGAAGAAGAAGATGGGGGCGACCGTTGATCGACCGGTCACCCCTCCCCGTGTGGTTCAGCCGTCTATAGTCATAGCCGGTGGGTCGAAGTTGTCTGAGAGACGCCCAGACGACTCGACCTGCATGGAGACTGACGACATAGAACCACCTAGCAGGGACTCCGTGGATCTGCCGGAGCTCCCTGCTGTCGTCGTCGAGGCTAGCGGAGACAGGGACGTGGATACCACCCCAGATGATCCTGCCGCCAGCTTCGACGTGGAACTGGACAGCTTTACACCTCGGACACCGGATTACCAAAACATCCCGGTGTCCCCCAGCTCCACCAGCAACAACAACAACAACAGTACCACCAGCACCAGCTCCACTCGAAGAAGAAGAAGTTAAGATGGCGCTGGAAACTCAGGCAGAAGCCCACAGACTGATGGCGGAGGTCAAGGCCAACACCCTGAGGTACCAGCTAGAACAACAACAACAGGAACAACAACAACAAACAGAACTCCAACAACAACAAACAGAACTTCAACACAGAAAAAAAAAAACCGAAGAAAAAGAAATAACTTGTCTAGATCATTTTCATTTCACCCTCACCAATCTCATGTTAATGTAACACCATTACATGTATCCTCATTAAATTCAACAGTGGGTTGTAGGAGAGGGGTTCCGCCCCTTTCAAATCTTCCCGGGAAAGTTTCCCAAACCCCCCATAGTAGTAGGTTGTAAATGTATTACAAGAAGGTATGCTGGAGCGGGTGGGTGGTCGATACTGACAAAACACATTTTTAAACTGTCATTTTGCCAGTGGTATGACAGATATAAGTAGGATTTTGTTGCGGTTTCATACAAAAAATAGTTAAAATAATTTTTGGTGTTGCTATGGTGTAAAAACATTGGGAGTAAAAAAAATATTGTGTTTGCAGTTTGGTACCCGAAAATGCCAGATGCAAAAAAATAACAACAAATCTTCCCTGACCTTCCAACATAAATTGTTCTCGCCATCGAAATTGGTCGATAAATAACAGAACTATCTTTCTACGAGCAGAAAGACACATTTTATCATATATTCGAACACACGAATCTGACACCGAACAAAAACTGCGCCATGCGTATTAATTATACCCCCTTTAAAAAAAAAAGGGGGGGTATACTGTTTTGCACCTGTCCGTCCGTCCGTCCGTGCGTCCGTCCGTGCGTGCGTCCGTGCGTGCGTCCGTGCGTGAGTCCGTGAGTCCGTACGTCCGTCCGATGTCTGTTCGTGTCATAACATGAACAGTAGTGCTCGGATCTCAATGAAATTAGGTATGGATGTTCACTATTATGAGGACATTAAATAGAGGGTTCCATCGTTTTGTTTGGATTTCCATTCTAGAGTTATTCATCTTTGTTTATCTGGAAATAGTGGCTTTTTGGTCCGTCTGGTGTCTGTTCATGTCGTAACTTCAACAGTTGTGCTGGGATTTCAACCAAATTTGGTGTGGATGTTCACAACTATGAGGACATTAAAAAGAGGGTTCCATCGTTTTGTTCGGATTTTCCATTCTAGAGTTATTCATCTTTGTTTATCTCGAAATGTTGGATTTTTGGTCCATCTGGTGTCTGTTCATGTCATAACCTGAACAGTAATGCTCGGATCTCAATGAAATTTTGTATGGATGTTCACTACTATGAGGGCATTCAATAGAGGGTTCCATCGTTTTGTTCGGATTTTCCATTCTAGAGTTATACATCTTTGTTCATCTGGAAATGTTGGCTTTTTGGTTCGTCTGGTGTCTGTTCATGTCGTAACTTCGACAGTTGTACTGGGATCTCAATGGGATTTGGTATGGATGTTCACTACTATGAGGACATTAACAAGAGGGTTCCATCGTTTTGTTCCGCTTTTCCATTCTAGAGTTATTCATATTTGTTCATCTGGAAATGTTGGCTTTTTGGTCCGTCTGGTGTCTGTTCATGTCGTAACTTCAACAGTTGTCCTGGGATCTCAATGGAATTTGGTATAGATGTTCACTGCTATGAGGACATTCAATAGGGGGTTCCATTGTTCTGTTCTGCTTTTCCATTCTAGAGTAATTCATCTTTGTTTATCTGGAAATGTTGGCTGTTTGATCCATCCGATGTCTGTTCAGCTCATAACTTGAACAGTAATGCTCGGATCTCAATAAAATTTTGTATGGATGTTCACCACTATGAGGACATTAATGGCACATTCAAATGTTTGTTTTGGTTTTTTGTTCTATAGTTATTCATCTTTGTTTATATGAAAATGCTGATTTCTGGGTCCATATGTCTGAGTCTAGCCATCATAAGTTATAGATGTGCCCACACTAGGCGGTATGCCATGAGGGGATATGCACCGGACGACAGTCCATCTCTTGTTGAATATGGAATCGAAAACGGACATGAAAGGGTATCTGTCGCCTGCGAACGACCTGAAATATGACCTGTTTTGAAATCATTTAAATAATAGTTCATTTTTCGAGTGTGGAGAATTAGAAACTACTGAGCACCTCTTACTCCACTGTCCAACATTCGAGCGTGAAAGCTAATCTAGATGTCAAGAATTACTGATTGGATCTATATATATTCACATACCAAACATTCCGACATATTCATCGCCGTACAAAGTTCATCGACGATACCAAAAGATTTAACTGACATACTGTGGTTATGAACTGTAAGACGTGAGCCATACGACTAAACAAATGTGCTCTCGTATACGTACATGCATGCCAGAGGTGTGATTGTGGGAAGAGGCGGAAATGCAGAAACTATAGGCCACGGGTTAGCTTGCGGGTGATTGTGGAACTGGCAGCTCATCATTGAGACCCAATCAACCCATGATGCAATATATGTACTAAGGAAATGGCCTCCAATAAGACTATACAAATACTTTTCTCTAATTTGGTATTGTTTATGTCTTTATGTTATGTCTTATATGTGCAAGTTATTGAGAATACAATATTGTTTACACTAAAGGGTATATATCTGCGTTACCGTAACAGGAAACTATTTAAAAACATCAATCATGCACTGCGTTCTCCTTGTTTTTGCCATCAAAATTATGTGGTATCATAAACGTTTCAGCTCGAAAAAAAACTACATTTTTTTCAGCGCTATATCGGCGAGTTTGATTTAAATCATCCGCAAAGGTATGCTTTGAGATACCTCTTTCATATGTTGGGGTTCAATGAGCAATGTCCGTTTAAATTGATAAACGTATTATAATTTACAAACTTCGCTTGTAAGGCTTTTTGCTGAATGAGTTTTTTGGGAAAATACCAACTAACAGTGACATGTATATACTTGTATGCATGTGGTGAGCCCTTCTATCATTCGGTTTAACAGGCACCTGAGAATCCCCCCCCCCCCCCACCGTTCATCCATAGATACAAAACATGTACAGTGTTTTCACTCCATGCCTTGGTACCATATATAATATGAAATGGGTGTCTCATTTAAAATGTCGTTTTCTCAAATGTTGTCCAAGATGCCAAACCAACTACTTAACAACAGTTGTAATTAGATAAGACAGGTACATCTCGGCTATCATCTCCGCTATTGCCACCCGCCTTTATATATTTTTTTCATTGCTTTTCTCAACGAAGAGACACGGATTTGTCGCCAGCGGCACTTGTATGCCTAGCAGGTAGAATGCCTCAACTTTATATAAATTGTGATATTATATAGTAGGCAAAATGTTCATGTCATTACATAATTGATTGGTTAATCCAGGTACAATGTTCATTGTTTTGATGAAAATTCAGGAACAATATTTTTATTTTGAAAATATCTCACATAGTTTCTACGTCAAGGCATGCCTATCAGTGCGAAGAACGGAATTCCGGTATTTCATTACGCAGTAAAATGAAATTAGAAGCGTGTATTTACTGTGCAGTTTTTGTTTTGGGGCTAAATATTTATGCATTCATGTCATCAATATATTGTACACATGCTGCATGACGCCTGTCGTTGTTTGGAAGTGTTCCAGACATGCTGTCACTGTTCCTGTCTGATTACAAAAGCCATCCATTATGGAATGCTAGTCTTGGAATTTAAATATCAATTGTCAATTTATATATACAACAATCAATAACACGTAACACAACACATGCAGATATTTAACAAGCGCACGATATATTACATATGGCTATGTAGTATCCATCCCTTAACATTATTTCTTATTGGTCAAAAACCGTCACATGATAATCCGGGGAAAAGTAACATTGGACTCCCGAAAGTCATACTGGACTTAATCAAGCCCAATATGACTTGTATCCAAATTATCTGGAGTTCGGACGTCATTTGGATAAACATACAGATGGATAATAATAATGTCATGCTGTGAACAGTATGTGTTTTCTTCAATTCGTCTAGGAAGTGGTGAAAAGTCGCACTGGAAGAGACACGTACAACATGGATTGATACAAGAAAAAAACATAATGTACACAACATTGTATAATAACTGCTTAACACTAAACCTCATGCTTTCCAGCTGTTGGAAATTTCGAACCTGAGAACACCCTAAGGTTGGAACGTTTCCAACGGATTGTCATTTCAAACCAGACAATTTGTCTAAAAACAACAAATTCAACAACAATTAGTGGTTGAAAAATTAAACAATAAGGCCCGATTCGTCATCTCAGGGTTAAACCTGGTCTACGTAAACCTCTAGGTTTAAACCGCCGTGAGTCAGCAAAATCCGTGGTTTAAACCCGCGACCGCAGGTCTAAGTGACGCATTCGTCATCTCTGGTTTAAACCTGGTCCAGCCAGACCAGTGGTTTAGCAGTAATTTTAAAATTAATCGTACTTTCCTAATGTGGACCGACTCGTTTTATTGATTGCAAAAATCAATAATTACGACAGCGACCATATTTTGATTGGAAATTTATAAGCGAGAAGCACTCACACCTATAAAGCGTGTGGGGATAAGTTTTTGTCAATTTCGATATTTTGTTTGCGTTTTATAAGCTTAAACCGGCAACTAAACCATCTAATTCGGTGGTCCAGCTAAACCAGCTTTCTCGAGGCTAAACTTGAGATGACGAATCCGTCTTTTCTTCATCGCGGTTTAGAATTGTCAAACAATCAATCAAAGGGTGGAGCTGTAAATTATCTCGAGTGAGGGCGTGTTCAAGTGGCGGTTTCCGACTGGTGTTATCATGTCACAGTTGATTAATTCGCATGCGAGCTTTGCTCAGATATTGACACGTTCCTTCAGTATGATTTTACAACTACTTGTGGTTTTTTTTTGGCTTGTGGCAATCACAAATACTGGTGTTGTCTACGAATTCATTTGAATGGTTCAACGTTTTAATTTTGACACCAAAACGATGCTACTGCATGACCAGCTATGCTATACACATAGTTTGCAATCCTAAACTTATATTGCTATATGAGTCAAATTGTATAACTTATTTTTATGTAGATCATGCCACAAAGCTCTACTCTGGCTCCGCCCATAAATTCCCATAATATTCCACCAGTTCAAAACCTGGGAACTTTTTGATTTTCTTCATGACGGAATTTTTTTTACATTGAAAAAAAGCAACGCATGTAATATATTTCTTTATTAAATGCTGTGCCTCTATATAGTTGGCCATAAATTCCCATAATATTCCACCAGTTCAAAACCTGGGAACTTTTTGATTTTCTGCATGACGGAATTTATTTTACATTGAAAAAAAGCAACGCATGTAATATATTTCTTTATTAAATGCCGTGCCTCTATATAGTTGCCCACTTTAAACAGTTCAGATACCGCTTCTGGTGTGTACTCATAAGCAAATTGCTTTTACTTGACTGACCTCTTGGTCCAGGATTGACACGATTATGGAGCCTTCATTCATGCAGCGTCTAGAGGGTCCTGTGGCCCCTTCGTGCGACAGGAGCCTGCGTCACATTTGCGCACATTTTGATCATTTGAACATTTTAATTAAAACAAAAATTAATTATATTGAAAACAAACAAATATTAATATAAATTTTAAATATTGTTTCTTGTTAGATACAACTCCTTGCTCAATTTAACAACACTATTTTTTCAATTTATTTAAAATTAAATTAGTCTTATTTTTAAATCAGTTTTAGAACAGTTGCAAACAGACTAACGGACAAACATATATACAGCTCCTATATCCTTTAATATATACAGATATACATGTAAATACACCAAATTTGTCTTTGCGGGTAAAGCATCTTGCAGAAAATCAATCACAAACAAAGTGATAAACAGCGCGTGAAGCTCGTGTTGAGAAACATGCCCTTTGTCAAATTGATTTAAACACACAAAGAGATCGGATTGTCCATGGGCGATACTCATTTCTCAATGAATAAATCGTGCACGCGTTCGCGATGATTTATGACATGTCAATAACCTTTACATCGCCTTGTCTTTTGGTCCGATAGGTAAGAGGGTAGTTTGACTGTATGCTCATATCACCAAATCGAGTTGTCAATTAGTTGGTAACTGAATGACAAAAACACCCCCTTAGACCCGCTTTGGCTGGACCGCCACTGTAGGTTTAAACCAGGTTTAAACTCGGAGGTTTAAACCGGAGATGACGAATCCGGCCTGACAATTTAAACATATAGGTGGTGTACAATTTCCAGCTAATGTGTCGGGCATGAAATTTCCAACAGTTGAACATATTGGGGGCCCCCTGTTGCCACATTCCTTGTTGATGAGTATCAGACTCGAATATGCAACTAAGCAAGCGTATTTGATAATTTAATCTAATTCACTATGAACGGTTTCCATCAACATGTTATGGTCATTACCATATTTGGGGAACTGCATTCAGTGCATGATAACAATTTCTATAAATTGGACGCCAGGTTCCCATGAGCTAACGCAGTGTGATATTCTGGTATGGGTCGTGTATATTGGCACATATATACCTCATGTAAGTTGCGCGTGTTTATGTCGCCCACAATCAAGTGATGATGCGGTCGGTTTGAATATATTGACAACGCATCGGCATCCAAATCGAATCTCTCACAACGATCACACCTACATAACTGGGCTGTCGCATGTTGAAGTCACATAATACAGTGTCATGGTGTGGTGAAGGCTTTAACCAATAACAAGAAAACAAGTGTCCGAGAGTATTTTCTAGCAAGCATTATTGCTGATAAATGTCATTATATTTAGACCCATACATATACAATCCACACTTATTGACCATTATAAATAACTATTAGCCCTAGAAAAAATACTAGTATAAACAGTAGGGAAACAACATGTTCGAGGTACCATCCCGCCTCCATTTTTTCACTCGAAATCTCATCAAAACAAATCCGCTTTTGGTTACGTAGCGTTTTTCCGAAGACCCATAACTCCGAAGGTCCGATTCTCCGAAGGTCAGATTCTCCGACGCCCCGATTCTTCGAAAGCCCATAACTCCGAAGTCCCGATTCTCCGAAATCCCATAACTCCGAAAGCCCATAACTCCGAAGGCCTATAACTCCGAACGCCCATAACTCCGAAGGTCTATAACTCCGAAGGTCTATAACTCGAAGGGCCGATTCTCCGAAGTTCCGATTCTCCGAAGATCCGATTCTCCGAAGATCATGTTTTATCGCTTATTAAATAAGGTACAGTCCAGTGGCGGGGTCAATGGGGCCCTATGGAAGACCGCCCCCAAAAAACGTGTCAAATGTCATGTAAACGTCAGGAAATCCCTCCTAGGCATTCAAATATTCACAGTGTTCCTGCCCAGGGGAGCCCCCGGACCAACGATTGGGGGCGACCCCTCCCATGTATGCGCTCCCCAAATCAGGCCTTCGTGATATGCTTTCGGCATATCATATGCATGATATATCCCCCACATATCCCCCACATATGTTAATTAATGTGCAACCCTAAATGGGAACCCTGGCTCGGCCACTGGTGTGCACCGGGTATATTATAACGAAACGCTGCAAGAATGTCAGAGTAGCCTAACATGCACATGCAGGGGCGACAGGTTCTTCCCCGTTCACCCCTGTACATTTTACTCTGGCATCTCATGGGCCAACGTAACGTTATAGTATCTGATGTATAGTCAGTGGCGGGCCAGGATTCCCATTTAGGTGGGGGCAGTAGGAAAAGTTTGAATATTTTGATGCCCCATGAACGATTTCCGGGCGTTTACATGACATTGGACATGTTTTGGTAGGGGCCCTTATTGTCTGAAATAGCAAGTAGAGGTTTAATGGGGGCAGTGGGAATTTTGGGACTCCTTGGCTTCGCCACTGGACTGTACACTATTTAGTAAACGATAACACCCCGATAAAACAAAATCTTCGGAGAATCGGACCTTCGGAGAATCGGACCTTCGGAGTTATGGGCCGTCGGAGAATCGGGCCTTCGGAGTTATAGGTCTTCGGAGTTATAGGTCTTCGGAGAATCGGCCCTTCGGAGTTATGCATGGGCTTTCGGAGAATCGGATCTTCGGAGTTATGGGCCGTCGGAGAATCGGGTCTTCGGAGTTATGGGCCGTCGGAGAATCGGGTCTTCGGAGTTGTGGACCGTCGGAGAATCGGGTCTTCGGAGTTGTGGGTCTTCGTAGTAATAGGTCTTCGGAAAATCGGTCTGACACCCCGCTTTTGGACATAAACACCTACGTATAAAAAACTATTTTGATCAAAAAGCATACTTACCATACAGTCCTCGGCAGGTTTTTCCTGAATAACAACTTTTATCAGCTGAATATAATCACAAACGACAAAATTTGGACTACACCACGACATTAGCACCTAATACGTGTGATCGATTACTCTTACAAGGGGTACCGTTTGCGTAAGGTAACTACATGTGTATCACAAGATATAAATTACACTTTCATGGAGACATATCAATTGGGAGATATATATTAAAGCGCTCCCGGGAGGTAGACCGCCTTATTGTAGTCCACCTAAGACACCATCATCAACCGGTAGGAACATCCGGAGCCAATTGTCCAGCATGTTATCCCGAAAAACCCACACACTTTCTGCTTATAATTGAACTTGTTTTAGGGAGATAATCTGCTTAGAATCGCCTCATTTTGAGTCGTTAGTATGCTGAAGTTTAGAGCTTTTTAGTCACATTTTCGACTCATAATGAGGCGATTCTAAGCAGATTATATGGTGCTGACAATAACACAAATAAGCCATCTTACGTCTGTTCAAGTGTACGCTCTTTAATGTGTGTTTTCACTGTGGCCCGCGCCATAAACGAAATAACGGGTCCATTATCTGCTTATTTCAGAATATAATAATCACATTATGTACCTATTTCACATTATAGGTCTATTATGTGCGCGAGGATATGTTGAATTGTCCAGCAGGGCAATGTCTGACCGCCGTCACGATTATCCTGACGGTGTTTGTTGGACTTAACATGTTGGGAAATTTTTGCCCCGGACCAAGGTCGTGTGGTTGGTCTCACCGCTGCTTCTGGTGCACAAAAGTAGGTCATCAATTTGTCCTATGCCCTTCACGAAATAATGCTGATAGTTCGTTTCAGCAGCGTTGCCCCTCCCCAAGAGTCAAGTCTAATCGTGAACTCCAAACAAAAGCTGGGAATTCAAACGCCAGTATTGGTCGCAGAGCTCAGTGAAGCTCTGGAAGGGTATGCTGAAAGTTTGTGTGTGTTGTCTTGGTGGCCGGTCTTTCAGTTGGTTTTAGATTGGGTTCTTCTCTTACCCCATCTACAGGTGAACTGATATTGTGGTTAGGAAAATTGACGAAGAATGCGCTGCCGGTAGATGAATGGGCCCTTTATTCGGACACGAAATACCTTTCCCATCAGTTTGTATTTCACCAGTAGGGGTGGTACCAACGAAAACGCCGAGTGAGTTCAGGATGATTCATCATCTGTCACACCCTGATGGGAGCTTCAGTAAATGACTATTCCTCTGCAGAATTCCGTAGTTTGTTTTACCAAAGATTGTTGCTGCGATTAGCATCATTCGTCAGCTGCCCGGTATAGTATATATGCAACCTGTTCTTCCGAAAACCCGCACATTATCATGCTTATAATATAACTTATTTTAGGTAGGTAATGTGCTTAGAATCGTCTTATATTGAGTCGATAATGTGCTGAAAATTAGCGTTTTAGTCACACTATGGACTCGTAATGAGGCGATTCTAAGCATATTATGTGCAGACAATGACACAAATAAACCAACTCACGACTTTTCTGGTGTACGCTCTTTGACCTGTGTTTTTACTCCACCGTAGCCCGCGCCACAAAACGAATTCACGGATATGAACCATTATCTGCTTATTTTAGAATCAAATAATCACATTATGTACCTACTTCTCATAATATGTCGATTATGTGCGTATTTGCGCTAGAATATATTGTTATATGGGGAAACAAATTTGACTGATGCATATCTTATGACAATACATGTGGAAGATCAGCATCTGTTAGGTTTCAAGTGGCGGGATATGTACTATGTTGATCGCTGACCACCTACCTGTGTTGTTCCTCCTCTTGTGGGATTTTCGAAACATTCAGTTCAGCATTGCATTGGATTGCCAATAATAAGTGCGGCATTACACACGTAGATCACGTGATTGGTGAGTTCAGGATTTTGAATTCATCTAAACATCAGTATAATCAGCAGCTCACTAGTTTCATCAAATTATATGAAAGTTTTGGGGTACCAATTGCAAAAGAAAAACATTTGGTCCAGCATCTTGTTTGACTTTTTTAGGGATTGAACTGGATTCCATAGCTATGACCGCACGCCATCCTTTGGATAAGCTCGCTAAGTATAGTTTTTTTATAATTAAAGATTGTGTTCCAAAAACGTTACTTTAAAGCAACTACAGTCCCTAATTGGTTTGCTTAATTTTGCATGTTTGCTTATTGTGCCTGGTCGGGTGTTTTTGCGCAGGTAATTAATTTATCTATTAAACTTTCTAAACCACACCATCATATCGGTCTCGGTTTAGAAGAAAGAGCTGATTTGAAATTATGGCTGATTTTTTTTCGGATATTTCACTGGCTGTTCATTTTGCCTGGCTGAACAGTGGTCTTCGAGTCCCAGACTTAACCTTTTACGGATGCAGCCATCACCGCGGGGTGTGCAGCTATTTTTGGGGCGTGAGTGGTTCCTAGTTGAGTGGGATTGTGATATGCGAGACAAAAACATTGCCGTCTTGGAACTTTGCCCATTAGTAGTCTCTGGGTCAAGGAGATGAGTAATTAGAATGTGATATTTCATTCAGATAATCAGGCTATAGTTGCTGTGATTAACTCTCAAACAACAAAAGACAAGAAAACCATAGTCAGAAATGGTAACTCCACCAAGATCATATTATTAGCCATAAATATAAATTATAATATAAAATATATTGGTTACATGAAAGCACCGCCTCAGAATTCCGTTAAAATAACTAATCCTTTAAATTATTACAAAAAACTACGGCTTATTATACTGCTGAAGGGGTCACTCTCATCAAACAAAAGGTACACAGGATTTTCAAAATACATGTGCTGAAGAGTACACAGGGTTTGAAATGTCATTATAAATGACATTCAGTCTTCGTATCTGCCATGATTTCTGTCAGAGTATAATTGTTTACATTCCAATGAATATTAAAATGTACTGAAAACAAACTGCTAATGGGCGCCAGACTTTCATAGACACAATGTATGTAATGGTGTTCGTGCCGATCACAAACCCTGTGTACCCGTCAGCACATTTTCAAACCCTGTGTACCCTTCAGCACTGTTTTTGGTGAGAGTGACCCCTTCAGCCTTATTACTGCAGGTTTTTCATTCACCAAACCAGAAAGCGTCTAAATGCGGATAAAAAATTGTGTTCCCACCATAAAATCTTCCAAGTGTGCATGACCCAGCCATTGTTCATACCTAAACATCGAACGCAATTAACGCGCCATAATACATGTAGTTATATACTGCAACTATAAGACATCCAGCGAATACACTCCCCACGAAAACACGAAATGTTTTGTCCTGCGAGATATCCCATCGCTATAGCTCAATTTGACACGGCCAGATTAGCTTTTCTACAATATCCTAAAACAATAAAGCTTCTCAAATCATCGGCATAGTCAATAGAACTTTCACGAACTTGGACATTCCAACTACAGCTTTTACCAAACTCGGGGTCGCAGTACAACTTTAACGCGTCCCAAAATAACCGGAAAAAATCAATTATCTATTTATAAAACCTACATAGGACCATGGATTTCAATAATTGGGCCAACATTATAAACCGGTGGCGTTAATAAGCAGTTGCTGACTCTTCTTCGACGTTTCGTGCTCTTGTCTTTAAAAAATATCTTCAATTTAAAGCATTGTTTATGCCCTGTTTATCAAATAAATCGGCTGGTGCTTTGTCTCGCTTACATGTCCAGGAATTTCGACGTTATGAGCCGCATTTCAATCAAGTGCCCACAATAGTGCCATCAATGTTTCATCTTCATATTATGAATGATCAAGCAGCTTTAAAACACATTTGTGATATTTTTCCATAACGTGGGCTATTTTGCCATACCCCCCAAAAACCCATTGCAGTGATCTCTTATAGATTACTAGTGCCGTTTAATTGAGTGACCAAGCCTCTGGCCAGTTAGCCCTTTCATGATGGGGGCAGCGCTGGTGCAGCATTAAATATAATGTGCCAGTGCATTCTCGTATATATGCGAGTCTCACAAAGGGAGCCTCGCATATATAAGAGAATGCACTGGCTTTCAGGTCAATGTTAATATTGTTAGGCCAATCCATTCTCTTATATATGCGAGGCGTCCTATGGGAAAGCATTGGCACAGGGTTTTCGCAAAATTTCAGGAAGCTCCAGTCATGAAAGGGTTATCCAGCACTGAGTCATGTAACTGTTGCCAACGCTGGTTCTGCATCTGTGTCCGCATTATCACCAAGAGTATACAAGTTCATAACCATATAAGAGATCCAATTTACAACTGATTTGTCCAGCCAATGTCCCACCCATGTCACTTCAGGGGTTGCAATGGGCAATCTTATACCACTCCACTCTGTAGATTAATCTCCACTCTACTGAATCCAGGTCAGCCACAAACTGATTGCTGGCTTCAGATTTGAGCCAAATTATATGAGGCCAAACCAATTTTGCCCCTGTTTGGGGACACACGAAGACTGGAATAGAATGGCTTAGAATATATATATAACTGATTCTGCTGGGGAGAAATATTCCTAGAGACACTACAACTCCATGGTACCGACACATGTGCCATATCATTTGCGTACACTGACCTGACATTGTGTGATGTTAATGGCTCCAATTCATTATAGTTACTTAACAGACTGTGATAAGAGAATGTAATCTCCGCACAGCGGCGGCAGCTATTCCTGGTACTAACTTGTTGTGTTGTTATTTACTCCTGTGTTTTTATTGTGATATGGATAGCCATCGTTAATTACCTTGCGCTTCCATCAACATACACGTTCGTTGTGCATACTCGGCATACAAACAAGTAAAGGTACAGATGTATTTATAGACTATAACATGCAGGTGGAATGCATTATTCTTAGGTATACTTCACTCATAACCCGGGTGGAGAATCACGTGGTTTTGAGGTTGGTGAGTACCAGCCATACAAAATTGCCGAGGTTGGTGCACACGCACAAATAACATAATATATGAGGAACTGACACAAGATATAGCATTTTGACTGTTACGAGCATAGGCGAGTTTATTTTTTTAAACAAGTTGATACCTTATTTGTTCGGAAATACTCAGTGGTTTTATATAACATTCTGACCAAAGTTGCCAGTCGGAGGTGCGTGGAATACACCAGTCCATACATCTTGGAGAATCCTTCGACTGACAACATTGGTCATAATGTTAGAGCAAATAAATGTGAATTTGGACACAAATGATGTATCAGCATGTTTGAAAAAATAGTATAGCATCTGCTCGTAGCTGACAAAATACTATGACATATCTTAGTTTGTTACATTTTTCATCGTCTCTCTCTCTCTCTCTTTCACTCTCTCTCACTCTCTCTCTCGCGCTCTCCCCCTCTCTCTCTCTCTCTCTCCCTCTCCCTCTCTCTCTGGAAATAAAAAATAAACAATTGCGACCTTTGTTTATTTATAACGGGTATTTATATGTTATATGTGTTACATTAGTTCGGTCCGTTGCTTGAATGCAGTCAGTGGTTGCATTTATTTATTAAATATTGTCTTTTTTATCTACATCTGTATAAATAATCGGTGATCGGATATGATGTGAAAAGGTCTATCATTTGGTGTTTAACAACGCTTTATTGAAGCTATATATGCCTGCGGAACATGTTTTTATTTCTTGATAGTCACCGCATTATACGCGGGTAACACTTGAAACGACCTGGCATTTTTTAATGTGATGCGTATATGTGCTTATTATTTATATCTTACGAAAGCGCAAGTCGCCATAACGACTTATAACTCGTTGCAGCGACTTACAACTCGTTATAACGACTTCCAACAACTCGTAATAACGACCACCAACAACTCTTTATAACGACCACCAACAACTCGTTATAACAACTACCAACAACTCGTTATAACGACCACCAACAACTCGTTATAACGACCACCAACAACTCATAATAACAACCAACAACAACTCGTTATAACGACCACCAACAACTCGTTATAACGACCACCAACAACTCGTTATAACGACCACCAACAAGTCGTTATAACGACCACCAACAACCCGTTATAACAACCAACAACAACTCGTTATAACGACCAGCAACAACTTGTAATAACGACCACCAACAACTCGATATAACGACCAACAACAACTCGTAATAACGACCACCAACAACTCGTTATAACGACCACCAACAACTCGTTATAACGACCACCAACAACTCATAATAACGACCACCAACAACTCGTAATAACGACCACGAACAACTCGTAATATACCGCAACAACTCATAATAACGACCACCAACAACTCGTAATAACGACCACGAACAACTCGTAATAACGACCACCAACAACTCGTTATAACGACCACCAACAACTCGTTATAACGACCACCAACAACTCGTTATAACGACCACCAACAACTCATAATAACGACCACCAACAACTCGTAATAACGACCACCAACAACTCGTAATAACGACCACCAACAACTCGTTATAACGACCACCAACAACTCGTTATAACGACCACCAACACCTCGTAATAACGACCACCAACAACTCGTTATAACGACCAACAACAACTCGTGATAACGACCACCAACAACTCGTAATAACGACTACCAACAACTCGTTATAACGACCACCAACAACTCGTTATAACGACCACCAACAACTCATAATAACGACCACCAACAACTCGTAATAACGACCACCAACACCTCGTAATAACGACCACCAACAACTCGTTATAACGACCACCAACAACTCGTAATAACGACCACCAACAACTCGTAATAACGACCACCAACAACTCGTTATAACGACCACCAACAACTCCGTAATAACGATCAACAACAACTCGTTATAACTACCACCAACAACTCGTTATAATGACCACCAACAACTCGTTATATCGACCACCAACAACTCGTTATAACGACCAACAAAAACTCGTTATAACGACCACCAACAACTCGTTATAACGACCAACAACAACTCGTGATAACGACCACCAACAACTCGTAATAACGACCAACAACAACTCGTAATAACGACCACCAACAACTCGTTATAACGACCACCAACAACTCGTTATAACGACCACCAACAACTCGTAATAACGACCAACAACAACTCGTAATAACGACAGACAACAACTCGTTATAAGGACCACCAACAACTCGTTATAACGACCACCAACAACTCGTTATAACGACCAACAACAACTCGTAATAACGACCGACAACAACTCGTTATAAGGACCACCAACAACTCGTTATAACGACCACCAACAACTCGTTATAACGACCACCAACAACTCGTAATGACGACCACCAACAACTCGTAATAACGACCAACAACAACTCGTTATAACGACCACCAACAACTCGTAATAACGACTAACAACAACTCGTTATAACGACCACCAGCAACTCGTAATAACGACCAATAACAACTCGTTATAACGAACAACAACAACTCGTAATAACGACCACCAACAACTCGTAATAACGACCAACAACAATTCGTTATAACGACCAACAACAACTCGTAATAACGAACAACAACTCGTTATAAGAACCACCAACAACTCGTTATAACGACCACCAACAACTCGTTATAACGACCACCAACAACTCGTAATAATGACCAACAACAACTCGTAATAACGACCACCAACCACTCGTAATAGCGACCAACAACAACTCGTAATAACGACCAACAACAACTCGTTATAACGACCACCAACAACTCGTAATAACGACCAACAACAACTCGTAATAACGACCACCAACAACTCGTAATAACGACCAACAACAACTCGTTATAACGACCACCAACAACTCGTAATAAAGACCACCAACAACTCGTAATAACGACCAACAACAACTCGTTATAACGACCAACAACAACTCGTTATAAGGACCACCAACAAATCGTTATAACGACCACCAACAACTCGTTATAACGACCACCAACAACTCGTAATAACGACCACCAACAACTCGTAATAACGACCAACAACTCGTAATAACGACCAACAACAACTCATAATAACGACCAACAAAAACTCGTTATAACGACCAGCAATAACTCGTAATAACGACCAACAACAACTCGTAATAACGACCAACAAAAACTCGTTATAACGACCACCAACAACTCGTAATAACGACCACAACAACTCGTAATAACGACCACCAACAACTCGTAATAACGACCAACAACAACTCGTAATAACGACCAACAACAACTCGTAATAACGACCAACAACAACTCGTTATAACGACCACCAATAACTCGTAATAACCACCACCAACAACTCGTAATAACGACCAACAACAACTCGTAATAACGACCAACAACAACTCGTTATAACGACCAACAACAACTCGTAATAACGACCAACAACAACTCATAATAACGACCAACAACAACTCGTTATAACGACCACCAACAACTCGTAATAACCACCACCAACAACTCGTAATAACGACCAACAACAACTCGTTATAACGACCACCAACAACTCGTAATAACCACCACCAACAACTCGTAATAACGACCAACAACAACTCGTAATAACGACCACCAGCAACTCGTTATAACGACCACCAACAACTCGTTATAACGACCACCAACAACTCGTAATAACGACCAACAACAACTCGTAATAACGACCACCAACAACTTGCTATAACTACCAACAACAACTCGTAATAACGACCAACAACAACTCGTAATAACGACCACCAACAACTCGTTATAACGACCACCAACAACTCGTAATAACGACCAACAACAACTCGTAATAACGACCACCAACAACTCATAATAACGACCAACAACAACTCGTAATAACGACCAACAACAACTCGTAATAACGACCACCAACAACTCGTTATAACAACCAACAACAACTCGTAATAACGACCAACAACAACTCGTAATAACGACCACCAACAACTCGTTATAACGACCAAAAACAGCTCGTAATAACGACCACCAACAACTCGTTATAACGACCACCAACAACTCGTAATAACGACCACCAACAACTCGTTATAACGACCACCAACAGCTCGTAATAACGACCACCAACAACTCGTTATAACGACCACCAACAACTCGTTATAACTACCACCAACAACTCGTAATAACGACCACCAACAACTCGTAATAACGACCACCAACAACTCGTGATAACGACCACCAACAACTCGTTATTACGACCACCTACAACTCGTTATAACGACCACCAACAACTCGTTATAACGACCACCAGCAACTCGTTATAACGACCACCAACAACTCGTAATAACGACTACCAACAACTCGTTATAACGACCACCAACAACTCGTTATAACGACCACCAATAACTCGTTATAACGATCACCAACAACTCGTTATAACGACCACCAACAACTCGTTATAACGACCACCAACAACTCGTTATAACGACCACCAACAACTCCGTAATAACGATCAACAACAACTCGTTTTAACTACCACCAACAACTCGTTATAATGACCACCAACAACTCGTTATATCGACCACCAACAACTCGTTATAACGACCAACAAAAACTCGTTATAACGACCACCAACAACTCGTTATAACGACCAACAACAACTCGTGATAACGACCACCAACAACTCGTAATAACGACCAACAACAACTCGTAATAACGACCACCAACAACTCGTTATAACGACCACCAACAACTCGTTATAACGACCACCAACAACTCGTAATAACGACCAACAACAATTCGTAATAACGACCGACAACAACTCGTTATAAGGACCACCAACAACTCGTTATAACGACCACCAACAACTCGTTATAACGACCAACAACAACTCGTAATAACGACCGACAACAACTCGTTATAAGGACCACCAACAACTCGTTATAACGACCACCAACAACTCGTTATAACGACCACCAACAACTCGTAATGACGACCACCAACAACTCGTAATAACGACCAACAACAACTCGTTATAACGACCACCAACAACTCGTAATAACGACTAACAACAACTCGTTATAACGACCACCAGCAACTCGTAATAACGACCAATAACAACTCGTTATAACGAACAACAACAACTCGTAATAACGACCACCAACAACTCGTAATAACGACCAACAACAATTCGTTATAACGACCAACAACAACTCGTAATAACGAACAACAACTCGTTATAAGAACCACCAACAACTCGTAATAACGAACAACAACTCGTTATAAGAACCACCAACAACTCGTTATAACGACCACCAACAACTCGTTATAACGACCACCAACAACTCGTAATAACGACCAACAACAACTCGTAATAACGACCAACAACAACTCGTTATAACGACCACCAACAACTCGTAATAACGACCAACAACAACTCGTAATAACGACCACCAACAACTCGTAATAACGACCAACAACAACTCGTTATAACGACCACCAACAACTCGTAATAACGACCACCAACAACTCGTAATAACGACCAACAACAACTCGTTATAACGACCAACAACAACACGTTATAAGGACCACCAACAAATCGTTATAACGACCACCAACAACTCGTTATAACGACCACCAACAACTCGTAATAACGACCACCAACAACTCGTAATAACGACCAACAACTCGTAATAACGACCAACAACTCGTAATAACGACCAACAACAACTCATAATAACGACCAACAAAAACTCGTTATAACGACCAGCAATAACTCGTAATAACGACCAACAACAACTCGTAATAACGACCAACTAAAACTCGTTATAACGACCACCAACAACTCGTAATAACGACCACAACAACTCGTAATAACGACCACCGACAACTCGTAATAACGACCAACAACAACTCGTAATAACGACCAACAACAACTCGTAATAACGACCAACAACAACTCGTTATAACGACCACCAATAACTCGTAATAACCACCACCAACAACTCGTAATAACGACCAACAACAACTCGTAATAACGACCAACAACAACTCGCTATAACGACCACCAACAACTCGTAATAACGACCAACAACAACTCATAATAACGACCAACAACAACTCGTTATAACGACCACCAACAACTCGTAATAACCACCACCAACAACTCGTAATAACGACCAACAACAACTCGTTATAACGACCACCAACAACTCGTAATAACCACCACCAACAACTCGTAATAACGACCAACAACAACTCGTAATAACGACCACCAGCAACTCGTTATAACGACCACCAACAACTCGCTATAACGACCACCAACAATTCGTAATAACGACCAACAACAACTTGTAATAACGACCACCAACAACTTGTTATAACGACCAACAACAACTCGTAATAACGACCAACAACAACTCGTAATAACGACCACCAACAACTCGTTATAACGACCACCAACAACTCGTAATAACGACCAACAACAACTCGTAATAACGACCACCAACAACTCATAATAACGACCAACAACAACTCGTAATAACGACCAACAACAACTCGTAATAACGACCACCAACAACTCGTTATAACGACCAACAACAACTCGTAATAACGACCAACAACAACTCGTAATAACGACCACCAACAACTCGTTATAACGACCAACAACAGCTCGTAATAACGACCACCAACAACTCGTTATAACGACCACCAACAACTCGTAATAACGACCACCAACAACTCGTTATAACGACCACCAACAGCTCGTAATAACGACCACCAACAACTCGTTATAACGACCACCAACAACTCGTTATAACTACCACCAACAACTCGTAATAACGACCACCAACAACTCGTAATAACGACCACCAACAACTCGTGATAACGACCACCAACAACTCGTTATAACGACCACCTACAACTCGTTATAACGACCACCAACAACTCGTTATAACGACCACCAGCAACTCGTTATAACGACCACCAACAACTCGTAATAACGACTACCAACAACTCGTTATAACGACCACCAACAACTCGTTATAACGACCACCAATAACTCGTTATAACGACCACCAACAACTCGTTATAACGACCACCAACAACTCGTTATAACGACCACCAACAACTCGTAATAACGACCAACAACAACTCGTTATAACGACCAACAACAACTCGTAATAACGACCAACAACAACTCGTAATAACGACCACCAACAACTCGTAATAACGACCACCAACAACTCGTTATTGCGACCAACAACAACTCGTTATAACGACCAACAACAACTCGTAATAACGATCAACAACAACTCGTAATAACGACCACCAACAACTCGTAATAACGACCACCAACAACTCGTTATAACGACCAATAACAACTCGTAATAACGACCAACAACAACTCGTAATAACGACCACCAACAACTCGAAATAACGACCAACAACAACTCGTTATAACGACCACGAACAACTCGTAATAACGACCACCAACAACTCGATATAACGACCAACAACAACTCGTTATAACGACCAACAACAACTCGTAATAACGACCAACAACAACTCGTAATAACGACCACCAACAACTCGTAAAACTGACCACCAACAACTCGTTATAACGACCACCAACAACTCGTAATAACGACCAACAACAACTCGTAATAACGACCACCAACAACTCGTTATAACGACCAACAGCAACTCGTAATAACGACCAACAACAACTCGTTATAACGACCACCAACAACTCGTTATAACGACCACCAACAACTCGTAATAACGACCAACAACAACTCGTAATAACGACCACCAACAACTCGTAATAATGACCAACAACAACTCGTAATAACGACCACCAACAACTCGTAATAACGACCACCAACAACTCATAATAACGACCAACAACAACTCGTAATAACGACCAACAACAACTCGTAATAACGACCACCAACAACTCGTAATAACGACCAACACCAACTCGTGATAACGACCACCAACAACTCGTTATAACGACCACCAACAACTCGTAATAACGACCACCAACAACTCGTAATAACGACCAACAACAACTCGTAATAACGACCACCAACAACTCGTTATAACGACCACCAACAACTCGTAATAACGACCACCAACAACTCGTAATAACGACCAACAACAACTCGTTATAACGACCAACAACAACTCGTTATGAGGACCACCAACAAATCGTTATAACGACCACCAACAACTCGTTATAACGACCACCAACAACTCGTAAAAACGACCAACAACAACTCGTAATAACGACCACCAACAACCCGTTATAACGACCACCAACAACTCGTAATAACGACCACCAACAACTCGTAATAACGACCAACAACAACTCGTAATAACGACCACCAACAACTCGTTATAACGACCACCAACAACTCGTAATAACGACCACCAACAACTCGTAATAACGACCAACAACAACTCGTTATAACGACCAACAACAACTCGTTATAAGGACCACCAACAAATCGTTATAACGACCACCAACAACTCGTTATAACGACCAACAACAACTCGTAATAACGACCACCAACAACCCGTTATAACGACCACCAACAAGTCGTTATAACGACCAACAACAACTCGTAATAACGACCACCAGCAACTCGTTATAACCACCAAAAACAACTCGTAATAACGACCACCAACAACTCGTAATAACGACCACCAACAACTCGTAATAACGACCACCAAAAACTCGTTATAACGACCACCAACAACTCGTTATAACGACCACCAACAACTCGTAATAACGACCACCAACAACTGGTTATAACCAACAACTCGTAATAACGACCACCAACAACTCGTAATAACGACCAACAACAACTCGTTATAACGACCAACAACAACTCGTTATAACGACCAACAACAACTCGTTATAACGACCACCAACAACTCGTAATAACGACCAACAACAACTCGTAATAACGACCAACAACAACTCGTAATAACGACCAACAACAACTCGTTATAACGACCACCAACAACTCGTAATAACGACCAACAACTCGTAATAACGACCACCAACAACTCGTAATAACGACCAACAACAACTCGTAATAACGACCAACAACAACTCGTTATAACGACCAACAACAACTCGTAATAACGACCAACAACTCGTAATAACGACCACCAACAACTCGTAATAACGATCACCAACAACTCGTTATAACGACCACCAACAACTCGTTATAACGACCAACAACAACTCGCAATAACGACCAACAACTCGTAATAACGACCACCAACAACTCGTAATAACGACCAACAACAACTCGTTATAACGACCAACAACAACTCGTAATAACGACCAACAACTCGTAATAACGACCACCAACAACTCGTAATAACGACCACCAACAACTCGTAATAACGACCACCAAAAACTCGTTATAACCACCAAAAACAACTCGTAATAACGACCACCAACAACTCGTAATAACGACCAACAACAACTCGTAATAACGACCAACAACAACACGTTATAACGACCAACAACAACTCGTAATAACGACCAACAACTCGTAATAACGACCACCAACAACTCGTAATAACGACCACCAACAACTCGTAATAACGACCACCAAAAACTCGTTATAACCACCAAAAACAACTCGTAATAACGACCACCAACAACTCGTTATAACGACCACCAACAACCAACTCGTAATAACGACCACCAACAACTCGTTATAACGACCACCAACAACTCGTTATAACGACCACCAACAACTCGTAATAACGACCACCAACAACTGGTTATAACCAACAACTCGTAATAACGACCACCAACAACTCGTAATAACGACCAACAACAACTCGTTATAACGACCAACAACAACTCGTAATAACGACCAACAACAACTCGTTATAACGACCACCAACAACTCGTAATAACGACCAACAACAACTCGTTATAACGACCAACAACAACTCGTAATAACGACCAACAACAACTCGTTATAACGACCAACAACAACTCGTTATAACGACCACCAACAACTCGTTATAACGACCACGAACAACTCGTAATAACGACCACCAACAACTCGTTATAACGACCACGAACAACTCGTTATAACGACCAACAACAACTCGTAATAACGACCAACAACTCGTAATAACGACCACCAACAACTCGTAATAACGACCATCAACAACTCGTAATAACGACCCCCAACAACTCGTAATAACGACCAACAACAACTCGTAATAACGACCACCAACAACTCGTTATAACGACCACCAACAACTCGTTATAACGACCACCAATAACTCGTTATAACGACCACCAACTACTCGTTATAACGACCACCAACAACTCGTTATAACGACCAACAACAACTCGTAATAACGACCAACAACAACTCGTTATAACGACCACCAACAACTCATAATAACGACCACCAACACCTGGTTATAACCAACAACTCGTAATAACGACCAACAACAACTCGTAATAACGACCACCAACAACTCGTTATAACGACCACCAACAACTCGTAATAACGACCACCAACAACTCGTTATAACCACCAAAAACAACTCGTAATAACGACCACCAACAACTCGTAATAACGACCACCAACAACTCGTAATAACGACCACCAAAAACTCGTTATAACGACCACCAACAACTCGTTATAACGACCACCAACAACTCGTAATAACGACCACCAACAACTGGTTATAACCAACAACTCGTAATAACGACCACCAACAACTCGTAATAACGACCAACAACAACTCGTTATAACGACCACCAACAACTCGTAATAACGACCAACAACAACTCGTTATAACGACCAACAACAACTCGTAATAACGACCAACAACTCGTAAAAACGACCACCAACAACTCGTAATAACGACCAACAACAACTCGTAATAACGACCACCAACAACTCGTAATAACGACCACCAACAACTCGATATAACGACCAACAACAACTCGTTATAACGACCAACAAAAACTCGTAATAACGACCACCAACAACTCGTAATAACGACCACCAACAACTCGTTATAACGACCAACAACAACTCGTTATAACGACCAACAACAACTCGTAATAACGACCACCAACAACTCGTTATAACGACCAACAACAACTCGTTATAACGACCACCAACAACTCGTTATAACGACCACCAACAACTCGTAATAACGACCACCAACAACTCGTTATAACGACCACCAACAACTCGTTATAACGACCACCAGCAACTCGTAATAACGACCACCAACAACTCGTTATAACAGTACCCCTTTACTTGTGTATATACCTACCAAATTACAAGTCTCAATATGTTAAACGTTCCGAGAAATAAGGGTTACAAAACGTATTAAGAATAATAATACTAAAAAAACATAAAAAATGAATAACAATATAGTTTCATGGTAAAACCATAACCATGAAAGTATGATAACGGTACTTGTCCTTAACACAATCGTTTATCCCTACATGCATCATAGGAATTCAGCAGGACCCACGAGCATCATAGCACATTAGTAGGACCGCTTAAAGGCCCACTTAATTTTCGAATCACCAAATCACATTATATAAAACATATTCCATGTTATATACCATTTGGTAGAGGAAGTTCCAAAATATTGTATTATTAACTGATCCGGTAGAATAATCTGGGAACATGTTGTTTTTGTCGAGGTACCAAGGTGTGTCCTGCATTTAATTTTCATCCGGACTGTACTATAGAGTCTACTATACTCAATGGAAGGGGAATAACTCTATCTCTGAGTTTGAATTTTGAAGCATTCTGGGTTGACAAGGGGGAGTCTTGGAATGTATCTCTATCACTTGGTGGACAGTCCTAGGCCACAGCTGTTTCGTATTATGGTGGAAAATAAAACAATTTGGTTCCTCTTTGAAATGGTATATAATATGAAATAACGTAACCTGGGCATTCGAAAATTAAGTAGGCCTTTAATCATGAGTATGTATGCTATCGAGACTCTATCGAACACTGAATTATTTATTTTCATATATCACATTTTGTCACATTATAAATATTTTATTCTCCTTCCAGGATGATATATCTCTCAAATGACAAGATGAACCTTCCCGCTGTTCAACTAATAGAGAGTTCTAGTTCTCCGAACATAGCCACCAAAACGCTTTATTCCACCCACGCGGCAGGATGCGAGGCTTGACTGATGTGTTTCTGATCGGTTGTTTTCTCACGTCGCCGTGTTTTGTGGATCTTACTTCGAGTCAAAATGGTTCCGACCTGGCAAAGAGTTTCTCCGAATCTGGTGCTGTTGGTGTTACTGGTCATAACGACAGCGCGAGCGGAGACGGTTTGCACGAAGGCGAAACTCGTTCCAATGACAGTTCACATAAGGCTCACGAAGATCACTCCATACACATAGCCAGTTGGAATTTTGAACATGTTGAGACGCCATTCCTTGTATCCGTATTCGTTCTGGCTGCCGGAATATGCAAGTTATGTAAGTTACTTTATGCGAGGAATTAACAAATGTAGCAATACATGTAAAACGATGAGATGTACAACGTTCGTTTATATCATCCAAATTGGCATCGGAGTGATGTATCCCAATATATTTGCATAGCCCGTATCTGCTACATTAAATCCTGTTCGGCGTGTGGTCAACTGCTAGTTTGGTCATGTGTTTCAAATCCCTATAAACCACACCATAACACGAACCGACGTCACACATTGCTTACCTTGATGAATATAAGCGGCGGCAGAATAACTCGGTGTGTGTTCTGAGTGCGCAACCATACACTAGTTGGGCTAACATATATATGACTGCATGGTATAATATCCAAACTGCAGACAGCTTTCAGAAATTAAATCAGCTGAGTTGTTATAAATTTATAGTGACAACGATATATAAATATAATACATGGATGTAGTTTGAGTGCGTTTTGTTGAGGTGTATGTCGTGGTGGCCGTTTGAGCACACATTTGGTGTGCCAAACGGCCAAAGCGCTATACCCTTCAATAAAACCGGTATCATTAACTGGCGCACACGTCGCTGTTTTGTGCTAACCTAATTGATAGTGTCCAGTTGTGTCGTACTTATGGGAAGTGTCTTCGATTCTCTCTCGTTGAATTGGTTCGATCCGCTCAACTCCGTACATTTTACCAGCTTTTTATCCATATAAAAAAGCAACATTATCTTTTAACATTGTCTTCTGTAAGTGCGCCAGCTTTTACAACTAATGGACAGGGATTATATTTAAATTTTCTAATTTCGCCCGTCAAGCACAACAGACTAAATTATTCAATGATATGTGGCGGAAGATTATATCCAATCGTAGATGTCCTATATCCCCACATATAGCACCGAGTGCGTGTGTATTGTTACGCACGAGCAGCGGTCTAATGTAACACTGACTACTGTGTGTCACGTTTCATGGCTCACTGGCGACTAAAGAAACCGCCGCCGAATGTTGCAATATTTTCATTCGGAAATAAATTTAGAACACAGCTGAAGTTATGAGTTTTAAATTTAAATCGCTCCAGTATCAATAGTCTCTTTTTTCAGGTTTCCACCAAGCCACGTTCTTATCGAACGCAGTACCAGAGTCATGGTGAGTTTCAATTATGAGATGACTTAACTCGCTTCAACAATTGAACTATCAAAACTGCAAGAAAATAGTTAATCTGTGTATCCTCATCCGCCATCATTACTATAATCTTCGTCATTATCATTGTTATCATCATCATCAATATCATCATCATCAGCATCATCAGTATAATCACCAACCACTGTTGTTCTCGGTTGTGGAAAAAAGGTACATTGTATTATCGATAATGCAATGTTCTGCAAAAATCGCCTCGCGCGTACGAGACACCAGGGGTGCTATTCACCAAGCGAGACTATTTTATAAACCAGGTAGTTTATATGGTAGCGGCTGAACGCAAAGGTATCTTCGCTTTAGCGCAAACGACACACGTTGTCGATGGTGTGATTGATCCAATCTATCAGATTTGTCACTTGTCAATTGACGCAGTCTTACGACTAATTCATGAACACTCACCGGCCACAATCGGCATGTATAGCGGTATAATTTTTGGGTACAATTGTGTGGAGACTCATGCTTGCGTTTATATATCTGCAGAATGAGTTTCAATGATATTAATGAGGTTTTTTAATTAGCACAGTGTGAACATGAAGAGCCAAGAAGATAACGTCTCAGAAGAATTTTGTTTGTGTTTTGGTTCTGTTTGGATATTTCCTTGCCATTTCCAAAGAATTTTTTTTCCATCCATCATTTTTCCGGCGCTGGTGAATGGTGCCGGTTTCTTTGTTCTTTAATATTTTGATTCTTCTCTCCACAATGCCCAAAAACGTTTTACGCTCGTCGGCAGTGGTGGGGGGGGGGGGGGGGGTCTGGAAAACAATTGCACATATAGGGCCCAAAAAGTTTTTTTCGGACCCCGAGGGACCCACCACCCATTTATGCAAATTTTGTCCTCCAAATGTTAGGGACCCATGTGCACCCCCTTTCTTTCTCATGTTTTTATCCAAATTTCAAGAGGTTTTTTTTAGCCATTCTTCAATAACTGTGTTAACTGCCTTGCAATCCCATTACACTGTCCTTTGTTGGTGCAAACTGTGTAAAATTAAGACTCAAGCATTAACATGCTTAATCGGTAAAGCCCAGGTCAGAAAAACGAAAAATAAACTGTATTACCGCATTATAGCCTTAATATATCGAGCGTGTTTGATGTAAACATATTTTATTCCAATCAAAAAATAACATGTTTAGACATTTGACAAATAGTTTACAGTAAAACAGAATAATACATATAATCGGATGATTGGAAAGGGGATTAAAGAACAAGCCCAAGGGCTTTTATTAAGTTTGCTACCCTTTTGTTTCGCGCCCACTCTTCATTAAGTGTACAGGGGGGTCGGACGGGAAGAAGCGTGTTTAGTCTGACAGAGAAAACTGGCCAGTGTAAAAAGTGGTAAACAGGTCAGGGATTCTACAATTATTTGTGCATGATCAAAGAACTATTTAGTCTTATCCACCGGGGTGGGTGAGGAGGAGAATTGTTTTGGTTAGGTATACACATAGATATATGGTTATTATACCCCCGATATTAGTCGGCGGGTATATAATTGACGTCTCGAGCCGTCCATGCGTCCGTCCATACATACATTTTGCGTTATAACTCAAGAGTCGGTTGTCATATTTTGATGCTCTATGACATGTGACGGACCAGAAATGGGGAACGAATATGCATAATATCACGGATTGTGAGCACCAATGCCTACCAGAGTTATCCATGGGCCCTGTTTATGAAATTCAGTCCGTACAAAGTTTTTGCAATATAAGTTGAAGTGTCGGTTGTCGAATTTTGAAGTGGTTTGGTATGGTGATAGACCTGAATGATAGGAGAAGGATGTATGCAGATATTACTGCATATCACAGGTTTTGCCTGTCGATGCATACCAGAGCTACCAACCTGGTTCCATCCGTAAACACATTTTGCATTATTATAACTAAACCATTTCTATGTATATTTGTGCACTAGAGTCTGCAGTATAGTCTCAGTCAGATTTTATTCTTGATTTTAGTTTGAACTTTGAAGACATTGAAGAATGTCATTTCTCAAAGCATCTGAATGCATCACATTATTTCAGTTCATCTATTTATAAGCGATAACAGTGTACAATTAGTATAGTTTAGTCTTGTTGAGCAGTATTTAAGCTTCAAGATGAAGTTCGTAAATTCCCAGGAGAATAGCGTCGCCTTCGGTTGGGATTGTCTGAACAATAAACAGTAACGGTCATTCATCATAAGCAATTCAGTTTTATTTGGATAACTGTTGAAAATTAACATTACTTGCAACCATTAAAGATGAGAAATAACCAGAAGGAATGAATTTGATTGCATGCCAGAACAAGACAGTATTTCAGACATTAGAAATTTATGAGATACCCTTTTCAATGTCATGTTATGCAACAATCGGGTTAATGATATCTAGTCATCATTGAGAATTCACCATGTAGTATTTGTGATACAGTTTGTTTTTATTTTATTACTTTTATTCGGGTAATACAACTGGGTAATACATTTTTTTTAAAATAAATTACGGTTTTCCACTGAGAAGTGGGACGGGTCATGTGAAATCCAGAATGTTGCTAAATCTGAGGCTAAATAGTCACTATAGATGTCCATATAGCCACATGCCAACAAACATGATACTAACATGCTTACAAACAACATTACATGGTCAGTAGTTGTAAATTGTTTGAAAAAAAAACCCATTTTAGAAATAAAATTACAAGCACGATTGTTTCGGCCTCTGGACCACCCACCCACCCCGACCCTATATACGGATTTTTTTTGTAGACCCCCTCATGTCGTCGGTGGTATATTTTGCCCCACGTACTTTTCCTCGGTTGCTCATTGTTGAAATGTGTACAAACGTGTACTGCTACACGCAGCATGTTTATGTGACCGGTGGTCAATCTATGATTGACACCAATCACCTTGATTGGATAATCCTATATGGCGCGGCTATGTCTTCCCATCGATATGTCCACCGATAGCTTCGCATTGAGCGTCGCCTCGTAAAACTACCTGGACTATATTATAAACCCAGCCGGTGAATAGCACCCCTGGGGTGCTATTCACCGGCTGAGTTTATAATATAGTCCAGGTAGTTTTACGAGGCGACACTCAATGCGAAGATATCGGTAGACATATCGATGGGAAGACATCACCGCGCGGTATAAGATTATCCAATCAAGGTGATTGGCGTCAATCATAGATTGACCACCGGTTACATAAACATGCTGCGTGTAACAGTACACGTTTGGTTCATTTCAACAATGAGCAACCGAGGAAGTACGTGGGGCAAAATTATACCACCGACGACAGGGGGGTCTGCAAAAAAGATTCCGTATATAGGGCCGGGGTGGGTGGGTGGTCCGTCGGCCGAAACAATCGTGTTTGTAATTGTTTTTCCAAAATGGGTTTTTTTTTCAAACAATTTACAAGTACTGGCCATGTAATGTTGTGTGTAAGCATGTTAGTACCATGTTTGTCTGTATATGGCTATAGGCAGCTAGAGTGACTATTCCACAGGATCCCGTCCCACTTCACAGTGGACCACCGTAATAGCGTTCAGGAAACATTTGATCAACGGAAGAAATATTTAGTAACAAAATTAATATATAACCCAGTTGTATTACCCGAATAAAAGTAATAAAATAAAAAAACTGTATCACAAATACTACATGGTGAATACTCAATGATGACTAGATATCATTGACCCGATTGTTGCATAACATGAAATTGAAAAGGGTATCTCATAAATTTCTAATGTCTGAAATACTGTCTTGTTCTGGCATGCAATCAAATTCATTCCTTCTGGTTATTTCTCATCTTGAATGATTGCAAGTAATGTTAATTTGCAGCACTTATCCAAATAAAACTGAATTGGTTATGATGAATGACCGTTACTGTTTATTGTTCAGACAATCCCAACTGAAGGTGACGATATTCTCCTTGAATTTACGAACTTCATCTTGAAGCTTAAATACTGCTCAACAAGACTAAACTACAATACTAATTGTATACTGTTATCGCTTACAAATAGATGAACTGAAATAATGTGATGCATTCAGATGCTTTGAGAAATGACATTCTTCAATGTCTTCAAAGTTCAAACTAAAATCAAGAATAACATCTGACTGAGACTATATACTGCAGACTCTAGTGCACAAATATACATACAAATGGTTGAATTATAATAATGCAAAATGTGTTTACGGGTGGAACCAAGTTGGTAGCTCTGGTATGCATCGACAGGCTGAACCTGTGATATGCAGTAATATCTGCATACATCCTTCCCGTATCATTCAGGTCTATCACCATACCAAACCACTTCAAAATTCGACAACTCTTATATGGCAAAAACTTTGTACGGATTGAATTTCATAAACAGGGTTTTCCAGGTTTGTACGGACGGACGCACGGACGGCTCGAGACGTCAACTATATATATATACAAATAATTGTAGAACCCCTGACCTGTTTACCACTATTTACACTGGCCAGTGTTCTCTGTCAGACTAAACACGCTCGATATATTAAGGCTATAATGCGGTCTAGGGCAAGTTGTGACATACAGTGTACCTACACAATGTTTATTATTGTTGTTAGATACTGGAAACACCAGAAAACACCTGGAAATACAGTTTATTTGTCGTTTTTCTGACCTGTGCTTTACCGATTAAGGATGTTATTGCTTGAGTCTTAATTTTACACACATTGCACCGAAAACAGGATAGTGGAATGTATTAAAAGGCAGTTAACACAGTTATTGAAGAACGGCTAGTGGGGTGGTGGGTCCCTGGAGAAAAACTTTTTGGGCCCTATATGTGCAATTGTTTTCCAGACCTCCCCCCCCCCCCCCCCCCCCACTGCCGACGAGCATAAAACTTGTTTGGGCATTGTGGAGAGGAGAATCAAAATATTAAAGAACAAAGAAACCGGCACCATTCACCAGCGCCGGAAAAATGATGCATGGAAAGAAATTTCTTTGGAAATAGCAGGGAAATATCCAAACAGAACCAAAACACAAACAAAATTCTTCTGAGACGTTATCTTCTTGGCTCTTCATTTTCACACTGTGCTAATTAAAAAACCTCATTAATATCATTGAAACTCATTCTGCAGATATGTAAACGCAAGCATGAGTCTCCACACAATTGTACCCAAAAATTATACCGCTATACATGCCGATTGTGGCCGGTGAGTGTTCATGAATTAGTCGTATGACGGCGTCAATTGACAGATGACAAATCTGATAGATTGGATCAATCACACCATCGACAGCATGTGTCGTTTGCGCTAAAGCAAAGATACCTTTGCGTTCAGCCGCTACCATATAAACTACCTGGTTTATAAAATAGTCTCGCTTGGTGAATAGCACCCCTTGAATCCCGAGAGTAATCACTTGATTGAACTGGTGACATGAAATAATTCATGAGAGGCAGGTATACGTTGTGCGCATTACGCTAGAGTGTTTTACAAAATAGTCCTGCCTCAAATGAATTAATATTACGTCACCAGTTCAATCAAGTGATTATTCTTTGTATTGTATTCCACTATCAACGCCTGATTTACCATAAATTTGAATAATACCGCCATTATACCCACGGCTGTATGAATACATAACGAGGTAGTTAAAGTGGCATAATGCACTAGTGAATAATTCACCAGTGAAATTATCGTTTATAATCACTCGATAAATCAAGTTAATTCACAACTAGAAATATAGTAAAACAAACTCTTAACTGCATACCCACCAACATAACTCTATTGCTTAATAAATTGAACTCAATATTCTAAATGTGACTCAAGACATTCTAGCTTTCCATTTCCTTTGGAAATTCCCATAGGAAACGTCTGGTGGTCCAATTTAATAAAATTTTAATAGGACAATATTAGATCCTTCACATGTGCGTGTTGTTATTGGGAGACAATTGTTTTGGTAGTTTTGAAAAGTTATTGATGTTTTAATATCCTATTAAAATGTACTGGTATATTATTATAAGGAATGACTAGAAGATCGATTGTGGTCATTGGTTTTGAGATTTCGAGATTCACACGAACATTGTTTAATTACTCTTCCGGTCAAAATCCAATGACCACAATAGATCTTCCAGTCATTTGTTATGTAATAGCAGGTTTCGCTCTGGAAATCATGGGTGATTTGTGGCATGTAGTATTGGCTGTGGTGGCACTGTGCTCTACTTTTCACATTGAACATGTCGTAAATAGGCAGTGGGAGGGATATAATGTGAGTGTCCAGAACGTTGGGATGCATATTATGATTTAAGTATGGTGCGCGTGGTGTTTAAACTATGTATATGCATTCTTGTGCTTGACGAATATGTATAGCAGAAAGCTCGTATAATTAAACGATTATTATAATTAACTTAATATAATTAAAACAGCCAAGGGTGTTCGCCCAAAGAGAATATGTACATTTATGTATATGCATATTTGTGTTAATCAATGGTTGAGGAAGACGATGCGTGATTGGAACTGGAAATTTGGCCGTGTCTGCTGAGGCTTAAGTAACATTTACTCCATATATAAAAGTGAAAACTATACCACACAATGCGACTACACCAATGGCCCTTAAATATAATTATTCTATACGTAGAGTTCACAGTGTCATACTATCTTTTATTATATAGGTTGAGTTCTCAGTTGGCCCTGCTATATTTTGATTGGACGAAGCGCGATTAAGTTTCAGGGAGAACTATCGCCCGGGCTATAATCTTCGAACTATTACCCACCTGCTGACGTCACGATTGGCGCGAATCCAAAATTGTACGCATAGTCACGATTGAGAATGTATTATGGCAAGCGACTATAGTATTAGAACTAATCTATGACGTCACGACTGGGCGCGGTGAGAATTGTGTCATATAATACACACCCGTAAACTAAAATCTTTATCTCAGAAGACCGGCGTCCTCTAAGAGGCAATAGGAATTATCTAAGATCTAAATTTTAATTGTTCGTTACAGAGATTGAAAAAATGTCGGAGAAGCATGTTACCTGGTACATACTGTCGATTTTAATATATGGGTGCATTAGTTGTGGCGATATATACATGCTCACTAAGGTAGCAATACACGATTTCCAGCAATTTTGGCCAACCTTGGAGGGTGTACTGTATTTAAAATCAATGCTGAGCGATTATCTTTGGCATAGGTCCCATCAAGCATATTTTAATTTCGACAAAATTTTAAGTGTACTCATATGTCTGTTTAGCTTCGTTGTAAAATGTGTCATTGATTTATGCCCCTTGGTTTGCACACACAAAACGCTCTATTTTACCCATTTTATTTACTCAAATTGACCATTTTCAACCCAAACCAAAAATAGACCATGACAGAGCGAATATCAGTAAATAAGCTTCTTCCACGTGATAGAGCTATGTTAAAGCTCAGAAATAATTTAAATAAAAAAAAAGTCTTGCAAGCGCAGATCACAGAATACAGGGGAGAGAAATCGGGCTATTTTCCTGTAACCAATAACACAGAGTTGACCTTCACTGAATACACAAATCCTGTTGCATATCCAAATTTTCCACTTTTTTTAGAACTTTCTCAGTTTTGTAATATAACTAAACCTTCAAACTAGTAATGACACATTTAACACAGGCTACACTGGCTGTTATGCCCCCCCCCCCCAGATACTAATTTTCTATCTTTCAGACCCCCTACAACCCGTGAAATCGTGTACTGCTACCTAAGACATGTTGCCTTTTAGAAGACGCAAATCCTCTAAGAGGAATATATTAGTTTATGGGTGTGATATAATAAAACACACATTGCCTGCCTTGAGGCGAGAGTTGTTTTCCCTGGATGGCGCGCATTCTGAAACAGGAAGTAGGACTATTGACTTAGGCCGCAGGCCTCGGTCATTAGTCCTGCTTGCTGATCAAAAGACACCAGCTCTGGAAAATAGTATGCATACATTGACTGCTTTGTTGGAATAGCGAGAACTATTTCCCGAAGGCCTGTTTTTAACACCATTGATGACTATTGACCGAGGCCACCGGCCGAGGTCAATAGTTATGCTTGCTGTTCAGAAGACACAAACAATGGAAATATCGCTCGCTACTCCACCCCAATGCGCCAACATTTGTGTCAGCATGCGGATAATGGACCTATCCGTAGGTACCGCTCCATTTTAAATTATAGCCAATGAGCCGATAGCTTAATCGTCAATGCGACATGTATCTCCCTAGCCATATGGAAAACACCACAAGCTACTCCCTAACAACTCCCTAACAACAATTATAAGCAGTAGGGGGTTTACAAACACGAGAGCAAATTATCTGTTATTTAGCTAGAAAGGTGTTGAAATATGTCCGGTTGACGAGCGATATCTATACACATATCCCGATGTGTTTTAGTTCGGTTTCCTAAATCAAAAAGTAACTAAGACAAATGTTTACGCTATATTAAACAATGCAAACGACCACACTCGGATCCTAATGTTATTTAAAGTCCAATATTAATATAACAGATTTCAAACTGAAAAGTGGAAATAGTAGTCCCGATCGATGATGCGTTATAAATATTAATTGTGCCGCGAGTATTTTTGTATGTGAAGCGTTTTTCGTTATATGTATACATGTATTGCTGTAATAACACCGTGGTAATATTGAGTTCAAATGCCTGCAATTCACACTATCCTGTAGGATCTTCTGCGAACGTTTTACTGAATCCATTCGAGAATCTAAATCTTCCTCCATATTAATGCGAAAATGTACATGTAAATGGGAATCAACAAATGTTTTCCATGAGAATTACACGAAATTTCACACATGCATGGACACGTGCTTCGCGGTGTATACACGCAACCTTCATCAAACGAGTTCACTGTGTGCCATTGTTGCCACATGACAACAAGTAACTGACTCCACCAGTCTCCATGATAGTCGGAGTTTTCTTTAATGTACTTTAGTGACGGCCAAATAGGATGTGGAATTTAAATAGACCACTATTTGAAAATCCTTTGCATCCGGTCGCAAAGTTGTCGGCACCTCTAAATATCTCCGGGGCTCATGCAGGATGCTCGAGGTACGGGGAACTGATATCGTTATATTTATTTCGACAAAAGAGGGATTATAGATTAATTACCACATTTACACCTCCGGTTGGCTTATTTCATCAAGGTGTGAACTATTAGCATAGCTTCGATATTAGATATTCTATTCGATATTGAAGTTATAATGGCTTCTGTTACACAGTTTGATTCAACGTAAACATCGATCTTTGTTGGTTATCGGAAATGGCCAACAAATCACTCTTGGTTTTTTTGTTCAAATCTGGTTCTATTTTTGTTTATATCTAACGACAGTCACTTTTACAAGATGCATATACACACATAGGCATCTTGAAAATCGTGAATCTCGGAAAGAAGCTATATTATCGTGTTACATGGAGTTTAAAAACATAGTCCGTTCTCATCGGACGCCATTTTTGTAATGAATATGTAGCGAAATTGAGATGGTTTGTGGTGCTTAGTAACAGTAACCATGTAGCCTTTATGTGGGATTTTACCTACGGATAGGCCCATTGTTCGAAGACTATATAGCCCGGCTGACAGTTCGCTCGCCTGGCAATGGTGAAAACTAATCTCTGACACGTGATCGCGGTTCATCCAATCAAAATACAGTACGACTCATCGTGAATTCAAATATATAACAATTCTCACTATTCCACATATAAAGCAGGTAATTTTGATTGTAAGTTTAGCCGTGTCAGGGAGTACATGTCGTTCTGAGGATTGCCCGGCTATCGAACTATCGCCCGGGTTATAATCTTCGAATTATTACCCGCCTGTTGATTTCACAGTTGGCACGAGGCGAGTATCGTGTCACATATAATACGTAATATTAAATTACAACACATATTGACAGCCTTATTGACAAGAGTTATCTATTTTCCCTCGTGTGTGTCTCCTGCGACCTCGAATGTGTCTTCTGCGGCCTGCGACCTCTGTTAACAATAATGATCGCTGTTCAAAAGACACAATCGATGGGGAAAAGGTACACAAATATTATCTGCCTCATGTGGAATAGCGAGAACTATAGAACACAATGAGATTCTTGTCAATCAACAATATTATATTGCCGCAATTCTAATCCCCGATAAATGATATCGATCATGATGGCTTTATACGTTGATGTCGACATGCACACTTTTATATCCTTTATCGGAAAATATAACAGTTATTTCGTTTTATTCCCTTTTAAATGAATTACATGGACGTGTGTGTCGTATTTATAGCATTCGATGAAGATGAGGTCTGGCTATTAGGAGCCGGCGATAAATCCAATTACGATAATATATGTCTCGATATGCCGTGTTGATGCAACCAGAGCAGGCGGCCATGTGTATCGTAATGATGTTAAAGGTACTCAATCCGATTCGATCGTCCTCATATCATCAGATTCTAACAACAACAATATTTTTGAAATGCCGCTTCGTTATCAGAATCGATTAATTGCCCAAAAATAACCACAGTCAACTATGGTATAAAATTGCGTAAAACCTGTTATTTATCAACATTTTGTTTCCGGTTTGTCAAATATCTGACACAAAAAATGCCACTTGATTTTAGAGTTATCCATCTGCATCCGCAGTTTAATCCGAGACCGTCTTCTCGTCGACTTTTACTGGGCCGCTAAAAGTATCGGTGATGAAAAATAATAGATTTTAAAAATCGATATCTGATCCGTCTGAGCATAGACGGGTGGGTTCGTCGAATCGAATCAAATATTGTTTACCCCCCGAAGCTAAGGAAATAGTAATTTGCGAGCGTTAATGCGGATTATGCATCTTTAATGATGTTTTCTTGATAAGCACCTGTTTACTCTGAGAATGAAATATGCCACTGCATATTTGCAGATTATTTCGCAGTTTTCCAGCAAGCAATAAATAAGTAATTTAGAACTTATTTGAGTCGCAGCTGGATTAATATTGCCATGATGTGACCCATTTTGTTCCGATTTACCGAACTATCATGCAGTCGTCCCCCCCCCCCCGGCTATAGAAATTAAATGATTTAAAGGCCCATTTAATTTTCGAGTTCCCGATTATTTTGTATAGTGCCTTAATGGTTTTAATAACAATATATGACATAATATATGATTAAAATACTATAATTCATCACCATTTGGAACACCTGTGTGCCCATAGAGTAACAGAAAAAAGTTGAAATCATAGAAATATTTCCCTCGTCTCGCTCCAGAATGCAACAAAATTCAAACTAAGATATAGAGTTATTCCCCTTCCATGGAAAATAATAGACTTTTCAGTAAAATCCAGATGAAACTTAAGCACAAGCAACAGTCGGTATACATCAACAACATGTTTACAGCTTATTACACCGGATAAGTTGATAATACAATGTTTTAGAGCTTCCTCTTTCAATTGGTATATAATATGGCATATATGTTATGTAATGTAATCTGGGGGGATTCGAAAATTAAGTGGGCCTTTAAACATTTTGATGCCACTGATTTCCAATTATAGAACACTGGACATGTTTGCTAAACTATAAATACTGTTCAAGTTCAAAGGGATATCATACACTCACTGGTTTATTAGCTCAAAAATAGATTCAGTTATGCTACAGAACATGGATTTTGTTTTGTTTTGTTGAAAACGTATCTTTTTGAAGGATGTGTCAAAAAATGCTCGTTCTACATTTTCCTGCAAAAAAAACCTATGCTTGTACTTGCAAATTGCTCAAAATGTTCGATGTATAGATATAGTTTCAAATTTGCGTGATCAATATTTCTGTAAAATTGTCCATGACCGGCAAGTTTTAAATTAGCCAACTCTGCACCATTTCAAGAAATAATATTAACACCTAAAAATTCCCCTTTATATAATACCCTGTATCTCATATGTTATTCGCCCGATCGCGTTGCAATTGATATCATGGCAATTGCAGTACATTGTATGAGTCAATAATCACGACGATTTTGTAATCTTTTTCTGAATGTCGCTTGACGTTTTCAAAAATGACAATTTAAACTTTGACATTCAACAGAAAAGCGTTTCTTAAGTGTCCCTGCCTTATTATTGCTTGGAATTTGACCAGGTCTTGCTTGACCAGTTACCATTCTGTGGGAATTTTGGAGTATGATTTTGAACCACCCCCATATTTGGTCAACTGCATTAACTCGAAAGTGTCCCTGTCCCGTACATGGCGGACCAATCAAGGGTTATCGCCATGTGTCTGATATAAACACATCCGTAACGCATTACGCTCGTATGATGGTTTTGTTCACTGGCTGCGTTAAGAAAACACATTGTCAAGATATTCGCTATATACGCGAAGACTGTCCAATTTTGAAGCGGTCTTTCGCATAGTCAGTATCTTGAAAGTGACCGAGTTTTCTTGTCTTTCGATGAAACACCCATCCCTCGATCGACCTGATTTTCTGGTTATTTACCCTTCAACCCTTCTATGGCGATAACACTTATTGTTTGCCATATATGGGGGAGGTTTCCTTTCGATTGAATGCAGTGGACCAGATATAGGGGTAGTTCAAAATCATGCTCCTAAATTCCGACAGATTGACAACTGATCAATTTCAAGAACAGCCCCCCCCCCCCCCGCAGTAAAAAGGCCGTTGACACTTGATAACCACTGATCACGTATTTAACCCATCAACATGCGATTATGTTGAGCGTCAAAATTGAAAGTGTGATTTTTTTAAATGGGAATTTTTCCAATTAAGCAACATTCAGAAGGTTAGAAATTGACTCCCACAATGTACTGCATTTACCATTTTCTCAATTCGTTCAAAATTTCAACGCGAATAATATAGAAATACACAGAGATACAGTGTATTATATGAGGGGGAACTTACTTTTTTGAGGTGTTTATGAAGGTTTAACGGCAAACTATCTGACGTTTGTAGTACTATCCAACGTGCTCTCATGGTGGGACAGACGCGGTCACTAAGTCCATGATACTAATCAACCATTTCACTTTATATATGAACAAAAGTGTGTGTTGCTCAATATATTGATGAATACTACACCAGAGAAGCATTTATCTACATATATAAAAGAGTAGGATCTGTCCCAGACTCCTAGATCGATTGCAACAAAATTTGGTGTGGTGACTCGGGGTTCCCTGGCGGATGTTACAACGGCGTTAGTTTTTTCATTATTTTGATTTAAAAAAAATTATTTAAATAAATTTAAAATGTATTCAGCAAGGAGCCCTATCTAAAAAAAAATGTTTTTAATTAATTTAAATTTTATTTTAATCCAAACATTTAAACGATCAAATTATGCGCAAAGGGGCCACCGCTGAATATGGGCTCTGGCTAAGATAAAAATAAATTAATTAATTAAAAAAAAGATTATCTCCCTTAGGTGATCGACGGACAATGTAAATATTGCTCTCGAGAATTATCTCAGAAAAGCCTAAATTATGGATGTAACCTACGTATAACATGACATTCGATGGATAGATAAAGTATAGATGCCTGTGATACATCTATTGTAGTTTTATGTCGTTATTGGAATTAGCTGGCTGAACTTAAGTTGCAATTTCACCTAACTTCGAGGTATCGGTAAATTTGTCACGTGCGCCGGAGTGAATACTTGGCTGAATTCTTTTGGCGATTGTCTGACCTTTTATATAGAGCGTTCTCACGCTTGGTGGAGAGAACCCTTATTCTGACCTTAGACTATACTCTAAATATTAATATTTAGAGAGGGGAAAAAGAGGTAATGATGGGAAAGAAAATGAAAAAAAAAACAACCTCCAGGTCCTGCTCCTAAGGATAAATCAAGGAACCCTTCTCGCGATAGATCAAGAAATCGCGATAAAAAAGACAATTAGAAGAAAGCTTTGGATCTGACACTTCAATGGGCGAGACATTTCTTAAGTCGTTGAGTGCGCAAATGGTGAAAATACAAACTCAAATGAATGAACTTGCAACTAAAAAGGTCATTGATATAACTGTAGAAAAAGTGGTGAATGCAAAATTTGACGCTTGTAGAAGTGAATTCAAAGGAGAAATTGAAAAGACGTATGAAAAGTGGGAACGAAGAGTCGAAGTTGTGGAGGAGGTGAATAAACAGACACAGAACAGTTGCAACATATCCAGTTCGAACATAAAAAGAGATGAAGGATGATTATATGGAAATGAAAAATACAGTTAATAGCTTGGCGAAGCATATATCGAAACAGGAGAATGGAATCAAAGTGCTAAACTCCGGGCTGAATAACGAAGAACAATACTCTAAGAAATTCTGCTTACGGTTTCTTGGACTTAAGATTCGGGAAGGTGAAAATGAGGATACAATAACAGACAGAATATGTAATATAGAATATGTAATACCTCCCAAGCGGTAGTGAAAATATCATCTGTAGATGTTGCAGCAGCTCACAGACTTCCATCTATTAACAACAAAGACGCCACACATTGTGTTGTTAAATTCAATCAAACTAAAGTTAGAACGATGGTATTTGACATAAGGAAGGACACATTTGAGATAGCTGATGATGGGTCCAAGAGGGAAGTGAACATTCGTGACATGCTAACAAAGGACAACATGGACTTGATGGATAGACTATTCAACCACAGGGAAATACAATTTTCATTCCACAAAAATGGGTTTATTTGGGCGAGGCTGCTTAATGGACGGAGGTTAAAATTTGACATCAATGACGACATAGACGAAGTGATAAGAAAAGACTTTGAAAAACGAAAATAGTTCTCAAAGTGACTAACAGAAAAACTGATTGGAAATAACATGCAATACGTTGTTAGGCAAAAATAACATAGTTGCGTGTTTCTTGTAACCCACCGCCCCAATCTCAAATACTGAACCCAAAATTGATTTTCTTGCTTTAGCCCTTTTTTGTTGCTGAACATTTTGTTCTATCAACTATCATCATTAATTTTGGCATAACAAATTATATTTCTATTTACAATTCAAATACCCATGGTCTATGTCTTATATATATATATATATGTATATATATATATATATATATATATTATATATATAGCTATATATATATATATCTATATATATTTTTTTTTTCTTTTTATTTTTTTTTCAAATTCATTTTTTTTCATAATTCGAATTGTTTCTTTTTAAAAAGTCAACATCCTAAAAAGACACCTTGATTCGGGGGACGTGTGGTTTTCAACTTTTTATCTATTTGGGACCCAATAATAGAAACACGTATTTATCGTATTGTGGCCACACTTTGTTGGTTGAAAAGTGAAAGTTACTCTTTATCCATTTTTATTATTATATATCTACCAGTACAAGGCAGGAAATCTTTAAATTTCAGCCAACATTAATACATGTACTTGTTGGTATGAGTTATAAGTAGGCAGTACTAAGCATGCCATTTGCTATGTTTACACTATCTGGTATACACACCCCCTACTAATTTTGTATGGTATATACATGCAAGGGCATGCACATTTTCAGTTTTTTGCTCAATGACATATGGGTACTCTATCTTTAAATGTATTCACTATACTGCAATTAATTGCACAATTGCATAATTTGTCCAAGCTAGAGAATACAGGTCTTCTTTTTTTTGGTTCTCTTACTTTAATTTACATACCTGATGAGAAATGTCTTTATTTATAAAAGTGAATAAAAACCATAAAATACACCCAATCCTTCCTTCTCAAATAGCTTCAGTCTATCTCTTTACTAACATCTTTCCTGTTATGAAATACATACATGTATACTATGCAACTGTTTCCATTTGTCTGTTTGTCATATTTCAAATTTATATTATACCATGTCGATAGATATAATGTCTATGAACTGTCGGGGTCTGTGCGGTCGCCAGAAGAGACGAGATGTATTTGACTACTTAAAAAGAAATTTGACATAATCTGCTTGCAAGATCAGGAAAATAATATAAAGTTTGAATGTGGATACGAGTGTTACATTAACAGTTATTCTACATCATCGAGATGTGTCGCTATTCTACTCCGAAATTCTTTTGAATATAAGATCCATGACACCAAGCGTGATGAAGTTGGGAATTCTCTTTCGTTAGATATTGAAATTGAAAATAAGCGTTTTACGTTATTAAATATATATGGGCCAAACACTGATCAACCTAGATTTTATGATAAGCTCAGTGAATATATGGCCACTGTCGATTCAAACTTTGTTGTATGTGGAGATTTTAATATAGCGCTTAACCAGAATCTTGATTCCGTGAACTATGTGAGACATAATAATCCTATTGCTCGTAAAGCTCTTTTGAAGGCTATGGATCGTAACGGTTTAGTTGATGTTTGGCGAGCATTGAATCCGGAAACAAAGCGTTATACGTGGAGAAAGAAAACACCTATAAAACAAGCTCGTTTAGATTACTTTCTTGTATCCGAATGCATGCTTTCACTCACCAGAAAGGCAGATATACACCCAGGTTATAGGACAGATCATTCTATTATCTCATTAAATTTGAATTTGACAGAATTCACCCGCGGCCATGGATATTGGAAATTCAATAACTCTCTTCTGAAAAATACAGACTATGTCATTCATGAAATTAACAAATTAATTGAGACCATAGAATCTCAATATTTTGACGAAAAGGGACAACATCTAGAAATTAATTACCAATTTTTTTTCGAAACGCTGCTTATGGAAATACGAGGTAAAACTTCAGAATTATCATCAAAAATTAAAAGAAAAAGAGTGTGTGAAAGAAGAAACTGTGTGAAAGAAGAAACTGAACTTATAGCTAAAATTGAAAAATTAGAAAAAGGAAAATACTAATAAGACATTGGAACAGATGGAAAAATATCAAACTAATTTAGAAGAAATAAGGAAACATAAACTAGAGGGGATGGTGGTAATATTTAGAGCAAAATGGATCGGCGAAGGAGAGAAACCGAGTAAATATTTTTTAAACATTGAAAAACGACACTATATAAATAAATCCTTAACTATGCTACAAACACCAGATGGTGAAGTGTTAGAAAAACAAAAAGATATTTTAAATGAGGCATTTGACTGAATTCCTCAAATTAAATAACATAAACGACATGGAATTAAATAAACTTCCAAATATAACACATGCTAAACTAGATAGTCCAATATCAGATGTTGAAGCTTTAGAATTTTTGGAAAAACACAAAAGTCCAGGTTCGTCTGGCTTCTCAGTGGAATTCTATAAAATATTTTGGGGCAAGCTATGTCATTTCTTAGTACGCTCTTTGATTTATGGTTTGGCCAGAGGGGAAGTATCTGTAACACAGAAACATGGCGTAGTAAATCTTTTACCAAAAGACAACAGTCTACGACAGTTTTTAACAAATTGGAGGCCGATATCGCTCTTAAACGTAGCTACAAGATTTTATCAGGAATTCTCGCCTCCCGTTTAAATAATGTTTTGCCAGACTTGATAGATGAGGATCAAACAGGCTTCATACCTGGAAGATACATTGGAGAAAACATTCGCTTAGTAGCAGATTTGATCCATTTTACACACAAAAAAACATTCCTAGCCTCTTGTTGTTGCTTGATTTTGAGAAAGCTTTTGATTCTGTGTCATGGACTTTTATGTCTCAGGTTATGAAGACTTTTAATTTGATTAACACTTTCATAGGTTACACAGAAACTCTATATAGAGGAATCAGCTCAAATCTTAACATTAATGAAAATGCGACTCCATCTTTCATGATACAACGTGGTTGTAGACAAGTTGACCCAATATCACCATATATTTTTTTAATATGTGCAGAAGTATTAAGTATAGCAATAAGCAACTTTATTCCTCAATGGTGATGCACAGTCCCTGGACAGTAGATTTGAGCTACTAGAATATTTTTACTATATATCTGGGCTAAAAATAAACTATAACAAAACCTTTGCAGTTTGGATTGCGAGCAAACGTGATTGTACAGAAGCTATATGTGAAAAGTGGAAAATTAAATGGAATCCAGAACACTTTCGGCTCTATGGGTTCACTTTAAACTTATTCGATGATGACATATTTACTGCAAATTATGACAAAGTGATGAATGATATAGATAGAATAATTAATTCCTGATCATGCAGAAATTTGACCCCACTTGGGCGGATAATTGTTGTGAAATCTCTTATTTTATCCAAGTTATCATTTCTTTCTCAAACCTGATCAAACCCCAGTGTAGACTACATTAAAGAATTAACAAAGAAAATCTACAAATTTATTTGGCAGAAAAAGCCAGATAAAATTTCACGAAGACAGCTACAACAAACCTGCTCATTCGGAGGTTGCAAAATGGTTGATATAGAACAATTCAAGAATTCAATGGAAGCAATCTGGATGAATAAACTTATTTTCCAAAGTGGCAAATGGCAGAATCTATTAAAATATTCTTTTAATAATTTTTCAGAAAACTGGTTTCTAGCAAGCCCCACAGTATTAACCAGACAAAGCAAAATCATATCTTGTAAATTTTGGGCCCATGTTATTGAAGCATGGAAAAATTCTACAAAGCAATAATCTGAAATTCTTGACCATATAAACTGTAATAAATTGACGGACAATCCTGACATTACCGTCAAAGGTAAAATGTTAATGTCTCATGTATTAGAAAAAAAGGTATTTTATTTGTTAATGATTTACTGGACCATGATGGCCATATAATGTCTCGAGAAGCGCTGGGAGTAGAATATTATATAAAACTAGATTTTTTGACATATCACACAGCAGTTAATTCAGGTGTAAAACATTTTATAGATAAATTTCGCTTATTGTTCCATGCAAGAAAGCTTCAACACCCAATAATGCCTTTTCAGTTAAGTGTTCTTCAACAATCTTCATCTAAAAACATATACATTAAAATGTGTGGACAAGATAAAACAGTTAAACCTTTCATTAAGAAATGGGAATTTGAATTAAATGATATGCATACAGATGAATGGGCTAGGATTTTGATTTCTCCATTTCACTGTTGCGTGGAAACCAAGTACAAATGGTTCCAATACCGAATTAACACAAGAATTATAGGTACTAATGAACTTTTGAAAAAGATTAATGTAAAAAGCTCGGATGCATGCTTTTTCTGTGGTAAAGCCAAGGAAACAATAAAACATCTTTTTTATGACTGTCCTATAATTAATTCACTTTGGCATGAAATTCAAATGTGGGTTTTGAGACAAACTGGATATACAATAGATTTGTCACCAAAAAAATTAATTCTTGGAAACTCTGAACGCTTTTACCTAGCCCAATTTTTGATAATTTTGGCTAAGTTTTATATATACAAATCAAAAATGAGGGAAACAATTTCTGATTTGAATGAGTTTAAAATAGATTTAAAATTCTATTATAATGCTGAAAAAATAGTTGTTTTTCAATCAATGTCTTTATGATCGTTGGACTGACTGGATCGTTGGACTGACTGGGAGCGCTTGGTCAAATAATAGGAGAATCAAGAGGTACTAAATTATAATATATGATGGATTGCTCCTACTGTTAGCTTGGCTGAGCCTTTATGAATGATCTTTTGGATTAAAATAAATATAGAATGCCAAAGTTCCAGTTCTGCCTCATACAGTAAATTGACCTTAACTTACATTTACATAACTCAACATAAAATGTTGGTCAATATATTGTATGGAGTTTAACTGAGAACAATAACCCCTTGAATAAATCAGAATTCTAAGCAACAATATAACAAATCTGATAAAAACTCAAAGCCAATCCTTGAGCCTTGATATAGAAAAAACTGATAGTAGCTCACCCATATTCCATTATTCTAAGACCATGACGAAATCTTTGTTCTGCAATCCATATTTTTTTAACTGGTACGCCGGCTTCAGCCCTTTCAGTTAAAAATGTATTCATGGTTCGCGGTTGACGTAATGTTGTATCCCAACCTCGACGAACTCTCCCCAGGCTGCCAATCGAGCCCAGAGCATCTGAACAAATCAGACGAACAGTAACACATAGAGGGCGTGGCGAAATAATGAGGGTTACATGTGTTGGGGGAGTCTCTTATATCCTCTCAAGTATTCTCTTATTATTTAGTATAAGCTAGACAATATCTGCTCATGTTTAGATTAAACAGTATTTATTTTCCATCTATGTGCATTCAAATATATACTTACAATACATCTGTTCATGTTTAGTGTTCTATTCTGTGATACGAATTTGTTTACTTTGCAGCCTCCTCGTTATCCTGGGGTTGTTGGTGGCCGGAGCTCTGCAGTAAGTAAAATACGCGTGCCCATCATGCTTAGGTCGTGTCCATCATTCCTACATCGTATACATCATGAATACGACGTGTCAATCATGCCTACGATGTATCCTTCATGACTACGACGATTCCAGCATGCTTACGATGTGTCCATCATGACTGCGACTTATCCATCATGCTTACGACGTGTGTCAATCATGCCTACGATATTTCCAACATGCTCACGTCGTGTCCATCATTCCTATATCGTATCCATCATGACTACGACGTATCCATCATGACTACGACGTGTCCATCATGCATATGATGTGTCAGTCATGCCTACAACGTGTCAATTATGCCTACGATGTGTCCATCATGCCTACGTCGTGTACATCGTGCATTCGACATGTCCACCATGCCTACTTGGTGTCCATCATGTCTACGACGGTTTAATTAGGGTCCATCCCCAATACGTGGTCGCGAGTAAGACTAGACGCGGCCATATGTTGTTGTGGGCGTTAGCTTACTCCAGACCTATTTTCCCTCATTCCAGTAGCCAATCAAACCGTCCTCGCTATAGCATCGGTAAATCATGGCATGAACCTCGACTGGCTAACGCCCGTAGATATCACATTCCACCAGTACAAAACCTGGGAACTTTTTGAAGTATTGACAGGGAACCTTATAAAGTCGACAAAATAACTCGGGGAACATATTTATTATCTGTTCCTTAATAATGTACTTCACTGTAAGTGAAGGTCCCAGCCTAAGCATGTATCGATTTAAGTGATTTTGCTGTGCATCACTTACACTTATGGAAATTCTCCTGGGTAATTAAATCAATATTTATATCGATATCGGCTCACAAAATTCACAGAAAATATGCAGTTTAGTTAGGACCTTCACATGATCAAGGAACAGATAAGAACCAAGAAATATATACACCGTGTTATTGTTTTTGGACTTTATAAGGTTCCCTGTCAAACCTTCAAAAAGTTCCCAGGTTTTATACTGGTGGAATATGATCTCTGCGGGCGTTATAGCCAGAGTAGAGACTCATGGAATGATCTATAGCATCGGGTGACCGGCCGTATGTATTCCATTCCAATCCATCAACAGACAATCTGTGCGATCCGCATCGTCGCTGTAGACCGACCTTAAACCGTACTCGTGTACCTTTTAAGGATGGTCTATCTCCTTCTATGACAGGATATATACTTTCCTGGGTATCAAATAAATAAATATGAATCGAAGATACGACCAGCTTCGTTGTCATGCCAGCGCCCAGGCCCTACGAAACACGACACAGAGAACGTGGTGGGTCTTAAATGTCACCATCGGGACTCTCTGCAATGTGGTCATAGCTACTTTATTTTATTGAATTTTAAAGATGTGGTAAAACCGAATTGTTGTAAGTGAATTTGAAACCGCATGCATGGGATCTTGCTGCGTCTATTCAAAGATTTCATGTTACATCTTCAACGATTTTCATTTGCGCTGTGCCAAGACATTCAAGACAATAACATTATACAACGCGGTTTGAAATAAAGTTGATGCCAATTGAGTGGCCATCTGTATTTCCTTTCTATGCAGTGACAATGGCACATACATGTGGTATATAAGGGTGAAAATGTCATGATATCCATGTTGTTTTGAACAGAGTTTGTTTTATTTCAGTATTTCTGGAATCGACCAGGATGCCATCCCTGGGCTGACGTCAAACCTGTTTTTCCTCTATCTTCTGCCGCCGTAAGTATTTCTTTCCATACAAATTTGGGACCCGTTCCTGTTGAATGTTTCGATTCTGTAGTAGACATGATTACATACACGTGTGGCAGATTAATTGGTTTGTTATTATTACATGTATATATCATAGGTCTATGAAAATCGGTGATTTTATTCGACATTGGTTTGAACAGATCTTGCGAGCTGAATCTCAGCCTATGGGATCAAGACACATTTTATAAAACTTACAGTCGCTCCTCTTCCGACATAATGCAAACACATAATTACAGGAACAGTACAGCAAAACTGCAAAATACGTTGAGATAGTCTCAAAGTTTCCCAACTAATAATAGCAGATGTTTCTTTTGCTAAGATTTGGATATTATTTCGAGCAAATATTGGGCTAAATGCTCTACTATTTTAGAAGAGTTGACGTGTTTTGTTGAACTGTTTCACCAGTGTTGTTGTGAAGACCACAAGGTACCACCCGGAAAATTCTAACCGAATTGACATACAATTAAACTTTCTATACTGAATTAATTCTCACATTCACTTATATACACTTTTGTATACATTGGAATGGTATATTATTCTTTTAGAGGTTTGTTCAGGAAAAGTTAGCAGACGACATACACACAATTGCAGAAGAACTCCTATCCTTTGCCAGGAAATGTTCAGATAATTACTTTAATAAACTATCATACTTATTATATTTATGCCATAACAAAAAATATTGACATTCCTACAGCATTTTATGATATATCTACATGACCAAGTCACCAAGAGTATTTGTTATGACATGTCTATAGCATTTTTCCATTTGAAGATTTTCGGCCACTTTTCCCAATTTTGTCGTTCAAAATTAATAACACAAAGAATATAGGTGATCATAACCATGCCAAGCCTACACACTATGTATGTATATACTGGATATATAATGCATAACGTAATGTCCAGGTGCCATGTAGAGTTGGAATTTGGTGGATGTTGGTCTCGCGGCCTCAGTTTACTCATTTAGCTGCCAAAATAAGCATTGAATATGTGCTAAATGCAACAACAGATTTTATATTCAAGAATAAAGAATAAAAGACTGTCTGAAAATAAAGAATAACAAACTTAATTTGGCATGGTAAAATAAGGTATTTTGCCTTAAAAATAAACAAAATATCACTTCTTTGAGTACACCCATGACCGAGAAAATTGTCAGTATACATTGGACGTCGTTCAAAAACATGCCGTCTATGTTAATTAGCTAATATGGTTGGTGCCGGCTTAGAAGTTACTTACTATCTATCACTTTATGTGCTATTGATCACCGGAGATTTTATTGATTTTGATTAATAAAAAAAATGCCTACCCTGCAACACAAACTGAAAACACTTGAGGATAGAATTAAGTTGTTATGGAGGTTAGGTGGTCAGGTTAGAGCCACCACCACGTTTGTGAACGCCAGAATATGGCACAGAAATGGACGTCACAACTGCATAGCATCGTTGAACCCGTGTTTCTACTATAATAATGCGGCACACCACCGAATGGGGAAGCTGGACCCAACAGAAGGTTGAAATGTTTACCGTGCGTGTTCATATAAATGTTGATTTGTTTTGCGGTGTGAATATATCTCTGTACCAAATGTTTTACATATCCAACCCACACAACCCTTTCTACTTGATACATGCAGAGGAAAATGTCGGATAATTGTAGGTAGGGTTGAATGATTTCTCTCCTCCCTCTGAATTGGGACAAACAGCTTTGTTGTCCTCCTCCCTATTTTCCACCCTTCTGATTGGCCCATGTCATGTCACGTGCCGGGCGATAAATCACACTGTCGCCCGCTGAGCCGGGAGACATTGTTTTTGTCGCCCGCCTGATGTTATATTGCAAGAATATCTCCAAACACACACACACTGCAGTCACTCATCTATTTCACATCACTATACGTACTAAAAATCATAGATCTTATATACCCCACGGATTCGCAATACACGCCAGTTGTGGTGTTTGCTAATTTACATATATTTAGTGAACACTAATATTCGAACTTTTAAGTTGATATTTTTATCGGACAAGCGTTATTATTTACTTTTTACATCGAAACATCTCGGTGAATCAATTTGTTCATGTCGACATTATGATACAAGATTGAAAGAGAGGATCCCTTGAGGTTGGTTGGTTATAAACGTTTGCTGGTAGACAACGTAAGGAATACGTTTGTCGCGAATGAATGGTACTGTACGCTTATCCTCCGCGATGTCTGCAATGTGATCATAGAAGTATTTTATGTGAGGATCGCCATGAGCACTGACACATATGAATGTGCATTAATGAAATTGACAACTTCCCAATAGCTTTTGGGGAAGACCGTTATGAAATGAACATCGCGAGTAAATTGCGCGCACAAGACGACATTGAATATGCCACATTGCAGAAGACGAGAACATACCTATATGGCTTATTGGTTTACATTGCATGGACCGATATTGACGATTTAACCACCAAATTGATCGTAAATAAACGCGGATTATCAAACGCTTAACAGCTTGACTATCGTTTATGGAACAGAAATGCTATGGGACGATAAGTTTTACTGACAATATACATAATCGGGAAAGAAAGCACTCGTGACTCAGTGCAACATCGTGCGTGTGGATGGCAAGGATTTTATTCTGTGGTATAATCGGATAACAAAACAGTTGTTGCCCTTCTTCTCGGGAGACATTGAGATTTGTCACCCGCTCGACAACGGAATGTCTCCCTCGGAGCTTCGCTCCTCGGGAGACATTCCGTTCTCGAGCGGGTGACAAATCTCAATGTCTCCCTCGACAACGGGCGACAACTGTATAATATCAGTTGGAAATTTGGGCATCTAGTGTGAAGTAGCTATTAATTAGCGGCATCAAATGACCAAGGACAGATAGAGGAGGCACTACACATAAGATGAATTTCACACTTAGGCGTTCTGCAAAATAGCCTGTCAGTCTCGTGGCTGAGTTTTTCAATGTCAAAATGTCATGAAACAATGGGTTTCCGACTGATAACTTGGTAATTCGTGTCACGATACGAGCACCTCCATTTTTCCTATAGCCATATTGTAAACAAGTTTCAAGAATGTTATAACCATACCACAAAATCGGTTGAGTACATCCATCGCAAATTGGGTTTTCGATCACTTAAAGGTAAAACTATCGCGTAAGTTTGATGCGGTTGTGTAGATAATATATTTCGCTCCAATATACATATATGTCCAGTGCTAATACTGATAATAATTAATTTGATTAAATTGGGAATATTTCAGCAGTATACATTGAAATTTTAAAAGTAATCATGTTCTTCAAATTTAATTACATCTTCTGTTGGCGATAACTGCGCTATTGTCAGAGCTGATCATCGGTGTTAACTTAGAAAAAGACCACATGTTGGAGAAAACTATGTTCATTGGAAAAAACTTCCCTTGTGACACCACGTGCTTTGAAACCACTGCTATAGACATGTCTGTCCACCGCTATATACATCCTCCGTATTCATTGCAGGGTGCTCTCTATCTCACATTCCATCGCCTATCTCTCATCCTCTCATTTTCTCTCTTTGTTACTTGCAATGCCGTTCCTCTTTCAGGATAATACTGGAGTCAGCGTACAGTCTCAATGACAGGACATTCTATGACAACATCGGCACTGTCATGCTGTATGCCGTATTTGTAGGTATTACATGCACACACCCTTTGGACAAATCACTGACTGGTATGGACATTCATTATCCAGATCTCTCTGGAATTTAAAAACAGGCTGCCCTTTCCTGGAGGCTTTTGAAGTATACATTGGTATATTTCAAGGCAATGAATGCCGTTACACGTGAAACGGGGGCAATTGCTCTCGGGAAGAAATTATGCGCGTATGTTAGTAAAATCCCTTTGTGGGATAATTTATATATATATGCACAATATTTTCCACACCAATATATTATACATATTTCAAGCATATCTATGTATTGTACAAAACTTCTATAACTATATATATCGAGCAGTGGTGACCGGAATAGGAAATTATATCTACACTGTGTATCTATAGAATTGGCACCCATAAACCATAGCCGCACGATCACATTGCGGCCTGGTCTTGAACTGATCTCCCAAACTAATTAACATAATTTATGCCACACATGTACGATCAATTATGTGATGATTCATAGTACATAACTCATTAACTAGTATAGAAAATGCAAGCAGTTATGTCGGAGAAGTATAAATATACCTAAATTTCACCTCATTATAAATTATTCTAAATCTGTTCCATTTCCATTCTTTTACTTATTATATATCGTATGGATTAGTCGAGAGTCCATCCGAGATCGGCGTCTATTGACGGGTTGTATTTATCAACCATGGGTATCTAACCGAGATTTCCGGTCACCAACCACGCAACTATTTATCTGATACCATATTACAGATTATCTTCCACAAGACTCTGCCATGTCATCACCGACACATTGCTGTCGAATGCCATGCAGAATACCATTATGTTCAACAAATTTCGCCAATGCCACAACTAGAGTCCATGTAATTTTGTCATAGATGCGCGCATGCAACCGCCCACATTATTACTTGTCCAATATATTATTCTATGATTTAACATCTCAGAAATCTTGTTTCATTTTTCAGGGAACAGTTCTCAACTGTTTCATTGTCGGTGAGTATGTATGATTAATTTATTACACTTTTCTTGCTCTATTCGTCCACATCGGAGCACGAATTGTCGCGTTGGGCGTATATTCTGGCTGATACTACAGTAATGCTCTAAATAATCGACTCTGTGGTTAAGGAGTCGATTATTTAGAGCATTACTGTATATAATATATGACGAGTGCCAAATAAGTTTACGCTGTGGTAACTCTCACCATAACTATCAAACAATGTTCTAGTTAACATATGTTTATCTGCTGTGATGATTTGGTGAGTTGACAACACGCAATCTAACTACATGTGCGCATTGCACTGTATCACTTCCGGTATGTAGTTTAACTTGTAATTGTAAAGACGTAGATCTGCAATTGAAACAATTGCCTTCCTGAATCTTCCTTTATGCAAACACATATATATGTATCGATGAGAGCTGCTGAACAAAGATAAAACATGCCGTTAATTTGTTTGCCTGGGAGATGTTGGAAAGACGGCCATTGGGTCACACCATCGCCCGTATGTGCATTGTATTTTTCACCAATATTTTGTAAATCCTATTGTATACGTACATGCTTTATCCAATAAATTATCTAACTACTGCACACCATTTCGTCAACAGCCACAAACATGATATTTCAATCAACTGCATGTTTCAGTGTTCTGTGGAATTTCGTCTTGTGGACTTTGAATGCAGATAAAGAGACGACATGCTAAATAAATCATATAAATTAATTTGATTAGCGTGTAGTCCCACGCCTGCTGATGAAACATCATAATATAACATGATCTAATTGAAAATATTGCATATTCGCAGGTCCAATTCTGTACGCTCTGAACGGTGAAGGCGGTAACGGACAAACCACAATGTCGTTCATTCCATGCCTCGTCTTCAGTTCTCTAATTGTCGCCGTTGATCCTGTGGCGGTGAGACTAACTATTTACAATTATTAATATAGATATTTCGCAAACTTACAGTTACAATGGAGCGTTACACATAACTTGACTAGTGGGAAGAGCTTATGGTTGCTACGAGACTAGGCGTCTGCAGAAATATATAATTAGTTTAACAGTGCTTGCCCTTAGGCTATAGTACACCGGATAACATACATTCTTATCGCCTTTAATTGTGAAAATTATGACAAGTGTCACGCAAAATGAAAAACAATGTTATAATAATGGATGAATTTCCAACATCATGACCCAAATAGAAACTTCCGTACATTTTACAATGTTGTTTGAATATAGGCAACTTAACACTGAAAGTGTACGCTGATATCAAAATTAGGGTGAACAAATAATTTTCATTGCAGCTAGCTACCGGCTCAGTCACTGATTGGTAGAAAATATCCGCTAATAATTATTTGATTGACAGCTGTGGAAAGGTCCATTAGCACTTACACATACACACAGTTATGTTGAGATCACTGGGCCCCACCATTCACCAGATATAAAAAGTGTACAATCACGAGGAAGGCAAGTCACAGGGACGTGGCCAATGGGTGGATGTGTCTCACTTTATCAAACATTTTCAACAGTTGGAATGTCATGCCTGACACAATATTAGTTGGAAAGTTTACACAATATATAGATTGAAATTGTACCCATTGATTGATTTTGATTAGTGAGAAATACGTTGTTTTAAGACCAAAAAGCAGCACATTTTTTCTACTTATTGTCAAAAGTCTGGCCTGAAATCGCTATCAGTTGAACATATTCCAACCTGTTGGAGGTGTCCGGTTGGAAATTTTAAACACTTGGAAAGTTTGAGGTATCAGTTACAAAATTCCAACCCAAGGGAGTGGTGTAAATGATAATGTGTTACATGCTTACCTATCTTTTTTATTAATTTTTGTTTATTTATTTGTTTCGTTCATTTGTTCATTTGTTCATTGCATTTGTGTAAACATCTAAATTATGCTGTTTACAAAAGCTCTACGCTTATCACCTCGTCGCCAGCCGGTCACAGACCGCAAATCACCCTTAGACGTAGGTTTATATTTAATCCTATTTAAACTAGGAGACTGGAGAAGACGAATCCTGCCCGTTTGAATGCTACTGGCAACACGCTGCGGGTACTATATATCTCCAACACACGTCTGAGTTTGCTTAGTTTACAGCACATGCAGTCGCGTCTATAATTCGGTGATTGATGTTGAGGACGCGATAATTGCACATCATGATCCAAATCGGTTTTTCTAGTAATGTGTCTAAAGAGTAAAGTTATTTAAATTATAAATTTTGGAGAGTAACATCCACACTGGATATTTATTTGATGCAGCCTGAACGTATCACTTATAACCCACTTGGTTTTTATTTGTACAACATAAAACCCAATTACAGATGTGGGTTATGACATGTTTGTGAACCAATTCTCCAATCGTTATCCTCGTCGAATCTGCTTACCGATTCGGCGGAATCGACGAAAAGTACCGAGGTGTCCGATTGCCAATTCTCCCCCAAAGTAATTAAAGTCACGCAATCTGTTAATTCCCACAGTATATATAGTTACTACGTCCACTGTGTGCCTCGTCTTTTCAAATTGTCGTTTTCTTGTTGTTTTCTTCTTTTAATTTTCATATAATCAAAACTAAGCAATCAGAAAATGTGATGTTAATTAAATGTCAACAAGATTGTGTTGAACTTTGAAGAAAATGGCAATGGTCGAGATTTGTTTCCGGTTCTGTAGGGATCACCAGATTAATTGTTCACCACCTTATTTTTATCTCTGCGATAAAGCGCAATATCTCGCCCAGTCAAATGCATTGCGTGACATTAAAAACGCAATTCCACACACAGTGTGCAATTTCTTAACGCAGTGTGTGCATGGTGATAGTGCGGTCTGAGCCAATGTCATCCTACTTCTATGACAATCAAATACCATGTTGTTATCTTGTTTTGCGTGCCTTTGATAGTCCATTCAATCTCATTTAATACTCGCATTTTAAATTTCATCGTCAAAATTGAAAGTTGCATCTTAACTCCAACGTTTTGCTAACATATCTTCAAAAATAACTCATTAACTCTGCTCTTGAATAGTTAAAACTGCAGCATTTCGGAATGTATTTGAAAACCCGTAAATGAGCTCATAATTGATTATCGCGATCATTTCAGATACAAAATAATCATTTTAGGTTCTTGCAATATTCCAAGAAGTCGGTGTCAACAACGTTCTCTACTTTCTGGTCTTCGGTGAATCTCTCTTCAACGGTGAGCTCATTATTCTGTCAGTGAAATATATTACAATATTCAAATATAGCCATATTTATATATAAACACGATTATTAGTGTCGGATATTAATATATCTATTTGCAAATACTGTTACACATGTGACGGAGGAAAAGTTTCAGAATTTACCTAGCCCGAATAATCGTTTCATATAACTATTGTACAGTTGTATTTTTTCACAGCTCCACAAATATTGTTTCTGTACACTTATAGTTTTTATATGTGGCACTGAGGTGACAAATTTGTCCACCATTACAGAGATCTCAGTTTCTCATAGCTGCCAGTTCATCAAACTTTATATCATAATGTGTATCTATATATATATATAGTAAACTGGATGTCCTGTCTTCAGTATTGGTATTGTTTGATATCGGGTGGGGGTAATTGATGGTTTCGAATTATGTGGCATATTTTAGACATTTTGAGAACAAAACATATTTCATAAAACTAATTTATTTTCAGCTGTAGTTGAATACACTTTGAAATCGCAAAAAAATAAATATAAATATAAATATATATATATATATATATATATATATATAGTGTATATATATATTATATATATATATATAGTGGTATATATATATTATATATATATATATAGTGTATAGATCAGTACACCAGCATGTACATGTATGACTTTTTCGAACGCCGCTTCACGCCAAAATTACGGCGGAACAATGTTTTGGACACAAGCCGGACAGGAACCACTTTAAAAGTATACGCCGTTTGAAACAAGACATGCTTGTTCAATTTTCTCTCGCAGCAATAAATACGACGGCTGAATATCAAGTCATCAACTTCTTTTGCGTTTTAAGATGCTGTGACTGTGGTACTCTATAACATGATGAAACAGTTCAACCTGATGGAAACTGTGCCAGCCGAACAGGTTTGTAAAGTTCATGTTAATGTAAATTATGAATTGTCTGAGTGGATATTCTTTCCAAGTAAGGGGACATTCTGACAAAGAACGCGCGAATGGTGACGAGGTAATTATCTGACTTATTATATAGAGTACAATCCAAATGTTACAATCTTCCCCGATTTCTGGTAAAGCACAACAATTTCCAACGCGTGCTCAATGTCGGCCAGCGCACGGTTTGTCTGTCGGTGTCAATTATCAACGGCGATTTTCCAGCAAAACGCATTGTGGGTGGTCGGTCAATTGTGCTCTTAAGTCGCTCAGAACATGCGAATGGTTCTTTGCCAGAATAAATCTCGTCTTCGACTCGATTGATTCTGGTAAAGAACTATTATTATGCTGTAACCCTGACTTAAAACACAGTTGTCGCCTCTGCTTTATCGGCCCGATTGTCCAGAGCGGAGCAACTACTCTACATTGGGCGGAGACACACCTACCATGTAGTACGATTTCACCGTATGTATGCGGCCTTACATATGGTAACAAGTGGTCGTCAAAAATAAGACTGCGTGTTGATTAAAGATCCACCGGTACGTACGTACCGCATTGAAATATTGAAACACGTGATAAATCCGAAAAAGGACTTACAACGATGCTCGTAGAGATTGGTATACTCATCGTGCGATAAAATCGACATACGACATACCTAACTATGACATAGTAATTGTGACGTCCACTTGTCACTAAATTGCCCCATATTATATGTAAGACAGCATATACCTTCTATGCCATCGTACTATGTTACGCTTGTCTCCAGCCAATGACTCGTACATACATGTATGACAATAACTAACCATTGTTTGGACAATAGCTCTGCATTCGGAAACGTATTAGCCCTGTGTTCCAGATATATTTATTTCCTCAAGCCGTCAGATAATGGCACAGAGAAACAAAACACAAAATAATACATTTTTCAATTTCGGTCGACTGAAGTGATTTTTGTTATTGATAAACCAAAGTATGCATAGTATACACAATAACAACGGGGCTGTGTAGAAGGCATGGCTTATGTGAGATTGTCAAAAGGAACAACATACAAATTAATATATAAAATTAGACACGAAAACAACATGAGTTAGCTATGCGGATATAATTCGGAGTTCTTTACATACATATTGGGATACATATGAATCTACATAATTTCCTGTTAATTGATATTTAGTATTTGAAAGTAAAATCCTGAGTTTAGACATGCTCCGCTATTGTCGATATGATCGATGTATCAGTCTGTCTCTTTCTTTGTCAACATATGGGCACTGGAATATATAAGTATATTGTTTCCTAAACGGTCATGTTGGCACAATAAACAAATTCGGTTTGCACAATGACTGCTGGATGTTGCTAGATAGTTATATAAGCTGCCAATTCGGGGAAATAATGTCAGAAGGAGAACGAGGGGACTATGTTTTAACAACCATTATTATCCACCCTTAACCATCACTATTTCAGATTGAACAAAAGCCGTCACATGATAATCCGGAAAAAAAGTCATATTTCACTCCCGAAAGTCATATTAGACTCCCGAATATTACTTTTATAAATATTATCGGTACTCCTGGTGACGTCATTTGAATAAACATACAGATGGATAATAAAAATGTCATGCAAAGGTGTGTACAGTTTGTGTGTTCTTGTACCCGTCTAGGTTGTGGTGAACAGTCTTATTGGACTCGACGCTACGCGTCTCTTCCAATTAGGGCCCAAATTGCACACCGCCGCCGCCAGCCATATTGGCCACAAGCCACCGCCAGCCATATTATCTCTTACGCCAGCCGCATGAAAAAATCTCCTCCGCCGGAATTGTAAAATGGCTGAGCCGTGTGCATGGGTTTATATGTTAAGCACAACTGTACTGCGAATCGAAAAGAACAAAACCGCATTGCCTAATATATATTGGCAAACTCGTACGGACACGGCATGGTTGATATATTATTAGAACACCCGGACCTATCAATGTGGAATAGACTATTCCAATGCATGCTTTCATATAACTGAATTGGAGCATCCATTCAATATTGAAAGGGTTAAAGTATAAATTGTTTATTTCGACACGATTCAGTCTCAAACATCGCTGGCATTTATCAATATATGCACATAACCTGTAGAAGAGAATAGAAAATAGTTTTAAATGTCATATATCATTACTATCGGATTCAGCATTCAATGATGCATGCATATATCGCAAGATGTCAGTGAATGAGTGATGATAGCAGTCTGAAGTCGATAGAAGTCCCAATGTAACTTATGCCGATTAGATGGGAAATTACATAGTCCTTCGTCTATTTTCGCCATAATGGAAAAGCCCAACTCCAAAAGAATACGTGTGCATTGTCTCGACTTCAACGGGTTCACCGCAAACGCTAAATTTAACAAACGGGGATTAGGAAAATTTCGGAAACGAAATACGCTGAATGATAACATCTCAGCCGGCTGAGCCGCCATATTTTGTCAGACATGAACGTTGCGACTGAGTCGGCTTAGCTAGCTGAGCAGCCACGAAATTGGTTGAGCCAGCCGCGAAAACTATTTGTCGTGGCTTCGGGGTCTACTTCCAATATGACTGTTCACCACAACCTGGTCTCGTACAAGAAAAACACATTGTACACATTGTATAATAACTTTATAGTAGTACATGGGACATGAAATGCGCTATTTACACTGCCCACACAGGAAATATTCCTGATAATTTCTTACAAAGTCTCATAATGGCACAATAATGTGGAGCTGCGTGGTCCAGCTGTTAGCGTGTCGGACTTGTATTCGCTGTGCACACAGCAGTATGAGTTCGCAGCGCGTCGCTGTTCAATTGTGAGTGTTTACACAACAGTGGCTTTACCGCTTTGAGCGACGTGCCATTTTCGGAGTGTTCGCTGTTTCAAATCTCGCGGCAGGTTGTGGCCCTTGAGTATGCTGTGTCAGCTTCGCACCACTCATGCGTTAAACGAGTACCAGTCAGCTTGTCATACTGTTGAGTATCAGAGCATGTTCTGCTCAAACTAGAGCAGCGCCTGTAATGGATGCAGCCGGTTCATTGGTTGGATTGTACACAATGACTGGGATAATATTGTAGTGTTAAAGGCGTGTTAGAGCAATCAATTGGTTAATTGCTATATACTTGCTGTCATTATATAAAACTCACGATTGTAATGTTATCGCGACGGGCATATCTTTTCCACCTATAATTATACTGACATAAGTCCTAAACTTTGTAATAAGAAAAAATACCATTTGAAAAATTGAGCCTTCTAAATATTACGATTTAGACAATATCTGACTACCTAGCTAATTTACACCGATGTGTATTGTTTTTAGTAATTATGTGGAAAATGATGATCATGTCAAAAAGGTCGACCAATTAGATTATAGGAGATAGAAAATAATTTTATTTGGCCCATTACATTTTTGGAGATGAGTCAGTATAAAGCTAAACATGATAACAAATTGTTCTATTGATGAACTTGGTCTAGATAAAATGCAATGCAATTTTTAGTTAACACGTTGCGGGAAATCGTACGATGCTTGACAATAAAATAATTATGTTTACATATATCAATCTGAATTTGTGGAAACGTTTACTCCAATAGCTTCTTTTGCTGTTGCCTATGTATATTTTATCCAACGGGAATATCAATCCATCGATTAAGACCAATTGTATATTCCAGACATGTTGATACCCCCATTTGTGGAGCTCCTTGGTTTGGTGGTTAGCGCGTCGGACATGTCTTCGCAACACGGCGATTTGAGTTCGCAGCCCGCCGCTGGTCTTATGTGAGCTTCACACAGCAGTGGCATACATACATACATACATACATGCACATATAGTAATTATATATTACTTCTCGAATGAAAGTAACGTTTCTAAGGGTAAGAATGACAGCGAAAAATCATAATAATTTAATTGATCGATGTGAAATTGTCGAATTGTACGCTGTTCATATTTCGCGCCAAGTTGTGACCCTTGGGCAAGCTCGCTCGTACTGTGTCTGTTTCGCACTACTAATGCGCTGAAATGTGTACCTGGTTTTGAGCAGTGAAATATATTGTCAGTATGCTAGCCCCATTGTGACTTTCCCTCACCTGTTCCCGGGGAGCAGAATATGGTTACTGCATGAGTGTTCACCCTCGTCAGGGTAATAATTGTCACACGCATTGAAACGGGTACCTGAAGAATTCGTGTAATAAATGGATTGATTATTATTATTATTTTTCGCTGACATACTTATACCCTTAGAAACGTTACTTTCATTCAGTAGTATATATATTTTATCTGTGCATGTATGTAAGCTAATGCATGAAGATTAGTTGCCGCTTGAAAATAATGTATTGCTGTTCCACTTTCGTGTATATACGCGAGGTATAGTCTGCATCCAGTGTATACCGTTTACAGATCCTGCTGGGCGTGGCAACTTTCTTCGTAGTAAGCTTGGGAGGAGTAGCCGTTGGTGCCTTTTTCGGCGTTCTCACTGCTATCGTGACGAAATATACCGAACATTGCAGGGGTATGTTGTCACTTATTTGAAGATCAGGTCCTTCGGGATGCACACACTTTGTTTTCAATTAATTTGCCGGTCAAATAAGAAATGACTGGAAGATCGGTTGGGGTCATTGGGTTTTGACCGGTAGAGTAATTAATCAAAGTGCGTGAATCCCGAAAGAATTCACACGAACTTTTTTTAATTACTCTGCCGGTCAAAACCCAATGACCCAGGATCGATTTTCAAGCCATTCATTATAATTACATACCAGTAGATTTACTGCAAGTCAAACTGAAATATCTCTATGACATTTTTCCAGTATTAAAATAGACATCGCAACGCAAATGAGCCCAAAATAAAATCACGCACAAATGTAAACAAACCGGCATCAAAACAGCTAATTAGAAAACCCGACAACGAGAGTTGTTATTGTGCCCAATATAATAACACGCGGCGAGCGCGTGATCGACTTGAAGTGACGCAGATGGGTTCATGGCTTTATATGAAGTGGAGGCTTCAGTTATTACTTGACAAACATTGGAAACTATTGGAAACGTGCAATATCGCGATTGTAATGATTGTTGCGGGCGCTAATTTTGTGAAGTATAGAGGATGTGTGATTATAACCCAATGATCCCAATCGATATTCCAGTAATTTCTTATGTGTGGCTCACAAAATGAAACCCATAACTACATAAGGTCCGTAACATGAGCGAAACACTGTCAGTGCAGTCATGTTATACTCACTCCAATCCATTCGTACTTCCCCTTCTTCCACATATATCTTCATTTCTAGTTCTCCTCATTTCGATTATACTACCCCATATATAGTATCCCATTTAATGTGTCCAAGTCACAATGTTTTATGAGCATCAAATATACCATCTACATGTATCTATAAATGTCTCTACTACCAATCTATAAATTTCTATACTACCAATCCTCTCTATACGTATATACATATATATATCTAGCTAGCTCTATATATATATATATATATATATATATATATATATATATATATATATATATCTCTCTCTCTCTCTCTCCCTCCCTCCCTCTCTGCAAGATACGCCCAAAATGTTGCATAGTTCACGCCTCGTTGAGGGTAAACCTCATAGGAATGGACTTTACAACCATTGGCATATTATAAATATATGTATTCCTATCCTCTATCATATGAAGAGCTACATGAATGGCATAACACAAAAATGAACAGTTCAGTAGAAACGAATATATTTACACATTGGTCATACGACCACCGAGATGGCGCAATTCCCCCAACTTAGACCTACAACACATACTCAAACGTACGTAACATATTTTCGGAGAATAGTATGGAACTACTCCAGAGCAAATTTCGAAAGAGCCAACGAACTGCTCAGTAACACAAACTGGGATGAATTCTTAATCAATCTTGACATCGATTCAGCCACAATACTTTAGGAATTGACTTTACAACCATGGGCATATTATACATGTACCATATCCATTCGGATCACCGCTGAGCCACCTTGCCTTTCCATCTCTGTATACACATGCGACGGCAAAATTATACGATGACTTTATTAAATTTCAATGTTATACTTACCATTTTATTTGTTTACACCATTGTTCTATTGAGTATATATTGTTTTGTTTGTATATTACACGTGTAGTTAGAAAAACAATAAAGAATCTTGAATCCTTAAATCTCCCATTGTTAATTTAGTTCATCTGATGCATGGACTGCCCAACGGTGACTCGTTATTATTGGTTACTGTTTGACAGTCTATGTCCCTGACGGCTAACAATGATAATAAGATAGAAAAATGAACATAAAACAAAATCTGACTGGGAAAAGAACATTATGAAAAAGCAATGAAGACACCACATGTGTATGCCAAAGATGGGGAAATGGCTAATATAAGCGTCTGCCAAATCCTATTCTCTAAAATAATTGTCTTTATATATTATACAACTTTGTTAATTTATGTGCACGATTTAGAGAAATCAATATGTTTACACCAAATTTCCCATTATTCTAATGTATTTTATCTGCCTCCGTTTCAGTTGTTGAGCCACTTGCCCTCTTCGGACTGGCTTATACATCATATCTAGCCGCGGAGATGTTTCACTTCTCTGGCATCATAAGGTGAGAAGTGTGATCATGCCTTTATGGAATGGGTTATATATCGTCCCCAATACATAAAAATATGACACTTCATATGTACGTAGTGCGCAGACTGTTAAACCTTTATTTCACATACAATACAATATACTCTATTTCTACGGTCATTATAGAGGGTTGAGCGTTTGTCATATATACGAATACTATATGGGTGCATTTAAAACTAATCTTTCTCATATAGAATGGGCACGAGAGTCGAGACACAACAATGTCGAAAACTGCGTAATTAAATATATACGACAATATATCATTTCATATAAAACATGCACGTTACATGTTTTTGCTCCGTGAACTCTATTGCATAGCTCCATCTCTCTCTCTCTCTCTCTCTCTCTCTCTCTCTCTCTCTCTCTCTCTCTCTCTCTCTCTCTCTCTCTATATATATATATATATATATATATATATATATATATATCTCTATCTCTCTATCTCTCTCTCTATCTATCTCTATGTCTCTCTATATATCTATCTATCTCTCTCTCTCTTCTCTCTCTCTCTCTCATTTCCCTAAAACAAGTTTACTCTTCTGTCTTTCAGTATAATATGCTGCGGCCTTGTTCAGGCTCAGTATGCATTCCACAATGTATCGCGGAAGTCACATACCACTGTGAAATACTTCAGCAAAATGCAAAGGTAAGTATGTGAACATAATATGGTGGCATTATGCATCTCATCACAGACAAGACGATACAGACACGACGTGTAACACATAGTAGGATAATGGTTACATGAATATGGATTGACTTATATTATTAGTTGCCCCTAAGGAAATGTGCATGTAATAAGTTCAACAAACGTTACAGGTACTCAATACGATTCGATGGTCCCCATATCATCAAATTCTTACAACAATTGCCCAAAAATAATACTAACCACAGTCAACTATTGTATAAAATTGCTCAAAACGTGTTATTTATCAACATTTTGTTCAAAGAAAATTGGTCGGATTGTCAAATATCTAACACCCAAAGCCACTTGAATTTAGAGTTATCCTTCTTCATCTGCAAATTGGTCCGAGACCGTCCGAGACCGCCATCAATGATATCGCGGGAAATAACAAATTTCAAAAATCGATATCTGATCCCTCTGAGCTTTGATGGGTGTGTTTCTCGACTCGAATAACATATTTTTTACACCCGAAGCCAAAGAAATAGTAACTTGTGAGCGTTAATTCGGATTGTATGCATCTTTAACCTTATTATCTGAACATTTCCCTCCAATAAATGGGAATTCTTCGCACTTGTATTAGCTGTTCGCCTGGCTATCAGATTAGCTTATATTTCCTGAACATACCCCAGATGAATAATAGACAATTCCAAAGTATTATTGTATACTGAATGGGAGAATCCATTTAGTAAAAAAAAAATGGTTGAACACAGGTTCAACTAAACCGAAGCTGAAAATCCGACCAAAGTGGGTGATATGTACAAAAAGAAAGCACTTGTTCGAATCAGGGTACGACAATTAGTATATGATTAGGCGAATCATAAAAAAATTAATTTCCTGTTCTTTTTTTTTTTGCAGCTCGGCCTGTGATTGCATCATTTTCATGTTCTTGGGTTTGTCGGTTTTCACGACAGATTTGGTCTGGGACACGGCCTTCATTGTCTCCACTCTCATACTATGTCTCTTCGTTAGGTTTACAGGTGAGTGTATTTACTGCAACATTGGTTCATTTTGTTATGATATGTTAATTTGTCCAACGAATAGTTAGTATAAAGTATACGTTTCTTCTTTTAGTAACTGTTTAACCTGAAGTCTTATCTTGGAGTACTCAAACATGGTTCACTAAGGTGTCATTGGTTACTTATTCGAAATTCCACACATTCATTACTTCTTTGCATATTTGCTACATTCGCTATTTTCGTACATTCGCCATTTGGTCGTTGTAAAACGAGTATACTCAGTATACACTACCGGTGGGTGGTCCTTGGCCATACAAGCAAAATTTCACCAACAAGTTGCCAAAATTTCGATAAAAATTATGGGTAAAAGAAAAATAGAATTTTCCAGTTCGTAGTGTTTTTACCCCTAATTTTTTCAACATTTTGGAAAAATTAGTCAACTATTTGGTGTCATTTCGCTTGTATCGTCGGGTCCTACACCACATTAGTCTTTATCTGGTCAAAATCCCTTGAAACTGGAAAATATATTTTTGACCCCTAATTTTGTCGATTTTTTTGTAAATGTATGGCAACTTTTTTATGTCATTGTGCTTGTATTATTGGGGACATCGCACGTAGTCTTTATCCGGTTAAAATCTGGTCAAAACTATGAGAACTGGATAATTCTATTTTGACCCCTAATTTTCTCAAAATGTTTAGCAACTTTTTGGTGTCATTTTGCTTGTATGGTCGGCTTTTTGGTGTCATTTTGCTTGTATGGTCGGGGTCGGGGTCATGGCAATTTATACTCGTTGCACACGAACAACTGGTGAATAAAGCGAATATGCGAATAAGTAATGAATGTGTCTAATTTAGAATAAGTAACCAATGTCATCTCAGTTTGACAGCTGGAGATACCAGTTGAAAAAATCTAACCCATGTGGTGAAATACTTACTAAGTTGGAATATGCTCAATGAGATGCAGTTGGAAATTGGGCACCCCCGAACAAATATCCTTTGTTATGTTCCTATATACATGTAGTGACTGAAGTTTCAGCTATTTGTCGTATGATGGGCTTGGTAATTCCGCCACGAATATAATCTGACTGCTACCACAAGTTAGTTAGTGCCAGTTTGACCGCCATCTTTATCCGTTGTCTCTCTTGGTGAACGGATATCCCTTATCATTATAATCCAGCCGAACAGCAGAGATGGTTGCTCCCCTCCCCGATGTTTCTCTACAGATTCGTGTCACCAGCAGCTGTTTGTTCTCTGTGGGACCGATAACGGAGATCCCCCTTTGTAGATGTTTGTATGTTTTCTAAATCATAACTCGCAGCTATTTCGTTTGTATTGTACTATTTCAGTTGTATTCATCCTCACCTTCCTTGCCAACAAACTAGGACGAGTTAGGTCGATTAATAGAGAAGAACAATTCATAATGGTAGGTAACTAGTTTGAAATATAATCGTAATGTAGTTAAAGATGCATAATCCGAATTAAAGCTCCTGAATTACTATTTCTTTGGATTCTGGGATAAAAAAAACATTTGATTCGAGTCAAGGAACCCACCGGTTCCATCAAAGCTCAGATGTATCAGCTATCGATTTTTAAAATCTTTTATTTTGCACCAACCACCTGCATGAATATTTGACGGCCTGGTAAATATTCGACGAATTCCGACCGACATACTCTCGATACCAAATTGGGTTGAACAGAATGTTGATATATAAAACTTTTTGGGCAATTTTATACTGTAGTTAACGGTGGTCAGCATTACTTTTTGGCAATTAATCGATTCTGGTAACTGAAGCGGCATTTCATGAAATATTTTTGTTGTTGGAATCTGCTGATATTGCAGGCCATGCGCACGGGTGTAGATATAAAACAATATGTGATCCTCGTAGGATAGGGTATCATATAATATGTGATCCTCGTTTCAGGAGTCACTCGTGGCTCAATGAAGGCATGATCATATATCAAAATGAGAGGATATGGTGATCCCATGAAAAGGGGATCACCATATCCTCTCATTTTGATATGTGATCCTAAAATAAGAAAATATTTGTATTAACTAAATAACGGAGATATTTGAAGAAGTGTTTTAAAGAGCATACCCCAAACCCTATAGAAGAATTTGACTTATATTTCACCAGAGTTGATCTATTGTGGTGTTCTCATACAAATCGCCGTTATTTAGTAAAGGTACATTCTTTATAGAGTTATTACCCTTCATATAAAATCACTAAAAACAGATATAGATCGCATATCAAAACCTATGTTAGGCCATAATAAATATATTGCTAGATGATCATCGGCGCCCGCCCCGATTTTTTTTTTTTTTCAATAAATTTTGTTTAATGCATGTAATTGGCATGTAAGCACACCTATATCGCTAAATATATACTATATACTATGTTTACATTAAGCAGCAATAATTTTAGATGGAATTTTTAAAAACAATTTACTTCTATCAAAATACATGTATGTCCATTTGTGGTTGCAGATGAATCCCAATCTCACCAATAAATATGCAGTCTTTAAAACATGCTTGTGGTAACCTTGTTTGTTCAACTCCCATCTCTTGTGGGAAGAAGTCTTATCTATTAGAGATCAATATACATGTAGTAGACTTTCTATATCAGAATTTAAAGTTCCTCTCCCCAGTCAATCAAGGATTCATAGTGTCCATGCGTAGTTACTAGTATGGATACAGACAGTATAACTGTATAAATATGACTGCATGTCTACCATATCAAACACCCTTCTGCGATATTAATATATACATATGTGTTTTATTATAAATGAAGTAAATGATGGGAATATATATATAACAACATGACATTTGTTGTCAGGTATTATTTATTTCCATCTTTCACTTCATTTAACTCACATTTTATTAATATTGCACATGTATACAACATAGCAATGAATTGAATCAACTCATCTATGCCGAGCTGGAAATAAATAATAAATAATAAATACCTCCCCCCCCCCCCCCCGCCCCAATTTTCAAAAAACTTCCGATGATCATCTAGGAATATATTTATTATGGCCTTATCCTCCGTAGGATCATATATCGTTTATAGTCTACACTCGTGCGCATTAGGTGCATATTTGGACCATCGAATCGGATTGCGGATTCTGGGATTAAATAAAGTCGCAGATAGTTTAGCAGGATTGATCAAGTCTGCGGCAATTCTGACTCGCTAAAATATTACTTGTGAGTCCGATTGCGATGTTCGATTGCTCAAGTCTGCGGAGGGGGCTGCTTAGCTCCCCTTTGCGTGGTTCACAAATCCGCGCCTACGGGGAATTGATCCAGTTCCGCAATCGATGTTCGGTTTATGCACTAACCGACTGAACCACGCTGATTTTTTCAGGCGTACGGTGGGCTGCGAGGAGCCGTTGCCTTCTGCTTGGTTGACCTACTTGACGCGAAGGATCATCCAGAGAAGGATCTATTCATGAGCGCGACGCTGGCTGTGATTTTCTTCACAATGTTCATTCAGGTAAGTTGCTCGGTTGGCGGGGTTTGAAACTTGAAATTATACACACGTTTGTTAAACACCTGTCTGATTAATACCGGGATATAATAGCTCTATACATAGGTCGACAATAAGTTTAAATGCTTGTATACTGACTTTATATATGCAACAGAAAGACTCATACAAGTAACAGAATTTAGACAAGTCTGGTCAGGGGGGGGCGAAAAAAAGTTAAGAGACGTGAGGTGGGGGGGGGGGTGGGTGGGTACCCGAGGCCGGAAACAGTTTTTGACCACCTTTTTTGCATTTTTTTCATTGACATATTTTCAACTGTTTTAAACATATTTGTTTATATGTTGTGGCTTGTTGCAATATGAGAAGCACTAATACATTCAATATTGTTATAATAACCCCCATAAGTTGATATAAAATGGAAAAATAGTGAATATTGTGGGGGTGGGTCCCAAAATTTTCATTGATTTTTTTTGCGCGCAATTGTTTTTTATTGTGTCTGTTTCAGTTTGCTTGGCAGTTTTTATATTGAAATTTGTCTAGTTCACGGTGTAGATCAATAACAAAATACTTCAGATAGCTCTAGGGTAGGGTGAACTTAATGCAGTCTGACAATATCAGCTGACAACTCATGACAGAATATTACAATAATTATTATAATTCATGACAGTCTCTTTACTCACACAGTTAGTTGATGCATGAGTGTAATGTATGAAATAAGTATTTGTATCAGTGTTTGTATACTAAATTGATTTTTAAATATACTTTTGTCAAATAATTATTTGAATTGTCAAATTATTAGTTTCAGTGTTGTTGACAACCATCAATAAGTAAATAAGTAGACATGAAATAAAGTTTTAATAACATTTATTGAAAGAAAAAAAAAATAACCTTCCTTGGATAGTCTTCTGAAAAGTATAAAAATATTATTTAAATAGATATGAAGAGGGGCCAGGACACATTACAGTTTTGTTCACATTGTAATTATTACATGTATATCCTATAATTACCTGCATATACTACAATGTAAATGACACTTAATATCTAATTCAGGCTAATTTGAAAATTATCAAAGAAGAAAAAATTAATTTACTTAATTATTGTATATTTATAAGATGATGTGCATGCAAGGTGGTCTAGTTTGAAGACACACATAAAGGTCATGTACACAATGTGTGTGAATTTCTTATTGCACATGAATTCCATCCAGTACATGACCGAAGTTCAGCTCTGATTGTCCAAATGAATCTCAGTAATATACATCCTTGTATATGGATTTGGCACTAAATTGACCAGCAACGTTCAAATTCAAAGGGTTAAGCCATTATTTTAGGCAAAGTTCTAAGTCGTAATGCGAGGTCGGGTCGGTGGTCATGCAGGCATACATAAAGGTTAATTCGTACACTGGTTCATATGCACATTTTAATTTTTGGTATTACTATAAGCTCTAGGCCTACTAGTTGATGCTGGTTGATGTCTGAAAAAAAGATAAATTTAATTTTGTGTAATTTTTTATTCTACTATAGGCCCTAACACTGGCCCTAGTTATTTTTTGTTGTCATTCCAGGGGATTCAACATATTTTTCATCTACTTACCAGCTGTACTCACACAGATGAATAGGCTGGGTTATAAATTTACCAATATAATCACATCATATTCTACCTTTGTTGATTGCTTAGAGTTCAATTTTGCACATGTTTGTTAGCAGGAAGTAACATTTAATTTGGTCTTTCAAAGAAGGGACCATTATAGAGTGGTTGGTCGTTTTTATAGAGGGGACCAACATAAAGCTTTGATGTTTTGGGGTGGGTGTCTAAAATTTTATGGAACAAAAATGCAAGAAAGGGTGGGTGGGTGTAAAAAAATGGAAATGTAAAAAAAAGACCCCCATGTCTCGCAACTTTTTTACGCCCCCCCTGGTCTGGTCCCGATTTTCTTCATGATAAAGAGCGTCCCTTGTTTGTATATTCCTGATATGGTAAAATTAATGAGCGTTTGTCTCCCATAAATTAACTTAAAAGACGCTACAACTTGAAATGAATAGATTAATTTAAAAGCCAGCCCACTTAACACAAAACTTATTTCCTGGGACAGCAGGGACGGCCACCCATGCTTTAGGGACCAATTTAAGCAATCGCAGTGGGTAAATGTGCAAAAACTATATAAATTGTGTAAAAACATCACCACCAATGAGAACATGAAGAAATAGATATACTTTGTACTTATATTAATTATTAAAAATACTCCAACATCGAAATTTCGTGTTTTGCCAAAATTTCCTGGTACTTCAAAATGGATTTTCTCAAAATTTAGTGAGGAATTAATTTGTCAAATTTGGTACAAGCGATTATTATGGACACAATGTTTACGAATCATTGGCCCATTTGGTATTATAAGCTCATTTACTTTACTTTTATGGCTTGAAAAATATTTAAAATTTCACTGTATTCAGGTACCAAGAACTTCTATAAATTAGATTTTGTTTTCCAAGGAGACATAATTATTCTTGATTTGTGAAATTTTATTATTATTTTCATTTAGAAAGGCAACTACCCACAAATAATGTTCTATATTTAAGAATTTTCTTGTCATGCCCGTTGATCAATGAACAATTCATAACCAAGCATGTCTTAACATTGTGGCATAATTACAGTTGATTTATTCCTGCTTGAGTGCTCGAGTCAACATCTATTTGCATTGGGAATATTTGTGACTGCATTATTCTTCATTATAATCTATTGGGGATTGATTCTATATTATGCAATTAAAAATCTACAACATTATGATACAAATGAAGCCTCCACTCATAGATTCAAGACAATAAGCTATTTGGTGATTGGAGTGTTGTGTGAAATTATTAATTATTCTAGCAGTTCTTGGAACCTGAAGGGACAAAAACAGAAAATAATAATTTCAATCTCTCAAATGATCTCTCAAATTGTTTTGTCGATCTTAATAGTTGTTCAGATTCCATATACAATGAAGATGATGATTTGTGAAATTCAAGATTTTTCGCCAGATAGATCCAGAGAAATTCTTTGTTCAACATATCTTGCCATTTTTGGCTGGATTTATACAAAACGTGCATCCCCCTTAAAACCATTGTTATGTAAAAAAAAAAAAAAAAAAGCAATGCGAATCGTGCAGTAAATTTATATTTTAGTCTGATTTTCGGAATAGTATTGTTAATTCTTTGACCTTTTTCGAATATTTACCGTCAAGTTTTGATTAAACTTCGGTGTGTTATTGGACGAGTTTAACTTTTATTGAAAATTCCACGATCATAGTAATGTTTCCGTAACAACCCATATAAAAATGTACCTGGGTAAATCCACCCAGGTTTTTTGGGCCGAAACCCAGGTAAATCTATCTACCAAGATATCCACCAACCATCAAGACCCCCTGAAACCTGGGTTTTACCATGATTTACCCACCTGAAACTGGACAAAAAACCCTGGTATGGATAAACCTGGGTGTATTTACCCAGGTGACCACACCCAGGTGTACCCTACCTGGGTGTTTCCCACCCAGGTGTACCCTGGTGTTTCCCACCTGGTTGTTTCCCCCACCCAGGTGTACCATGGTGTTATTCACCCAGGTGTTTCCCCCACCCAGGTGTACCATGGTGTTATTCACCCAGGTGTACCCTGATGTTTCCTACCTGGGTGTTTCCCACCCAGGTGTACCTTGGTGTTATTCACCCAGGTGAACCCTGATGCTTCCTACCTGGGTGTTCCCCACCCAGGTGCACCTTGATGTTTCCAACCCAGATGTACCTTGGTGTTTTCTTACGCCGGTGTACCTTGGTGTTTTCTTACCCAGGTGGATTTCCCACTGAGATGCACCTGGTTAGAAAACAGCAAGGTACACACAGGTAAGGAAACACCAAGGTACACCTGGGCAGGAAAACACCAAGGTACACCTGGGTAAGAAAACACCAAGGTACACCTGGGTAAGAAAACACCAAGGTAAAACTGGGTGGGAAACACCAAGGTACACATGGGTGGGAAACACCAAGGAACACCTGGGTGAATAACACCAAGGTACACCTGGGTGGGGATCCAAAGTGAAATGATGAGGATGGCAATAAAGTAGATTTGGATGGGATGCAGAGGTTTTGTTATCAATGGAGTTGTTTTAGTATAATAGAACATTAAGGAAACTGATTGTGCAGCAATACAAGTTTATTCAAGGACAACAAACTAACTAAAGATAAAATACATGTATAGAAACACATGTAATACATAAATATATAAACTCATTAAACTGCATGGGTTAAAGGTACTCAACCCGTAAAGAGGGTCCCCATCTCAACAGATTCCAACAACAACAATCCGATCAGAGGGTCCTATATTACTATTTCTTTGGCTTTGGGGGTAAAAAATATTTGATTCGAGTCGAGGAACCCATCAAACAAAGCTCAGAGTTATTAGAAATTGATTTTTCAAATATTTTATGTTCTCGAGATGAGTACTAATAACTGCCGTAATCTGCTCTGGATGTGTACTCCAAATCTATTCAAACAGACAAGGATGAATAACTCTAAAATCAAGTGGTAATTTTAACGCAATTTTGACTGAGTTCTGGGCCAGATAGTATTCCCGATAAAGAAAAATAATAGATTTCTAAAATCGATATCTAACAAATCTGAGCTTTGATGGGTGACTTCCTCGACTCGAATCAAATATTTTTGACCCCCGAAGCCATTGAAATAGTAATTGAGAGGAGTTTTATCGGGTTGAGTACCTTTAAAACTTACTGACAACAAGAGTTGGGTTAAATTTTTGATTAAAAAACACTTGCAAATTCCCTCTGCATACATGTATATGGTATGTTAGGCAAGTTACATGTATATGTAGTTGCAATGTATACCGGTACATGACATACCGGTGGACACAAAAATCATTATTTTAGTTCCAATGTCATTTACCAGTATACATGTACATGTTTTACCTTGCAACTACATCTACAGTGAGGTAGTTTTGTCTCATATAAACTTTCTAAATGGGTTTCTCCCTTTGAATGACATAAACTAATGTGAGTATACACATGAGCTGTGATGTGAAATACACACCAAAAATTATTTTTTTAGTCTAAGGACATGTTTCCTGTCATTATCTCACTGCATACAAATATATATTTGTAATAGTGTGCTGTAATGCTCCAGAAATAGTCATATTTTGTCCTGGTTCATAAGAACACATTATTTCTTAGTGTTAGAAGGACATGTTGTCTATTATTATTTGACTCATAAACCCCCAAATGTACATGTAAGCAGAACATTTGGGAAAGAGACACACCATCTTTATCCTTTTTTATATCAGTAGCAATTGATCAGATAGCAAAATATGCTATAAAAAATAGATGTCAGATGGTAGAGATTAAACAATCACATTAATTGCACCAACTCGAAACAGTTAACATACCCTGTAGAATACAGACTATGATCAAGGAGGGTGTCACACACACCCCCACCCCGCTTTGGCATGTGATATTCAGGCCATTTTCAGGTGGTATGCTATATACATACCCAATGTTATCTGGTACCAGGATTTCACACGGTAATATAACCGGCATTCATGATTCAGCAAAAAGGCTAGTATGCAGATATAATACCGGTAGCAGAAAATTATACAAATTTTGAGTATTTTCCAGCCTAAACAGACCCAAGTGATATATTTTTATCTAATTCAGTCTAATACCTCTTGATATGTTGATGTTTCGGATACTATTTCAGCAAATGTGAGAAAACTGTGAACTGGTATTCAGTATTCATGGGTGATAGGAGGGGTAACACCCTCATAAAGGCCACTCACAATTGAATACACCAGTCTGGAAGGTGTCACCACCCCCACCTTCCTGGCCCCAATACCAGTTATTGTAAAAGGTTGAATCATGCGTACCAGTTACAAGTAAGGAAATATTGAATGAAAACTAATATTACACTAATAATATAGTTTTCATATACATGTACTAGTATTTGCTGAAGTTGTATCCATAACTTCTACATACCTATAGATAATAGATTGAATAAAAGGACGTCCGGCCGCAGTGTCCCCCGAAAAAGTGGTTTCATTGGGGCATCAGCTTGTCTGAAAAAAATATCAAGGACCCTAAATCTGATAATACATTTCAGAACAATCCAACCAGTGTCCCATGAAATGGTGAATAATAAACTATCATACTAAATTTGATTCAGATATGATCACACAAACTAAAATTATGATCCGGAAACCAGAAATTAACACGATTCTAAGTCGAAAAAGGACCATAACTCTCGCAAATATGGGTAAACCCATATTCGAACTTGACCTGTTAATAGGACTGATAAACTCACATACCAAATTTGGTTCAGATATGATCACACAAACTGAAGTTATCATCCGGAAACCAGAAAATTAAAAAATTCTAAGTAAAAAAGGGCCATAACTCTTGCAAGAATGGGCGGAGCACACCCATATTCGAACTTGACCTGTATTTTGGTCTGATAAACTTACATACCACATTTGTTTCAGATATGATCACACAAACTGAAGTTATCATCCGGAAACCAGAAAATTACAAAATTCTAAGTAAAAAAAGGGCCATAACTCTCGCAAAAATGGGCAGAGCAAACCCATATTCGAACTTGATCTTTATTTTGGTCTGATAAACACACATACCAAATTTGCTTTTGATCTAATAACCGAAACTAAAGTTATCATCTGGAAACCATTTCCGGACAGACGGACGGACGAACACCGGCTATTTTAATAGTCCCCTGAAATTTTCGGGGGACAATTACATCATAAATGTCATTTGGGCTGGAAAATAGTAAAACAAAATTAATTTTGTGCTAGAAAAGCTGCGAACCAGCCTTTTTGTTGAATCCTGAATACCGGAATACCGGTTAAACTGCGCAAATGAATCCCGACTACCAAATTAGCAGAGGGGTATGAATCATGCATGCCACCTGAAAATTGTGCATCAATGTTTTCAATTTACTTCATTTACAAGTACATGTACCTGTACAAGTACATGTAGCTGATTCACCTAACAATTTTTTTTATTTTCAAATATGTGAGATCCAAGCGGAAATCACGAGTACTGTGCATTAGTCCGAGAGTCTGATAACCTGGGTGTTTGGTTATTATAGAGTGTACATTGTCTCAAAATTTGTAATCTTCATGCCCAGTTTATAGCGAGAGTCATGTTAGGTCTAATTATCTCCCCCAAAGCATCAGTACATGTATGCGTAAACTATAAATTGCATAAATATTGCATTAATTTGTGTATATTTTCATGGGTAATATATGTTATGTCTCGGGTAATTTATTTTGTATGAGGGTAATACTATTACCATACATGTACATGTATATAACTGACTAAATTAATGTGTTGTAAAACACAATCGATTCTTTCAAACCTATGTACCATCAATTGAACCTAGGACCATTTGAACCCTCAAACTATTGAACTTCCTGACAATCGAACCCATCGAACTACATGTACTAGTAATGAACACTCTGACTAATGCACTGTACATGATTGAGTTAATGGTTATGTGACCTCAGGAATTGGTCCAAGTAATGTTTCTGCTTTACTAGTAAATGTCCTTTAATTGTTCCAATTGTATCGACACTGATTTTTTGTTTTCATCCAAATTGCAACGAAGAACTACTAGTATACACATGTACCGTCCAAGAGGCCCCCATTTGCAATGAGGCCGCAATAATAATAGTCTCCCAAGTTGTAATCTTCATGCCCAGTTTATAGTGACAGTTACATGTACAATTAGGTAACATACATGTAGTAGACACCCAATTATACACAAAATATCTTCCCCAAAGCTATGGGAGGCCAAATTCACATTTAATAATGAATTGCGCTTAAGCGCAATTGATTGCGCTTAAGCGCAAATAATTGCGCTTAAGCACAATCAATTGCACTTAAGCGCAAATACCACATATTGTGCTTAAGCGCAAATACCACATATTGTGCTTAAGCGCAAATAGGGCATTTACGCTTAAGCGTAATTAATTGCGCTTAAGCGTAATTGTGACTACTATCTAACCTACCCATAAACTATTAGCATGACCTGGTGTATCACCTAGCAACACAAGATGAGCATTGGGCTAATTTTGACCTGTACTCAACAGTCAAACTGTGAGTATGTGTTCAACAAGGAGAATCCCCTAATTACATATTATCAGCATCCCTCTATCCAAAGAATTGATGTGGCCTTCCCGGAACTCTAGTAATGTTTTGTATGATGTTTTTAATGTATTTTTGCACAGATTTTAGCCTTATATCCTTTTAGCCTTTATCCTATACATGCATGCGGTGTCACTGCATGAGAGCTTTCTTACCTCATACAGTAATGCTCTATTTAATCGACTTCTTAACCACAGCAGAATTATGGGTAACTTTTCAGGATTTAGTCAGAAATATGGCTTGTTGCCATTCATCGAAAAGCTCTCGAGAGCTTTCCGATGAATGGCAACAAGCCATATTTCCGACTAAATCCTGAAAAGTTATCCATAATTCTGCTGTGGTTAAGGAGTCGATTAATTAGAGCATTACTGTATGGTTTACTTATTGACTTAAATCAGGGGGAAAAAACCCTATTTTCATATTATCAGCATCCCTGTCCAAAAAATGGTGTGTAATTACTGGAGCTTTGGTGTCTCAGTCCTGAAGCTCTAGTTTTTCTTATTAAATCAGCAGCTCTTGCACAAATCTATAGTATTTCCAAGATCATATTGTGTGAATGTGGTGTCACCGAGGGCTTGCTTCCCTCATATGGTGTGCATGTATACTCGAAAATTGAAGAAAATCAATGTCGCCCCAACTAATACAGAAAGTAATTCTATTGCAAGTAGCCCCAACTAATATATACCGAAGATAATATAATGCTATCACGAATCGCTCCAACTAAAACAGAAGGTGATACTATTGCGAGTCAGCCATTTTGATAAAGAAGTTGGGCTAGCTCTCTACCCATCCAAACCAATGAAACCAAGAAGTGACATGTCAATAGGAGTTAATGCTAAGTTATGGAGAAACCTATTTATTCACCAGGGGTGTTTTGTTACATATAACCATGAATTTAAGCACAATTAATTATTAAATGTGAATTTGGCCTCCCATACAAAGCATCTATCAGTACATCTACATGTACATACACAGGCCCCTGGGGAAAAAAACTGAATTACCAATATAGACTATACAGTGAGTATACCAGTCACTGGTATAGTCCATATTGGTATTATTGTATTTTTCTCCAGGGGCTTGTGAGTAGATGTATTCATAAAATATCAATTGGATAAAACATTCATTGTATGGGAGGCCAAATTCACATTTAATAATTAATTGTGCTTAAGCGCAATCAATTGCGCTTAAGCGCAATTCATGGTTATATGTAACAAAACACCCCTGGTGAATAAATAGGTTTCTCCATAACTTAGCATTAACTCCTACTTAAAAAAAAAATTCATTTAAACATCGCATGAAAAATACAACCTAACTGCAAATGTGAGGTGGACCACATTGTGCAGCGGTATAACTGACTGCGGTTGATCACATGAACACGCCTGAATACTGCAGTAATACCCGATGGTCAACCTTTATAAGGCGAGTTGATTAATTAAAGCATAGCTGTAATTTTACATGTATGTTCTATGGACTTTGTTGGGGAAAGAGAATATAGCTGTGCGAAAATGGATGATATTTCCCCACCTCAGCAGGTGTCGATTACAGAAAAATATACCAAACATACCAGTAGTCTGTTAATCCTGATGTGCTAAGTTAGAAATTTTTCAATCGAAACCTCATAAATAAAAATATAAATTCAGTTCTCAATTTTCAAACACTTCTAGGAAATTGTTAAAAAATATTGTTAAAAGATGCCCATTCGATTTGACACTGTAAATATACCCCTGTTCAAGTGTTCCTGCTAATGTGCTATGATATGCGGTTGGGTCCTGCTGAATTGCTATGAACTGCGCTACCCGCATCATAGCAATTCAGCAGGACCACCAGCATCATAGCATATTAGCAGGACCACTTGGCCAGTGGTAAAATAGTTTGTTTTCCATACGGATATGTGTTTTCAAATAATCATGTAATGATATCTAACATACATGTATATGATCCCATTTATAGGTTTTATTCATCACGGTCAGATAAACTTTGTATACAGACAGTTTTACCAAACTTAGAATTTTTATTAGGTGCCCAAACCAAAATATCAAAACATCACCTAACTCAGTGGTATTATAAAGAAGCTCAAACTGTATGCTTTCATTGTAGCTGTAATTACTAGTATTAAAAATGTTCTCAATAAAGTTTGTTTTATCATTTATGGTCATTTGGAATTTGGATGCTATTTAATTCTGTTTATCTATATAATTGGCTGCACTGCTAAATTTTGACTCATTTCAGTCATTGATGTCAGTACATGTAGTCCATCGAAATGGCGAACACAATCAAAGACAAATTACAAGAGGAAATACAACAAATCAATTTGATGTGCACTAAAACAGATACAGTAATGTCCTAAGTAATCGACCCCTTAACCACAGCAGAATTATGTGTAACTTTTCAGGATTTAGTCGGAAATATGGCTTGTTGTCATTCATCGGAAAGCTCTCCCCGAGTTACCCATAATTCTGCTGTGGTTAAGGAGTCGATTAATTAGAGCATTACTGTAGTTACAAATGTATGTCTAGCCTCTTGTGAAGTGTTGTGTCACTAATAAGATCTTTAATTCACATACATGTACTATATACCCGTTCAAGCGTTTACAAGTGTCAGACATCGAGAAACCGACCAAAAGTTTTGGTAGTATGTAGGCTAGCACTGCACCTGGGCTACATGTACATGTACTGTAAGTGATTATAATGTACTATTTTTTTATTCTGCTGTGCAAGTTTTGCTGAATGAAATTTAAGTTTACCCCGATATTCTAAGTCTGCTCGACTAAGATGGGTTTTTTCTCGAAAACTGATAGATATCTGAATATACATGTACGTCTTCCACTGGTTGGTATAACCTCTAAATTGACCAATTTTAATTGATTAGACTAACCCTGGTATGGAAAACTCTAATTTTTATAGCCCGATGAGCAGTTTACTGATGCCCGCCGGGGTTTATTGCCCACAGTGGTGATGATATGATGACCAGCGTTGTACATGGCATATGTTTATCCAGGTACTAGTAAGAATGCTACCATACATTCCAAACATTCATTAAATATCTTATTAATAGTAACCCAAACTACACAAGAGACTAGATTAACATAAATATAGCTATGTTCTAATTAAATGACCCCACCCCACAACAAGATTGACCACCGGTATTTGACTGTTCAACCACATTCAATTACAATGCCGCTGACCGCTGGAATGCCTCATAGTATTTACGGTATTTTGATTAATCGACAACATCGCTGTTGCAAACATTACTCTTGAGTGCCTAATAAAAGTACAGGGTGGAATAATAGACTACATGTAGTACAGGTTGGAAAATTTCGCGTAACTGAATAACAGTACAGGGCGGAATAAACGTACAGACTGGAACTATTAGTCCCATACATCCCAACAAAACGCACCATCTGACTGCCAGTGATTGGTTTATATACTGATGCCATGTGACAGAAATAGTTTTGATTGATAGCCAGGTCTGTGAATCTACAGTGTGCTGATCACTGTCAACAATCAGAGTTCATTTATCTATGAATAACACAATTTAAGATTGGTGAATTATTTCTTTTGGTTAATTTAATAAACGTACAGGACCAAATAACGATCGTACAGGTGGGAATTTTACCTCAATTTTAATAATCGTACATGTATGTTTATTAGGCACTCAAGAGTACATATTCAAGTATGTGGCATACCAAAACACCACATGATACATACATGTACATGTACTACATACCATCTATAAAAATTATTTGGTTAACCACAGTTGATGTTTTGCTCAGAGTTCCCCCTGCACTATTATTTGGGTCTGTACTTTTATTTAATAACTTTCAATGGAATTCCCCCCCCCCTGCACTATTATTTGGGCCTGCACTTTTATTTGGAGCCCGAGAGTAAGTTGCATTGACATTTATTTTCACGAAGGAACATTGCAACTGGTTTGAAGTAACATACATGACCACGTTGCATGTAACTTGGATCAACACTGGAACAGTATTGATGGTAATTTTCAACATGGTCTCACTGAGGTTCTATCAGATATAAATACTAGTACGGTTGAGGGAGACAATTATTTTGAGAATATGTGAACCTGTGTTAACATGAGCCTAAGGCGACACCAATTTTTAAGTCTGGTTTACGAACACCTCCTACAACTTTTTGTCCATTTCATGAACAAAAATAAGACTGTTTTCTCCCAAAATATTTTACATGCGTACTGATTTTCATGTGTTGTCGCATCCGGTTCTGCTTATGATCATTTACATATCCATATTTTCATGTATTTCATGACAAGATATGTCTTGTTTGGTTCAGAATTTTATTCAAAAACATTTTTTCACAATTTTTGTGAAATTCCACGATTTACTTGATATAAATTGGGGGGACATTCTTTTTTATTTTTTTCCCTCCTGCACTGTCCTGCATCTACTTTTTTTATCCCCACATTATAGTAAACCAGACTTAAAAATTTGTGTCGCCTAAATATCATCTGATGGAGTCAAAATCATTGAACCGTCACTTATGCATGCACATGTAGTCTTGATGTTGAGTCTGGGTTTCATCATTTTCATTAGTTTGCTGTTATCCACCAAAGGTTGAGGTGTTATGGAACAACTGTATGGCATCGTATACTGTTATCTTTTGAGTAAATATGGAGTCTCTAATTCTTTTATCAGTCACGCATCTACTCATCAAATTGACATTAGTATAATCCTTAAATATTTGTAAATTGTAACAATTGTCACCATGAACTTGTTGATAATTTTCTTTGTCGTGTAACAACTGTTGTACCAAGTTTCAATGCCGCGTCCTCCTGGTATGTAGGGATTACCGGTGCCTTTAATAGTGATGCATCATTGCCAGTTAATGTACATTAGAGTGGAACTGAATTAACAATGTCACATTGACACAGTAAGACCAGTAAAACAGCAAAAGTAGTATTATTGTAACAGCAGGCTTAACACTATCAGTACCGTATGAGTATATGGCCACATGTACATGTACAGTAGTACAGACCCCTCACTATCGCAGATCAAACTTCTCAATTTTCTTCTGGACAGGTGCATGATCAGGCCACTGCCACTGCATCATGCTTGTACCGGTACCACAAATTAAATTTTGCGTATTGTCGTAGCGTGACAATTACAAATAATTACAATGTACTGTACATGTATTACTTTTCAATTCAATCCCAATGCACTATGTCCACTGTCAGTGGTTTTCATGTGATACAAATATTCCAGGTCATACAGATGTGTCAGCGGGAATATTCTGGTTATGGGCAGATGGCCGTTCAATACTATAGTTGATCCGTTTCGTTATCGTAGCTTAATTCTTACTGTTCCGGGAATTGAAATATTTTTTGTCACATGAAATTCAGTCTTTTTCGATATTTGCGCACATCCATGCAGACAAAATCGGCGAATCTTATATAGAAGTCCACAGTTTATCCGTTTGTAGCGAATACACCATTTCCTTCTGTCATTCCGCGTTGATTCGCGACAAAATTAACTCAAAACACCACAAGGAATTATCGGCGCTTCTTTTCGAAGTAACGGTAACTAAAAGTTAAGATTGTAATTTGGCTGCAGAAACGAAACGAAACGAATTTTGAAACACAATAATTGTATTCACTAATATTTTCCTGTTGGTATATGGTCTACTATAGTATACGCAATCATTTATTTGAAATAATAAGTATCACTTAGAGAATAATTCTTACTGATAATTAGAAATATCTTTATTTTGTATCCCTTTAATATTAAATACCGGTAATGGCCCTGAAAATTGTCTGTTTGTCAGCTTAATGTTCACTAGTTATAGCTAGGCTGTTAGATAAAGTGTGATATTGCTTCATTTGTCCGGGGTAGTGTATTGTCATACTGTCATAATAAACTTCAAGTAATAAGGTAACTACTCGCCAATGATGCTTGAATACAGAAATGGTTAATAAGGTAACTACCTGTCAATGACCGACGTCTTAATATAGAAAGGGTTAATAAGGTAACTAACTACACGGCAATGATACTTAGTATAGAAAGGTTAATAATTTAACTTCTTGTCAATGATGCTTCAATATAGAAAGGGTTAATAAGGTAACTACATGTCAAATTGTCAATAATGCTTTAATAAAGAAAGGGTTAATAAGATAAAGTTCTACACGTCAATGATGCTTTAATATAGAAAGAGCTAATAGGGTAACTACACGACAATGATGTTTTAATATAGAAAGGGTTAATATGGTAATTACACGCCATTGGTGCTTTAATATAGAAAGGGTTAATAAGGTAACTACACGCCAATGATGCTTCAATACAAAAATGGTTAATAATGTAACTACCCATCAATGGTGCATTTATATAGAATGGGTTAATAAGGTAACTACACGTCAATGATACTTAGTATATAACGGGTTAATAAGGTAACTAACCGCCAATGATACTTAGTATAGAAAGGGTTAATAAGGTAACTACACGACACTGATACTTACTAGTAGGTATATACAGGGTTAACAAGGCAACTAGCCCTCAATGATACTTTAATATAGAAAGGGTTAACATGGTAACTACACGTAAATGATGTCTCAATATAGAAAGGGTTAATAAGGTAACTACACGTCAATAATTTTTTAATACAGAAATGGCTAAGGGTAACTTCATGTCAATGATGCTTTATTGTAGAAAGGGTTAATAATGTAACGAATCTCCAATGACACTTATTATAGAAAGGGTTAATAAGGTAACTAGGGCCTACCTGTCAATTATTGCTTAAATATAGAAAGGGTTAATAAGGTAATTACACGCCAATGATGCTTCAATACAAAAATGGTTAATAAGGTAACTACCCATCAATGGTGCTTTTATATAGAAAGGGTTAATAAGGTAACTACACGTCAATGATACTTAGTATAGAAAGGGTTAATAAGGTAACTACACGACACTGATACTTAGGTATATACATGGTTAATAAGGCAACTACCCGTCAATGATACTTTAATATAGAAAGGGTTAATAAGGTAACTACACGTCAATAATTCTTTAATGCAGAAATGGTTAATAAGGTAACTTCATGTCAATGATGCTTTATTGTAGAAAGGGTTAATAATGTAACTAATCACCAATGACACTTATTATAGAAAGGGTTAATAAGGTAACTAGGGCCTACCTGTCAATTATTGCTTCAATATAGAAAGGGTTAATAAGGTAATTACACGCCAATGGTACTTTAATATAGAAAGGATTAATATGGTAACTATCCGTCAATGATGCTTTAATATAGAAAGGGTTATAATATGGTACTGCACGTCAACGATGCTTTGATACGAAAATGGTTAATAAGGTAATTACCCGTCAATGGCGCTTTAGTATAGAAATGGTTAATAATGTAACTACTCACCTATGATACTTAGTATAGAACGGGTTGTTTAAGGTAACTACCTGTCAATTAATGCTTTAATATAGAAAGGGTTAATAAGGTAACTACATGCCAATGATACTTAGTATAGAAAGGGTTAATAAGGTAACTGCCTGTCAATTAATGCTTTAATATAGAAAGGGTTAAATAAGGTAACTACACGTCAATGTATATGAAGGGTTAATAAGGTAACTACACGACAATGGTACTTTAGTATATACAGGGTTAATAAGGCAACTATCCGTCAATGGTGCTTTAATATTGAAAGGGTTAACATGGTAACCACACGTCAATGATGTTTTAATATAGAAAGGGTTAATAAGGTAACTACACATCAATGGTGCTTTAATATAGAACGGGTTAATAAGGTAACTTCACGTCAATGATGCTTTAATATAGAAAGGGTTAATATGGTAACTACTCACCAATGATACTTTTAAAGAACGGGTTAATAATGTAACTACCCGGCAATAATTCTTTAATATAGAATGGTTAATATGGTAATTGCACGTCAATGATGCTTTAATATAGAAAGGGTTACAATAAGGTAACTACACGTCAATGATGCTTTAATACAAAAATTGTTAATAAGGTAACTACCCGTCAATGGCGATTTAATATAGAAAGGGTTAATAATGCAACTACTCACCAATAATATTAAGTATAGAAAGGGTTAATAAGGTAACTACCTGTCAATTAATGCTTTAATATAGAAAGGGTTAATAAGGTAACTACACGCCAATGGTACTTAGTATAGAAATGGATAAGGTAATTATACACGACAATGATAATTTGGTATATACAGAGTTAATAAGGCAACTACCCGTCAATGATGCTATAATATAGAAAGGGTTAACATGGTAACTACACATCAATTATGTTTAATATAGAAAGGGTTAATAAGGTATCTACACGTCAATGATGCTTTAATACAGAAAGGGTTAATAAGGTAACTTCACGTCAATGATGCTTTAATATAGAATGGGTTAATACTGTAACTACTCACCAATGTTACTTACTATAGAAAGGGTTAATAAGGTAACTACCTGTCAATTAATGCTTTAATATAGAATGGTTAATAATGGTTAACTACACGCCAATGATGCTGTAATATAGAACGGGTTAATACGGTAACTTCAAGTGCAGATTATACAGTTTAACAAAATACCACAGGTGTATATATCCGGGTGAACACTAGTAAATACCTGGGCGAAAACCTGGTGTAAATACCTGGGTGTAAATACTCCGGATAACCTGGGTCTAAATACCACCCGGGTGTGACAGCGTTTTTCTAAATTATATCCGTAAAAACCCGGGTAAACTTGGGTTTAACCTAACATATATAGAAAACACCAGGGTAAATCTTTATAAAGCCCTGATTTACCTGGGTGTAACCTGGGTGTGACCTGGGTGGAACCAGGGTAAAACCTACATGTACCGGGGTTCATCAGGGGTATACCTAGGTAAACACCAAGATTTACCCAGGTACATTTTTATATGGGAATGGCTTGAAATCTCGTTATTGGAGCCCAAAAAACAGACAAAAGAGATTCTATTGTGTCTGGCACCGTCGGTATGTGAACAAAACTATGTATAGCGATTTGTTTTTAAAAAAACATCGCTATTCGCGTAGTAAGTTCAAATAATTTAGTAAACAAAATAGTTCTGTTATATGCGATATCTCGTTATTGGAGAGTTATTAATAATTAAAATTAGAACAAAATCGGTCTATTTTTAAATGTGCTTGTTGACGATAATGGTTTTACAAACTTTAATCAAATATATTTTCTCGCTAGGGTACAACAATCAAACCTTTGGTGAGGCTTCTTCGAGTAGCCGGGAGATCAGACGAAGAATTGCTTCTTATCGAGGAGTTCAATGCCAATGTGAGTTTACTCAGCCGTGTTTTTGTGTGACTATTTTTAGTTAAAACAACGGTACATAGAATAACAATGTTTAAAATTATAGTTTTAAACAAATGGGCTAACTGTTAGTCCAAGGTTGTTAGTGTCAAAGTATACCTTGCACGAAATGCAATTGTTACCAGTCACGAGTGACAGGTTGATCTATTTTGGCAGGCAAAATCTCAAAGAGTTCAGTCCACTCGCTACGCAGATCTGACCACTGCCATCACGTACACATACTGTATTAAATGTTTTGTTTAAACATATTTTATTTGTGGTATAATACAAAATGGATTGGGGCACAAGTTACAAAACGTAATGAGCCCCTCTCCGGTATACATTGATACAAACAATTTGTTTAACAAAGTGGCACAATAAGATCAATAATTATTTACAGCTGCATGTGGTGAATGGGAAAGATGATGATGGAAGATTGTAACAGATTATTGAGGAAGGGTGGAAGTGAGAATGATTGGTGGGGGTGCCAACGCCGAGTGTACATGCTACGATGAGGCGAAAAAACATGTGTTAATTGATAAACTAATTTTTTATCGTGAAATTTAACAATAGAAGCGTTTAGTCTCCGCGATAAAATGCTGGACTATTTTGAACAGTTTCACATTTTGTTTCTTAGGAGCATTCGGGATGCCAACAAATATATTGTGCATATGCGTTAATTTAATTCCTTCTCTGTGTAGCAGGTGAAACATCTCCGTTCGTTCTGACTGGTAGTGGGGACACATAAAGAAGTAATGATAGGCATCTTCACACTGGTTGCCGCACGTACAACGTGGACTTCCTGAGATATAGTTCTGGAATTTGTCAGACTGAAGATCACTACAATAGTTTCGTGTCTGGCGTGCAATACATTATATTTCCTACGTCTTGTATAGAAATATACTGGGGGTCTAGCGGTAGGATCAATTGTTCTAAGATAATCTTTAAAATCCAAAATCATCGGAGCTTCTGTTATTGCGGAAGACATGGTTTTCCACGCTTGAGGGTTGAGGGGGGAAATGACTTTTTGTAGTGCTCAGTATTGCTGAAATATGTGTAAAGATTTTCGGGGTTTCTGAATTCATATTCGGATATATCGGCTACCCTGGGTGGTAATATTTTAGTGAGGTAAGTAGGGGCCCTCTGATTTACAATGTTATACATAGTTTGTAGTTTATGAAGTTCGCGCCTTTTTCTTAGCGGGGGCCAGCCGACTTCTGGCATGATGCCTTTATCTGATACTGAGCGCGTGAGGCCGGTGACAATTCTGGCTCCATCAATGTGTAATCGGACAAGTTTATCCAATTGATATTTTTGATGCACATGCCCAGACCACATCGGAGTAATCATAGAGAGGCAGTATATATGTTTTATATAAAATTATATTTTCTAATGTCTTCCTGTCGAGTTGAAATTTAAATTTTCCGAGTTGTGATAAGCGGGATGCTACTCTATTTATAGTCTCATTAATATTATTGTTCCACGACATTAAATACGACTGTATTAAATCTAAGATGTTTTTAAAGACTTTCGACAGTTAAAATTCATTCTGATTTTGATCTAGCCAATTTCCAAAAGAATATTGACAGTTCAGTCTCTCAAAATATTGGAGGATGAATTGCAACTGACAACAGTCTTTAAATGAAAAATGTTAGATGTTCTTACATTCTGTATATGTGGTGGCAGTGGTCAGACAAGCATAGCAAGGGGACTGAACTCTGCCTTGCAGTTTGGCAAAAAAATTGCACCAGGTGGGGATATATTATTATCCGTGTATCGGTGGGGTGATACACTATTACTCGTATAGCATACATGAGAGATCATGAGAGGGATCTTTTGCAACTCGAAAGTTAGTTTTGAATAGTGATCATTTGGCACTCCCACTAGATAGTTTATTCACCGGATTTTCACCCTGTTGAGTGATAAATTGTTACTCGGTTACTGACTATTTTGTGGAGTGATAACTTGTTTAAACATATGTTTATTGTAATTTATTACACACTTAGACGTGATTTATAAGGATTTCTTGGTGAGTTAAAAGTGATAATGTCACACCTGTGAATTACATCACCGGTGAGAACACGCGATTTTGGACAGTTCCTCTCAAAGCCGGAACTATTTTCACTTTCTGCGGATCAAACATGGTTGAAGTTGAACAGAAACGAACTGCTAACGATGATGCAGAAGCAGTTAATAAACTGGTAAAATGAAGAAGAATCTTACCTATTATCGACTCCGATGATTCGGACGATGTCATATATATTCCAGTCAAATGAACTTTGAACAATTCCATGTGAACAATAAATTTATCCAGTTCCGAGCTGAATTTCCGCGTGTTGCTCTTCGAGAGTTTGTTTACGTCGATGATTAAAATATCGTCACTTCGAAACTTATCTTTCTACTTTTAGCACGATTTCCAAACATTTCCTGTATGAACCAACATCATTTACACACACCATCAGAATCTTCACAATATCCCGTTCCAAGTGCCATGCTTGTTCGGTCAGAATAAGCACAATTTTTACAGAAAATTTCCGAAACTTTAAAAAATGAATCGCATCAAATTTATGAGGTCAATCGGTATCGTTACGTCATAATTATTTAAATTATGTGTCCATCCGCGTAACTGCACGCGCAACTGTACGTTAATGGTTCAAAATGGGAGAATCAGCTGATCTGGGCTTATTTTGTCACATCGTCTCTTTAGAATTAGCAACTTTTAGTGGTTGAAAGTGTGTAATAAACAGAATAATCAATTGGTTTCGATGATTACGTGACATAATTCACTCGGGTAGCCGGTCCTATTGGTAAAACCCTCGTTCGCTCAGCTCACTCGGGTTTTACAAGGCCCGGATCCCCTCGTGAATTATGTCACGTAATCGGGGAACAAGTTTTGACAACTTACTTCCGCCCCTCTCCCATAAACTTGATAACGTGATACAGTGATAACTTAACACCAGGCAGTTGGTGTAATAGTCTGTCTCCGAGGTTTCCTGATGCCGCTTGCCAAATTTGCAAATGCCAAAACATAAGTTCATTCAGAAAAAAATCATGTCATTTGGCAAAACATTTGGTAAGGGGTATAGTCAGAACACATAATCGAATTCGGATTACCTGCTACATTGTATGTTTGCCGGCTAACAGTCAGTAAAAAAAAATCCGATATACACCAGAAGAATACATGTCTCGTTTACGCCAACTCGGAAACTATGTACACGTGAGGTTCATAAAAAACAAAATTGAAGTTGAAAGGCTCGAGGTTAAAACCACGATTCCACTTGATGCGAAAATTTGGTAGGCCTACTGTTCACCCCCCCCCCCCTGGGGTGATAGTTGAATGCCTCTTGACGACTTACGCCCAATTTGACCCTCAATTATACAGTGTCCTAGTACACTTATGCCCACTTAAGTGGTTGGCGTAAACGAGATATGTATTCTTCTGACAACTCTATATAGCAAACAAATTGGTAAGAGAATGTTCGGTCCAGCGCCAAACATTGCGTCTCTTATGATGCAAACATTACCCATCATTGTGCACAGTTTTGCACTCGTGCTTGTTAAAGATGTGAGTTATGTGTCATATCATATTCGTCATGCATTGCTTCGTTGTATGAAACATACATCAGTGTACATAATTATACCTATTGTTGATACAGGTAACAGATCATATGATGGCTGGGATTGAGGAGATTGTTGGAAGTAAGGGTCATTTCGTCATGGTGGTAAGTGTTTTTGTTTTCGCTCTGTGAATGCCTGCTTTGTCTCATCTTCACGTGTGCACTTATAAGCCCATTACTAAATAAATTACCAGAAAGTAATAGTTTACAACAAATTAGTTACACAACGCAGCACGGAATATGTTTCCTCATTTTGTCGGGGGCGTTATAGATATAAACATGCAAACATATCATGCTACCAAAGTACCCGCTTAGTATTTTAGCTGCCAAGACTTTAGTAATAATTATTGGCGAAAATGTCCATGTAGAAAAATATGGAATCAGCTGTATTGACACACATAATCCAAGATCATCACGAATTTCCCCTCTGCACATGGCTACTCAGCTACTCATATACTACACCAATTCAAAACCTGGGAACGTGTTTGTGTTATGACAGAAAAGTTTATATATATCTTTGTGCATGTTAAAGGGGTACTGTACGCCAATTTCAATAAATTCCCGGTAACAATTGCGATCTAATATCAATATTATATTTTAAAATAACGTATTTGAGTCGTCGATGTCTACTGAAAACGTTCCGGTTAACAGGCTATCATAAAAGTCAAATTGAATTATTTATTATAAATGAATTTATGGCTGGAGTCATAAAATGGCGAATTATGCCATTACGAGTTACCGTTCTTGAAATCTCACATGTTGGGTGTCGTTTATCGACGGCCGTTTACGACGAACATTATTGAGTTGCGAACAAAACATGTTACATGCAAAAGGAAGTCCCGCTATAACCAATTTGGAGAAAAAAAAGAAGAAACAAGATTCATAAAGCGTCAAGTATTTTTATAGGGGGTGAGATTGTTCGATGGAAGAGATTGCAGGCATCAATTGAACTTCCGGTTCATCCTGCAACCTGCGTCTTCTCCGGTGAAGGTCAAAAACATGGCGCGTAGTTTGAAATCGTAATATTTTTATTTCCAAGATCACTATTTTCGTCGCTAAATTAGGTTTATACGAAACTCATATAACACGAACACAATCTATCTTGAAAGTTGTGTCAATGGGGGTAAATAAAAAAATAGCCAATATCTGTGTACAGTACCCCTTTAACTACTTGTCAGTTCATACCTGTTAATAATGATTTTTGCATTAGGTGAAGGTCCCATCTCGAGATTACATGATCTATGTGACTTTGTTGAGCCTATTTTGATACGATCGCATACAATCATGTAATTTTTCCCAGGTAATTAATTCAAATTGTTATTGCGCTATCGACTCACAAAATGCATGCAATCTCGAGCTGGGACCACCACTACTGTGAAGCAGATTATTAATGAGCAGGTATTCACAACTTGACCGAAATATATTCCATGCGTAGTCTGTTCAATACTATATAGGTCCCCTCAGAACACCAAATGTGCCCATGCTTTGAACGGGTGAAATATGATCACTACGTGCATAACCAGAGTAGAGAATTGCGGCTATATCGAACCAGCCCATGGAGACATGATTTTGACTTATGTGTGGTCGATTCAGACCTAGTGACAGGTAGACTTAGGGTCGAATTACCAAATATTTCAACAGTTGAAAATGTTATGCCTAACCTGGCCTAACACATTAATTTAAATTTCAAACGAAAAACAAGTTAAAATTGTTCTCATGACTTGATTTTCCAACCAGAATTTAGTGTGAAATTTGTTGTATTTAGACCAAAAGTATAACATAATTTCCTGCGTTGGTCAATTATTTTCCAACCACATAAGCGGGTGTTAGGATTGAAATCCCCAAACAGTTGGAATTGGAACCCAAGACTTATATAGAAAGTTTGGTCTGGTTCAAGAGGGTCCGGTTGGAAATTGCAAATCCGATACTCCGTAACGGAGACCTTCCATAGCGGCAATAGCCACACCCGTGGGTTTTTATTATTATAGATTAAATTCTCTGTAAAGTCATCAATTTCCGAACATTGTTCTATATCTGATGTACATGTAATGATAAGTAGTCCTGATGATAATTACAGGAAAACATCAACTATTATGACAAGCATTACCTGAGGAGGTGGTTACAGAGGGTTCCAGAGAACAAGGATGAACGGTTGATGAAACTTTATGAGGAGATCGCACTGAGGTGAGTTAAAGGTGTAAGCATTATTTATTTATCCCATAGAATTTGTTATTAACAAAAAATATACATGTACATATTATGTGAAGAAGCACGAGAGGGAATAAGAGGGTTTGTCACCAGACGCTTATTATGCCCCTCGACTCAAAACGATCCCATTCTTCGACCATTTCGGGATTCTATACTTTATTAGCATAATGAATGTCATTAAATAGACAAGATGTTAAATCGTGTTCAATTATTAATAATGGACACCGCAATTTCTCCCACCTATCGTATTTTGTATAGGCTATAGGTGTCGCATATCTACCCGTGGTGTATATAGAGTACAATAGATAGGCTGTATTCTTGCACAGTCCGCGAGTACTATTAGCGCCGATTCATCCAAGATAAGAATCTCGGCTCCTTGGTAGTGCTGGACAGTTTATAAATCATGGCCACAATAAAGTACAACATTTAATCCGCTGAGCTATATACAGAGGATCTCCAACGGGTTGTATATGAAAAACGCGGACAAACAGACTGACATACCTTTTCCTAAGTTTTCCTAAATTACTCTTTTTTATATATTGACAATATACACAATCAGTGTTTTATTCATAGTAAAGGGTTATTTGTAGTTTTGAAATTGGGTTTTATAAAAAAAAGATGTTGTTGTAATTGTGACCTGGAAGAAATAGACCGTCTCTAACCAATTTGTAATTAAATACCCCTGAGAAAATAAAACCATAAGGTAATTTGTTGAAATGTACAGCTGATAAGTTAGAAATACCGGCTAAATTATAAGGATTCATTTATCGGAATGTACATATCCAACATTTGTAGGGTAATGTAGCCTAACTAGTGCTGTTTCATGAAATTGTTGGATGATCGTTTCTACAAATGAATATGTAGGGTGTGACTCGCCTTGTCGTGTGTTTATAGTATCTGAGCATCCCTACATTTAAAGGCCCACTTAATTTTCGAGTCGCCTATTATTTGTTTATAGTGACTTGATATACGGTTTTAATAACAATCTATGCCTTGAAATATGATTAAAATACTAAAATTCATCACTATTTGAAACATCTGTGTCTCAGAAGATGCCCACAGAGAAATAGAATCATAGAATGTCTTCCCCCTTTAGCTCCCAGAATGCAACAGAATTCAAACTATTTCAATGGAAGGGGGAGAACTCTATCTTTAATATATTGAGTTATTCCCCTGCATTAAAAATAATACTGCTTTTTACTGCAATCTAGATGACAAAACGCGTGGCAACTCAACAAAAACAACATATACAGAGGTTATTACACCGGATAAGTTGATAATACAATGTTTGGAGCTTCCTCTTTCAAATGGTATATAATATGGCATATATTTTATATAATGTAATCTGGGGGTTCGAAAATTAAGTGGGCCTTTAAATTAAAAATGAAGCATAAAATGAAGCATTCTAGTGTTTGCTATTTGAAATGGGAGAATCCATTCCACCATCAAGGTGTGAACTGCAACTGGAATCCTTACATAATATTTATTTATGCTATTTCAGACAACACTTCGAAAACTTGGCCGGCAGTAAAATGATTCAGGAGAAATACGGAACGGATTTACCCTTGACGTTTACCGGGGAAAAGTAAGACAAATATTATCAAATGCTTCATGTCTAATGGCAATATTAGATCTCCATTGCCGACTATTGTCATATAAACTGTTAGTCCATGTTAGGTTATGAGAAATAACATATTTGGTTTTATAAAAGTCCATAAAACAACCAAGCGCATGGTCATATTAGTCCAATTAGATACCAAAAGTTTAACAAATACTTGACGGCAAGCATTGGAAAATGTCAAAGCATTGAAAAATATTCTGAAAATTATATTTAGACTGAATATTTGAACTTACTACACAATCAGCGATATTTGTTGAAAATTCACTGTTAAAGTTCTGTTTACATAACAATGGTTTCAACACGCGAAATTTCGTCAACAAAGAAAAAACTATTAGTAAAAGAACAAAGCTTATATATGTCTCCATATTCTTCTTAGTATGGTGATGTTTTTGAAGACTTATATATTTTTGCAAATTTTTTCACCGTGAGTGCCTTCGGTCGCTTTAAATGTATTGTGAGATCCAGCGTGTATATAGCCACGTTTTGTACACTGTAATTGAGATTGATGCGAGGTGATCTCCGGTAAGCCGTCGGTCTAGATGTTTCGATTGAAAAGTTTGTATCCAGTAGCAGTACTGCATATCAAACATATGAAAATACCGCTTTGCCGTATGATGTCACCTTTTAGAGTATACGTTCATACGCTGGCAAGTTTGCACGTTATGTTTTGGCAGGCATTTCATCATAGAAAACCACATGGTGCCATAATATAAAAGTACACGTTCTACGGTTCATATAATATGCATCTTTACCAAAGCGAACGACATGAGAAGTAAAATATCTGTAATACCTGTATGATTGATTCTTGCGAGATAATTGCATGATATTTACAGGCAAATTCCGGTAGCATCGATACATGTGGAACTACAGAGATTTTACTTCTCATGTAGTTAGCTGTTGTGCAAATGCATTTTATATGCTTGTTTCCGTTCATATTCTGGCACCATATCGTTTTCTACACCAAAATGCCTGCAAACCATACCGTGTAAACTCGCCAGCGTATGAATGTACCCTTATGGGACCCGGAAGTTCAGCTGGTAAGATGTTTGGTGCATTTTGCCAGTATTACCCATTCTACGATGGCGAAGCTGGTTCAAATCTCGATAATAGCGAATTTGAATTACCTTATTTGTATATCTGGGCAAGTTTGTCAGTTGTTTTCAGGTTTTACCATTGATTTTTACTTTCACAGTTAAATTAATATTTAGTGCTATTTTTACCACACCAGTAATACTGACAACGTCGTGATATGGCATTGCGCATAAATCGATAAACCCGCATTATTGAAAAACACTCTCAACTTATACTATTCTATCACACCGTGTCTATTTCATCCGACCTTGCAGAATGGACGATACTGTACAACACATGCATGAGTTCGAGGATGACGACCAATATACAAGCAGAATGAGTCAGGTTCTACGGAATCCTGAGATATCAGACGAGGAGTTAGATAATATAAACAAATACGGTACGTATGACGTCAAGATCATGCAATGAATCTCTACTCTTGCTACGCGCGTAGAAACCATATTGAACCAGTTTTAACCTTGGAATATTTGAAGATCTGACAGGGATTTTGTAATGATTTATGACATGCATGATCCATTATAACGTCCAAACTTGGTTGATGACGGTCTATCGAGGTTAGAGGCATGTGTATTAGTATAACCACCCATTGATTCGATACTATCATTTTTTCCGATGCATGGACACATTGTGTGCTTATTTCAGCGAATAAACTATATGTTAGTACCCATAGTTAAGTGTATGTCCATAGTGTTGTAATCAAATAAGATTGACGAAAATGCCAACCATAATTATTTTATGTAACATTTCAAAGAAAACAGCGTCTGTACTACGCACATATGTAAATACTTTGTCCTCTATTTCAGTCGATCTGATGGCGATAACATACTCACTGCATATTATTTGGTTATAAAAATTACAGTGTGTTATGCTTATATATGTGTCCGAATAACAGGAGTATATATGACAAGCGTCAGTCGGGTAATCGCGTGTATGTTTGAGCATAGCAATTGGGTATCAACTAGTATGGCTATATGCGCGTGGCTGCAATTGTGGTGGACGAAATATAACTTGCTGATTTTCTTTTTTTGATAGCCATTTTGGACGCCATCTTGATTTTGGTGAAAAAACTTTCCCTCAATTTTTAAATTAGTGACAAGCGTGAGTGATCAGTTGTGGTCATTGTGGTGTAACATATGGCCATTCTATTTTAAAATACTGCAAAACATGCTCGATACTTAACCCTGCATATCATTCGCGAAATTTGCCAAATTTTGGCTTCCCGTAGAAAATAAGCAATTTCCAACATTTGCACACATATTTTGCAGCGAATATTTTATATTTTCATTCCAATTATATCGTGCTTCCAAAGACAACTTAAAACAATTTGTGTACTAATATTTCATTGGTCAAACCGTATTTTGACTGAACTATTACAAACTGTGATGCTGTAATCAATAACAATCTCAATTTACATTCCCGTGGGGACATATTAGAGTGTGAAAAGTCGAACGTTCAATTTTTATTTAAGCATAACTTCTCAGCAAATATACTGATAAGGAATTGGGGCACAGGTTTCAAGTCAACTGAGCAACTGGAACATTTACAATTAGTCCATTATTTCACATACTTATTGTTTATGTATTTTTCAAAACTTTTTTGCACAGGAACAGAATCAAAAAAGTCTCGACGCTTTAAGTCCATGTACAAAGGTTTGTAATGAACGTTGCACGACAGACTTGGTGAAAGGTTGTCACCATATATCCAACAATATCAATCAATACTCATGGTGGTGGTTAGGTACTTAGCGACTAAGACTGAGTGGTCACTAAATTAAAGGCCCACTTAATTTTCGAATCCACAGATCACATTATATACAACATATTCCATATTATATACCTCTTGAAAGAGGAAGCTCCAAAACCTTATGTTATCAACTTACCCGGTCGTATAAACTGTGAATATGTTGTCTTTGTCAAGGTACCGACGTGTGTTATGTGCTTAATTGCGATCTGGCCTGTACTGTCAGTCTAATATTCTCAATGGAATCGGAATAACTCTATATCTTATTTATGAATTATGATGCATTCTGGGGTGGGTTATGGGGCTAATCTTGGGGTGAATCTGAGAATCTCTGTCACTTGGTGGACACTCCTAGGCCACAGCTGTTCCGTATTCAGGCAGCATATAAATACATATTTTCGGTTCCTCTTCCAAATTGTATATAATATGCCATATGTTGTATATAATGTGATCTGGGGATTTGAAAATTAAGAGGGTATTTAACCCATCCCAGAATCTATTGGCCTATTATATCAGCCAAAACAAAAATTACCATAAAATAAATCGATATAATTATCAACAGATTAAACATTGCTATGTTCTTATTGATTAGTAATGGTCGTGACTGGTATTTAATTGCGTCCATTAAATAAATTGGTAGGCAAACAAATTATCACTAAAATTCGAATTATCTCCTGACTACATGTATGTGCACAGAACAGGACGCTTTATTTGCGTGGACAAAATTACCTGCCAAAATTGTTAACCATTTCAGTATCTAATATGAGCTGAGCAGAGGACAATGTTTCATGTTGGGTTTACTCCCGACATGTTCCGTGCAGTGTGCAAATTGGACGTATTAATTTTAATAAAGTCCATTTGTGGTTCATAAGAAATCAGCTTATCATGATTTAAATTGAATACAAATGTGATTTTGATGGAATAATAGGTGTTATGTGAACATAATATGAAAGGGATTCGGACGGGGATTTGTGTGGTATATATTGTATACATGTTATTTGAACGCGAACAGGGTGTAACTTTTGAACGGGAATTGTGCGAAATGTCCGCCGGGTTTCACTGGAAGAAATATACAACAATTATACAAACTAAATAATGTGGTGGAATCGATTGTGATTTTGTTGGGATCACAATCGGCTTTTTATGTCTGAATCTTTGGAAATCCCACTGGAAATCCAATGAAAGTCATGGTCGGGTTTAAATGATTCCCGACCAATAATTCCATTTGGATCTCGTCAGTATCTCTGTGGAATTATCTGTGATATTTTCTACGGAGGTTTTGTTTATTTGTTTTTGTTTATGTGATGGTGAACTTTGTTGGTTAAGATACACTTCGAAGAGGCAATACATCACAAGAATGGTTATATTAGTGACGATAATCAGTTTTAGTCGTGTAGACTCTACATATGTGATTCGAGTCAGCGTTGAATGTGTGGTTGTGGTAAAAACTACCAATTAAGTACAGAAAGGAACGTGGTGACAGGTGGTTGCGGTGTGTGTTTCTCCCCAACGTTTGTTAAAATTATCAACAGCTGGAAAAGTCATACCTGCCTCTGTGTCAGGGCAAACTGATGCTGTTAATACAAAGTACCGTGTGTACTGCTGTGTTTATCTGAATAAATCGAACAAAAGCCATTGTGTGTGTGAAACACTCAAAAAAATAGTTTAATAATGGTTTTGTTTGTTGTTACCATAATCAATATGGCTATTCCTGACATTTTGCAAATACCAGTACAGCCGATATTAAACTATTATATATGTGACCCGCATATCAAATCCAGTCGGAAGTCGGGATTTTTTTTACCCTGTGCCAATGCATTCTCTTATATATGCGAGTCGACCATAGGTCGCCTCGCATATATAAGAGAATCCATTGGCCTAACAATTTTTTATCATTTTTTTTAAATAAATGTTTCTGACAATTTTTAGGACATAAAATAAAAAACATCCATTACCCTGCAGGGAGCCCCACACATATATAGAAACATATAGAAGAGTGTCGTCTGCTCATGTTTGTCTGGGGCTCTGTATGGGTGAAATTATAAAATTGTTAAAGAATACAAGAAAAAATTATTAAAATTGTAAACAATTGTTAGGCCAATGCATTCTCTTATATATGCGAGGCGACCTATGGTCGACTCGCATATATAAGAGAATGCATTGGCACAGGGTAAAAAAATCCCGACTTCCGACTGGATTTGATATGGCGGGTCACATATGTTATTGAATGTTTCACACAGAGACTAGCTTTTTCGCTCGGAGTAGCCAAACACCGTGTAAATGACAACTTTATAGAAACAATGCGTTTTCTTAACAGCATCAGTCTGCCTTACCAGCGTCATAGCACTTCAGCAGGACCAACCAGCATCATAGAAAATTAGCAGGCCAACTTAACAAGGAGGCGGGTATGCTTACATTTTTTGTAACAGATATTTCATGGTTTTAATAATAAAGTATTGACTTTCAAATGCAGTTTGATCAGGTTTCGCGTTAGTCTGCCGCCCAGAATTTCTTACGAAACGTCACCTATATTATAATAATAAAGAGTGATGTTGGTTTCCTTGCCCATGAAGTTGGAATATTAAATAGCGTTAATATATGATTTTATGCTAATTAAACAAATGGACACTTACCCAGTGCCATGTTAAATGTGTCACTTGTGGTTATTGTCAAATATAATGCCGGGGATATTACAAGCAAAACAATTACCAGCCAATTGCTCTGTCTTGTGTTATTCCAAAAATATTAGAACACATCTTGTTTGAAAAACTCCAAATTGAAACTGAATACTACCGATAATCATGCAGTTTGGCTTCAAAGCCAAGCAATTTCCCAACGTTCGCTCTCAAAGAGCCTATACGATGTTACACCAGTCGGTTGTTCGTGTGTTTTCTGGATGCTTCAAAGGCTTTCGACCGAGTGAATCATCAAAAACTGTTGTCCTTGCTTAAAGAGCGAGGCGTTTCTCCTCTCTTTATTTCGCCCTCCGGGTGTGTTATCAGCCACATTGTCTTGGCAATATATGGGCGCATGGGGGTTTATTTATAGAAATTGTTTTTTTTTTGGGACGCTTTAAAAGTTGTAGTGCGACCCCGAGTCCGGTAAAAGGTGTAACTGGGAGTTTCAATTTCGTTTATTGTCGTTTACATCATTATTTCATGCAGCGGGCGTCTCTCCATACATGCTTGATAGACCCATGGTTTGTTATTCGCATGCTAAGAAGTGTAAGGCGATAAATTATAACGGGAATTCGCGCGTTAACCATTAGCACACTGCGAGTTATGTGTTTCTATGCTTTAACCTGCTTTGTTGCATTGTTATTTGAACATCTTTCGTTTATGTTCACGTGACATAAATCGGAATGCTATCTACTATTATACTGCACGGGGATTTGACGATTGTATAAGAAATTTAATTCGAACATGAATCATACGAGATGTTTGTTTATATCGGTGTTTAACATGTTATTTAATATCGTTTAGTGAACTTTTTAATTTAGCTATGCGCGACAAATATCGGCATGTTATATTCTAAATGAATTAGGATGGTAATTATTAATCAATTCCCACGTTACTCCTTCGTGCTGTTTGTAAATATTAACTTTACATTTCTTTGTATGCGGAATATATCGGAGCTAAGAAAAGAGATGTTATAAAGAAAAGTTCAAACACTAACCCTTCACATTGGTTGTTTAACATACAACGTGGCCTAATTATAAACTTCATTTTTATTTATGTGTACCGAGGATACATCAGAATGCTATATGAATTGAAGAATGTTCAGAAATTACCCCCCCCCTTTCATGTGACCATGTTTCAATTGATCCTCATGGGGGAGGGGGCATATTATAATAAGTCCTCATTGGACCATATTTTAATTGACCCTCATGGGACTATATTGTATTTCACCCCAGTGGGACCGTAGTTTAATCAACACTGATGACACCATATTTTAAATTTAATTAATCCTCATAATGGGACCATATATTTATTCTTTAATTAAGACACGTTAATTAATTGACCTTAATGGGACCATATTTCAATTAACGCCCCATTGGTCCATATTTTTTATTAACCCTCATGGGAGGATATTTTAATTAACAATCAATGTACAATTTTAATTAACCATCAGGGGACCATATTTTGTATTAACCATCATTGGACGATATATTAATTAACCCTCATGGGACCATATTTTATTTAACCATGATGTGACATATTTTAATTTAACCTCATGGAACCTTACATGTATTTTAATTAATCCTTATGAGAGGTAATATCAGGAGTGCATTACCTGAGACCATTCTTAGATCAGCATTACGCCCTCCTAGGGTGTATATCGGAAAGTATATCTGACCCTGTCGCAGGAGGTGGTGGACTAAATGTGATTAAAACATACTCGGTGTTTGCGCAAATGGATTCTAAATGTGATTAGAAACGTGCCCGTACTTGAACCATCTTACGAAGATGGCATTTTTTGCCCGATTGTTATTCTGCATGCTATTTTATGCGCTACTCAGACCTCTATTTCAAATGAAATTAGAAAAAAATATCACATATAATCAACTACATCTGGCGTTACCATTTCAGACTATGGTTTTCTTGTATAAAACTTGATGATTTGTTCAAGAACCAAACTTTCATTGTGCGTTGGCGGACTTTGGAGTCCTCTTTCGTTCGCCCTTGTAGTGGAGTTAGGCGATGAAATATTCCGAGTCATCATTTATGTAACGTTGACGTTATCGTTGGTCGATCATTTACGTAATCATCTGCACATGAGTTACGCAGACGACATGTGTTTAACTTATCCTTTTCTCGTGGGAATGCGTCGCATCTTAATTGTTTGTGAGAATCAAGAAGCCAACCTCAACCTTATTTACAACACTGCAAAACTGTTGCAATGGCTTTTCTGCCCAGATATCTTGATATATTTACACACTAAGTGTTGTCATCACTAAATCCAGCATTCTGATTGGTCGGCGCCCAAGTGGCTAGTTGCAGTTATTTATCGGTGAATGCGTAACGCCTCATAACACCAAGCTAATAACACCATCGATACGTCATTAGGTTTGGAAAGACGAACGCGTAATGCTTTGGGCGCATTTTGACTCGCGCAGGATTGACTTAATACATCATCGGGTTTCAACATGAAGAGAAATTGTTCCTATTAACTTTTGCCAAGGGTGCTATTGGGTATTTTGGGCTGATCTTGTCACGATACACTTTTCGATTTAAATATATTTACAAAAGCGGCTTTTTCGCTAAATGTATATAAATATAAGGATTAACTGTCATGTGGACTATTTTTATGGAGATGTAACGGTGAGGTAAGTGGACATAACTTGTATGTAAAACCCTTCGGGTTTTACACAAGTTATGTCCACTTACCTCACCGTTACATCTCCATAAAAAACAGTCCACATGACAGTTAATCCTTATATAACAACGACTTAGCGAGGGTAGCTTTGGACGGTGATGGGATTGGGATCAAGTTCGTCCCCTCTTGTACATATCTCGGACACATTTTAACCAACGAGTTGTCGGACAATGACGATATACAGCGACAATATATGGCTATATGTGTGTATGCTAGCAGTATAATACGCCAATTCGCTAGATGTTCACCATCAGTGTAAATGTTTCTATTTCAAAGATGTGTGTCTCCGCTCTACTGTGCTCATCTCTGGACTAATTATACTAAACAGAATTTGAATAAGTTATCGGTATGTTACAACAATGCATACAGAATGTTAATGAAGTACGATATATCATGCAGTGCAAGTGGGACGTTTGTGTTTGACCGCGCCCCATCTATTGTGTTGTTAAGGCGTAAACGTGTGTACGGTTTTCTCTCGAGAATCGCAGACAGCTCCAATTGTATTATAGATCTGATTTGAAATTAACCTCTCAACTATTCAGAAACTGGAATAATCTATTGCATATATACCAAATTTAACAATTTCAGTGCTGACTTTTCGTGTATATACAATGATATGTATTTATATATCACTATAATTTGTAATATGCTATGGACATATCATGTCTGAAATAAAGTATAGTATAGTTATAGTATAATATACTATAGTAAAATCGTTGCAGTGTGATGTGCTTGTTGTGTCTTCGTGGTGCAAGTTTGTTACACACACGAATAAAAATAATGTTCACATTCTTTTCGGCTGGTAAATATAATATTTGCATAAGAAATTTTTATTTTAATTTGTCGTCAATTCTGGCGGGATATATTTTGATAGCATAAACTCACTTGTTGGACATGGCGTACCGTGGTGGGACCATGATAGCATTATAAGAATAAACACCATGTTGTGTCGTGGTTGATTACGTGGATGCAACCAGATGCAACATGGAATAAGATGGTGCCGCAAATATACGTTTTCATTTGGCAAGTTATAAAGACTCTCACTCCCTCTCTTTCTCGCTATCTCTCATGCACCTCTCTATCTCTATCCCTCTCACGCTAATGTAAACACTAAGGTTACAAGTCAATAAACTTGTTCGGTGTGTGTTACTCTTCCAGAAAGCCCAGATGCACGAACTAGTTTCCGGACACCATGCAGCCTCAGTGGCGTTTGGAAAGATACCAGCCTTGTCGATTTCAATTGATTTACCAATGGAAATGGCGAAAATGAAGCTTTTTTGCAAGTGTAGGGGTGATAGACAGATCTTTAGGTCTTTGTTTCCAAAAATGTGGCATCATGTCTTAGTTTCACACATATATATACATTTCACAAGACTTTTCCTGTATAATTTGCATCAGACTAACATCGTGCCTCGTCTGAAAAACGACGACTATATCGATATATCGAATTATATCGATATATCGAAATATATCGACTTTCAAAAACAAATGTTTTACCATGTTAAAAAAATTCCAATTATCGCAGATTATCGCCTATTATAAAGGGAGTGCGTGAATTCGTCACTCAAAATAGGTATTATAATAAAGAGCGTTCTCAATTATGAGCTTTTGTGATTGTTTAGACGTTATACTTACCGGATATTTTGTGAATTTTTGCGATGCCTGTGTGTTATTTATCATATCCATTTCAAGTATGTGTCCTATTATTTTGTATGGTATTCAGAAAATATAATCAACGCCTTCTAAATTGGCTTGTATCAAATCTGATCGTGTCTCGCATTTGTGTCATTTATTCTCGATTACTCCTTTTCAGTCTCGACCAGGAAGGGGCGGGACACAAAATCAGCCGATCTGCTTACTGCCGGCGACTTGCGTAGCTTACTGGTTAGAGATGCGAGCAAGGTGAGGTCCAGGGACGTGGGATATACATGCATGAGGTTTGGTGTTTTATAAATAGTGTTTGAATTGTTGACGAAGGCAGGGTGCAGTTGGGGAAATTCATGTTAAGGACAGCCCTGGACGGGCCTCTTGAAACCTCCCTGTTGATGTATTCGTAGTTTGTATGTAAACGTAGCAGTTCATACTTCTATCATTTCTGATCCACTCTAGTCGGATGATATAACCCTTTTTCATGATGGGAGCTTTCTGATTTTTTGCGAAAACCTTGTGCCAATACATTGTCTTATACATGCGAGTCGACCACAGGTGGCCTCGCATATATAAGAGAATACATTGGCATAACATAACATTGCATTGGCCTAACAAATTTTATAATATTTTCTATAATTGTTAAAGAATGTAAGAAATAATGATAAAAAAAATGAAAAAATTGTTTTACAAAATGTAAGAAATAAATGATAAAAAAATTGATTATTTTTTTTAAAGAATGTCAGAAAAAAATGAAAAAAGAATGATGAAATTGTTAAAGAATATAAGAAAAAACGATAATGATTGTTATAGAATATAAGAAAAAATTATAAAATATGACAAAAATTGTTAAAGAATGTAAGAAAAAACGATACAAATTGTTAAAGAATGTAAGAAAAATTTATATAAAAAATTGACCTTAGGTCGCCTCGCATATATACGAGAATACATTGGCACAGGGTCTTTAATGTTGCGCCAGCGCAGCTCCCGTCACGAAAGGGATGTGTATTCAAAGTGGAGGTGGGCTAGTTTTCGCATTGTTAGTCGTCAAACTTACAAATCATCAACACCCCAGTAAATTGTGGGCCGCATGGTATGCCAATGGATTCAAATGTGTAATCCAGGATGGCCGGACATTTTCTTAAAATGACCCAAGGGACTCACAGTGTGTAAATGTGCAAACATTATAAACGTCAGGTGTAAAAACATATCCACCAAGAAGGACGTGATAATCGTTCTTATATAATTATTGATAGCTAACCAATAACGCTAGTTTGCGTGTTTAAACCATTGGATGTAAACAAAACTGTCACAGTGATATGTTAACAAACAACGCTGATCGCATTGTAAGTTCAAATATTTTAGTCTCAATATGATTTTCAAAATATTTTTCAATGCTTTGATCTTTTCCAATGTTTACCGTCAAGTTTTGATAAAACTTTTTAATCTAATTTGACTTTGATCGGTAGCAGCATTATAACAATAATGTTTACTTACCAATTTTTACAATATACGAAATCTCGTTAATGGAGAGTTATTAATATTGAAAATAAGAACAAAATTGATCTATTGTTACATGTAGTTGTCAATGATGTTTTTCTTCAGATTTTATAAATTTTATGTTATTTCGCATGAACCCAATTCAAAGGCATCGAGTCCCTTCACGAAATTCGGAAATATTATATAGCTCCCATCGATCTAGAGGGCACCCAAGAATATCCATGTATCTTCGAGAAAAATGAAGATACATATTCGAACTAGTGATAATTGAAATCACTAAGATATGTAAATTAAATTATTAGCAATTAGCTTCATGGATGTGCGGTTTTCACGAATATTTTCCGCCAAAAACAAGTCAAATTCAGCATGTTGATTCACCAGAACATGATTCTTGAATCTCCACTTGTTATGTGCTAAGAACTCTAAGAAAATTCTCTTGGTGGGTGATCGCCGACTTTTCTCAATAGCCGAGTTGGTGTCTAAAATTAATGTTAAAATTTGATGTGAAAAAACAATCGCGTGAATGCATGGCTAATTGTTCGTGTGTGTACGAGTGTAAAACACGTCTAATAGCTTAGCTTAACCTCTTCGCTGCTATGACGTCCGTAAATATTACGGACGTAACAGTGCACGCCGTGTGTTATATGGTCCGTAGGTACTACGGACCTACTTCAGCACACTAGAAGTATGCCATTATACATAACTGCATGGAACTCAGAGATTGGTGCATCGGAATAACTGCATCTCCAAGTTTCAAACAGTGTATGATGTTCCACGATTGTGGACGATAATAGCATTTCAATGGAGTCAGTTTTATAGTTCTTGTGGTATTCTCGTTATAGTTTCCCATTGAAAAATAGCAATAACGTCAACAGCCCAGCACACGACGTCATAACGTCATTTAGCAGCGAAGAGGTTAAAGGGGCATTGTACCCTAAATCCGGCCATTTATGGGACCATCTCCATTTATACTCAACAGAATATATGCAACGAATGAATGAATTTGAGCCACGGATGAGTGTAAAATACCACCAGTTACTTATGAACGATGTAAAAACAAATGGTAATTATAATGAAAATGAATTTATGGCTGGAGTCATAAATTCATTTTCATTATAATTACCATGTTGTTTGCATCGTTCATAGAGCACATGATCATAGTTTGCACTAATCCATGTCTCAAATTCATTCATTTGTTGCATATATTCTGTTGAATATAATCGGAGATGCTCCCATAAATGGCCGGATTTAGTGTACAGTACTATGTACATCACCCCTTTAACTGTCCTTGCCGCGCCCGTAAGATGTCGTTGCACCTCCGTCTATATATGGTGTATAATCCAAAATAATGATTACGCAAAGAGTAGTAAACTAATTGATACTGTACACTGTACTATATACATGCACAATGTAATAAATAGTATTGCCCGAATGCTATATATGAATGTGATAAAACCACGTTTTAACCGAGACTATATCAACAGCTACACGTCCGATAGCCTGAAACAAATAGCAGAGTAATCTGGCGTGGAATTCGAAATATGGGCGGTTACATCATATACTACTGGGAAAGCCCTATTAAGGGGTGGTTATTATTATCCAACCGCGATCATCCCTTAACTAACAATAATTCTGATTGGGCAAAAGCCATCACATGATAATCCGGGAAAAATTCATATTGGACTCCCGAACGTCATATTGGACTCAATCGAGTCAAATATGACTTTTTTATCGGGAATCCGTGACGTCACGAAGTAACTCGATTGCCAAATGAATCGGTGAAAGTGTGATGCGCGCGCAAAACTGGTGAATTAGCAGACGTTTCACTTCCGCATTGAGTTTATGTTTTTCACTTCCGTGTTTACTGCTTTCTGGTATCAAAGTGCCGCAATCAAGTGCCGCAAATGACAAAAATAGCCACAAATATTTTAATCCCAGAATTTGGACAAACATACATATGGATAATAAAAATGTCATTATACAATGCTATGTACATGCAGTATGTGGTTTTCTTGTACTCGTCCAGGTTGTGGTGAAAAGTTATATTGGACTCGATGCGGCACTCTAGCCGAACTGCTAAAGTACCGTAGGCTATACGGCACTTTAGCCGAACTGCTATAAAGTGCCGGGACCTTAATGCATATGACACTTTACCCAGCAAACTGCTAAGTACCGTGTTTGATCGGAGTATTTGGTTGGCATGTCAATATTCAGATAATTGTGTTTTGAGTTCTATTTGCTCTTCCAAACTTTTAAAACTTTGGAAAGTTTGCCCTGCGGCCGGTATCCATTCGGGCGCCGCCATATTGGTGACCAACCGCGCAATTGAGGTTGACGTCATTCTACGTGCGTGCATGCCAAGCAACAAAATAATCTACGGTACTCTAGCAGTTCGGCTTGAGTACCGTATACTACACTGTAGCAGTTCTTAGAGTACCGCGCGTATAATACACTCTAGCAGTTCGGCTAGAGTACCGTATATGGAACTCTAGCTAGTCCATTTCCTTATCACAACCACTTGTAAGGAAGTAAAGACACATTCAAGAAAAAATATAGTTACATTTTAAATGTGTCTATTAAAGTTGACAAAATTGTTTAACCGCCCTTATCGCCCATGTTTATCTCACAGTCAACACTAAATAACCCAACACAAATTGAATGTCATAATTAAATTATAATTAACATAATACTAATATATGAGGCCGAGCTTAAGGGATAATTATGTGATAACATGTCTTTCTCATCTCTCATAGAGACACACGGAGTTGGACAAGAATTTGAGGAATGACGGCGAAACAGATATGATAAAATTACTTCGGGACAAAGAGGATAGAACTAGGAAAAACACCATCAGAAGGGGGAGCATCGAACAGGCGGAAGTCAGGAGTCAGAACCGTAAATCAGTCCACCCTTCAACTGCTGCTGGTCGTTACAGGCGACGTGTTAGCCTTGCTGTGCTTAATAGCTCTCCTATGGGAAGCCCACAAACCAAGGGTAAATCGCAACGTAAACCACGGTTTACAGAATCTGGAATGGAAGATAGGCAATTACGGTTAGCCTCCTTTTCTAGAACGAAGTCACTCAATATCGAAGATGGTAAACGAACTCCAACTAAAGGTGCAAGGAATCCGTTCGCAACAGCTACTTCTTTAGATGTCATAAGTGAGACGAATAGAAACGGGTCGGAACCAGACGCGGTCACAATATCAGTGACTGACACAGATCAGGAGGCTGACGTTATATCAGCAAATCCGACTAGAGCCGGCCCCGCTTTCTCAAATCTCGGTGCTGTTGATGAATCTGATGAAAAGGATCATAAATATGTGACAAGCATTCGCACATGAGAACCTAAACAAAAAACAAATATAAGTTATTCATATGCACAACCTGTGCTTAGTTACTGGTTTGTGTTCCTGTGTTTGGCCAACGTAACTTTGGCCTGATGTAACTTTGGAAATCAAGGTCATATTTCAGAGAAATAATCATGAGCATCCGAACGAATGTATACAGTTGTTCTTATAATTTCGGGTGAATCTGGATATTTTCAAATAAGTAATTGCATAAAGAACGTTGTCTCTGTCACGCAAAATTTCCATTATTTTTCTTACTTTCAATAATAAAGTTTCTGCATATTTTTCATGTATATAAACACAAACATTTACATGTATTGGCGTCATTAGATGCAGAATAGATGTATTATATGATTATGGTTAGATGAATGGCGAATTGCGAACAAGACGGTGTGGTCTGTGCATTTTCCTTAACTCTAATGCACTCGATTGTCGTGCTATAGGGGGATAACTCCAACCTACTTAACTGTGTTCCCGTTACAACTTGGACCAAAAGAAATTATAAACTGGCATTATCAAACCGAAGGGTACAGGCATACCAACCTAAGTTCTTGACTCCCTGGGTACATGGTTGTTGAGATAACGGGGTGTTTTCGCATAGGCCTAAACAAGTATAACTTTGGTTTGCCTTTTCGATAGTTTATCTCGTCCGATTTCAATCTCGCTCATTCTGGAGTAACGACACTATATTTTTAGGAATTATTGGATATTGAACTCTAATGATAGCAACCACCAAGGGTTCTTATACCTAAGGCAGGTGAATGACGTCATATAATTTTTTCTATATCCATCAGTGATTTTTCAAGATATCGGGTATAGATTTTGGAGAAATTTTTTCACGTGACTTCCGGTTAGCAACCGTGTGGAGATTGAAAAAAACGCGGAATTGGAAATGAAGCATCGCGATAAAAATGAAAGTAACTACTTCACAACTTACGAAGATTTCACATGTGATTAAGTCTATTAATTTCATTTAGACCAATTTCGTTGGTCAGCTTAATGAAAACGAAATATGAAGAAGTCATGACGATAATCCAGACAAGATTTTACAATCCACGACACGTCTTGTCAATTTGGCATGTCGTCTCCGTCGTGACCACTGCATGATGTTACATACATTATTCTTAGCGTTATGTCGCCGAAAAAAGGCAAATTTGAGGCACAACATGTGTGGTTGCTCCACTGCGTGTCATGTATGATTCATATTATTGTGTTCGGTCCACTTTAATAACCTATTAAGCCGTGTACAGTGCTAAAGTTTGTGGTGATGTTGTTCTCAGTTCCAAGAGTTTCGATAGAGTGTAGCTTATTGTCTTCGGTGAACATATCATTTATGAATATTTTACCTTTGTCCTTCCACTCAGCGACGTCTATAATTGAGTCCTCGATCAACAATTCATCATTGTTCCAGATTGCCTCCGTCATGTTGTATCGAGGCTCTAATTTTAGCCAGTGGTGTCAATATTCCCCATATATAGTTCAGTTGCAGAGTCTCTGCCGGATTAGTGCAAAATTGTATACATGAGAACGTGAATGAATTTGATACCTTAATGTTACATTTTGGAATTGGTGCCAATGCAGTTCTGTTATGCCCCCAACCAAACTATTTCACATTTACAAATATTAACCTTCAAACCAGACATTCTGGCAAACACGTCTAGTACATTAAGAACTTCAAGGAGGCTAGTACTAGTATCATCCCTTCGCGATGTCACCTAACATCGGATTAACTCGGCGGCCAGCAATGTTTGGCATCAACTCGAGCGTTTTAAACAGGTCGGTAAATGGACGGGGCAGGTTGGTAAGTACATAACCAACCTGACCGGCCCATTTGCAAAAATGTTTACCAAATCGCTCGAATTGTCCGTCGATTTAATCCCGTCCACTGTCGATTTCCGATATAATTCGTTGGATGTTGGCCTAATTCGCATGCAAAATTAGAACAAGTTTACTGTGACAGACACGCTATACATAATAATTTTAGCAGGGACGTTCCTAGATGGTGTGTCCACCTTCGAATTCCGATTGCACCCCCATCCCCATGAAATAGACACTGTGGGAACGTGTACATGGGTAAATTTGTATGCATCCCTTGGGTTGATATTTTCCAACAAACAGCACATAAAAGTTTTTATCAGGGTTGCAAAATGTTTTTAACTGATGGCCATTTCAGTAAATTTAATTACGAAGTGAGAAATATCACAGTAAATACTGGTTGGAAAATCAAATAATCCGAATATATTTTAGTCTAAATTCACAACCCCACCCTACTCCGTCTGTCAACGCATAAGACCCCTGTATGGTAACAACCGACCTTATCATCCGGAGATAAAATTAATCGGCAAACCGGACAGAAAATAGAGAGCAATCAATTTATCAATTTTTGAAACGATCGGACAGCTGTAAATATTGAACAAAAATACTCAGCAGATTCTAACTTTTCAAGGACCATCACCGTGACTGTAGCAAACATTGGCGGACCAATTGGTCCAAGTAAAGGTGTGCGTGAATTACCGTACTTTTACCGTAATTTTCGCGGTGATCGGATAATTTTAACATTTTTAGGAAAAGCCATTGTGTGTATCAAACATTCAACATCATGTCTATTGCATAATATTTTCATACTGATTTCATTAGTTCATGTAAATCGATTATAAACAAGATGGCGATTCATTGTTATTGATTCACACATAAATATGTTCTTGAATGTTTTATACAGACATTGGTTTTTTTCTTTCTCAAATTGCTCGAATAAGCCAAACACCGCGAAAATGACAACTTTAGTAGATTTTTTTCCAGACACAAGGCGGAGGTGGTGGGTATGTCGGGGCTGGAAAAAAATAGTAATTCTGAGTAATGCAATTTTTTTTTCCTACACTGAAATGTATTCATGTTTGTCCAATGTTAACCTTATATAGACTCTTATCTACATACATATATTATTTAGAACACACTTAGATTCTTGTAGGGGGTCTATATGTGGTTTGGGGTTCCAATACCGGTTCAAATGCAGGCTTTCTGGCAGTCATAACTCGAAGTAGCCAAGTTTTGTGTTTGATAAATTACCTGATAAAGTATGTTTGCCTATAAAACTGAATACAAATCTCCCGAAACAAAAACAACTATATGTTTGCATTATTTTGTTAGTGTACTACAACTGTTAAAAACATGGGCTAATTGTTATATGGGACTAAAGCAATATTATGTCGGCATGCATGGTCGCGTCAATGTGGTAGGTATGTTGTTATCAGTCGTTGGACTCAATGATTACAAACAAAATTATATTATATTTTTACACTCTAATTTTATAATAAGATTACAGTCAGGCCATATACCTTTATGTTCATGGAGATCGTGACAATGCGTCAAACCTGTTTCAGGGTTAATTGGACAATTTACCTCATTAAATCTCAATATCGTGGGCAGATGAAAATTCAAATGTGAGCCAGTAAGAGCAAAGGTTCTATTGGATAAGTTATATTTGGTTGCGAAAGATGCATGATTCGAAGTGATACCTGTAAACTAGATAGGTTTCAAAAGGTTTCATAACGTTTTATTTTATATTTTTAAGTGGCGATACATTTTTTTTAAAATTAATAATAAAGGAACATGCCTGACTCAGTTGTCATTGTCATGGAATGTCATTGGTATAATATGGCTTTAGCCCCGTATAACGATTAGCCTTGTGTGAGCGGCATGCGTACTATACACAAACTAACCCGTGTAGTGCTAGCTCATCCTTCCAGACATCAAACCATAGTTTCTATCATACTGACTAGCTCTGGACCCCGATCAGAAGTCACTAGAAGAAGTCACCAGTCCTGGATTTAACACTGATTTTACAACAATATCACGCTTAAAATTATGTTGCATGGGGATAGATTTGGTCCTTAGGCAGATTTATGCGTACATTGGAATATAACTATTCCCACGAGCGGCCTTGGCCATGCACCAACCTGGTATATAAATTGGTTTCGACTTGTTCTACCGTGGGTATGGGTACCCAACCACTTTTGGCGTTTGGCCGCTTCATTATTTCTGTGGTGCAATCTAATAGTAAAAGTGTTATTGAATTCCCTCTTATGTATCGCGAATAGATCGGATGGACTGTTTAGAGCGCTATCATGTTATGACGTAGGCGCTATCGACCAATTTGATTCTATCATCGACACGACATCGATATCAACAGTCCCTTGAGATAAGGGTCTGGACTTCAAGCGCCTCACTCGGGTATCGGGTATTGGTGGACCTCTTATACATCGGGAACAGACATGGCTATCTGTTCAGAACTTCAGATAACTATGACAGTATGACGTATATATAGCGAATCGACCAACGGAATTTTAAAATCGACACCACACCACCTAGTCCAGGAGATATTGGTCGACCTCTGCACCCCACAGGACTCAACTTCACCACACTAATTTTCTTTCTTAATATCTCCGATAATTTTATTCGGTTGTTAACAAGAAAAAAAGTGGCCGCAGAGACTCCAGACAAGATGGCGTCCATCATGGCGGCCATTTTTGTTATATGCACCAGGTCTCTTTGGTCGCCGTTCTAGTAAAGATGATGTCAAATGCGGTCTTTTTTTCCGTTCGATTCGTTATGGTAATATATAACCCTTACAAATTAGCCAAAATTCCGACACAAAAATCCAATATGGCGGCCAAGATGGCCGCCGAAATGTTAAAATTTGCTATTTTTCGGACATTTCACCAAATTTCGTTTGTCTCTGTGGGAAAATATTGGCACCTTGACGCAATTTTATACATTTATCGTCTAGAAGAGTCATTGGCAAACACATTGGGACCACAATATACATTCCTTGCCGGATATTTTTGTTCGATATCACGTTTTCCCAAATGCCGGTATAATCCGGTCAAAGCCGAATCGACGCTCATAACGCAATGTCTGTTTCGAATCAATGAATGTTATTTCTATCATGACAAAACCCATGCATATATATTTGCAGGAGATACTCGAGCTAGGATTCCTCTTATACCTGAGTTGAAGAATATTTACCCAAATCTAAGATGGCGGCCAAAATGGCCACCAGAAATAGAAAATCGCCGAAAATCACTAAATTTAACATCAGTGAGCGTTATTGTCACAACAACTCCACACCTGTTTACTATTGTGAATTGGGAACACCGAAGCGAAGAACTGTCCTTATATCACATCCAAGTGAAAGTCCCCCAAACCAAAATGGCGCCCACAATGGCGGACAGATTTGGAAAAATCACCGAAATTCCCTCGTTTTCACATCATTGGGCATTATTGTCGAGACAACTCCACACATGCTGACAGTTGAGGTGGAAATACTGAGGTGAAGTAAATACCTTGCATATGATGAAGGAAATTGTTTTCCAAATCGAAGATGGCTGCCAAAATGGCGACCGAAATTTGAAAACAAGCTTACATTTACTTTCTTACAATGGGCGTTATTATTACGCGAATTCTACCCACAATGACATGTTCATATGCAACATTGAAATGAAGTATTCATTTGAGTTTGGCAAACTCTCACAGTCGAGATAAGATGGCGGCCTAACTGGCGGCCAGAAATTGAAAGAAGTCGAAATTGTCACATACTAATTTCAACTTGTCATAATATCAATATTTATGGATTGGACGAAACGGTACATAAGCCATCTATTAGTTCCAACATATGTCGTAGCCTTCTGGAAGGATGAAAACACACAATAATTGCGATGTGGCATTTCGAAATCCATTCTCCACTAAGCGCCCATAATGGCCTTAACCGTATATGGGTGCGCCGAATAGTCATATTATGACTTTCAAGAATCAAAACAACAGTACCTGAGCTTATTCTGATTTGCCACATTCAGTATGTTCTGGATCAGCATCCGTCTCTCCGTCACATTAATCTATCTCACTCACACCAACACAGTGTTCTGCCACTAATCGGAATGTTTCAAACAACACATATGCCGGTGTCAAACTTACGTGTTTGTCTCAAAAGCTGGGAATTCTTATCCTTATTCTTGGCGAGCTTCATTCGTGGTAGCTTGTGGTATAATTCAGATGCTACATATGGGATCTGAGCGTCATCTTGCGTGATAAACTAGAAAGGTATGCGGTCGATGCGTACACTAGCTTTCAGAAGGACCTCTCTATATGCGTATTTTTCAGATTTGGTTACCTAATGGGGATAACAAAATGTACATCTGGTGATCATCCCATCCAGCCACCTCTCAATATATGGTTAATCAATTCACATATTCACGTACTGACGTATCCAGACAACTTCTGTATATGGCTTCGAATGTTGAAAGCCTAACATTTGACGGATGCCTTTCTGCTAAGGCGTAGAAGACCATAATGCATAATATACCCACACTTTTTGACCATGAACATAAGAACAGTCCTGGTGGCGTCCAGCAATCGTCTCACCGTACATATCCAAGCAGATAATAACAATACACGCGGTGCTAGTTTGTGGGCATGTGTCATGTTAGTGGACATAAAATTGGACCATGATTGCACCGCCCCTTCTTTTGGTATGTCTTTAGATTCAGACATGATCTCATGTGGCTTTGCTTTCCTTGTATGCTTATATTGTATCTTCCCATCCGTTCGGAAGCCGTTCTTAATCAACTGGACCAGGCGTGTACCATTGGCTACTACTATATAAACCCCACCTAGACTGGGATGTAGTCTTAAAGACGACGACTTTGATAGTTGGTTGATATGTCATACTCACGCTGGGTGGTGGTCGGTATGGTTCAAGAAAGTACAATGCCATCAACACAAGGGTGAAATGTTCAACGCGAAGAATATCTAGAGGAATGTTACTTTGATGAGATCTTTCATTCAGTGTAACCTACATTGGGTACACCAAGTGATTTCTTGGTAACATCACCATTCCGACCATTGTCCTACATGAGAGATATTAACTACTATATTCTAGTATAAATAATAATTTATATAATATAAAGCTATATGATCATAAAGGTCACATTCACCAACGTCCACATCCATTGCCGTCGAGACTACAATTGTTCTTTAAACACACAGTGAAATAAATGCACCACAGTTCCGGACATTTTCTTGAATAATACCGCCCACATACAACCACGAGAGAGGATAACAACAACGCATACCTTCATAATGGCTTCATTCTATAAAAACATTATCCTTTAGCCCATCCGACTGTTCTGGGGAGACTAGGATTGTATTATCCAAACAAAATTACACGTCTGGTCAAGTTGATTCGGAACGGCCTCGAAACGGATGTGGAAGTACAATCTTATCACATCAAAAACACCAACACGCATGACATGCTATATCTGAAACACACACCTGGTGTAGGGGTGTATACCGTGGCCAATTTCATTCTCACTGTCATGGCGCATGTCCACAAACTAGCACCGCGAGTATATTGTTCTTCTCTGCTGGGAGCTATTCGACGAGACGACGGTAGGACGTCACACAGTTTGCTAAGGATCATGGTCAAGAAGTGTGGGTAGTCGGTACATTATGGTCTTCTCCTTAGCAGATAGGTATATGTCCAAGGGAATGAGACAGCTAGCAACCTTCGAAACACTGCTGAAGTTGTCCACGTATGCCAATACGTTCGCTAAGTTTGTAAGTTGAACCATCTATTGAGAAGTGACTAGTTAACTGCATGGGAAGTTCGCCAGGTGTACATGTCGTTACCCCAATGTGGTATGAGACAGACATACATAGAGATGACCTTCTGTAAGATTGTATACTTATCGACCATATGCCTTTCTAGATCAAGATGAATCACAAATCCCATATTTAGCAAGTATTTAAATCTTAAGCTAGACAACGGAAAATTAATTGTTATGATTATAGGGACCCTTCTCCCAGGAAGTGCTGAATACTTTGTCGGTGTGAGCGACCTAGATTTATCAGGCAAAGAAATAAAAACTGGTCCAGATCATTATGGACGTGGCAAATCAGAATCTGTTATCAGGTAATTGTTCTAATATGGCTATTCGGCACACCTACGGTTACGGCCATTATCGACGCTAAGTGTCGAATGGATTTCGAAATGCCACATCGCGATATTAATTGTGGTTTCCCTACTTCCATAAGGATTCGAGCAATGTTATGCGTTTTGATACGTTTTAAGTTGAACTAATAGATGGTTTGTGTATAGTTTCATCCATACATATCGATATTATGACAAAAAGTTGAAATTTGTATGTGAAAATATTGATTTCTTTTCAATTTCTGGCCCCCAGTTTAGCTGACATCTTGACCTTGAGTATCAGCTGCCAAACTCAAATGAATACTTGTTATCAATATTCCATATCAACATATAATGGTGGGTAGAATTCGCGAAATAATAATGCCCATCGTAAGAAAGTAAAGGAATGTAGGCGTGTTTTCAAATATCGGTCGCTATTTTGGCCGCCATCTTAGATTTGGAAAACAATTTCTTGCATGGGATGTAAGGTAATTACTTCACCACAGTATTTCCAACTCAACTGTAAGCATGGGTGGAGTTGTCTCGACAATAATGCCCAATGATGTGAATATGAGGGATTTTCGGTGATTTTTTAAAATCTGTCCGCCATTGTGGGCGCCATTTTGGATTTGGGGGACTTTAAATTTGGATGCAATATAAGGACAGTTCTTCGAATCAGTGTTCCCAACTCACAATAGTAAGCAAGTGTGGAGTTGTCGTGACAATAACGCTCTCTGATGTTAAAATAAGCGAGTTTCGGCGATTTTTCTATTTCTGGTGGCCATTTTGGCCGCCATCTTGGATTTGGGTGAATACTCCTCAACTCAGGCATAAGAAGAATCCCAGCTCGAGTATCTCCTGCACATATATATATATGCATGGGTTTTGTTATGATAGAAATAACATTCATTGATTCGAAACAGACATTGCGTCATGAGCGTCGATTCGGCTTTGACTGGATTATATCGGCATTTGGGAAAACGTGATATCGAACAAAAATATCCAGAAAGGAATGAATTTTATGGTCCCAGTGTGTTCGCCAATGACTCAATGTATAAAATCGTGTCAAGGTGCTAACATTTTCCCACAGGGACAAACGAAAAGTGGTGAAATGTCCAAAAAATAGCAAATTTTAACATTTCGGCGGCCATTTTGGCCGCCATATTGGATTGTTGTGTCGGATTTTCGGCTTATTTGTAAGGGTTGTATATTACCATAACGAATCGAACGGAAAACAAGACCGCACGTGACATCATCTTTACTATCAAAGAGACCTGGTACATATACAAAAATGGCCGCCATGATGGACGCCATCTTGTCTGGAGTCTCTGCGGCCATTTTTTTTCTTGTTAACAACCGACAAAAAATTATCGGAGATATTAAGAAAGAAAATTAGTGCGGTGAAGTTGAGTCATGGGGGGGGGGTGCAGAGGTCGACCAATATCTCCTGGACTACTCTTGATAGAAGTGTCTGGACTTCAAGCTTCTCCCCCTCGTGCAGTATGTGGGTATCTTATCAATATCAGTATTGATGACCCTCTTATGTATCGCGAACAGACAAGGCTATCACAATTTGACGTAGGGAATTGGCCAACATAATTTTCACATCGACGCCGCGGGCTCTTGTGTTGGTAGAACGGCCACATATCGATATATATGAGTAAACATTGTGCATCTTGAAATACGACACGTTAACCCGTGCTATTCTGAATAGATTCTCCCATTCAGTTATAAAATCATACACTGGAACGATCTATTATTCATCTGGACGGATCTTCAAGTCTTCATCGAAACCGCAACAGGAAAGCCAGAACAATTCCAGTCTTCCTATCGTATTGTGAAGACAGTGCAGGGTAAAATGCTACCCACGAAGTTAACAGTATAGCATCAGAGTAACTGCGGGATGAATTAATAAAAACAGGAACAAAAACAAATACTGTGAATGGCTTTAAATTCGTTAGTATCAATATTCGTGGTTTAGTCATTTATTACTTTTTCGTGAGTTCAATAATTCGTGGGCCCGCCTGTGCTAAATGTCACCTCCAAATCCCCAACAACACAATCAAATCCAACTGATATATATTATACTAACCGATGAGCCCGACGTTGTCCGGGCTATTCAAAAACCAAATTTCAAGTCGATAGCTCCACCCGTTTCCGAGATCTGGACTGCGCATGCGCGAAGCTGGCGTCGCACGCGCTCAGCGACCCGATAAAATTCGTATCCGGGCAAGATACATTCACATACCAAATTTCAAGTCGATAGCTCCACCCGTTTCCGAGATCTCGTCTGCGCATGTGCGAAGCTGGTGTCGCACGGGCTCGGCGACCCGATAAAATTCGTATCCGGGGCAAGATACATTCACATACCAAATTTCAAGTCGATAGCTCCACCCGTTTACGAGATCTCGTCTGCGCATGCGCGAAGCGGGCGCCGCACGGGCTCGCCAATACGACAACGTCGACCGCCTGGTCAAACTACACACACGTACCAAGTTTCGTCATAGAGCGGTATTTTAGCTTCTGCTCTATGAGCGGTACTTTAGCTTTGTATCTACCCTATGGTCGGTACTTTAGCTTTGTATCACAATCGATTTCATCATGTCACCAGGTTACACATATCTATATAATAGAGTGCTCATATTGAAATCACTCATAATTGCATTGACATTTGGATAGGTAGGTTGTATTGTAGCCAATGTGATAAATTTGTATCCAGTACAAACAACACGAAGAGACGTTGTGAACGACAGCCTGAACTAGTTAACTAGTCCACCACTTTGCCCTTGTTTCTGTTCTATATAAATATAGGTGCATAGAAGAACGCTCGATTTCACTGATTATATAGGAAAATGAAGTATCAATGTGAAGAGTGCTCAAGTGTCTATGCTTGGCAAGATAGTTTGAAACGTCATATCAAATTTAAACACAAGCCTTCAGAACAACAACAACAACAACAACAACAGTATCATCAGCAACAACAACAACAACAACAACAACAGTATCATTTGCTCATTTGCTCATTTTTTTGCTCATTTGCTCTTTTTCTCACCCCCTTTGAATATACTTTGGGTGATATTCTGTGTCATTGTTAATTGATTGGTGCATACTCAATCAAGATCTCAACGAAACGCATTATTGACATCGATAACTATCATGGTGCATTTGGCATTCATGGCCAGACAAATTTAATTCATGGATTTTAGAGTCTGATGTCGCCAGATATCAAAATTAATAAGAGCAAGTTGTACACGAGAACAATTACAATCATGGATAATAGAACAGGTACCTTGACGAATACGTTTCAAACAGAACGTGGTCGTCTACATATGAATCTCCTTAAATGGATAGGAATTACTATTATGGTAATCACTGTGTCACTACCATTTATTTTAGTTCCAAAGAAGATACCGCGTGTGTCGGTTGACTATGAATTACTTCATACTAATATGTCACACCCCAATGATTACGAACAACACCCGTGTGTTTTCGTGAAAAAGTGGACAATACGATCAAACGTTACTGTTACATTATGTAATAATCAAGGACACATTTATACAGACATTAGGCGAGTTGTAAATAACACTCCGACGATTATAGGTATTCCGACAAATTTGAACCAGTGGTCAATCTTCAAGCATATATTCAGTGATATCAATAAAACTATAAGAGAAGAAGAATAATGATTCTCTTTGAATTGTTTTTTTTTTAGAAACTATAGTCATATGGATAATTATTATCTGTACCTGACTAGCGACGATTCGATTAATAAATATCCAGATAATCGATTTTTATAAGAGGCAATAAACTTTCAAAAATAAAATGCAGAAAAAAGAGTGACTTGTACACTACATTTGAAGAAACATGTCGATCCCGTATATTCCAGCAGATATTGAAACGTGGAGAAAACATTTCAGAGACATGCTTGATGGGAAATTAACGCCAGATAATAAGGTTCGATACTTTATTGACAGAACTAAAAATAGTGATAGTGAAGAAGACGTTCTAAAACCACATATTAACGTAGTGACGCCCATCGCTCAAGCGATTGAAATGGCTAAGGCCGAAGTTGCAGCAAATAAGTTGACAAACACACGTAAAGCGTCCAAACAAACCAACAAGAGAGTGTTAGCTGGAGGTTTGTCTAATAATAAGAAGAAAATGAAAAGAAAAGTGTCATACGATTAGCCAAATCATGAATGAATACATAGAGTACCATACTGATAAATTGGCATTAATTGAATCACCGGCGGTCAAAGATCTATACCCTAGACCCGGGACGAACGCACTCTTAACGTGAGGGTTGTATACCACACCTTATTCTCTCTTTTTATCGCTACTTATAAGAGTGATCGTTCTTCCAATAATTCGCGATAATGCACGGGTGTCATTTATGCGGAATTATTTTATCGACGAACTACAATCTACAAAGACATAAACAGCTTAAACACGTAGTTATGTCCGAGACAAATTTCTTCGGAGACGATACCGATGACCTAGAATCTGATATCGTTCCCCGTTCATCTGAATCTGAATCTAGAACCGCTTCGTCAGATTCAGAAGATAATACTGTCGCCGGTAGTAGAACGTTATTTGGTCGTAAGAAAGCTGCGCGATGTGTCAACGAGATGGACACATTCAAAAGTATGATGAAACGCGTCACCAACGATGCGAAAGGAGAAGAGAGCATGTCGGGAGAAGAGGCTACCATCGACACAGAGTTTGCTCTCTTTCTCAAAAGTTATAGACGATTAATAGAATACAAGTATCGATTGAAAACATCACCCCTACATAACATGATCATGAAGAAGATGGTCAAACTGACCAAACACGGATATGATAATGAATGGGCTGCAGATGAAGCGATGAGAAAATTCAAGAAACTGTTAGAAATAAATCTAACGGTCGAAGATTCTGACAATGATTAAATTTCAATAAACTTCATCAACATATTATTCTCGTTTTCGTTATATATCTATAAGTGGGGAGGGGAGATATGGTGTAACATATATTCGATAACGCGCTTTATTATTTACGTACAAGGCCATACTTCTCAATAGCCCTTGTTTCTCTTGACTATAACAACAACACCAAAGTAACTTCTATTATTGCGTGTCTTATCACATGTACGTATTATGTATGCATATTTTTGATAACTAATTATCGCGTTAATGCTAACAATGACACAGCTTATCACCTTACGTGATCATATCCCGTTAAACAACTAATGATGTAATAAGAATGCACACGCTATCGATAGCTTAATTGAAAGCATGTCTGTACATGCATAAAAGGAAGCTTCGTCATAGATATTTGTATACCATAACTACCTAACATAGTTAGCACAGATGAGGTAACATTATATAAGATTATATATGAGCGTAAGTATGAATAGGTCTATAAGTGGTTATTACGTAATGTTGTTATAACAACAACACAAAGGTAACTTCTATTATTGAGTGTCTTATCACATGTACGTATTATGTATGCATATTTTTGATAACTAATTATCGCGTTAATGCTAACAATGACACAGCTTATCAAACTTACGTGATCATAACCCGTTAAACAGGTAATGATGTTCAGACACGCGAGCGAGAGCTAACATCAAACGAGTCGGAACACGCATAGCTGTCAAAAAGATATAATAGCAGTCATTTGGTAAATTTATCCAAGGTATCACTCTTTCGACCTATACAGTGTTACCCTCATTGACGCGTGTGATTATGTGTGTGTACATAATTGAAAATTTGTTCCATAGAATATGTCAGTTCATTCGGGTTGTAATTTCGCATCACGCTCTTCGTCCGATCGTGACTGCTTTCAAAATAGTACAACATCTCAATAATTCTTCCAATAATTCGCGATAATGCACACCTGTCATATACTCAATAACTTCATCGGGATAGAGAAGTAAAGAATAAACGCTCTTTATTATTTATGTAAGAGTAATGGCGTCAAATTATTTCAGGTATTGTGGAGACAATTATATGATGTAATACTGCGTCTGATGATAAACACTGGAATGTATGCATTCATACCTATAGTGACAATGACCAAAATTACAGCGACTCGGACCAGTCCATACACATATAATTGGTATAAAGCTATTTCTAAACATTGATTAATAAAATTAACAGAGTTTCATGAAAAATATTTAAAATTTGTTTGAACAAAAATAGTTGGCCAATAACAAAAGATATTACACGCAAATAATTTAAAAACATTCGACATTTAATAGTCGGCCGATATTTGGATAAGAGACCGAAAACTCGTTATAAATTTTTGAGATTTTTAAAAACTTTTTTTGAAAAAAATTTGGGAAAAAAATTAGGTTTTGAAAAAACAATTTTGGAATATTTTAGTACAACCAATTTTTACCCGCCACAAAATCTATTTTTAGATGTGAAGTCAACGAGCCCCGCGTACTACTTAGAAACCAACTTAGTCCAAATTTATTCGAGGTTGACCATAAAATTTTAGTTTATCGACCAGACTAAACGCTGGACCAGTGATCGCACTATGGCCACTTCACCCGACTATTATTTACACACTTTTATTTCTCTAGACGGTTGACGATATCTAAAACGTGTAGGTTTGGCGCCGTAAAATCTCCTGACTTGACCGTAATGTGCATCTCCATAGCAGCACCAAAGTAGCACACGTTATAAGTTACACATACGTGTGGCTGAACTTGGCTATTATAAAAAAATAACACATAAGAAGCACATGGTTGCATATATTTCACTTAAAACTGTTTAACCCTTCCACGACTGGAACTTCCAGCAATTTCGCGAAAACCACGCGCCAATGCTTAATAGTATATATGCCTCGCATATATAACAGAAAACATTGGCTTAACAATATTTTCCTTGACCTGTGTAAACCAGTGTATTCTCTTATATATGCGAGGCTCGCATATATAAGATAATTGACTAGCGCAGGATATTTAATACCGCGCCAGCGCAGCTCCGTCATGAACGTGTTTAAATGATATATTTCCAATCACATATGCTGTACATAATGTTCTAAAAGATAATCACGTTCTGTCAGGTTTATAAAACATATTTGGAGAAAATCTTTATTTCCTAGTGACAGAAGTTCGTGTTCCGCATCCATTAAGAAACAGCGTATTTGATTAGCTAAAGAGCAGCGCAACATATCCCATGTTTATAAGTCTAGTGCCGTCAACAGATAGTCGCTGGCTCAGTCTACTCCGCTTACTACTCCGTACTACTCATGCTGAGAACGTTACGCCTTAGCGTAGTGAAGGCATAGAGCTAGCGTCTAGTCTAGTCAACAGACAGGAAACCAAGACCACTGTTTCGTCGTCGTTGTCGTCGTCGTCGTCGTCTCTCTCTCTATCTCTCTCTCGCTCGCTCTCCCTCTCCTTCTCTCTCTCCCTCCCTCTCCCTCTCTCTCTGGTTTGCTTTTTTCATGACGTCATTTTACGTTGAACAACGTTTCGGATAGATCGATATAATGTTTTGACAGTTTATGCTGATACATGTAACCATGGATACAGCACGTTAGTCCGAGGGTTCAATAGTCCGATGGTTCAATAGTCCGAGGGTTCGAAAGACGGTGGTACACCTATATATAGGCCCCATCGTACAATTACTTGTGGTTGCCTGTCACAAGTCGCCACGATTTTCCAATTATGAACGACAAGGGGTGCAAAATTACATCGACTACAGTAATCTGTAAGACGCCCCTTTGCACTCCCATCAGATAGTTTCATTTAGTGCGAAAATGAACACGAATCATGAATCTGAAACGCGAGTTTAACAACGGTAAAAGAACGTTGGTGGCGTATATTGGACCTCGGTACCGCTAGAAAGCGACATGTTGCAAAAAGTTTGAAATGGCACGAGTTTTATATGTACGTGTATATACATACACAAAGGTGCAATGCATGATCACTGCAATCTGTATTTGACATTTCATACGTGGATACGTGCAATCTGTATTTGGGTTATGTGATTCTACAATCCTGATATATTGCCTCCAAGCTGTTGAAAATGTTGACCAAAGTTGGGAGTGTGACCCAAAACCCACTGACCCTTATATAGGACACTCAGACTATCGAACCATCGGACTATCGAACCCTCTGAATATTGAATCATCGGTCTATTGAACCATCGGCCTATCGAACCCTCGGACTATCGAACCCTCGTTACTGAATCATCGGTCTATGCCACTTTAGACTAACCCTCGGACTATCGAATCGTCGGTCTGTGTCGCTTTAGACTAACCCTCGGACTATCGAACCCTCGGACTATTGAACAATCGGACTATTGAACACTCGGACTATCTATTGAACTATCCTACTATAGAACCCTCGGACTATTGAACCGTCGGACTATTGGACTAACGCATTGTCGCCGTCAAATTGCTATGAATGACCAGGACTGTCGGCAGCACATATACGTTATTGTGGTGGATTTACGGTTGGCGGAGTCGACACTCGGTTGAACATAAACTCCAAGCCGTCAATGTCACACCATGTTACCGTCAATCCACCACAATAACTTATAATGTTGCCCGCATGTCCTGTCTGACTCAACATTAATATTTTATAACACCAAATCTATACAGGAAGTTCAGGAAAGAGTTACACCATTTTTAAGTTGGTATGCCTTCAACTAGAACTCGAATATAACAAATACATCGAACGGATCCTTAATGTCCGTTAATCAAATTCCACAGGAAAAAAAAGATAAAACATCGGAGTACTATGGAATAACAGTCACTATATATGGTTGGATTTCATCTTGGTAATCGGAACGGAAGCAAAAGGTCCCAGTAGAAGGTGAAGAGTCGTTCTGTAGTGGAAGTAAACGCTGGTGTCTCACAAATGAATTATGTTAGGTCCGTTGTTATTCCTTATATACATAAACGACATATGGAAAGATATCAAAGATATTCCAAGAATAAATTTGCAGAACAAGCTACTACGATTCAATATTTATTCGGTAAACTCTTTGCTATTTGGAGATCCAAGCTTATCAAATTCCAATAATGAAGAAATTTTCAAGGCTGTCAAAATCTTTATAAGAGACACATTTCAGGATGAGAACATACGAATTTCAACAGCGGATGACTATTAGGAAAACAAAAAATATATATAATAAAAATAATAATTCTGCGTATAGGTGACAACAGTCAAAAACGCTTTAAGAACTTAGCTGCTACATTTTCCCCTTACCATTGATAAGGACGGGTGAGTCGGGTGACCACATAATATTTTAGCGCAACCAGATACTTTCTATTCATATGTATTCGAATAATTTGGAGAGACAGCAACAACCTATACCAGTATACACTTAAATACCATGTATAATTGTTTAATGCCATGTTCATTTTTTCACTTGTGTGTCTGGTGATCGGCAGAGAAGACTAGTAGCATATAAGTGGCCCGCCCGTGTTCTTCAATCCCATTGCCGAATGTGTGTATTTATATGCATATATAAATGGCGAATAAATATAGAATATGTAGCTATTGTCGTCGCTTAAACTGTTTATGTCCGTGAGGGGGATTTGAGCATATTGGGCGAGACTCTGTCGAGTCCAATAGATGCCAAATCCCCGAGCGGATATAAACAGTTTAAGGGACAACATTAGCTGCATAATTTATTTATCCATGCACAAAACTTGCCTTTTGTGAAGTAAATATGTCATTTTCCTTAGTTTTACATTCTTTACCTCGATGACGCCCTTCGATGACGATGTGTTTTCTTTCAACAGCAAACTTACATTTATTAGCATTCATGACGTGCAAAAAACAGGAGTGCAGCTTAGAGCGAAATAGTTCGCTTGGGTTTTTGTTTATAGTTATTCTAAGCTGGCCTTGTAGATGTAACGTTTATTAGGCAGGCTTTATGTAGGCAATAAACGTAGTGAGCGGTGGATAAAAAAAAACTAAATTACTCATAATATTCCAAAACTCGACGAATGGTCACATAATAGAATCAGTAGAGCTCGGCACATATATACACATCTTGGGGTGGAGTTATCGTCAAATTTATCATGGGAACACCACTTTCTAAAATACTAGCTACCAAGGCAAGCGGTACGCTTGGCGTTTTAAGAAGAAATCCGGGACAATGTAGTCGAAATATCAGGTATACACAAGTCTCGTTCGACCACAGTTGGAATATGCGTGTGTCGTATGGGATCCACATTACATCGCAAATACAGATAACAAAACTCGAAAAAAAATAAGAGAAAGGCAGCAAGATTCATAGGGAAAGAATATTCTCGGGAGCCCAGGGGGTGGAAAAAAAAATTTCCGGGCACGTATGCCGGGGTGGGTGGGTGGTCGATAGGACCAACAAACAATTTTTTCCGCAACTCAAAAATATTTTTTCCTGCAAGTCTTTTTGACTGTTTTTGCAATGAGTTTGGGTTAAAACACATCTATATGCCAATATTAACATAAATGAAAAGTTTCATGATGATCAGACAAACAGTATAGCCTGTAGCCCATGCTAATGGATTGAATTTTGAAATCCAAGATGGCTGCTGGGTTTTTTTTGACCGAATGACCCCAAAATGACTTGTTCCTATTTACATGTCAATGTTAACATCCATGACTAATAGTATGCACAGAAATTCATATACAGCTGTTTACAGTGAATTTTCCCCCGCAAATCTCTGTTTTAGTGTTAACAGGGGGTGGGTGTCCAAAAATGATCGGAAAAAACTGCCGAAAACGGGGAAAAAATTGACGCGGGGGGTGGGTCCCAACAAGGGTCGAAAGTTAAAAATCAGCATATGTGCCTGCAATTTTTTTCCCACTCCCCCCAGGGGGGGGGGGGTCGTGCACAAAAATTCCATATATAGGGCGGGGTGGTTGGGTCATTTGGACCCGGAAAAAATGCGTAAATGACCAAAAATGCTAATTTTTTCCTCCACTTAAAATCACTGTTTTTGTGCTCATGTAATCTGTTAATATCGACCATATGACACACTAGGCTATTTAAAACATACTAACCAGAACTAACTACCATTTAGGGGTGTATGTATGCTGATGTATGTCAAAATTAATGTACCAGATTTCGACGGATGAAAGATATATTATATATATATATAAACAAATCATATAACAAACATTAAAACACAAGAACAAACATTTATAATATGCATATCTAAGATAGCCTTTCAATTGGATGTCAAAGTGTATGTTATAGCTATACATATACACACATGTGTATCCCTTTAAGGGTTTGAACGAAATATAAAGCTGAGTTTATATTGATGAATTCTGTGATGAATTTTGCAATTACTTTTGACAAATTTGTTTACTGATATAACATAATTATATGCTCAGACGCGATCAGTCGACAATGCTTACATATAAGCATAATTATGAAATGATTACCATCTTCTGTTCTTAATCCACATAATGGATATTATTTGTTATCAAGATAAACTTGATGATACAAACAAAAATAACAATTCCACTATATTCCACTGGTTTAAAACTATAAAACAAAATAACTCATACAAAAAGTTCATACTATTTGGATAACAATATGAAAGCTTAGCCTTTTGTGATATTAATTCAACCACAATTATTCACAAGTCTAAGCAGTTACATACTGTACAGATACATGTAGTAAGGTAGTATATCTTGGAGTTCCAGTTATTTGACTGCCAATACATATGGTATTGTAAGTATTAGTTGCTTGTTCATTATTGGTTGCTTTGATATTCAATTTAGGATATAGCAGGACAGAGCAATGTAACTATAAAAGTAGCTTTTGGTATTAAAGTCTCAACTTATTCCATATGCAACATAAAGCTAGAATATAAACATGACTAATATGAACTTTGTTCTTGAAACTAATTATAAATCATACTAACCTGGATCAAACTGCACAGGTAATCTATGCAACTCTCTTCGTGCGAACTTTCTCAGAGTCACATATCTTAACTGGACAGTCTGATCCAGGATGCTTGTTCTTATAATAGGTTTCCATGTGATATCTCCGCTGGCTTTAAACTAAACTTTATACTCTGATAATAAGTTAATAATACTACCAATTCTTCACTAATATTGGTATATGTCAATCTGCACACCAACATGACATACATACATGTATTTAGACTGTGAACTGCTGAGAGTGTGACTTTCCTTGGGTCCCATCATACCCGTGTGCAGATATATATCACATAAATAGGGGAGATGAAATTTGTTCTACCCCTATTTACTACAGTATTTCTAGTGGGCCTTGGCTATAAAACATCTTATATTATTGTTATATAAAAGAATATGAAGTTATTGAGGATATCAGGATATGTATTACCTCATAATTATTATGTTTTATGGCATTATGCCCAATGTTTTTAAGTGCATGCATTCAGCATTTCCACATTTTATACTAATAGAATTATCTCCCTTTAGAGCAGTTTAGAGGTTTATTAAAATGCTGGGAATAGTATTAAATAATAAGAAATGGAACAATTCTTTGCTAGGCTATTATTTGGTTTATATTTTATGTTTTTTGTAAGATTTTGGGGGGGGGGGTCCCAAAAATTGGGCGGAAAAAAAAGTAAAAATTGCATGTAGAGGGGTGGTGGGTCCCCGAGAGGGGCAAAAACATTTTTTTCGCCCTATATATGTAAAAAAAATTCCGCGACCCCCCCCCCCCCCCCCCCCCCCCTGCTCCCCCCTGAGTAATATTGTAAAATTTCTGGGGAGCCAGGGACTGTCACTAAACTGATGACAGACTTAATCTGAAATCACTGCAGGAGAGGTGAGAAATAAAGAGGCTCCTCATGTTCCACAAAATCGTACACGGGAGAATTGTAGTTAAACCTCCAGAATGTGTGCAACACCAGACCCGGGAAACCAGACAATACCATCCAGCAAATTATATCGCACTCCAGGGAAACCAGACAATACCATCCAGCAAATTATATCGCACTCCAGCCTGATTCTGATACAATTAAAAACAGTTACCGCTGCCGTGCAATCAACGACTGGAACAAGTTGCAGTGGTTTTATATATATGGCCAAGACAAAATGCATAGTTCAAGGAGAACCCTCTTATCTACTACAAATTTAGAGTCCCTTAAATTGATTAACTGTCATAATGCTGTTTTCTTTCAACAGCAAACTCATGTGATGGGCCACAATAGCCTCTTATGAGTAATTTCGTAAATGTAGTTGTAAATCAATTTTCACCCCCGTGTACGTGGTACGGCCAAAGCCGAGGATACGGCCAAAGCCGAGGAAATGGGAAAGTCATTTTCACGTATATGATATGGGGATATGTTTGTTTCTCATTGTAAAACAGACATCGAGCATCGTATATGTATGACCACACGAAGCAGAAGTATTTATCCACCAGTTGTCAATCAGTTTCCCCAGATCAGACCATTAATTTTTTTTGGCGAATTTTTTCAATGGTGTTTTTGCTTTTGCTCACTCAAATTTTCGACAACATCCATTCACTAGTATAGTTCCTGGACTTCCACGCTTCCAAAACAATTGCCGGTATATAGTTGAATCTGTCAATGAAGCATAGGATTTGACAGAATTTTAAAAATCCGTGTCGTTCTCAATATCCGCGCGATATGAAGGGACCACTGTCGGTCCAGAAAGATCCAAAAGGCACAGATGAAGATCCGACCAAACGCCGAGTTTCTGTGCAGTAAATATGCGTATTACTTAAGGAGTTCTGATGAGTTTTCGAGTGTATGTTTATCTGAGACTGATCAATTGGACTGCGAATGACATCGGAAATATGAATCCATAAGATATTTTAAATATTGTTCATATACATTATGAATATGTTTCAATTGAAATTAATTGAACATCCATCTCAGCATTCAGATTTGCGATCTCAAGAACGTGAATGAATGATAACTCGATGCCTTGATCACACGTACGGGAATGCTGCCGCTCGCATGTATGCAGCTAATCGGATATTCGTTTAGTATTAACATGCTTGGAGTTTGTATATAGACCACACGTGCCGCACGACACGGCGTATCAACGATTTGTTATAATCATGTTTATTGTACAGACTTTATGACTCGTTCCCACTCGAGTAGACCGTTACGTGACAATGAAACCGAATCATCTTATCGAATATACATATATCGTATATTGCTCCAAATTATGCAATTCTAGCATTTTTAAGAGTCATCAGATAAAATTGTAACGAGTCTATCTATGTTAACACACTAAACATCCGAACATATATGTACACACACAACAAAGTTATTTATATTTATAATAAACACTTCACTGTGGAACATGTGTATACTGCCATGATTGTTATGTGCATATGTAAATTACACTATAGTTTATAACTTTTCTAATTCAGTCCTATAGGACAACATATTTAATGGGCATACTATTTACACAAGATTTCATTATGTTATCGTATAGGTTGCATGTACTGTAATTGATATGTATGTTTAACCGAAATGAATCTTATCTTATCAGGGTCTCCGTCCTGAGTTTGGTTTATGGTTTTAACCAAAATTGTTATAGATGTTCAGCGTCACGATGACTTTCAATTCGTATTGTTTGCAGATTTAGTTTTCGGCTTGTTAAGTTCTAGAATTATTCTTTTTCACCTATTTTGAAAAAACGTAATATCGCTAAGATTTGCACACAGCAATCTAAATGAAATTGTGCATAAATATCCACCATTTTGGGAACTATTACATGGGTTCATCGTATATACATGTTTTGTTGTTTTGGTAGATTCAATATGTTAACGTTATCATTCTTAGTTTAACGAGGTCAGAATTGATTCTTGTTTCGATTAATGGTCTGCAGATATAACCGAAACAAATTCTACAACGCCCAGCGTGTTATATGGCAACTTATAACTGAATAGGCTTAATATGAATATTTATTTCTCATAATGCCACGCGTTATTTCATAAGAGAGTCGCCAAAGTAGACAGTACAATTAAAACGACCGCACAAGTTTGATATTATTTCCGACAACCAAGTCATACAGTCGCTGTGACACGTTGTCACTCAAAACAATCTAATTATCGTTTAATCAAATAACGTCATAAATTCGTCGAGGTTGATTGGCCAGTGGATCTGTATGCACGCAGCACTGTTCAAGTAAACAACCTTTCCAACACGTGGCCTTGTTTATTTCGACTGTATCACGAGTTGTTGGTTTCAATTTCAATTATATGCACATGTTGAAATATATTGGTACTTGTGGTACTTGGTATTGTCAGGGCAGTACTGCCCGAAGCAATGATGATGCAATAAGGGGTCTTTTTTAAAACAATGTTTCCGTCTGACATGTGTATTAAAATCAAGCTTTCTCCTATATGTGTGTCCTCACTCCGAACAGAGGCTGTGATATGCATGCTTGGAGCGATTGTGGCTCGTTTAATTCTTCTTCTGTTGAAAAAAACTGAGTGCACGCCGAACATTTCGGGGATTCGTCACCAACATGTATTTTAAGATGCCGCTTTAGGTTGTAGTTTGTAGAAAAAACATTTCCGCACAAGACGCATCTGGCTTTCCCTAACGCTTCCTCTATAGGCACGATTTTCAATGGCGCGTCTGATTCAGACATGGTGTTTCATAATACTAAATTCGAGATGCCACAAAATATCCGCGCAACACATAAGGGACCGGATGAATTGACCGATCAAGGGATTAATTATACTTTAATTAAGCCTTCAGTGCCCGGTGATTTTATGCGGACTGGCTGATTTTGCTTTGTTCACAGACAGAGCTAATTGTTGTGATTATAGCTCAACTCGTGTAAACATTCACGATACCCGATGATGAGTATAACGTGTCATGCATCATAAATTTATTTGTCTTCAGGGAGAGTATTTGTTTTGTTGTGGTGGGTCTTAACCTCTGTCAAACCATTCAACAGAGAAAACTGTATACCATAGCACATGGTGGCAGTCAGGCGAGAAATTTCCAATAAAAATTCTTATACAAAACATCTCAAGAAAAAAAGATAAATATTTATACGTGCTCTATCCGCGAACACACTAGGCTACAATTGCGTAATTTGGAGCAATACGATATATGTATATTCTTTCGGTCTCATTGTCGCGTAACGGTCTACTCGAGTGAGAACGAGTCATAAAGTCTGTACAATAAACATGATTAGAACAAATCGTAGATACACCGTGTCGTCCGGCATATGTGGTATATATACAAACTCCAAGCATGTTAATACTAAACGAATATCCGATTAGCTGCATGCATGCGAACGGCAGCATCCACGTGCGTGTGATCAAGGCATCGCGTTATCATTCATTCGCGTTTTTGAGATCGCAAATTTGAATGCTGAGATGGATGTTCAATTAATTTCAATTGAAACCTATTCATAACATATATGCACACAATATTTCGAATATCTTATGGATTCATATTTTCGATGTCATTCGCAGTCCAATTGATCAGTCTCAGATACAGATAAACACTCGAAAACTCATCAGAACTCCTTAAGTAATACGCATGTTTACTGCACAGAAACTCGGCGTTTGGTCGGATCTTCATCTGTGCCTTTCGGATCTTTCTGGACCGACAGTGGTCCCTTCATATCGCGCGGATATTGAGAACGACATGGATTTTTAAAATTCTGTCAAATCCTATGCTTCATTGACAGATTCAACTATATACCGGCATTTGTTTTGGAAGCGTGGAAGTCCAGGAACTATACTAGTGAATGGATGTTCTCGAAAAATTGAGTGAGCAAAAGCAAAAACACCATTGACAAAATTCGCCAAAAAAAAAATAATGGTCTGATCTGGGAAAACTGAGGACAACTGGTGGATAAATACTTCTGCTTCGTGTGGTCATACACATACGATGCTCGATGTCTGTTTTACAATGAGAAACAAACATATCCCCAAATCATATTCGTGAAAATGACTTTCCCATTTCCTCGGCTTTGGCCGTATCCTCGGCTTTGGCCGTACCACGTACAAGGGGGTGATTTTGTTATCGCGCTTGTTTAAAACAAAACTTCTGAAGGGGAACGTCGGACGGAAACGTGAATCAGCTGAATGTCGGTAGCTAAGTTTGAAGTTTGCTGTTTAACAATCTAAACCGCTCCATTGTAGTGACGGGAACCTACGTCATAAGTTGTTCGAAATTTGTCACCATTTTCTTCATCTATATAAATATTTCAAGCAAAAAGATCAGGAATGAGCTATGTATCAATTTGTGCTAGCTCAAGATGAATCCCATCCACATATAAATATGACTGATGAGAAGATATAAGTATTTTTTGAGGTTATGAAATTTTTATGAACGCCAGAATCTCCTTACAAATAAACTGATATATGTTGGGGTTTTTTTTTGTTGCAGTATGCAATAAGATATAAGAGTTAATTGGACAGTGCATTAGTCAACAAGCTATTAGACTAAAGAATTATGGTGATAGCTTTGAAAACAATATAGTAAAAACGAATGTTGAAAGAAAGAAAGTGCGCATTATCTAGCAAATATTTAGGAGATGAATTCCACATTATCTTAAAGTGTGAAAAATTAAAGAATTTCAGAGTAAGATACATCAGACCGAACACTTTGACGTTTAAACAATTATTCAATCAACATAGCGAACGCAAAAGAAAAATCTTTTTAAATTTAATTTTAGGATATCTATTAAAAAGATTTTGGATATTTTCAGAAACCGACGACACTACGCACGTGACTGTGTGCGCGGGTGCACAAATGCACGTGCACGCGTACACACAAGTAAATACAAAATCTTTGATACACATCATAGACCATGTATTAGAAAATAGTTAATTTGGTTAAGTGATGAGTAAATAGTTATACATTTATAAAACACGACATCGATGTATAAATAGAGTATCATCTCAAACGCTTCGTAAAGGGGTAGTGTACACTAAATCCGGTCATTTATGGGACCGGCCCCTTTTATACTCTCACAGAATATATGCAACAACGAATGAATTTGATCCATGGATTAGTGCAAAATACACTCATGTGCTCTATGAACGATGCAAACAATATGGTAATTGTAATTAAAATGAATTTATGACTGGAGTTCATCGTTCATAGAGCACGTGAGTGTGTTTTGCATGCACTAATCCAATGCTCAATTTCATTCATGTGTTGCATATATTATGCTTAGTATATAAGGAGATGGACCCATAAATGGCCGGATTTAGGGTACAGTATACCCTTTAATGGTGTGTGGTGTATGTACATGTACATGTATTGATGATACGCATAGTTGTGCCATGTATGCTATCTCTGGTATGTATGTTATGATGACCAGAGTTACTATTAAAATTGAATTGAAATTGCCATGCGTGATATCTTGCCGCCAATTACGAGCAAATTATGAAATAGGTTCTCCACCCTACATTATCGTCTCAGAAAATCGAAGCCCTGGGGTGATCTTCGTTTTCGTTTTCGGTCTCGGGCCTGCTTTGACAAGCGTCTGCCAAAGAGCCGTTTTCAAACGGTATTACTTGGCCATTCGAGCTTCGGCGCCTCTTAGATTTCAAGTTCTTTGGCCCGGCAGGAATCTTCAGTGCCGCGGAGGTAGATACAAGTCCACCAGATGCATCACCCACTCTAGAATTGTTGTTTTGGATGGTCTTGTAGATGTCATGTCCTTCAGTTATGATTGGAACAATGATGATGAAAAGAGCGGCACAGTATCCCCAAACCTGGGACAATGTGACCTGTCAAATTATAAAACAAGGTGATACCGATTTATTTAATTATTTACTAATAGTTTAAACAGTATTTATTCCATGTAATATCAGTAATTATTATATACTTGCCCATGAATTATAAGGTTTTAGCAGTGCTATCCCACTAGTGAGCTTGAAATTTCTGATGTATTGACATTCATTAGGGGCCATGCATAGGCAAGTAACTAAAGTATAATAATAAACAGAATATCCACACTTTTTCAGTGGGTATGGGTTAAATCTCATTCGTGATGACAAAACATTTGAATTTCCACTCGTGGCTAAAGCCACTCGTGGAAATTCAATGTTTTGTCATCAGTCATGAGATATAACCCATATCCACTGAAAATGTGTTGATATCCTCTATTTATTATATGCTAGGTTATAAAACAGTGGTATTTTTGCATCAGATAAACGCCGTTACATGTTACAAATATAGGATGAAGCAAGAACTGTTGGATCGGATCCGACAGCAAGCGTATGTGATTTTTATGCGTCGTTTCTCTGGTTGATTTCTCCCCATCACACCACGCGATAGCAGCCAATATCAACATGACCGTCGTTGTTTGTATATTGGTGATATCAATATATTATTTACTCAGTGCCTGTCGGAGAAGTGAAGATAATCATATTTTAAACTTATGTTTATGACATTAAAAACAAAATAAAATATTGACGTCAACTGACGCCGGATCTACTGAATTATTCTTATTGGTGCTGATTGGTGTGAATTTATCTGAGAACCTATGGAAATCACACTTAAATTGAGGCCGCATGGCTATTGTTGTGGGAACCAAATCGTAATCTCCGCCAACATCGCGGAGTACATGGAATTTTAAATGTCTCTTACTGAAACTCTCGGCTCCTCCTCGGAGTTCAAAATCGACATCCAGGTTTTAAATCTCCATGTACCTCGATGTTGCCGAAGATTACTAATAATAACTGTTATTCCGATCGTACTCTTATTGCCTTCAGTAGAATTGCCCATACACCCTGTACTCTTAATCCGCCCCATATGCTTATTTGGCTCTTTATTTATTTAATAACGAAAACAACCACCTCTATTTGTTTCATTGCGTAGAACTTGGGACCTTTTGTGCTATGAATTGAACAAATATTTCCAGCCCATATTTAGTCCGTATATATATATGTGTGGTGTTCGTGTATTTATAATTATCGCTGACATTACCCGAACGTGGAAGAGCGAGAAATTATTTAGATTTAATCTGAAGATGTGCACGTATGACGTTGTAAACTACTTAGATAACTTACCCAATTAGTAAATGATGAGATGTCCATCACACGCACATTGACCATGCCCACTGGCCATATAATGAGTAGAACTAGTGTGAGTATTACAGCGCTGATATTCGCTACCCACTTGGAATGTCTGAATTTCTGATTGACGTCGCCAAGGGAGGGTCTGTTATCCAACTGGTGCGCCCCAGTGAGACACAATTCCCTGTTGATAAATATTAATTTTCAAAGCTTGTTCTTAACCATAGGTCGCCTGGCATATATAAGAAAATGCATTGGCCTAACAATTTGTTATCATTTTTTTATCAGTTTTTCTTATATTCTTTAACAATTTTTATAATTTTTTCTTAACATTCTTTAACATCTGTTATATATATATTTTTTTTTTCTTACATTCTATAGCAATTTTTATCATTTTTTTCTTATATTCTTTAACAATTTTATCATTTTTTCTTACATTCTTTAACAATTTTATCATTTTTTCTTACATTTTTCTTACATTATTTATCAAATATTATCATTTCTTCTTACATTCTTTAAATGGGTGCTGTACACAGAGATAGACGATTTTTTTATTTACTCCCACTGATATAACTTTCAAGTTAGATTGTGTTCGCGTTATACGAGTTTCGTATAAACCTAATTTAGCGAAGAAAATATTGATCTTGGAAACAAAAATATTACGATTTCAAACTACGCGCCATGTTTTTGACCTTCACCGGAGAAGACGCAGGTCGCATGAAGAACCGGAAGTTCGTTGTTCACAGCTTCAATCTCTTTCATCGAACAATGATCAACAATCTCACTCCCTATATCAAAATACTTGACGCTTTGAATCTTGTTTCTTTCTCCTTTTTTTCCGAATCGGTTATAGCGGGCCTTTCTTTTGCAGGTAACATGTTTTGTTTGCAACTCAATAATGTTCGCGAACGGCCGTCGATAAAAGTCACCCAACATATGAGATTTCAAGAACGGTAACTCGTAATGGCATAATTCTCCATTTTATGACTCCAGCCATAAATTGATTTATATTAAATAATTCAATTTTACTTTTATGATAGCCTGTTAACCGGAAGGTTTTCAGTAGACATCATCGACTCAAATTAGTTATTTTAAAATATAATATTGATATTAGATAGCTATTGTCACCAGGAATTTATTGAAATTGGGGTACAGTACCCCTTTAACAATTTTTATCATTTTTTATGATTATTTCTTACATTCTTAAATAATTTGTTATAATTTTTTTTCCTTTTATCTTACATTTTTTTAACAATTATAAAAAGTTATATAAAATGTGTTAAGCAAATGCATTCTCTTATATATGCTGGGCGACCTATATATGGTCAACTCGCGTATTTAAGAGAATGCATTGGCACAGGGTTTTCGCAAAAATTCAGCATGCCCCTGTCATGAAAGGGTTATAAATGTACGTTCATACACTCGCAAATTTGCACGGTATGTTTTACAGACATTTCGTCGTAGAAAACGATATGGTGGCTGAATATGAACAGAAACATGCATATAAAATACATCTATACCACAGGTAATTATGTGAGTTTGTAAAATTTCTGCAGTTCCACCTCTAGCGATGCAATCGAAATTTGCCTGTAACCCTATCATGCAACTATGTCGCAAGAATCTATTATACAGGTATTTAAGACAAAGTGTTAGTATAGCACCGTTACATGTGGAACTACCTAAAGTTTGATTATCACGTCGTTAGCTTTGTAATATGCATTGTATTTGCATTCATATTCTGGAATCATAGGGTTTCTATGAGAAAATGATTGCAAAAAATATCGCGCAAACTTGCCAGTGTATGAATGTACCCTTAGTAGACATTCTTTCGCAGACATCCCGATATTATTTCGAATAATTGTTCTAACTTGTTCATCGATCTCAAAATGATATAGCATCTCTACTCTCAAAGATACGGGTGATCTTCGCGGTGGGTATATTGCTGTTTACAAATTCACATCCGTTTCTATTAATTGGTAAACAATTTTCAGTCAGTAAGTTCATAAATTGGCCCTGTTTGTTGAACTTCGTATCTGAACATTTTCAAAGGAAATACTCGTTGATGAGTATTCAGTAAAGCGAGAGCATATCTACGGCAAGACTTGCCATGCACTGCTTATAATCGATGTATAAGAATGTTGTGCCCATTTGGCTCTAACATTTATGAGAATGACCACTTTGAGAAAGAGTATTATCTATGTTCATACAATTTCCCCAGCGGAGGGTTCCGCGTCACTTCATAGAGGACAACGCCTGGTCTCCCTATAAAACAATCAAAGCCATATGCTGCAGTAGTTTATATAGTTGCAAACATTTATCACTTTAAAGTGTGAAATATGGTTATAGCCATTTATGAAAACTTTCATGGAAATCTGACAGGCAATTTTGTCAGTGTGCGAACTTGGATGCAATGTCGCCCCATTCGTAAATAGCCAGGTTCAGACAGGCGTACGAGTAACTTCTAACGTGTGTTGCCTTTGGCAACGAAAGTCACCTGACTCACGTGACCATGATGGCTGCACATACACGTTCAAACCGTTCAGACGTTTTGTGTCAAACTTGTGGCATACGAAACTTGTAGCAAGAGGAATGATCCAATATTCTGCTAACCGAATGACCAAGTAGATCTTTGCCTGGGCGGGAAGATTTTAAATTGATTTAAACCAAATAAGGGTAACGCTGGGCTGCTTTTACACGTCTGTCGTGGTTTAACTGAAACGGAAATCAACATGTATGTACCATTCATCAGGATACCAGTAATGTGTTGATCAACACAGAATGGCCAATAAACACAATAGAGTTGTCTCGCCTTCTATATTCCCGGCTATTTTCCAAGTTTCGCCGGAAAATAATAAAAAAAAATTGTGTTGGCACCATAAATTCAGCTGAATGTTCCCGACATATGCATAACACACGTTACAAGTTACACGTACGTGTGGCTAATACTGGCTATAATAGAGGTTTTGCAAACTCATGGTTAGCATTTACGATTACAGTTAGCCTGAATTAGGGCACTGCGTCGTCATCAAGTTTTGCGCACAATCTAACTGCATGAAACCGGGATAAGGTTTCAAATTGTTCGGTTTGTACCAAACAAAAATAATTAAAATATATAGACGCTCACTCCACTAGGTTTGCTGCATCGTGTAGCCATCATCTATGAAACCTGCCGACAAATATCATCAATTGGCAGAATGTAATATATTGTGAAGAACTGTACGCTTAAAGAATCAACGCTCCCAAATTACTATTTCTTTGGCTTCCGGAGTAAACAATATTTGATTCGAGTCGAGGAACCCACCCATCAAAGCTCAGGGTGATCAGATATGGATTTTTGACATTTGTTATTTTCCGAGATATGTGGCATGGCAAATATTCCTCCAGCCGGCGGTCTCGCGGACCAAATTGCGGATGAAGATGGATAACTCTAAAATAAAAGTGACTTTGTGTGTTAGATATCTGACAATCCGGCCAGATTTCGTTGAACAAAATATTTATAAATAACACGTTTTGGGCTATTATAGTTGACCGTGGTTAGCATTATTTTTGGGCAATTAATCGAATCTGATAACTAAAGTGGTATTTAAAAAAATGTTGTTGTTGGAATCTGATGATATGGGGACAATCGAATGGGATTGAGTACCTTTAAAGGTGACGGTACCTGAAGAGTAACCTTCACCTGATACATGTGACACATTATTAAAGGATGACATCGTGTTTATTTGATTTGTACATATCCAAATAATTTAAACTGGTGAATTAATGGGGGAATGGATTTTTGTGAGTGGGAAATTGATTTAACTAGCTGCTGTAGTTCTGGGTTTTTCCAGTTCAAATTTGGCTGTGGGATAGCCCTGTCGTACACTTGGGGATTTATTTTAAAAAGTAAACACATGACCTATGATTTTTCTTGCATTTTCGTGATCAACTGGTGTCAATCTAGCTGGGTAAACACCACTGAAATAGCCTGTAGACTTAAATTCAGTGAATTCGGTCGAAACGTTAACACTGTCGCCTATGGGAAACCATTTAGTACAGTGATTCCTATAAGAACGATTTGAATTTTATGAAATTTCACGTATCGCCATGATAAGTTGTTAATTTCATATTTTCTTATTTTCAAATGATAATGGCGACATGTTGGACAGATTTAAAGAAGAAACTCCTGGATCCGTATGTAGATAGTAAAGAAAGTGATAAATATGTCTGCTGTCTGATCACAGGAGCTTGGAATTTGGTCAAAACACCTCTTTTATTGGCGGAACCACCACCCGGGACCATAGGTCACGGAAGGAACGAAACAAAAAATTGTTGCCACCCATTTTGAACTCAACTGTATTCCTACAAAAAATATATTTTCACTAAAAACTGTTGGTACCTCTTACACCTTAGATGCCAATCTACAACATTCCTATAGGTATATTTTTCCAGTTCTTCGAAAATCTCACTTTATTTCGGTTATTTATTGTAAATTCACCAACGAACACAAATTTGCAACATCTCCATCACCTGTTTTGGAATCGGAATGACAAACAGCACAAAACCATTTTTCCAGAATATAAATAGGATGCACATATAGGTTATACGGGTCTTTATTGCCATTTTGGGGTGAAAAATGGTGATTTTTGCAAAACATGCGATAATTTTGGAATTGAAACATTTATTGAATACTTCACTGGTTACAGTAATAATTTATGCATTATTATGATGGCATCATACGTGTACTTAAAATTAATTTGGATAAATCTGCCGAAAAGGCCCAATACCAAGAGAAATACCTGTTACCATGGAAACGATATTTAAAAATACAAAAAAATGCCGTTATTGGAAAGAAATGAAGACCCATAACCCTTGGGACATAATATAACTTTTTGAAATTTGTTTTTTATGACATGCACTTTTAATCCGGACTTCTGTGTTGGGTAATTGATGCGGTTTATTCATCTGTTGTCATGGAAACGGACCAAATTTCGCCAAATAATGATGTTTTTTTCCCATAGAGCTGACATTTAAAGCATGTAATTTTATGAAGCAAAGCGTATTATGACAACCCGTTATAGATGTCTCAAAACCTTCTTCAAAGATTACTATTTCCCAATTATCCCAGTAGTAGCTAGGATGCACATATAGGATATGAAGGTTTTATTGCCATTTTGGGGTAAAAACTGTTAATTTTTGCAAAAAATGCGATAATTTTCGAATTGAAACATTTATTTGATACTACATTGGTTACAGTAATAATTTATACATATTATGATGGCTTCTTACGTGTGCTTCAATCTAGTTTTGATAAAACTGCAGAAAAAGTCCAATACCCTGAGAAATACCTATCTACATGTCAATGTAAACCTCCATGGCAAATTTAATGATGATCAGATAAACACTGCTTCTTCTAGCCCATGCTAAAGGATGCAATTTTGAAATCCAAGATGGCTGCCAGCGGCCATGTTTTTATGCAAATGAGCCCAAAATGATTCGTTCCCATCTAGACGCCAATGTCATCACCCATCAAAAAGTTCATGATGATCAGTGCATCGGTACGGTCATGTAATAAACATGTAATCAGCAGCTATCTTCGAAATTATAAACGGTACTTTTATGCTATCCGTCTCCGGATCATAGTTTTAAAGTTTCCGCATATTTCGGTACCAGTTCCGCTACTTCGATTCTAAAACAGGTGATGGAGATGTTGCAAATTTGTGTTCGTTGGTGAATTTACAATACATTACAGAAATAAAGTGAGGTTTTCGAAGAACTGGACAAATATACCTATGGAATTGTATATTGGCATCTAAGGTGTAAGAGATACCAACAGTTTTTAGTGAAAATATATTCTTTGTAGGAATACAGTTGAGTTCAAAATGGGTGGCAACAATTTTTTGTTTCGTTCCTTCCGTGACCTATGGTCCCGGGTGGTGGTTTCGCCAATAAAAGAGGGGTTTTGACCAAATTCCAAGCTCCTGTGGTCTGATGTTGTATCATTATGGTTAGATATTTCAATTGACTTCTGGTTGCTTCATATTGCTATTAAAGTATTTTTAATTTAAATTATCTGTTAATTTTAGTAAATTTTTATTACAAATTGCCAAATTCTGCACGAGAGGGTTAAAATTGGACAAGATATCACTCTCAAGATGTAGACTAACATTTCCTCTTCAATTTAGTAATATTTTGGTGTATAAGGGCATATTTCACTTTGTACGAGATACATCAGCTAGTAAAATTGAAAAAAAAATCTAAATTTTTTTGCTTTATTTTCACGATTGACACTAATTTTCAGGAGCCCTCATATTTAAAAAAATAAAACCAATACTGCCCGATATAACCCAATTTTGGTTTCAGTAAGGTCTATATTTGGATAAAATACTGTAAGAAACGCTGCGTAGTATACATATACATATATATAGGAATCAGGGAGCTAAATGTGTTCCAGAGTCGGGTAGCGAGTACACCGTGGCTAAAGGTGAAGGTAACTGAAGAATGACCTTCACATGATACATGTGACACATTATTAAAGGATGACATCGTGTTTATCTGGTGAATTAATGGATGAATGGATTTTTGTGAGTGGGAAATTTATTTAACTTGGTGCTGTAGTTCTGGGTTTTTCCAGACCAAATTTGGCTGTGGGATAGCCCTGTCGTACACTGGGGATTTATTTAAAAAAGTAAACACATTACCTATGATTTTTCTTGCATTTTCGTGATCAACTGGTGTCAATCTAGCTGGGTAAACACCACTGGAATAGCATGTAGGCTTAAATTCAGTGAATTCGGTCGAAACGTTAATACTGTCGCCTATGGGAAACCATTTAGTTCAGTGATTCCATAATCATTTTACGAAATGTATTTTTGGCCCGACATAAACTTTACGACGACGGATAAAACAGCGTAATCGTAACTGTTAACCGTGAGTTTGCGAAGACTCTCGACTAAGGGTTGTTTCTCACCTCGCATATAATTCTGTCCAGGGACTGAGAGGATTGTCAATATCACGAGTATTCTCCCACACCTCGGATGCCATTTCCGATGTAAAATGTCTGTTCTCTACGAGACTCACAATCACAGTTATCAAGCCTCCGGATCCAATCGCAACGAGATTTCCACACAGCATCGGCACTTCTTTCCCTGCGTATTAATATAATGTATCTTCAGTGCTTACATCGCAAATGGTAGAGTTCTCACTCTTGCCTTCAATGGTATGTTCACACGCTGGGAAATTTGCCTGACATGTTTGTAGGTTGATGTTGTTTAAGCTATACCCATTCGGAGAAATAATATGAAATGAATAACGAACTGAATGTGGTGTAAAGGTTAACATTTTTGGAATGAAGACTCAATGTGTTGGAATGCATATATAGTCATATTGCAGACTAATTCTTGCAAGACTACAGTTATTTTAGTAACTATAGTAATCATATCGAGATGAACAGGCTGCTCGCTTCTATTTCGGAATTTCCACTTTCATAGCAACTCTCGTGAATAAATAATATATTAACGGGCGTTATGGTTTGGATTTTAGTCTTTCTGTTGTTTTGAGTATCTATATAGTCGTTAAACACTGCAAAACAAGAGACTGCAATTATCTTAATCATGGACGTCGCTATAGATTGTCTGTGTTGCTATGTGGGTGTCCATCTTGGAATTCCCAACTGCATCTTCCCTCCATTAAAGAAGACCGAAAGTCCGATAAACTCCATTTGCACATTCCCCCCTTTGAGTTGAATTTTAAACTGTTGTAATTTGTCTACCTACCATTATGATTGCCAAAGTTCAACTGATTGTCATATTCAGTTCAAAGATTTTACCGAAAGTAATCAAATATGCGATTTTTGTCCATAATGCCCCAAAAAATCGCACAAAATATTGATTGGAATATCAAACTATCAGAACAAATTCAGTCTACTATTGGTCTGAAATTTCCAAATAATGCGCTGTGATAAGCATGAATTATCCAACTACTGAAATTTTGGCTAAAGTTTACTACGAGACTCCCCCAACCCCTGTGGTGTTGTCCCTTATCTTGTTGCATGTATGTATTTTAAATATTCCATCGACATTCCTCGTCAATAAGAGAAATAACTTCATACCTGTGTTATCGAGAAAATTCGTAAGTCCGCCCTCGTATTGTGAAGCTACGACCAACCACGTGATCAGTGCAGCCACCGTCCCCGTTACAGCACCTAGGACCATAGCCCTGCCAGTCAACCGTCCCCAAAACATACAGAGAGCAATTGGAACAACAGCTGATCCTATTAGTATACCCATAAACAAGTACACCCAGCCCAAGTTCAACTGAAATAGGACACCAATGCAAAAATATATATTGAAACTGAGAGTTGTAAAATCTTCTGGCCTCAAGTTAAACTTTTCTATACTGAATGGGTGATTATTCATTTGAAGGAATGTTCAGCTGAACTAAAGTAATCACTATAATAAATCAGACCACACACAGACGAAAAGGTAACACAGTAAAGAAGTACAATACAAGTAAAGAATGATTCATATGAAATGGTGGGAAATGTTCAGATAATATGTTCAACAAAACAACATATATGGCCATTTGTTGAACTTAATACCTAGGAATTACTCATCAATGAGTATTTAGTAAATAAAGAGTTAAAGATTCCTCATCCGATTTGACAACATAAACCTACCATACGATTTATATACTAGTAAATAATTTATCCATCCCTTTACTAACACTATTTATGATATGTCAAAAGCCGTCACATGATAATCAGAGGAAAAGTCGTACTGTGTTAAGTGTTAAGAATTTACTACTGACACCATATCGACTCCAATGTGACTTTTATAAACTTGATAATTGTCCATACGCATTAACTGATTCACTTGCCAGAGTCGTAATTTCGCTAAAATCCGGATTGAGAATCCGAAGCCGATTACGGGGGCGGGGCTAATTCCCGATTCTAGGTCAGATTTTGAAATCCACGTGGTCTCCGAAACTATGTTTAATGTTCTCCCAGCGTCAAACATGGCTCATGTATTTGACACAAGTATCATTTGTATCTTATATTTATAAAGTTCATGTTTGTTGTGAAAGTCATGCCTTTCTTCTATGTGTATATACACGGCACATAATTTGCTGCCAATCCGACTTAATCGCATCTTTTTTTTTCAAGTTAAATTGTGTTTATTGATGATGGCAAGCATATCTAAACGTGACAGCTCTATATAGGCCTCCTGAATCAAATTCCGAAGATGTTGTGAAGAACACACGAAACTTGTCAGTTGAACAGGGACGTGACGACAGGGGTTGATTGGGTGTCTCGACCCCCACCCCTAACTTTGGTACAATTTGCTAAGCTGTGCAGTCATTCCTACGTGAGGACAATCAGGATTATTTTGACTAACTGTTTCAAATAATGATACGTACAAGCCAACAAACGCAACAAACCCGATTTTAAATAAATACATATACAAACTTATGACTAACTCGGGAGAGGGGGTGTCCAGTGATCTGTATATATGTTCAACTTGTTTTGGTAGTCATGTTGCTTTGCCATTACTAATTATTTATTTTGTCAGTGTAATAACATATGGGAGAGGGTGTACCCTTAAGTGAGTCAGTACTTGTCCCCCAATTCCTTTGTATGTATAAACAAATGTATGTGTTATATATCATGTGTTATCTAAATTTGACATATATTTGAAATAAATATATCTAAACTAAACTTTGGTACATTCCAGCAGTCGGAAATTTCATGCATGACACAACATTAGTTGGACATTAATTTGACACCATATATAGGTTGGCATTGTTCTCATTGTTTGATTTTTTTCAACCAGTAAAAGTTGGTAATTTTCCAATCTTAGTGTTTGTCAGATTGGATATTTCCAAGGGGAGCAAATTGAATTCTGCGAACCTGTGAGATTGATGTTTGGTTCAATGGGGGGGGGGTGTGCAGTTGGCCGGAAATTTTGAGGAAAATTCTAGCCACGTCCCTAGAACATGTGTCTGTTGTCTATACAGAGACTATTGTGCAAAAGACTGCATTTAATGAAACAAAACATGTTAAACATGAAATTGCTATAACTTTAAGACTAGATGATAGTACATACGTGTATCTGTTAATCCATCGATACCATATAATCCTACTATTTCTTGAATAAGAAGAAACATTATAATAACGAACACAGCAGAAGACATATCCATGCAGGTTCATATGAATTCGGTCAATGGTGACGTATCCGCCGAATTCGAAATCGACATGCGTTCGGGCGGTATTTTAAGGATGGAATTATGAAATGGACATATGAAAGTGACAATCAACAATGATTTGCAATTGCTTCGCCATCAACCGAAGTGCTCCCCCAGCGTTACTATCAATAGCGTTATTATTTGGCTAATTTCAGTAATATTCTCCCAGTTTACATTCAATAAAACAAATTTGTCTCCGCATTTAAAATTCTTTGATATAGATCGTTTATATACTGCAATAATTTGTACACAAGAGACGGATTCTTATGTTTTATTGCGTTTTTAAACTCGGAGGTGGCGAAATCTCGGTTTGTTTACATTACGAACATTTGAGTCCGTAATCGGAATCCGAATCCCAATCGGATTACCACGAAATTGAGATTACGGTCTGTTCGTTTACTGATTCTGCCAATTTCTGGTCTGTTCTGTTGCCGAACCAAGTCGTACGGGGACCAATCTGTAATCTGAATCCAGAATCTGAATCGGATTTTAGCGAAATAACGCCTCAATAGAGTTAATGCGTTTGGACAATTATCACTTTGATTATAATTAATTTGTGACGTCACCCGGAGTCCCGATAACTTTTATAAAAGTCACATTGGACTCGATAAGGTGCCAGTAGTATATTTGACTCGACGCTGCGCGCTCGCCCAGGGACGTGGCTAGAGGGTCTCCGTTGGGGGGGGGGTGTCCACCTTGGGAAATTCCAACTGCACCCACCCCCCCATCCCTTAAATCAGAATTAGACCAAACACAAGTTTTGCATAATTCGATTTGCACCTCAGTGTTCAAGCCTAATATCCTATATATTCATAAACCATGGTTCTATATTCCCGGTATGAGAACATTTAACCTGAAAAATTGCATAAATCCTAACATCTAGTGGTCTAACTCCAGACAAATGCACACGGCTACGGACAAGAGACCAGGACACACCGGGCTGACCATGGTTGTTCGGCCCGGTGTGAGAACATTTTGAAAACTATACAAGAAAATCGCAAATCCTAGCATCTAGACTGGTCTCAACTGAAGCTTTCCTATAGTGTTGGAAATTTCAAACCTTATACCCACCCCCTCAGGTTGGAAAATTCTCAAACTGATGACCAAATCAGTCCACAAGTTTGACCAAATGTAGCAAAATATTGATTTGTTAAAATAATTAGCAGTTTTGTATTGGACATGGGGTGGGGGGACAATGACACACCGGGCCGACCATGGTTCGGCCCAGAACATTTTTAAATCTGAACAATAAATTCGCAAAATCCTAGCATCTAGACCAGCCTCAAACCTTCCTAGAGTTGGAAATTTCAAACCGTAGGTTGGAAAATTTCCAACTGATGACAATTCCAATGACAATGTTGACCAAATGGATGACAATATTGTTTTCTTAAATTAACTAGCAATTTTTGACTGGCCACAGGGGAGGGACCAGGACACAAGCTTTCCAAGTGTTGGAAATTTCCAACATGTCACCCCCCCCCCCTCCCCCCTCAAGGTTGGAAAATTTCCAACTGATGACCATTTCGGTCCAAAATTTTGACCAAAAATAGGAAAATATACAAATATTGGACCAAAAACAATTAATTCCCCCCAATAAATTGTTTGAAAATCAACATTTTCAACATATTTTTGGTGTGAAATTTCCAACTAATGTTTTGGCAGGTATGAAATTTCCAACTGTTGAAAAATTTTACCAAAGTTGGGGGGGTGAGACTTTGAAATGTTGGTATGATTCAAGGGGATGCAGTTTTGAATTTCCAATGTGGACAAATACAATATGGACCCTCTAGCCACTTGTCTTTGTAGTTTACTCTTTATAAATTAAAACCCTCACAAGGAAACATAATGCATGCACATAACTAATAATGGTGTTACAAAGGGTGTTTGGGGCACAAGTTATTCAAACTTATATATAGCTCATCTCCCTTAAATAATAACTAAATAGGTGAAATAAACATAAACATCTGGAGGCACAAACAAAAACATATATATATATGGCTGGTGAAGTAGGTCTATAAGAAATCAGGTTGTGTTGATTTTGCTGGCGGTGAAACGGAATTGCATGGACGTAAGCTCCAACTTGGATAGTGTTCGTCGAGGAATAACGTATACAAAGTAAAAGCTACCAAAGGCAATGAAGGACTGAACAGTGAGCATTGGAACACTTACGCCACATAGTCTCAGAACTATGGTGAATGGCAGGATAAGTATCAGACACCAGAGAAGGCACCAGTTCTTGAGCTTGACTAAGTAGTCTGTGTAGTGACGGTAAGACCCATGCATCACACACGAGTATGTTGGATCCAGTGTCCTCGTCTCTGAGTTTACCCTGTACAAAATGGTAAGTAAGACATTCTTTAAGCTTTATTCTCATCAAATGTATATAGAACATGAAACCATCACTTCAACATATCAAGAGATATTGTACCGATTTCGAGGTGGGTTGTCCCAATGTAACTAAGGATACCCCCATGGGCAGCCAGCTAGTGGCAGAAATGTCAAATCGGCCTCTGTGCCAAGTTAAAAAAACTGCCGGAAAATGTAGGAATACAAGCTGGGACAAAATTCTGCATGTTCCGAACATTTTAAGTCGAAATGGGGGGGGGGAATAACTCCAGATACAAAAGTCGGACGGACCTCATAATCGTAGGTGCATGTTCACATGGTACTAAATAACCACGGCAAGCTTAATAAAAATTGACCGAAAATGTAGGAATAAAAGCTCGGAAAAAGTTGCGTCTATGGACGGCTAGATCGACAGATGGACATGTCTATTTCCTATATAACCCTATAACAGGCGGACAAGCTAAATCCTATATAACCCCACAACAGGCGGACAAGCTAAATCCTATATAACCCCAAAACAGGCGGACAAGCTAAATCCTATATAACCCCATAACAGGCGGACAAGCTAAATCCTATATAACCCCATAACAGGCGGACAAGTTAAATCCTATATAACCCCATAACAGGCGGACAAGCTAAATCCTATATAACCCCATAACAGGCGGACAAGCTAAATCCTATATAACCCCATAACAGGCGGACAAGCTAAATCCTATATATATAACCCCATAACTGGGTACGGGGTTATAATTACATTTTTTTTAATATGTCATTTGGGCTGGAAAATAATCAAAATGTATATAATGTTGTGCTATAAAATCTGCGTACCAACCTTTTTACTGAATCGTGTAAATTGGTCAAATGAATGCCAGCTATCAGTTAACAGAGGGTTGAGTCCCGCGTACAGCGTGACAAGCAATATGTTTGTATCATCCAAATAGGCCGATACATACATGAGAATCATCGCCTTAGTGATAACATGGTCATCCTTTCGCCTCACCGTTTGACAATAGAACCGCCAAAGACCTAATTTACTGGACTCGTTCTGTAAATTTCGTGGAGATAGGGGGTCAAAATTAAAGCCCCGGTTCCATATCCCCGATTTCCCACCCCGAATGTTCCCGAATGACTCCCGAATCATAATTTTGAAAAAACGTGGAGTAAATTCGGGACGAGTCGGGACAGTGAATTTTTACCCCCGAACATGATCGGGGATATCGGTGCTATCGGGGTCGATTCGGGGCAATTCTGGACTCGCTCCCGACAGTTGAACATACAGTTTTGAAATGTTCAAAACTATCGGGAACCAAGCCGAATCGCTCCCGATTTGTAAATCGTCGGGAGAAATTCGGGAGCAATTCGGCACCTATTCGGGAGTAGTCGGCAGTATTCGGAAATATTCGGGTGGATATTCTGGAGTAGTCGGCAGTATTCGGTAGGTTATTCCCGAATTCGCCATGTATGGCTGCTTTTATACTGAGATCCGGTGTATCTGCAAAATTCGGCATCGATTAGGGATGTTCGGCAGCAATTGAATACCAATTCGGTATCTATTCGGCATCAATTCGGTACCAGTTCGGCATTGATTCGGGGTATTCGGCAACAATTCGGTGTAAGTCGGTAGTAATCTGGGCAATTTGGCAGCCACTCGCACGAAAGTTCGGGATAATTCTTGATCATTCGGGAAGATATTCGGAAGCATTCTGGAATACTCGGCAATGTTCGGGACGATTAAATTTTGTCATAATTCGGCATCAGTTCGGTGGCTTTTTGGGATAAAACTCGTCCAGAATTCTCTCGATGCTGCCGATTTGGTCTGGTCCCGAATTTGTGCCGAATATACTAATTCGCGACAGAAAATCGGGAATATGGAACCGGGGCTTAGTTGGAAATCGCATTGCTCACGCACGTTTAGTTGGAAATTTTACAGCACATATAGGTTGAAATTGTTACTCTGTGGAGATGGGTCACTACATGTATAAGCAGATCCCAGATCCTCTTCTTCCCTATCTCTCTTATATCATGTTTTCTTCATTTTTGTGAAATTGTTCAATTAACTTGTCAAATGCTTGGGAAGAAACAAATATTGTTTAAACCGAATTGTTCTCATTGTCTGATTTGCCAACAAATAATTAGTGGGGAATTTGTAGTCATTAGACCAGAACGAGCATATCTGTCTATATTTAGCCTAAATCGTAGGGGCTTACAGACTATATGTTATATATATTATTATGTCTCAGGTTGGAAATTTCCAAATCAACTCAAGTGGGTGGGGTTAAAATTGATTTTCGCGAATCTTGAATATATATCTGATTCAAAGGGGAGGGGAGCAGTTGGAAATGTCAAGGTGTACACCACAACGGAGACCCTCTAGCGTCGGCCCTGAATAGAGCGGCCCATAAAGTTCAATCCTGAAATTAATATTATCTACTATGTAGTAAATATCCGCTTCCGTGATCAGGGACGCGGAGGGAAGGGATCTGGATGGTCTCAACCCTCCCTCCCCAACTGTGGTCAATGACCGACATATTCCACTGTTAGAAAGTTTATGTTTCTGCTATGAGTAGACACTTGATTCAATATTGTCACGAGGTTGCCAATTCCTCTTGCAGTTGATGTTTGTTTAGTGGCATTGAACACTCGTTTGTAGAGTGTTAGCTTGCTTTGGTCCCATATATATAGGTGCCAATTCTTCAAGGAGAGATCACCATGTCATTAACAGAGATTACTGACATTTTATCAAGACCAAATGTCCAACATACCGATACGTGAACATGTTCGGGGATGTTCCCTATTAGTTAACCCAGTGATGTTGTGATTGTTGGAAAGTCGACTCTTCCCAATCAATTGGTGTTCATGCAAGCGTGTAACCACTCACCATATCAGTATAGTTATAAAATATGTTGATCACATAATAACAGTCAATATATTATCTTACTTATTTAAAGATGAGTTATCTCTTAAAGGCCCATTTAATTTTCGAATCGCCGATTATTTTTTATAGTGCCTTGATATACGGTTTTAATAACACTCTATGACATAAAATCATGTGATTAAAATGCTATAATTCATCACCATTTGGAACGTCTGAGTCTCAGAATGTGCCCATAGAGTAATAGGAAATGGCTGAAATCATAGTAACATTTCCCCCGTTTCGCTCCCAGAATGAAACATAATTCAAACTATAATATAGAGTTATTCCCCTTCCATTAAAAATATTAGACTTAAGCACAATAACAACATGTTCACACCGTTTATTACACCGGATAAGTTGATAATACAATGCTGCAGAGCTTCCTCTTTCGAATGGCATAATTTTTTTAATATGAATCGAATACCCCTGTCCGGAAACGCTTCTATCAATTAATGTTGATTTTGTTTATTTCGAATGTTCTGGTATGTATAATATACATACAATCAATTTGAGACTTTAAGGCAGCTCGCGTTCGCTCTGAACGTTCCCTGAACGTAGTATGCGCGATAACTCTTATATTTAAACATTCTAAAAATAGCAACGGAAAAATGTCCCAATTGATTATCGCATTATATAAGAAAACATCGATATAAAACCAATATTAATTTATAGAAGCGTTTACCGACAGGTTTCTTCGTCTCATATTTATTTTATACCCCGAAAACTATATAAAAAAAACGTATTTAGGAAGAGATAACCCATATCTAATGTGTTATATAACTGGCCATCATTGAGGTATACGTACTTACACGTTATCATGGCTGCAGTCGGCACAGACTGTCATGCTGTGGCACACGCACTTGTCTCTCGGATTCGCCATACGTCCGCGCGCCTTACCACACAGAATGCAACAGTTCGCATCAAGCATTTTTCGGTAAGGCTGTTTGGTGAAAAGATGGGTGCATGTATACATGTTATGTATTTCCCTATACATGATGGTTTATATGTATGTGTGTATAGCATATAGTGTCTATTAAATCTGATTATTCAAGCAAGTGTTTGTTTTCAAACGTTGTATAGGCAATAAAGGATACATACATACAATAATTGTCCACTTGCCTGGCAAATTGAACATGAAAAATAATTCGCAACGTTATATCCAGGAAGACGAAGACCTATAAAATACTATCCCCCAAAAATGCGACTAAAATAAACATGAAATCATATATTAAAGGGACCCAAGGCACTCGCAGTGGATAAATGTTGCAAACAATATAATATAATATATAAGTCTGTAAAAGAAATCATGTACTATAAGAACAATGATAGTTCTCCAATAACGAAGTTTGCGTGTTCAAACCATTATTATGTAAACTAAAATGTTACAGTGATTTGTCAACAAACGTCGCTAAACGTGTAGTTAACTTCAAATATTTTAGTATGGATATATTTTTTCAGAATAGATATCGATGCTTTGACTTTTCCAATGTTACCGTCAAGTTGTTATGGTATGTTTTCATGCTGTGGCACACACATGTATTCTAAAATACCGTATGTATATGTACGGTTTTATTGAGAATGAACCAAATCAAGTATCTCATTGGACTAATTGTATACTTTTATCGGTGATTCAATTGTAATAGTAGAGTTTTAACATGCGACATCTCATTATTAGAGACTTATTAATCATGAAGATAAGAACAAATTCACTCTATTTGTTCATGTATTTGACAAGTTGAGTGATAATCTGTTTTTTGTTTTTTTGTTTTTTAAATTTTTGATTGGAATACATGTTGCACATACATCAATGAAGGAATGTAAATATAAACAGAGGTACATATATCATTATATATCAAGTGACATTCTTCCAATTCGCTCACATCTCGCTCGCTTCATTTACACGTCTTTCGTACACCATATGCACTCCCAGTGATAATCTGTTAAGCGAATTAAATTCAGCGGTTAAGTAGCGAGTACTCAACAATGACAAATCATGATACCTGTTTCGGATTTAAAAGAGTAAAAGAATGAGACTGTATCTATAGTTGTGAATGTCTGGCTGTATGTGTGTTTTCTATATAGAAATTAACGGGGACCATCTAGATGGCCCCAAAGGGGTCAAACATGAGTCACATTTTTACAATGAAGATAATGGTGCAGGTTATAATTTTCTAAAGTGACACTGTTGGTGTCAGGGACAGAAAACGTGGAAGGGGCAACACCATCGATGACATTTTTTTGTCTAAATCTGTATCTCAACAAAAACAACATGTTCACAGATTATTACACCGAATAAATTGATAATACAATGTTTTGGAGCTACTTCTTTCAAATGGTGTATAATATGGCATATATTTTATATAAAATTATCTGGGGGTTCGAAAATTAAGTGGGCCTTCAAATGATTTCACCTTCAAAGATGAGAAAAGAAAGTTTACTCGTTTTAGTTTACTAGAACTATAGGTTACTCAACACTTTAATCATACATTGCTTGGAGCTATATTTACACTGGCGTTGAGTACTTGTTTAGTAAATTTTCGACGAGAGTTTCAGTATAATGGACAAGTACCATACACTTTTATCATGGGTGACATATTTTGGAATATTTATGATATCTGACCACGGAAACCTAACAGTAATCGATTCGATATAATTATATTGTTTTCATTTCTACTTTCTGATATAGAAAGCGTAAGAGTCGTGAATCAGAATGGCACGCAATGTACATGCATGTATATATATGACATTGAGCCAAGAATCTGTCGAATATTTATGAGCATATTCACTTTTTTGTACAGCTGGTATACGTCGTAAATAAGGATCGATGTGACGGCCATGACCTCTGCGGACGCCGTGGACGTGACTGCCATCAGTACCATCACCATCATGGCGAACTTTCCAGGGTTCCCAAGCAAGATGGATGCGACTCGGGGAGCAACCAGTCCTGTGAGAAGAAGATAGAGATACGTGTACATGTATAATACTGAATTCATACACAACCATATGTTTGGTGAATGGTTTGGTGAATGATCCTGATAATTTGCTATGATATTGGTGGGTCTCGTTGAAATTGCTATGATGCTCAGGCCGGTATGAAAAAGTGACGTAGTTAAGAAAAAGTTTCGTTATATTTTATATCTTTTTTATTGCGCGGTAATCGGTAATCGGAGCGATTTGGTCACCGACAGCATGGACACTGAATGGCTAGCTCTAAACGGTTTAGCACCTTTTCGAATTACATTTATGTTTATCACCGTTTCGCTATATATACGGGGCAGAGATTTGTGGAAACTCATCAGATTGCCAATTAAGAAATAAATCTAGTTTGAGTGTGTTATATTGCTGTAGGGTATGGCGTTTGGGGTGGCAGTTAGACACATTGTATGCCCCGAAGACCACAGCGACACACCCCTCAACAAAACACACTCAAACTACATTCATATCTTTATATCTATATCTTTTTCCTAATTAATTTATGCAAACTCAGCTGCATATTATACCATGCTGTATGTAAGTTTTAAGTTTTTGGTGGAGTCTGATACAACAAACACACAGACACCTAGGGAGTTCCCCTTCCCCCAGCGGAATGGGAAGTTACTGTTTTCGGCAATGGGTGAATGGCTAGTTCGCATGTGTCTGCAAATAAACAAAGGCACAATGGACACAACATGGCACAAAACTGTCATTATCTCGACCTTAATTGTTTGGTGGTAGGGGTGTTAATTATTTTTCTGCTGTTGTAATTTGATATCATATAATACTTTGCTATATGATCCTCTGCATAGACATAGTTAGAAAACACATAACTTGACTTGACTATTTAATTTCCCAAAATTCAGATTATGCACCTGATTGCCAGACGTTCTCGCACATCGATAAAGAATTCGAAACGTTTGGTGATGGAGTCAATCAGGTGATTGTAGGCAACAGACAACATGTAAATGACGTTTGAAGTTATAGAGGTTCTCGATCTAAATCTGTCTATTAACGAACGTACCCGCATTAACGTCACTCGGTGGGAGCAGCGGTGTCATCTGTTTTGTGCTGAGTGCTACGTAGGCCAAACCCATAGTGGTGGCAAACGTGAACGGTATTGCAAACCACGTGATACCTCCTGCCAGAAACCCAATCACACCCTGTCGAGGTTTGGCTGCTACACTGCTCTGCCAATAAGATTGGTCGACGAAAACTGTCCCAAAGTTACCTGCAATATATATGTAGTGTTATCTTGCAGTATGAGCTATGCAATTACACATACATTTGCTAAACTGACATTAAATCAGTAGCTAAATGTCCAATTTATGGAAAAATTCAACCGTGCAATAATTTTGTATACTTTACCACGCTATCATTGGCATTATGGAAACGGGATGCGTATCGCCCATATAGGTTATAATGATCTAATAATGCATGCTGCAACTATTGTTAATATTATACGGATGTATTTGAATCAGCACGCGTGTGTGTTCGCGAACTGTAGGCCATGCACCATGCCAGCCGTGTATGATCTGTACGCGATTATTCGAACATCAACAACAGCACGCTGGCCATGCATCGTTTAAATACGCTGACCTGCGTGTACGTAAACTGGCCGGTTGGCGTCAGTAAACTGCAACTATATAACAATTAGCATTTTCCATGTCAGGGTAGTTTATTTAGTTGAAAGTAGTCAATTTAGAAGATATATCAACCAATGAAAGAGGCACGAAGAAGCATGAATATGTTGGGCATGCAATGCCTATACTGTGACATTATTTGAGAGATTGCTTTCTGAATTTCTGGGTAACTTTAGGTTTCATTCAGCAAAATTTACATTAATCTAGAAATTCTTTGAAAACATAAACATATAGTACAGTGATCAAGTAAAACGAAAACAGACAGAAGCAGCTGTAGATCGCAATGCGGGCAAATTTCGCGCCAATTACAGGGTTTATTCAGATACCGTGGTGTGTCACATAAAGTGTCAATATTTTCTTTCTTATATGCATCACATTTTGTTGTGAATGGAGATTTAGCTCCCTAAAATATCTGTATCAATGGAACGTTGACAATATTGTCCAAATTCATCACAAATCGCCCAACTTTGAGAAGAAAACACAAACTTGAAACATACTTGAAGGTTATTCTCACAATGCGTAGATCATTTCGTCATTTTTGGAGCCTTTTCATCAAAATATATTGACATTTAAATTGTTGATGATGGGTTCATCAATTTCCCCGTGAATCTGGTATTGTTCCCGAAGAAAAATACTTAATAACAAGATTTTCATCAAAACAAACTCACATGTAGTCACCACCGTGTCCGCAACACGGTTTACATTGGTTTTGGAGTAATGACAATCCACACCTGGATACGGTGTTCCTGAGCCGGTGCCCGATGTTTGAGTTTTCAGCAATTCTCGGCGTTCTGTCTGATTCCAACCAAAGTACATATATTCGTTGCAGTACACGTGTATCTGCACCATCATAACTGCTGAGTCATCTTGGTTTTATAATATCTTAGCATGCAAGTTCATAGTCTCATTATAGGTTCGTCCATTTCTCACATAATTGCAATGTTGCGTGCGCTGTCAATAACACGGTACCGGTAAGTTATAATGTGAAGTCCACCCACATAATTATATCAATATTTGTCACGCTTGTATCAAACAACTGACTTTGCTGGATTTATTTCTAAACACGCGAGTGTTGTGTCTTTGTTTCTCATCTACACTGTACGTGCATGCCCTCGTGGCTTAGTTTAAATAGTATTTAATCCATGAATAATTAAAATATATGTGAAATATAACAAATATAAACAAGCAATGTCAATCGGAAGTGGCTATGCCCAAGATATGAAGCAACTCGTCAGCGAATTTATACCCTAACATCCAATAAGTTGTAGTGTTGCTTTCCATGAAGTCTTTTTTTTTATATAATATCCCCATTTCCATGAATAACTTATCAGATTTAGTATCGAGAGAAAGACATTGACATGTTACCTTGACCTTCAACGACTGGGAAAACAATTTGCGCGACACCTCATCTCCTCATTAGGAACAACTTTGGCAAATTTCAACAGAATCCAATCAAGCATCGCGATGTTATGGAGAGGACACGGTGCAAGAAAGTACGACTGGTGCAGATGAAGTATAAGTTTGAAAGAACCATGTGACCTTGACCTTTAATAAACCACAAGTCACACATATCGCGACACATCGTTACCTCTAAATTAACCATCACACCTTGCTTGGTTGAACTCGTGTGATTTACACAAAAGTTATGGAGCGGACACGAAGGGTATAGTGTCTGGTGACTTAATCGAGAGAACGACCTTGATCTGCGACCTTGACCTTCAATGATTGGAAAAACCATTGTACGCGACACATCATCTCCCCGTTAGAAACATCTGCGCCAAGTTTGAACATAATCCAATAAAGCATCGCGATTTTATGGAACGGACACGAAATTTCATGAAACGGATTTGACATCAAGTTTTATTCGATCCGAGAAAATGACACCGAGAACGGTAAACGTGTGTAGTGGTCGCATTGTAAATATAGAAGGCCGATTACTTCTCTGCTCGAGAGGTCTTGATCTCTCGGTCACAGTCGTTACACGCTTTGTGTGATCACCGAAGTTAAGCAACGTCGAGCTCAGTTAGTCCTTGGATGGGTGACCACCGGCTTGTGATTTCGGGTGTTGTCAACTTTTGGATAGACTCCCACACTCGCTGTAACGACTTGTAAGTCATTATAACGACATTTAAGTGCATTTGTATATTTGGGATGCGGTGGTGTTTCGGATGGTCCTAATGCGTTTTCGTACACCCCTGCCATTTTTGTACGCGGGGATCAGGCTATGTTCATACGGTACACGGGATTTAATACATATCCCGCTGATAGCCGGTATTCGGGATTCATATAAACCCCCGTCTTGAATGGTATTCGGGATTCAAATAAAACGATGATGCACGATTTTGATAGCACAAATTATGGTATTTGATTGCTAGAATTGGCCTTTTATCCTTTTTCGGGCCTCCATGTTAATCGTGTGTTAGTTTGACCATGAACATGCATTCACAGATCAACCGGGCCGCGTCGCATCCGACCATTACTGGACCGGAAAATAGAGTAATTATTATGTGGCTATATCAGGACATTTTCTCTTATATAATGTGGTACAATTTGGCAGATTACAGTTGAGAAAAGTGATGAAAATATACGGTATTGAAGTGTAAAATATACGTCCTACATAACATATTGTCTTTACTAGTATTCCGTATTCACCCCATCTTTTAACTTACATTCATTATTAACGCCCCCATGTATTCATGAATCATGGGGGTGGGGTGACACCTTCACTACTTGCGACAAGAAGGAAGTTGTCTCTTATGGTCTTGAATAATCTCATCGGAATATGACTCTTATAGCTATTCAAACAAATGTTCTAGACCCATATGTCAGTGTTAGACGAGAAGGGTACCATTCAATGTGTCAATGTGTCATCATAATCAACATTTATCCCACAACCGTTTCACAAACTTTCTCGTAATTCTCATAATTTTCACAATGGTACATGTATACGTGACCATTTTGTCCGAAGCAGCGTACACAAAAGCCATCCTGTATAATTATGTGTCTCTGTCTGGATGACGATGTTCATTGCGTCAATTTAATTCCGTGGACAACGGGGCAGCGTCCTCCAAAGGAACCCAATACATGTATACCTGCTGCCTTACAACACAATCGTATACCGAAGTATATCTCTATATCTATATTTGCGAATGTTTGTCTGTCTGTTTCTGTGTCTTTCTGTGTTTTATATAAATTCACGGAGGACCATGTAGACGGCACCAAAGGGGTCTAACAAGGGTAACTTTTTCCGATACAATTGACTTCCAAAAGTGACCCTAACTGTGTAACAAAGCATCACACAGTATCAATGAAAAAACATATGTTATTCGTTGAAGGGTCGTTTATCGTATAGATATTTGTCTCAAATCTTCAAAAAATGGGGTGGGTCTCTGAAAATACACGGGGGTATATATATCAAACTTTAAAAAGCGACTATGTGTCTGGAACGCCCCCTGTATATATAGTTTATTTGCTAACGGCGGGGCAGTATATATGTGAGGGTGGGGTGACACCTTCACTACTTGCGACAAGGAGGAAGTTGTATCTTAAGGTCTTGATAGTCTCATAGATAATGACTCTTATGGCTTTTCAAAAAACAAGAACTGAACACATCAACGTAAAATGCAAGCAATATCATTGGACACTTCTGACAAAGCCCTCATGATGAAAACAACTTTCCCAAATTAATTTCATTGAAATTCGATAATCAATGACTGAGATATCACGTGGACGAACGAAAAATGCATATTTCCAGATGAAAAAAGATAAATAACTCTTGAACGGAAAGTGCGATAGAGAAACAGCATTGGAAATGTTTAGCAAAGACCTCCTGATGGCCAACATCCTTACCACATTTCAACGAGATCCGATGACATCTATGGCTGAGATATCTCCGTGAATGGACAGGCGGATGTATTCACTTCGTTCGTGTGGGTATATAGCAATTTCAGATAATAGTAGTCCGCTATATATACGCCTAACCATTATTATTATACCGTCAACGCTTATGTTGGCTTTGTTTTTTAAGCATTGCGATGCTTGATACGATCACCAGTGAGCGTGCTGTGTCATTGATAAGTTTGTTCAGGTCAGTAAGATATGACATTATAGGCGTACAATGTTTGGTCTCTTTCGCAAGACAGATGGAATGAATTGTTATTCCTGTTACCCATATGTCAGTGTTAGACGAGACCGGTATACCATGTATTCAGTGTGTCATTGCCTGTCATCATAACCAAAATTTATCCCATAACTGTTTCACACAATTTCTCATAACTCTCATTATTTTCACAATGGTACATGTGTACATGACCAATTTGTCCGAAACTGCGTTCACAACCGCCATCCTGTATAATTATGTGTCTCTGTCTGGATGACGATATGCATTGTGCCGCAATCTAATGTCATGGACACACGGGACCCCGTTCTCCAAAGGAACCCCATATGTATACCTGCTGCCTGTACAACACTATCGCATACTAAAGTATATATTATATATAGTGTTATATAGGAGTGGATTGTCATTTCAGACCCCATAATGAACCCCTTTGTTGAATGTGTAAAATGCATCACTGTTCCAGATTGTGACCCGAACAAATTGTGTCATTCAAGAATTAACCAGTGACTCTGAGTGACTTACAAATTAATTGACCAGTTCTAACAAGATGATTTTAATCAAACATAACAACTGAATATAATAAAATAAGCTATCAATTAAACAGAATAAATTAAAAACAAATCTTGCACAACCTGCTGCGAATCATAAAATGCTTTTCGCAAAAAAAATTGAATACAATAAAAACAAGCGCAACGCCAATCGTGGCATATGCCCCCGACGTTCAGTTTAGAGAGTGGGCAGTTGATGGACTTTGTTTATTTTCTAAATCCAAGAAGTGGGTATCATTTCCACAGCCAAATCGTATGACCCATGCCCAAGGTACAAGCTGAAAGGTTCAGACAGAGACAAAATTCAGAAAGTCAAACAAGGGCCGTAACTCTAGTAACAATTAATGGACGAAACCCATCATATGTGGATATCCTTTCCCACAACATGTGCTGTCATCATGCCAAAGGACAACGAAACCCAATTATAAAGACATCTACATCATACTGTTTGTAATGGATGTAATGGATGCGCTGACGCGTTTCACACTATGTCCAGCAAATTTTGAGAGTGGGGGAAATAGCGGACAAAACCTGCACTATGTGGACATCTTTTCCATAATTTACCATAGGGCATCCAAATTGGACTATCGATATTTGAGCTGTGTTGTGAGATGTTTGTTACGTACGGACGGAAGAACGCGGACGGAAGGAGGGGCGAAGATTGCCACTATATACCCCAGAATCCTCATCAGGAGGGTCGGGGACATGATAAAACTAGATACATCATATCACAATATGCTAATCAAAATGAAAACTGGAAACAAATGCTATTGCCTGCCACTGCCTGGATAACAGACTACATGTGTTCAATTATATCAACTTGTTTGTAGTTCTACCGCATCCTTTTTATGCTGTGCCTCACCATGCACAGAATGGGGCTACAAAGGTACTCATATCCATATCAAATTAGATTGTGTACATGTATATATATATTAGTCAAAATCTATGTAGCAGATAATTGACTCTACCACAGTTTCCCTAACTGTGTAACAAAGCTAACACGGTATCAATAACGAAAAACATATCTTATACGTTGAAGGGTCATGTTATCGTATATATATATATTTGTCACAAATCGTCGAAAAATTGGATGGTTTCTGAAAATACACGGGGAATTTTTTTTTTAAATTGTGGGTGGTGGATGCCAAGATAGATCAAAATTTTAAAAAGCTACTATGTGTCTGGAACTCCCCCTGTATATATAGTTTATTTGCTAATGGCGGGGCAGTATGTTATCGGATGAAAGCGGTCCAAACAAAGATTTAACTTTTTGCACGAGAACATCCATTTGAATTCGATTTCAATTTATGTCTTTAGAACGGGAACAATGATACTATTTGAAAATTTTAAAGATTCATATAATCAGGCTTCCAGATCTCCAGTTAAAATAATAGCATAGAAATCTAATTTAACATAATTCTCTGCTTTGTTGTGTTAAAACAACTGTTGATAACATAATGTGCCGTATTCAGCAGTATGCGTGTAGTACTATATATGTCCCCATGTGATACATCGAAACGACATGAAATATATGCATAGAAATTTCCATATATTCCATATTACTCCAAACAAAATAGCGCAATAACGTTGACCAATTCTGCCATTCAAACCGCACACCTCGATCCTATTTTAACTCTTTCATGACGGGAGCTGCGCTGATTCAGCATTAAATTCCCTGTGCTAGTGCATTATCTTATAAGTGTGAGTCTCCCACAGGGAGCCTCGCATATATACGAGAATGCACTGGCTTACACAATCAAGGTAAATAGCATCAGGCCAATGCATTCTCTTATATATGCCAGGCACCATATTATAGGCGACTAGCATATATAAGAGAATACATTGGCACATGGTTTTCGCAAAAATTCAGGAAGCTCCAGCCATGAAAAGGTTAACGAATGCTCGTGTACATGTATATATGTGTACAACATACCTACGACGTTTATGAGACCGAACATAAGACCCTGGTATGACAACAGTGTCAAATAACTCTGGTCTTCGTTTCCACTCGGACCGATAGTGCAACTCAACAGCTCGTAAACTTTCTGCACACTACCTGAAAATATCACGAAAATAAGAGGGTGCATGTCATACTAGTATCCCCTTCTTGTATGGCGTATTTTGAATTGCTTGTCTGTCTGTTCTGATTTTTCTCGCAGACTCCTGGGTCTATTTCCACCAAATTTGGTGTGGTGACTCTGAGTAGTCTAGCGGAGGTTATAACGGCGTTAGTTTTTCAAACTTTTGGTTTAAACAATTTATTAAATAAATTAATTAATTGTTATAACCCTTTACCCAACAGAACGGCCCTGTGCCAATGCATTCTCTTATATACGCGAGTCGACCATAGGTCGCCTCGCATATATAAGAGAATGCATTGGCTTAACACATTAAAAGAGAATGCATTGGCTTAACACATTAAAAACTATAAAATTGTTAAAGAATGTAAGAAAAAATGGTAAAAAAAGCTTTTTTTTAGGCCAATGCATTCTCTTATATATGTGAGGCGACCTATGGTCGACTCGCATATATAAGAGAATGCATTGGCACAGGGCATAACTGTAACTATCACAATGTGGTCAAGGACACGGTTCCAATGATATCCATATTTGTATGGTTCTATTGAGACAGACCGAAGATATTTTAGGCTGTTGAAGGTTTATTTGGCCGGTTTTGGCCGGTTTGTTGGGTAAAGGGTTAAATCACTATGGGTTTATGTCACCTATGTGAATATTTAGGTCCAACGTGAACCTCTTTGTACGAATATAACGAAATACAAGTCAAGTTCGAATTTGGGTTCCGCCCGCCAATTTTCACCACATAGTTATGCCCTTTGTTGGAATTACCGCGGGCGAATCTTTTCACGCACAAGCGATGCTCTTGTTTATGTTCAGCGGCGAAGATATGCTATATATTCCGGGTATATCTGGGTATATACACTACCTGGGCCGCATTTTACCGGTATCGAAAATCATATTGGATTATTTTATTACACAATTCTACACAAAGGAACAATATACAAGACAGTGACTGATTTTTTTGGCAAATATTATTTATAAAGTTGGTTCCACTAAACGTTCAGACTCGAAATAGGTATACTCTGAAAGTGGACATATTCGTTACAGAGAAATTGTTCTCAGATCGCTTTTAACATTCTGAAATTGTGCGATCATGTTTTTCAAGATAATGATTCCGAATAATAAGTGGGCAAGCCAGTGCTGAATCTATTATTGAAGACGTTTTCCACAATTAGGTCACACCACTGTCGTGATTACAAATCCAGTTAAGAAAACACTTAACGTGCATATGTATCACTGTGTACGTTCGATAACCGGAAGTGGAATCGGAAAAGTGGAATAAACGCCTCGGAATCAACACCAGAGTCGTTATATCGTGAGAATCCGGATTCAGAATCTGGATTCAGATTACAGATTAGACCCCGTACGACTTGGTTCGGTAAATGAACAGACCAGAAATAGGCAGAATCAGTGAACGAACAGACCGTAATCTCAATCTCGTGGTAATCCAGATTCGGATTCGGATTCCGATTACGGACTCAAATGTTCGTAATGTAAACAAACCGAGATTTCGCCACCTCGGAGTTTAAAAACATAATAAAACATAAGAATCCGTCTCTTGTGTACAAATTATTGCAGAATATAAACGATCTATATCAAAGAATTTTAAATGCGGAGACAAATTTGTTTTATCGAATGTAAACTGGGATAATATTACTGAAATTAGCCAAATAATAACGCTATTGATAGTAACGCTGGGGGAGCACTTCGGTTGATGACGAAGCAAATCATTGTCGATTTTATTGTCACTTTCATATGTCCATTTCATAATTCCATCCATAAAATACCGCCCGAACGTATGTCGATTTCGAATTCGGCGGATACGTCACCATTGACCGAATTCATGTGAACCTGCATGGATATGTCTTCAGTTGTGTTCGTTATTATAATGTTTCTTCTTATTCAAGAAATAGTAGGATTATATGATATCGATGGATTATCAGATACACGTATGTACTATCTAGTCTTATAGCAATTTCATGTTTAATATGTTTTTTTTCGTTAAATGCAGTCGTTTTGCACAATAGTCTCTGTATAGACAACAAACACAGGCATTTTTTGGCCAACGTGCTGTACACAAGTTGGAAAATAAAGCTTTGCTCGTGAAGCTAATGTTGTGGTCTTGTGATCGCAGGTGAACGGCATCTCCCAATCGCACAAACAAAAATGTAAAGCTTATTCTAGGATCTCAGGACTATATAGTGGAAATGTCAGTCAATTTATTGATTAAGTACCCACACGTACAAGTTCTAGGGACGTGGCTAGAGATTTCCTCAAATTTCCGACCAACTGTACCCCCCCCCCCCCCCCCCCTCCCATTGAACCAAACATTAATCCCACATGTTCGCAGAATTCCATTTGCACCCCTTGGAAATAGCCAACCTGACACACACTGGAAAATTACCAACTTTTACTGGTTGAAAAAATCAAACAATGACTGAGAACAATTCCAACCTATATATGGTGTCAAATTAATGTCCAACTAATGTTGTGTCATGCATGAAATTTCCAACTGCTGGAAATGTACCAAAGTTTAGTTTAAACATATTTATTTCAGATATTTGCCAATTTAGATAACACATGATATATAACACATACATTTGTTTATACGTACAATGGGAGTAGTATGGATGTCTCGTTGCCTGCACATCTAAAAATAGATTTTTTGGGGGTAAAATTGTTTGTACTAAAATATTCCCAAAAAAAATTTTCAAAACCCAAAACTTCCAAAATTTCAAAAACTTCCAAAATTTCAAAAACTTTCAAATATTTCAAAAATTTCAAAAACTTCAAAAATTTCAAAAAATTCAAAAATTTCAAAAATTTCAAAAATTTCAAAAACTTACAAAATTTCAAAAACTCCAAAAATTTCAAAAATTTCAAAAACTTCCCAAATTTCCAAAACTTCCAAAATTTCAATATAATGAAGATGACGAGCAACCAATTTTCGACTGGCCTGAGGCATTACGTTATGGAATGAATAACGACAGCGGATCAGAATGCATACATATAGTACGTCACTTGGACATTTTATCAGTTTATCACGTGATCACTAAATGTGGCAATCGGGTATCCACCGAACCCTGCAATGTATTATTTATAATAATTGGACTCATTGATCTCACGTAAATAATACTCTTAGTTGTTCCAATAAAATAGTTATCAAATTCGATCACCAATAGATTTGACTGTGGAATGTAATGACCTTTAACTTATTTATCGATCTAAAGGGACACTCATTATGAATGAATGTTAACAATACAAGCGCACGAATGAAGAGCGTTCAACATATACGAAATTACTACACGAATGAATTGAACCTTGAAATTTATATTTCACATCTTACCAACAACAGCTATAGACATAGGCATAGTGTTATACAGTCTTCTATGTACCAACGCTATGACATAATTAAAGGGGGATAATACACGCACAGTGTGGAATGTTAAAGTGACACGAGGTAAGGGACTTTATGTAATATTGGTGTGTGAATATTAAAGGAGCACAATGCGCTCTAAAGGGACACACGACACTCATTTTGAATGATTGTTAAAGAAACACAATACACACGCAGTGGGTGAAAGTTAAAAAGACACAGAACAATATTTAAACTTCAAATTTTAGGGCTCGTAATGTACCATTTATGTATCGTTTCTCGCTCTACAATCTCCCCTCCCCACTTATAGATATATAACGAAGACGAGAATAACATGTTGATGAAGTTTATTGAAATTTAATCATTGTCTGAATCTTCGACCGTTAGATTTATTTCTAAGAGTTTCTTGAATTTTCTCATCGCTTCATCTGCAGCCCATTCATTATTATATCCGTGTTTGGTCAGTTTGACCATTTTCTTCATGATCATGTTATGTATGGGTGATGTTTTCAATCGATACTGGTATTCTATTAATCGTCTATAACTTTTGAGAAACAGAGCAAACTCTGTGTCGATGGTAGCCTCTTTTCCCGACATGCTCTCATCTCCCGACATGCTCTCTTCTCCTTTCGCATCATTGGTGACGCGTTTCATCATACTTTTGAATGTGTCCATCTCGTTGACACATCGCGCAGCTTTCTTAAGACCGAATACCGTTCTACTACCGACGACATTATCATCTTCTGAATCTGATATCGTTCCCCGTTCATCTTCATCTGAATCTAGAACCGCTTCGTCAGATTCTAGGTCATCGGTATCTTCTCCGAAGAGAGTTGTTTTTGTCTCGGACATAACTCCGTGTTTAATCTGTTTATGTCTTTGTAGATTGTAGTTCGTCGATAAAATAATTCCGCATAAATGACACCCGTGCATTATCGCGAATTATTGGAAGAACGATCACTCTTATAAGTAGCGATAAAAAGAGAGAATAAGGTGTGGTATACAACCGTCGCGTTAAGAGTACGTTCGTCCCGGGGCTAGGGTATAGATATTTGACCGCCGGTGATTCAATTAATGCCAATTTATCAGTATGGTACTCTATGTATTCATTCATGATTTGGCTAATCGTATGACACTTTTCTTTTCATTTTCTTCTTATTATTAGACAAACCTCCAGCTAACACTCTCTTGTTGGTTTGTTTGGACGCTTTACGTGTGTTTGTCAACTTATTTGCTGCAACTTCGGCCTTAGCCATTTCAATCGCTTGAGCGATGGGCGTCACTACGTTAATATGTGGTTTTAGAACGTCTTCTTCACTATCACTATTTTTAGTTCTGTCAATAAAGTAGCGACCCTCATTATCTGGCCTTAACTTCCCATTAATCATGTCTCTGACATGTTTTCTCCACGTTTCAATATCTGCTGGAATATACGGGATCGACATGTTTCTTCAAATGTAGTGTACAAGTCACTCTTTTTTCTGCATTTTATTTTATAAAGTTTATCGCCTCTTATAAAAATCGATTATCTGGATATTTATTTATCGAATCGTCGCTAGTCAGGTACAGATAATAATTATCCATATGACTATAGTTTCTACAAAAAAACAATTCAAAGAGAATCATTATTCTTCTTCTCTTATAGTTTTATTGATATCACTGAATATATGCTTGAAGATTGACCACTGGTTCAAATTTATGCTCATTTGCTCATTTTTTTGCTCATTTGCTCATTTTTCTTGCTCATTTGCTCATTTTTTTTGCTCATTTGCTCATTCGTTTGCTCATTTGCTCATTTTTTTGCTCATTTGCTCATTTTTTTGCTCATTTGCTCATTTTTTTTGCTCATTTGCTCATTTTTTTTGCTCATTTGCTCATTTTGTTGCTCATTTTTTTGCTCATTTGCTCATTTGTTTTGCTCATTTGCTCATTTTTTTGCTCATTTGCTCATTTTTTTTTGCTCATTTGCTCATTTTGTTGCTCATTTGCTCATTTTTTTGCTCATTTGCTCATTTTTTTTGCTCATTTGCTTTTTTTTTTTGCTCATTTGCTCATTTTTTTGCTCATTTGCTCATTTTTTTGCTCATTTGCTCATTTTTTTGCTCATTTGCTCTTTTTCTCACCCCCTTTGAAAATACTTCCTTGGGTGATATTCTGTGTCATTGTTAATTGATTGGTGCATACTCAATCAAGATCTCAACGAAACGCATTATTGGCATCGATAACTATCATGGTGCATTTGGCATTCATGGCCAGACAAATTTAATTCATGGATTTTAGAGTCTGATGTCGCCAGATATCAAAATTAATAAGAGTAAGTTGTACACGAGAACAATTACAATCATGGATAATAGAACAGGTACCTTGGCGAATACGTTTCAAACAGAACGTGGTCGTCTACATATGAATCTCCTTAAATTGATAGGAATTACTATTATGGTAATCACTGTGTCACTACCATTTATTTTAGTTCCAAAGAAGATACCGCGTGAGTCGGTTGACTATGAATTACTTCATACTAATATGTCACACCCCAATGATTACGAACAACACCCGTGTGTTTTCGTGAAAAAGTGGACAATACGATCAAACATTACTGTTACATTATGTAATAATCAAGGACACATTTATACAGACATTAGGCGAGTTGTGAATAACACTCCGACGATTATAGGTATTCCGTTAAATTTGAACCAGTGGTCAATCTTCAAGCATATATTCAGTGATATCAATAAAACTATAAGAGAAGAAGAATAATGATTCTCTTTGAATTGTTTTTTTGTAGAAACTATAGTCATATGGATAATTATTATCTGTACCTGACTAGCGACGATTCGATTAATAAATATCCAGATAATCGATTTTTATAAGAGGCGATAAACTTTCTAAAATAAAATGCAGAAAAAAGAGTGACTTGTACACTACATTTGAAGAAACATGTCGATCCCGTATATTCCAGCAGATATTGAAAGGTGGAGAAAACATTTCAGAGACATGATTAATGGGAAGTTAAGGCCAGATAATGAGGGTCGCTACTTTATTGACAGAACTAAAAATAGTGATAGTGAAGAAGACGTTCTAAAACCACATATTAACGTAGTGACGCCCATCGCTCAAGCGATTGAAATGGCTAAGGCCGAAGTTGCAGCAAATAAGTTGACAAACACACGTAAAGCGTCCAAACAAACCAACAAGAGAGTGTTAGCTGGAGGTTTGTCTAATAATAAGAAGAAAATGAAAAGAAAAGTGTCATACGATTAGCCAAATCATGAATGAATACATAGAGTACCATACTGATAAATTGGCATTAATTGAATCACCGGCGGTCAAATATCTATACCCTAGCCCCGGGACGAACGTACTCTTAACGCGACGGTTGTATACCACACCTTATTCTCTCTTTTTATCGCTACTTATAAGAGTGATCGTTCTTCCAATAATTCGCGATAATGCACGGGTGTCATTTATGCGGAATTATTTTATCGACGAACTACAATCTACAAAGACATAAACAGATTAAACACGGAGTTATGTCCGAGACAAAAACAACTCTCTTCGGAGAAGATACCGATGACCTAGAATCTGACGAAGCGGTTCTAGATTCAGATGAAGATGAACGGGGAACGATATCAGATTCAGAAGATGATAATGTCGTCGGTAGTAGAACGGTATTCGGTCTTAAGAAAGCTGCGCGATGTGTCAACGAGATGGACACATTCAAAAGTATGATGAAACGCGTCACCAATGATGCGAAAGGAGAAGAGAGCATGTCGGGAGATGAGAGCATGTCGGGAAAAGAGGCTACCATCGACACAGAGTTTGCTCTGTTTCTCAAAAGTTATAGACGATTAATAGAATACCAGTATCGATTGAAAACATCACCCATACATAACATGATCATGAAGAAAATGGTCAAACTGACCAAACACGGATATAATAATGAATGGGCTGCAGATGAAGCGATGAGAAAATTCAAGAAACTCTTAGAAATAAATCTAACGGTCGAAGATTCAGACAATGATTAAATTTCAATAAACTTCATCAACATGTTATTCTCGTCTTCGTTATATATCTATAAGTGGGGAGGGGAGATTGTAGAGCGAGAAACGATACATAAATGGTACATTACGAGCCCTAAAATTTGAAGTTTAAATATTGTTCTGTGTCTTTTTAACTTTCACCCACTGCGTGTGTATTGTGTTTCTTTAACAATCATTCAAAATGAGTGTCGTGTGTCCCTTTAGAGCGCATTGTGCTCCTTTAATATTCACACACCAATATTACATAAAGTCCCTTACCTTGTGTCACTTTAACATTCCACACTGTGCGTGTATTATCCCCCTTTAATTATGTCATAGCGTTGGTACATAGAAGACTGTATAACACTATGCCTATGTCTATAGCTGTTGTTGGTAAGATGTGAAATATAAATTTCAAGGTTCAATTCATTCGTGTAGTAATTTCGCATATGTTCAACGCTCTTCATTCGTGCGCTTGTATTGTTAACATTCATTCATAATGAGTGTCCCTTTAGATCGATAAATAAGTTAAAGGTCATTACATTCCAGTCAAATCTATTGGTGATCGAATTTGATAACTATTTTATTGGAACAACTAAGAGTATTATTTACGTGAGATCAATGAGTCCAATTATTATAAATAATACATTGCAGGCATCGGTGGATACCCGATTGCCACATTTAGTGATCACGTGATAAACTGATAAAATGTCCAAGTGACGTACTATATGTATGCATTCTGATCCGCTGTCGTTATTCATTCCATAACGTAATGCCTCAGGCCAGTCGAAAATTGGTTGCTCGTCATCTTCATTATATTGAAATTTTGGAAGTTTTGGAAGTTTTTGAAATTTTTGAAATTTTTGAAATTTTTGAAATTTTTGAAATTTTTGAAATTTTTGAAATTTTTGAAGTTTTTGAAATTTTTGAAATTTTTGAAATTTTTGAAGTTTTTGAAATTTTTGAAATATTTGAAAGTTTTTGAAATTTTGGAAGTTTTTGAAATTTTGGAAGTTTTGGGTTTTGAATTTTTTTTTTGGGAATATTTTAGTACAAACAATTTTACCCACAAAAAATCTATTTTTAGATGTGCAGGCAACGAGACATCCATACTACTAATGGGATTGGAGGACAAGTGCTGACTCACTGAAGGGTACCCCCTCTCCCATATGTTATTACACTGAAAAAATAAATAATTAGTAATGGCAAAGCAACATGACTACCAAAACAACTTGAACATATATACAGATCACCGGTCATCCCCTCTCCCGAGTTAGTCAAAAGTTTGTATATGTATTTATTTAAAATCGGGTTTGTTTGTTGCGTTTGCTGGCTTGTACGTATCATTATTTGGAACAGTTAGTCAAAGGAATCCTGATTTTTCTTCACGTATGAATGACTGCACAGCTAAGCAAATTGTACCAAAGTTCGGGGGGGGCGGTCGAGACACACAACCAACCCCTGTCGTAACGTCCCTGTGCAACTGACAAGTTTCGTGTGTTCTTCACAACATCTTCGGAATTTGATTCAGGAGGCCTATCTTCAGAGCTGTTAGAATTACATGCTTGCCCTCATCAACAAACACACTTTAACCCTTTGAACCCTAGCTCGCCACAACGATCGACACCCTGACCCTGGGCTCCCAGTGGTATCTTGACTTATTGTAGGCAGTGTTTATGCGTATGGTGTATGCGTATGGAATTGACTATTTTGAAAGTCAAGGTCAGGTCATGATTTGACCCGTCCAAAACACTCCCCGGAGATAAGTATACCTAGGTATCAAATTTCATCGAAATCCGTCCGTTTTACCAGATTTGACCTTGAATTAACCATTTTGAAGGTCAAGGTCAGGTCGGGGTCACGATTTGACCCGTCCAAAACACTCCCCGGACAAAGGTAACCCTAGGTATCAAATTTAGTCGAAATCCGTCCGTTTTACCCGATTTGACCTTGAATTGACCATTTTGAAGGTCAAGGTCAGGTCGGGGTCACGATTTGACCCGTCCAAAACACTTCTCGGAAAAAAACTACCCCTAGGTATAAAATTTCGTCGAAATCCATCCGTTTTACCCGATTTGACCTTGAATTGACCATTTTGAAGGTCAAGCTCAGGTCGGGGTTACGATTTGACCCGTCCAAAACACTACCCGGACAAAGGTACCCCTAGGTATCAAATTTCGTCGAAATCCGTCCGTCTTACCCGATTTGACCTTGAATTGACCATTTTGAAAGTCAAGGTCAGGTCGGGGTCACGATTTGACCCGTGCAAAACACTCCCCGGACAAAGGTATCCCTAGGTATCAAATTTCGTCGAAATCCGTCCGTTTTACCCGATTTGACCTTGAATTGACCATTTTGAAGGTCAGGTCGGGGTCACAATTTGACCCGTCCAAAACACTTCCCGGACAAAACTATCCCTAGGTATAAAATTTCGTCGAAATCCATCCGTTTTACCCGATTTGACCTTGAATTGACCATTTTGAAGGTCAAGGTCAGATCGGGGTCACGATTTGACCCGTCCAAAACACTTCCCGGACAAAAGTATCCCTAGGTATAACATTTCGTCGAAATCCATCCGTTTTACCCGATTTGACCTTGAATTGACCATTTTGAAGGTCACGGTCAGGTCGAGGTCACAATTTGACCCGTTCAAAACACTTCCCGGACAAAAGCACCCCTAGGTATCAAATTTCGTCGAAATCCATCGGTTTTACCCGATTTGACTTTTGATTGACCATATTGAAGGTCACGCCGGGGTCACGATTTGACCCGTCCAAAACACTCCCCGGACAAAAGAACCCCTAGGTATAAAATTTCGTCGAAATCCGTCCGTTTTACCCAATTTGACCTTGAATCGACTTTTTAAAGGTAAAGGTCAGGTCGGGGTCACGATTTGACCATTCCAAAACACTCCTCGGACAAAAGTATCCCTAAGTATCAAATTTCGTCGAAATCCATCTTTGATTACCACAGGATCGCATGCTTTCCAAAGGGTGTGGTAATTATCAATATCAGCACATGTGCTAATCTGTGTCGGACTATTTTATTGAGCATTTAGGATTCCGCATTCGGGGTAACACTACATATTTTAAAGCGACCCACTTTTACTTTTACATCGACCTAATCCCCCATAACACCAGTAGATTTTATATTTTCAAGCAAAGTATACACGCTGACGTGCTAATAATAATCACGGAAGCAGAACAAAGCGATGCAAGAAAACCATAGTCAGAAATGGTAACGCCACCGAGATCATATTATTAGCCATAAATATAAATTATAATATAATTATAATATAAACTAGCTTTCATATTCCATGTGGGAAATTGGATACTTTCATATATCAAGTTTTCCCGTTTCTCGTGTTATACATTACATTCCTCAATTAAGCTGTCTCGCTTTTTATTACACTAGCTGGTGGGCCCGACTTCGTCTAGGCTGTTTCCCATCTCACTTCTGGCGAAAGGCGCGATTTGACCTTGAATTGACAATTTTGAAAGTCGGGGTCATGATTTGACCCGTCCAAAACACTCCCCGGAGAAAAGTACCCCTAGGTATCAAATTTCGTCGAAATCCGCCCGTTTTACCCGATTTGACCTTGAATTGACTTTTTAAAGGTCAGGCCGGGGTCACAATTTGACCCGTCCAAATCACTCCTCGGACAAAAGATCCCCTAAGTATCAAATTTCGTCGAAATCCATCTTTGATTACCACACGATCGCATGCTTTCCAAACGGTGTAGTTATTATCAATATCAGCACATGTGCTAATCTGTGTCGGACTATTTTATTGCGCATTCGGGTAAGACTAAAGCTTTTAAAGCGACCCATTTTTACTTTTACATCGGCCTAATCCCCCATAATCCCCCATAACACCAGTGAATTTTATATTTCCAAGCACAGTATACACGCTGGCGTGCTAATAACCAATACAAGCAGTCACGTACACTCAATTACATTCATGCAACAGAACTATACATTAATATTTAATAAGCACACGTACAATTTGTGCATGAATTACACGTTAAGCACGGAGCACCTGAATGCTCATCATACAACTATGGATATGTTGATAGTTTGATCGTTTGCAGTCCACCCTGACTATTTCATACCAAAAAGAATAATTATATATACTGTCCATAAGATCAAGCATGCGTCTGTACATTCGTGCACTCGTGAGAAGGAAGACAAGAAATAGACATCATTTGATCGATTCATTAATACCAAATATTTATCATCTAGTGCATGTGATGGTACAGTAATTTGACGTGCACCTTGCGAGACGAGATCGGCTAAAGTGAGCAGAACATTAGCTCACCCAGTAAGCCCGACTCCGGCTTACACTCATTAACACTAATCACCTGCCTTTGGCATGTGATCGACAATGAACAACGACTCAGTTGTACTCATACGTTACGCTTCAGACAAAAGTTTTGTACTATACGTATAGTACAAAACTTTTGTCTGAAGCGTAACGTATGAGTACACTGGGTGAGCTAATGTTCTGCTCACTTTAGCCGATCTCGTCTCGCAAGGTGCACGTCAAATTTTAATTTAAATTAAAAGAACATGCGGATATTTCAAATAAATGGAACTCACGTATATGTCATTGCCAGTACCAAGGTCGTGTATACAAAGCAGAACGTTTGAGACGTTTTATCATGAGTACCGTGGTCATCATATATTATAAGTAACAGTTACAATATGTTCGACTGATAAACGACCGAAGTGTATATATTTTATTATATGTAGATTTTTCTTAATTTTGGAATTCAGTGCATTGTTGGAACCAAATTATTACGAATTGGAACTAATCGCGTAGGATGCTTATTGATAATGTTTATATATGCATATAATGTATCAATTGTATATGTTTTGTGTTCTACATGTATGCAGGCAAGAGCATTCAAAGCTTGGAGAGTTGTTTTCTCCACACAGTGGTTTTATCTCTGTTTTAATGCCTGAATGCCTTCTGTACACGGCTGTCAGTTCAATCAAGTTGTTTGAAAATCTTGGTTTGAGAAGATATTTACCAACTGCATGAGTATAATGCATTAGCATATGAGACAGTATGAGGTTAATAGCCATACTATAGGCACGAACATGAAAAGGTGTCTGCCTCGAAATGTTTCTGACGGCCGTTGTTGGAATGTCTGTTTTCACCTTGTCACAAATAAAGCTACAAATGTGTTGTATTTGTACTTAGTCTAGAGCAGACGTGACACTCTTTGGCTTTGCGACTCTCGATAATAGAGTAACTGGTCAATACTTAATCGTTAGGCGTCATCAAGTTTAATAAGAACATGTAGGTAGTCAACAATGTGTGCGTATGCCCAACAATGAACGAAAAATAGTATATTGGATCTTCAATAAATGAAAACAGTTCAACAGGAAGATTTGTCAAATGTAACAGAAAGAGTCCTCCATCGTCGAGCTCATTTGCCCAGAGGTAAAACAATATGCCAAAGTTGTCGATCAACTCATACCACATATGATTTCGAGTGTCAATTAAGAATTTATTATAATAATAAAATAATTGCATGACTTTAACTTTTTTAACTTTCATTATTCTTAATCCTCTCATTAACTGCAATGCATAGCATTTTCCAAATTATCCCCTCTCAAGATTGAGCTAAAGTGTTCTTGACACTTTTATTTTGGACTGAAATGGCTGTCGACGGAAATTTCTAACTATTAGGGGGGTCGGATTCTAATGTTGAAAACATTGGGGTACCAGTTGGAAATTTCTCAACCAAGGGGGTGAATGCAACTATAATTTCCTGAAGGCCCAAATTTAGGTATGGTTCAAGGGGTGCATGCAGTTGGACCCCCTCCCCCCCCCCCGCCCGACCAACAGAGACACTCTAGGCACATCCATGTCAGTGATGCGGTGTCATTACGCCCTATACTATGGGTGGTTACTGCTGCGTTGATCTGGTCGTTTCAATGAGACGATGGGGATATCTGGCAGGACAACACATTTCGGGTTTTGCGCGATGTGAGTTATTTTGGGAAATTGCAGTAGGGCTGATCTGGTCGTGTCAATGGAGCTATATCGATGGCAATATCTCGCAGGACAACACACTTCGGGTGTTTGCGGATGTCTCATTGTTGCAGTATGTAACTTTTATGACCGCGTTAATTGCTTTCGATGTTTGGGTGTGAACAATGGCTGGGCCACTCTTGAAGATTTTATTGCGGGAACACAATTTATGCATAATATAACAGCTAACTTTTATGATGACGTATGTTTCAGTTGGAATATAGAATAAAGGTCGTATTGCGAAGTATCGAGCGTGTATTTAATCCGATTAGTAGATTTATTTGGTCCGTAATTAGAGGCTTTCTATTGTGGTGAATGAGAAATCTGCAGTAATAAGCTTTAGTTTTTGTAATAATTTGAAGGATTAGTTGTTTTAACGGAATTCTGAGGTGGTGCCTTCATGAAACCAATATATTTTATATTATAATTTATAAATGTATCTAATAATATGATTTTGAGGTTTTCTTGTATATATATATATATATATTGCGCATTTCCCCCTGCAATGTGTGGCATTACCTTGCAAATACCGACATTGAGTGTATCCATGGACAGTTATGATTAAAATCACAATCAAACGCTCTACGTACTGAGTCTGACGAAATTAGGTGGGGTTTCTATTACTACCAGCAGGCAGTCCCAGCCAATCACAATATATATCAGTCAAGCAATGTAACCACTCAGGTGATAGTTGCATAGAATCACCAACATGCTATAGGGGAATTCCTTCAGCGAGCGCGATTCCAGTAAATCCCACCCCATAGCCAAATATAGCGTAAGAACGTTTCCGCCGCATGGCTGATTTCACACAGTGAAAAGCGTATATTAACAGTCCAGAATTGACAAATATTACCTAACGTGTCCAATAGATTTGAATATTAACGAACCAAAGCCGGACGCTCTGGGTCGTATATAGACTATATCTGATTTTGTGACGTCACCAATTATTATTATCTAATACGACGCAGCTGTTTTGAATTTCGCGAGCGCTTTTGTCGCACAGTAAATCGGTGGGCTTAATGCATTAATGTCGTAATCGGAAACTCTTGTTACTGTCTTTCGATTACTGGTATTGCAAATGAGAATTATGAACATTGATTTACAATGTAAGTTCATTCGTAGCGTTAGTTTACCTTTTATTGAGAAAATAAGACACAATGCATAACACCACTATAGTAACTACAGTATACACTCATCGGGGCGAGTGAAAAGTGATCGAAATTCCTGATGTGAAATATAATAAGAATGTCATCACGAATTTACCATTCTACTGTGCGAAGATGGGCGGCGCGGTAATGTGCGAAACGAGATAACATATGTTTAATAAGGAATTAATTATTATTATAAGACTATATATAGTACATACATGCATGTGATAATCCATAAATATACTATTTTCTGGAATCGAAAGGAAACACATAATTATGAACAAAGGTGAAGATACATTCAGGCGAACTCGGCCAATGGGGAAAGTTACACGATGACGTTCTTCCTCTATTTTTGTTGAAATCGACACGGTGACACATTTGCATGCAATGAAGAGCTATGAAATGGACACGCTTCTCGGTAGAGTATCTCCGCCGCAGTGCTCACCCACCGTCAAGAAAAGAAATAAATTGGTTAAATTCATTAAAGATGTTCCCGTTCCCCTCTCGACAAGGTATAATTATTTTCACTTTGATGTTGGTACTAGTAGTTTATAACCATAAATAGTCTAGCTGTCGATCAAGACTAGCTAGAAGTACGATTTATTTGCCTAATTTATACACGAAATTACGATTGGGGTCCATTCATTCGACGAACCCATGAATTACAGCCTTACGTGAATCTTATTTGGAGGGAATACCAGAGAATCTATAAACTGATTTTGTTGAAGAAAAAAAAAGGAAAAAAAAGCCACAGCTACCATCATATGAGTGGTTTTGCTTTGGGTCGTTAATTAAGCTAGCGTATGATAATATTATCAATAATTTCAACATTCAGTATCGAATAATTTAGTAGTCGCGATGTCGTAAATTGATTTAATTTCCGGCATATGATGTTGATTTCGAAGTCAAACAAAGAAAATATTATTTTGTTTCGATTCATAAGCGCATAAAAGTTGATTGATCGAAGTTAAAAACATATGTCACAATGCGCAGAAGATATACTGAGATTGATGCGTAGCATCAATTTTTGCGAAAACAAAACTGGTTCGCGAAAACGAAACCGAAAGTACATTATATCAATCAAAGCTATTTTTAAAGAAAACATTGGGCGGTGACGTCATACTGAAGCAGTTGCACGTGGAAGTTAATTATAGCGACGGTAATGCGACAAATAGCCAATTTCGTTAGACTCAGTACGCTGACGATTGAGTGTGATTTTAATCAGAACTGATACGCCGGCAGCTCTGTCTTAGAATATTAACTGCTGCAAAAAATCCTCCTTATTTTTTATGTTCAATCAACTTCTTTTTGTAATGTAGTTTATTGCTAGTTGTCTGGGGACATCAAATGCACGGAGACACCTTTGTGGACGTTCATTGGCCCCTCGTCAGAAATAGTTATGTGTATCGATTTTTTTTAAATCAAGTGCGCTGTCACACCGTTAATGATAATCGACCTCTTAATTCTGCTCCAATCTTTTACGATCGAAGATCCCTCATAACATTGCAAGGAATCAGGAAATCACAGCAGGGGTTAACTTCACCCTACCACCCGAGTGCAAAAATGGCATCGAAATATTGGTACATTTGTTCTTTTTAAAAGAGCTTCAGTTTGCACCGTCAGCATCGGAAATGTGACTAAATCAACATAACCAACCAGCAACATGGTATTATAGTTGGCTCAATTGGCTACTGGCTTTTCGCATGGGTGATCTAACAACACACTGTGTGGAATTATTGAGAGATTTTGGGATTGTAACTTCTAATGTCAGGCGACGTGACTCTACACAAGCTCATTATTTGTTAGCGCCATTGCGCTATATGTATACCTTTAGACACGCGGTGCATTTCTATTTTAAAGAAGATTTTGCTAATTGCGGGATTGTTCGTGAGTGTCACGTTGACAAAGATCTTTTAATTCCAAATGTTGCTGTATCGAGACATGGACATTTGTAAATTTACAAAATGTGTGTTTCTATGGACTATAGCTGACAAAGTGTGAGATGTAATGTAGACTATAACACATCGTCACGGTCAAATGTAGAAAACCTGCAAAAGACGAGTTTTTGTCAATAATTCAACATTGATTTACTTATGTTTTAATTAAGAAATTGATGTTGATTTGCTTCCGTTCCAAAGAGTATGGATGTAAGTTGGTCTGACATTGTGTGTGGAACAAATAGAAATTAATTAGTATTTCTGCGAACTGATCCTTTGCAGCCGGTATCTTTCAATAGACAAAATATCTCATGATGATGAATGGGGAAATTCGCTTGTGGAATACAACTACATTTACCTTGTACAATGCACTAGATAACATTTTTTTTTTTTTCCAAGAAAATTTTGAAATAGAAAAGCAATGAAATTACGAAAAAGTAAATCTGTCAACTGGGATTTCGGAATTATTTTTCTTCAAATCTTCAAATAATTGACCACCAATGAATGCCGAAATGTTTTTTTTTTCTATAACATTGGGACATCTATGAGTTGTGTTTACTTACTTATTTTCCGGTAGCCATGCACGTTTTACTGGGAGTCGGCTATATATCGTGTCAACGCGTAAACATTTGGCCAGACTCTTGACTGGTCGCCGGACTATAAACCTCACCGACGGCATGGATTATGGACGAGCTATTGGACATTCGGAAACTAGTTTTTTTTTTCGAATGTCCAGTCGCGAGTCCATTAAATGACTTAAAACACATTAGTATAATATACAAGGAGAAATTACTGATATGAAAAATCCGACAAATCTCGATGAATGAGACGTATACTCGTGAACTTGTTTCTGTATAAATAGTCCTTGATTAAAAACGAAACCACGCCCCTTGACACGTTTCGTGTTAGTGGATGTTGCATGCGATAATGTTTTTATAATGTTTTATTCTCTGATCAAATAGATATTGAGAAGTACAAGGAGAACATATATACACAAGAATGAGAATATAACAGCATATGTATAATATATACAAGAACTTCTTGGTGTAAATATAATTAACGCCTTCCTAATGTATTAATAGCATTAACATCGTCATCATCATCACCATCATCATCATCATCATCATCATATTCAGCACCATCATCGTTATCATCGTTATCATTATCATCATATTCATCATCATCACATCGCAGCAAATCTCTGAGACTATTATAACAACAACATCAACAACAACACTACGAGTTATTCATATGTGTTTAACTTAAGCTGTATCAGTCGGATGAAGGAGCATAATCTACGCAGACTAGTCATATCTTCCAAATTCAGCAGCTCGTCTAAAATGTCAATAGTTGCATGATCTATGTTGGTAAATTTGCTAGGCAAGATACGATTTCTTTCTTCGCTAAAACATAAACATTCTAGTAGATAATGCAGTTCGTCTCCGAGCTGTCGTTTATTACATAATGGACATAGTCTATTTAGTAAGTTTGTATCGTTCCATCGACCTTTCTCTATTGGCAAGCGGTGGTTACAAGTACGGAATTGACACAAAGTTATTCTGTTTTTTGTATCCAAATAATCCAAGTATCTTTCGAAATTAATATCGTGTTTGAAAATTTTGTAGGTATTGCCTCGGCAAGATTTTTCTATGTCAGATAGCCAGATGCCTCGAAATTGGCTATTCAGACTACATTTAAAATAGCGTGCCATTTGTTCTGGACATGTGATATGACCAACATTTAATAGATGAATCTGCCCAGATTTTGTTATAATATCTTTTACTTTTTCAATCCATTGGAATTTTACTTCCTCAACTTCACATATTTTCAGGGCCAGCTGATACAGAATCTTACAGAATCGGCCTTGCTCCATATTCTTAACTTTCATCCAGTATTTCACAATACGCAAGTTGATAGTGTACTCTATGGGTAGTCTACCGCTCTCACCATATATCATATAATTAGGGGTAGATGATTTAAGATGGAGAACGTATTTCAAAAATCTTCTATGTATGCTTTCAAAAATCTCATTATTTCCCGACCCCCATACTTCACAACAGTACAACATAATCGGTAATACTTGCGCATCAAATAGTTCGAACATGTTTCTAACCGACAGACAGTGTATTCTCGACTTAGAAATAATAGAGTACATTGCTTTAGTTGCTTTATTTGCCAATATCTTCTTTGCCGCGTTATATGAGCCTGATTTGGTGTGTATAATACCAAGATAGTTAAAATGCTTTACTACTTCAATTTCATCACCGTTGTATAGAAAAGTCCTATTCTTTGGCATGCTTCTTTTGGATATCAACATAAATTTGGTTTTCTCGACGTTTACATTCAATTTCCACTTCTGGCAATACTTTTGAAAACTGTTAAGTGCCTTCTGCAGTTTTAAAGGTGTTTCAGTCATAAGAACGGTATCGTCTGCGTATAAAATAATGAATAGTTTGACATACATCTTCAAGTGAGTTTCTATATCCCGTGACATTTTAATCAATGCGCACTTTGCTGTCAACACAATTTTATCGGCATATATTCTGATATAACTCTGTTCGAAACCAAACGTCGATGTACGTAAACATAATTATTATAATAAAATATTTGTTTTGCTCTGTACATAGTGAAGTATATATACGTAATATATACTGTAGCGCAATTATCTGTATTTTGGACACGAATGCATATCAGGATATTTTTGACTCGAACAATGCATTCATATCGTTGTATCCAGAAGAAGAACAGTAACTCTATTACTGCATTGCCTCGCATGCTGATGTATCATATTGCAATGTGACAGATACTCCCTGGTATGCAAATGAGCAGCTTGCCCTACTGGCACGGAAGTGAGTTACGTGGGGTTCATAAGCTCCATGTAAATGTTTGTTTTTATGGGCTTTTAGAAACGAACTATAGTTCCCTGTTAGAGGGCTCCGTGGGAGCTCATTGTGCATATATTGGGAGATATGGACGCTCCAGATTACGAATGTCGACGTGTGGTATAAACATGGTAAAGCGCCCATTCGGAACGTAGAAGGGTTGTGTTTTAATACAGGTTGTGCGTTGGAACGCTTCAGAGCGATGCGGCATTAATTTATGAGTTCGTAATATACCAGCCATGCAGGGACCACTGAGGCCAGTCGCTGCATGCCACGAAACGTTGACACACTGTGTCCACACATGCCAGGTTTACAATTAGCATAAATAAATGATTATTTAATGTCCCTAATATGTCGGTCACTGATTTGAAAATCACATAATTTGTCATTTGTCATTTAATGTGTCATACGTGCACACAAAAGGAAGTGACACGACGTATTGTGATAATTTCCGGAAGTTATTTTCTGTCGTTAGAAACATCGCGGTTAGCTGCACTATAGTTATTTGTATTCCATATAAGAAAATCCATATCACCATGATGGCAGCAGGCAACCATATAATCGTGTATGGGGTTAATCGAAACGGTTCTGATAATTATAATCATTCGTCATCGGAACCGTTGTTTAACGCGTTGTTTTAACCCTTATTATAAGTGCTTGGTTAAGATCAGTCCTGACCATTTTGTATACAATGTGGCCGAAACATTTAATCACATCATGGCGCGTTTTGCACAGTAAATGAGTTAATACTGTAATTGCATGATATAACATCATGACCCAATATAAAGAATAAAGCAGTCACAAATATTTCAGCCCAATGAAATCTGAAGTTGGTAAGCTGACTATAGTCCAATCAAGCAGGGAGTAATCAACTGGAAATAACCCTCATTATAGGGGTACGGTCATACACTGGCAAGTTTGCACGGCATTTTTACAGGCATTGTCTCATAGAAAGCCCTATGGTGTCAGAATATGAACGGCAACATAACTATAAAATGCATATTTACCAAAGCTAACGACATGCATGATAAGTAATTTTTTGGTAGTTCTTCATGTGACGGTGTTACTAACACATTGCCTTAAAGGGATACTAAATTTGGCCATTTATGGGACTATTTCCTTTTATACTCAACAGAATATATGCAACAAATGAATGAATTTGAGCCATGGATTAGTGCAAATACACTCATTTACCGTATGAACAATACAAACAACATGGTAATTATAATAATTACCAAGTTGTTTGCATCGTTCGTTGAGCACATGGTGTAGTTTTCACTGACCCATGGCTCAAATTCATTCATGTGTTGCATATATTCTGTTGAGTATAAAAGGAGATAGTCCCATAAATGGCTAACTTTAGTGTACAGTACCCCTTTAAAATACACGTATATATGATTAATGTTTGCGAGATAATTGCATGCTGTGTACATGAAAATTCGACAGCATCTCTATACTAGTGGAACTACAGTAATGCCCTAAATAATCGACTCATTTACCACAGCAGAATTATGCGTAACTTTTCAGGATTTAGTAGGAAATATGGCTTGTTGCCATTCATCGGAAAGCTCTCACTGAGACTAAATCCTGAAAAGTTACCCATAATTCTGATGTGGTTAAAGTGTCAATTATTTAGGGCATTAGGGTTTTTACTTCTAATATATACAATGTAGTTAGTTGTGGTACATATGCATTTTATAAGCATGTTTACATTCGGTTTCTGGCACATTGTAGCTTTCTTTGTTGATATACTTGCAAAAGAATGCCTGCGTGGCAAACTTGCGAATGTATGGACGTACCATTTGAGATACATGGTCAGCTGGGGATTTTGATATGGACATTTGACCTAAAACTCATCTCAGCCCATAGTTTTATTGATCAACAGGCAATGACATGAAAATTTTCAAATTATTTTTGGGTGGTTATTATTCTAAATGAAAATAATTAATAAAATTTCTTTCATCAAGAAATATTAAGTTTCCTCTCATGATTTTCAAATATAACATATTGGATACAGAAACTGCACTTTTGTAAACGTTCTATTTTAAAGAAGTTCTTGGTACTTAACATTGCATTTTTTTTTATCTTTTTATTACCATAAATTTATAATAGATGGAGCTATGATTTCAAACGTGTTGAAGGTTCTTAAATACTGCGTCGCAATAATTGTTTGTACAAAATTTAAAAATAATTCAGACAGATTTTGAGAAAATACATCTTGAAATATCAGGAAATGTTGGCAAAACGTACGTCTGACACGTAAGCGAAGCATCGTATAAAATTTGCGAAATGTATATGGGAGGCCTTTTTCAAATGTATTCCTCATTTGCGCTCAAATATATGATTATCAATTATCAATAAAATCTCCGGTCTGGCTTTCCTCAGATTCTTGCAAACTTGCCATGCATATCGAATTGTGCCTAAATGTTTATAGCATGGTAGTTTATAGTAAAGATCTCGCAAGAATCAATCATACAGATATATATGTATTTTAAGACAATGTGTTAGTGGCACCATTACAAATGGAACCACAAATTTATTTATTTCCCATGTCGTTAGCTGTGGTAAATATGCATTTTATATGCATGGTGCCGTTCATATTCCATAACAGTAGGTTTTTCAATGAGAAAATCCCATGTCCGGAAAATACACTTTGCGCTCCTGCGTAGGATTGAATTTTTCAACTGGTTCCCAGGATTTACAACTGTTGGAAACGTCTAACCTGCTTAACCCTTTCTATACTAAATTAAATACATATTATGGACTTGTTCGGTGCGTGAAACTTAGTACTCAGGCGCTATGTCAAACTGGGCATGTATAGCATTCTACTAACATCGCCGAAAATTTAAAAGAAATCGACCATACCACTCCATGGAAAACATCGTCTGAACTACGCTCAATTGTAAATATTTGCATCAGATTCGGGAAGCAACTATTGGCGATAAACTAACGCAAACGATTTCGACATCGAGAGTCATTGCATTTAATTAATACATACGAATGACGATGTGTGTTGTCAATTTGGATTAATATTAATAAAAATAACAACTTTGAGCATGATTATTCTCCATTTCTATTTTTTCACCCTACTGGAGTGTTTCACGTCACTTTAAATAGCACACTCAATAATAAAAGTAGTGTACATTGGAATGATCTATAAATCATTTGGAGGGATGTCAAGAGCTATAATGCACAGCGTATTGTTAATGCGCAACGACACATGTCCTACCAGCAGGATCGATAACTCGGTCATGACGATTACACAAATATGATTGGATGAGCTATCCTTTTATTCATAATCCTTGGTCTGATATGTTACTGTAATAATTTAAATTAATTTATTACTTTAGAGTTTTGAGTAATTTTCGTATTCAATGGAAGGTGCCATTTGTTTTCAAGAATTGTGGGTAACTTTTTTAATTCGAGTTCAAGTTTATTTAATAATGATCAAATTATAAAAGTTTATATACAACAGGACCCCACATACACGCTGGGTTTTTATGGACACGGCCCTTATATACAAATATAATTTGTTATTATGTTATCCAGTTAAGGTTACGGTGTATATTTACTGGTGGTGCAATGGTGTACGGAAAATGCAAAGATTTCGGGGACGGGCATATATGCATGGGGTGTGGGATCGGGGAATGTCAGAGTGCCCAGCATTTCTTCGTTGCAAGGAAAATATTCGAATCAAATAAGTCGAATTTTCTGCTCATGCTGCGGCCTGTGATTTCATTTCACAACCCATACATACTGGCACGGACAGTCACTGTGTTGATCATGAGTCGTCTCAGTTATATATATATATAATCCAAAGCATCTAGATATTGAATTAGAATAAATTCACTTATAATTACTCTATATAGATGATTATAATTCGGTTATAAAGATATATACAAACGTATGATAAGTTGTGGCTTATTGTGGGAATAAATATACACCGTTTTTAGTGATAAGATTACAGAAGTTGAGGTTAGTTTATATAGGTTGGTTTGTTTCATTTTGTGACGTTCCTGGCACAATAGCCCCTCAAACCATAGATCATGCCATGAATCTCAACTCTTATAGCTACGCACGTAGAGATTATATTCCCCCAGTATATATACAAAACCTTGGAACATTTTGAAGTTTTGACAGGGAACCTTATACAGTCAAAAACATAACACAGGAAATATATTTCTTAGTTAGTATCTGTTCCTTAATAATGTACTTCACTGCATGTAGGTAAAGGTTCCAAATTTCATGATTTAAGTGACTTTGTGAGCGATTTTGCTCTGCGTCGCTTACAATTATGGAATTTCTCATGGGTAATTAATTCAATGTTTATTGCGATATCGGCTCACAAAAGTCATAGAAAAACATGCAATTTTGAGTTGGACCTTCACCTACACGTCCTACAGTGAAGTACATTATTAAAGACATATTATGTACGTGTTCGGGCACAGGGGCCTGTAACGCGCACCACTGTCCGCCCCCCTTTTGCGCTGCCCATATACGCCGCTGCTATATAGTATATATGCTATATTCATTATGACCTGACCTCGATTCTAACACTTTGAATATTAAAATTAGGAACTTTGTGACTTGACAAATTTTTGTTTTAAAGTTGGAATTATCGACAGATTTCTCCTCTATAGAAATTGTTTACTGACGATCTGTTGATTTGTATGAGTAAATAAATTATTAGCCGACAAGAAATCACTGAGCGCTAAACGTTTAGTTGATCGTTTGGCCGATTTTTAATTATAGTAAGCCGCGCGGGGGTGAAGTTATAGGAAGATTTCGGACATTTTGTTCTGAGCCGGATCAAAATGAAAATTTACGGTCGTCGGAGACAATATTCGGTGGTTAAAAAATTATCAAATGCTATGTATATGAATGGTTTTGATGGGAGTTTGTGGTATTGATTGAAAGATGAATTCTTCGCCGATACATCCGTGGTTATATCTGTGGCATTACTGGTGTGAATGAGCTATATTTGATCGATCGGCGAGTGATGGTAAAAAGGTGAATTTCTACAGTTACCCTTGTCCTATTATTATACAATTAGCGTGAAGCAGGCGCGTATATAGCAGCGGCGTATATGGGTAGCGCAAAAGGGGGGCGGACAGTGGAGCGCGTTACAGGCCCCTGTGTGTTCGGGTGAATGAAACTGATAAGTTAGTATTCAGGTGCTATGCTAAATGGAGGAATATAGCATTCTGGTCCATTCTCACCAAATCGGTGCTTTGAGGAACGAAAATCGAGAAAATTCAAAATCAACAGTATCGTTCAATATTGTTCGTTTATGCAAACAAGAGTTATGCTGAAACTAAATGTGTAATATTGGCATCATTGCTCTTTCGAGTACATTGCTATGGTACCTGGTAAGTATGGATGAAAAATCGTGTGTTGTCCCTATTGTAACATACGTTACCGGTGAACACACATCGGTTGGGGGTGGTTTACATCGATATTGAACCATTTAATGGTATCACATTTCCCTCATAACAATTTTGTAAGATGGGCAGCAGCCAGAAAATCAAAACATAATTAAGTGACAAGCATACACGGTTACACATGGTTAGGATCAAAACGCTATACAAAGTAATAATTGCATACATTTTCTAATAATTACGTAGCCTATTTTATTTCTTCATAATTCGTTTCCTTTCATTTGATCATATGTATGATTTGTGCCAAATGTTTTCTTCCACGGTATATTCGAAGATTCATTCTTCCAAGTAGCAATGAGAAATCGATTTATTCGCGGATTCTTCTTCCAAAATTAAGCTGCCGTCACACACATACCATGGTAACGTATGTTACGAACTGAAACATCACTATAATACAATACCAGAAGCAACAATAACAGATTCAGTTTTATGGCCAACGTCGACAAATGCAGCATATAAATTCATTTGTATTAAGATTAGCACTGTATCATATACATTCTGTAGGAAATCCTGTATATATTGCTATCGAGAATGATTGCACTGGTATATTGAGTGCGAATTGAGTGCTACCCTATGCTGGACCTGCATGCATACAGTTACACGGCCTCGTGTTTTAAACACGTGCATGGCTTACGTATACTGCCAAGTATAGTTATGCCTAGCTATGACCGACAGTACAGCGGAATAATGATGTGCTTGTCAATGATTAAAGTAACGTTTTCAATGGTTCGTTTTCGACGGTGGCTGTCGTGTTTCCAGGTACATGTTATCTGCGGTGGGATATCACATTAGTTATATATATGTTGAGAAGAATGGCGAGCAGACACTTTTGTTGTTGCCATATATCGACAGTAAGCAATTAGAAATCTAGACATCCGTCCATTTCGATGTTTGCGATTATTATATACAGTATGCAAACCAAACATATTGCAGCTGATATTTTTTTAAATATTATACCAAACTTAAATGTCAAAACATATATTTTCGATTGAGTGAAGTCACTGGTAACATATTGATGGTTACCACAAATGCCCATGGCCAATTTGCCCTTCCATATATATTATTCCCAGCCTGGTGCCTTTACATGTACCGGTATGCATCTCCAAATTATGCCCGTTAACTTCGATCATGACATGAGTCATGCATATAATTTCAGATAGTGCCAGTGAGTGGTCCGTGTATTTACTGCACACATATATAATTATCGGCTTTAAATTATCAGAAATATTATATATTGAAGACAGTTATATAGGGGTAATAGTCATAATAATGGAAGTCAAAGTTATAGTTGAACAAGGGTGATTACTCGATCACATGGTCACCTGGCGCATTCTCAGTGGAGTTTAAAATTCAACATAATTATGGAATATATTGTTTAACTTTAATCGTACGTCCCCCGAAAACCTTTATTGGTTAGCAACCTGCTATTTTGCTTTGCAGACATTACAAAACAGCAAATATATCCCATTCGTATTTTCGAGTAAGAGCGGCTCAATAAGTTCACGGAAATGTAAAGATCCCTACACATCGCGATAATCAAAGGGGATATTTTCAAAGAATCACGTGTATCGCACACGATTCATCATAACCTCATTAATTATCATACTAGTAGACAGTTACCCACATATTTGGATCACCGGTGTTCTAAACTAGCGTTATTATTACCATACAGTGAGATATCTTGGTTTTTTAAAAATAAATATTTTAGCCGGTAACGTATGTTACAGTAACATATGTTACATCCACACATGTAGCAGAGGCTAACACCAGTTACATACTGTTTTAGAACGAAATTTTGATATTTTTCCGATCAGATAGAAGGCAGCCATCTATAATAAATAACTAATCTCATTCGACCTCAGTGAGATATTCAAAACATATGGTAACGTATGTTACAGGCTTAAAACAAACCATCATATTCGGCGACATTCAGACGTTCCAGTGCATCCTCGCTTATGCATTTCGAGAAACTCATATATCGTTCGTATAAAGTCGATGGACAGCTAACAATTAGTGCGTTTTATGCATGTTATAAACCAAATAGTATTCGTGTGGAATCATTTTTATATTCGGTAACGTATGTTACACGGATCTGGCGACAGCTGCTTCTGGTGCTATATTTTTCTTGGTCATGATCGCAAATGGTCTTAATGACGTACAGCGAAGACAACAAACACTCGCTCAGCTCCAACAGGAATACTGGCATCGGTCGTCCGACATTATACCTTTTGTGAGCGATTCTTCGTAGAATATTGGCTCGGCGACAGTAACGTATGTTACATTTGCGCATACATAGGAGCAGCTCCCGGCAGAAATAATCCACAACCTGTTTACGTGTGTAGTGTTCCAGTTGCGCGGGGATAAGGTCTTCCCGCATACGGCATTTTTGTATCTCTGACGTCGGTATTCTAACGGAAAACCACCGGCGACACGCATGCACGGTTTTGTTGAGAATGGACCTTCTACTATCGTCACTGGAAATCTCAAGCAAATCGACCGTACCACTCCATAGAAAACATTGTCTGAACTACGCTAAATTGTAAATAATTACTACTCGAATCGGGACGCTTCTATCGGCGATATAAACTAACGAAAACGATCTCGCCATCGGCAGTCACTGCATTTAATTGTGTTGACAATTTAGACATACAATTTGTAAAAAAAAAATTAATAACTACTTTGAACAAGATTATTCTCCATTTATATGGTATCACCCTACTGCAGTGTTTAACATCACTTTAAGGATCAGATAATAACTAAGAAATATATTCCCAGAGTTATTTTTCGACTGTATAAGGTTCCCTGTCAAAACTTCAAAAAGTTCCCAGGTTGTGTACTGGTGGAATATATATGATCTCTACGGGTGTTAGCCAGAGTAGAGATTCATGGCATGATCTACTCAAACCACAGACATATTATGTCTTTGGGTGGTGGGATCTATTGTGCCGGGCACACCGTGTCTGTGACAGCCTTAACGAGTCTCGCGCCTGTGTATAAAAACCGCTTACACATGGAAGCGGCCCGGCCGGCGCGGCCGGCGCGGTTATCTAGCGAATAAACTTTTTGTCATCGCCGCGAGAGTGTGTCGCTTTCACATGGATGCGGCAGAATAATTATAAACGCCCGAAGTATTGTGTTTCATAACAATAGTTTCTAGAATGGAGTCAGTGTCTGATGACACACTTGTTATAATAGCACTGGCATATTTGTATCGACAACGAAAACAGAAGAGAAATAGAAGGTTTTGGGTACACCCAATTAATAAGAAGAGATATTTACATGGTGTATTTAATCATTTATACCGTGAACTCTATTCAGATGAGGACAATTTATACAATACTTTAGAACGTCAAGAAAACAGTTCGCACGGATACTTTTCTTCATCGAAGATGATATAAAGAAAGAATACAGGGTGCAGAAGCCAATCAGCCCACAACAAAGACTTGCGATATGCTTGAGGTGAGATGACCCGATGAATATGTGTGGAATGCTTTGATCTGACAGTGATTCGTCGCGTGATCGCTCTGCAAAATGGCTCACGGTTCCATTGAAAATAATCGCGCCGCTCATTAAAAATGTCGCCGCGCGTCGATTGGCCGCGCCGCGCCAATGTGTAAGGTCCCGTGCTTCATGACTGCACAAACTCGATCGTCCGACCGCGTCCGCCGCACCGCGTCCGCCGCGCCGGCCGCGCCGCGCCCATGTGTAAGCAGTTTATATATTATAATTATAATTAGCATTCCTGATTTTATTCTCACCCAGTGGGTTTCCGCTCCCGTCCGGATCCTCGTAAACTTTTGACAGGAAGACCAACATGATTATGTATATGATTGCTGTGTTGAAGTAGGATACATATACGGTCGCCCCCAGGCCTCCGATATATGTGTATGCGCCTATCATAGCCACGAACAGGACGATAGCGTATTCCTCCCCCATGTCACTTACGAGGCTCGTCATGACAGCCGCACCCCCTGAAATGAACAAATTGGAAATATTCCAACAATGAGCGTCTACCATATACGTCCTATATAAACAATTGTAAATATCTGTGAAGAATTAAAGATGCCCTATCTCTTCCCGACACCACTTCCGACAACAACCACATAATTTCTTAAGAATTTGAATTTCCTTTTGCATTGTTGTTCCCAAACGCACACAAGAAACATCCAGTGTTTCAAATATATCACTTAAAGGTTTCAAAAGATTTTCAATTAAGAATATACTAAAGCTCCTAAAAAGCCACAGTTTCTGTCCCGGTTCATTGAAAATAATTTTCAAACTCCATGCAGGGTTTACCTCCCTTGATGACTAGGTAACACCGCTGCTACCGGCGACATTTTACCCACATTTGGTAAACTTCCGCGATATTAAGATATAAACTAAGCGAACAGAGCAACACACTGCCCTTCTTAAGTACACTAAATATCGAACAAAATTTGTGTAATTTCGTAGTTTCAGTTTGGAAAGTCCCACTATAACCTAAAATTATGTTGCGAAACGGAGTGATTTGGTTATCAGATTATTATATCAACACAGAGTTATAAACGCACATGGACGACATTGTCGCGACAACATGCATGGCACGTCAAACACAAGATATATAATTTACTGCACTTTTGACGAGTAGCTAGAAAATCGTCAAAAATACTGCCGCTCTAATTCTCCATTATGTCATTAAAGTTTTATTGCGGGAATTATTCACAAAGGACACAGGATATTTGCCTATGCGGCCAGGGGGGCGGTGAAAAAAAAAATCCGGCACGTATGCCGGGGTGGGTGGGTGGTCAAAACCACCAACACGCAATTGTTTCCGCAACTAAAAAAACAATTTCCTGCTTGTTTTTTAGTGTTTTGGAAATGAGTTGGGCTTCAAAACCACTTTGAATGAGAGAAATAATGTAATTCTAACTGGTAAACTGACTGCAGGCAGTTATCGTGTTGTATTTTGTTGCAAATTTTGAAATCCAAGATGGCCGCTGGCAGCCATGTTTTTTTGACCGAATTACCTCAAAATGACTCATTCCTATTTACATGTCCAAGTTAACATCCATGATAAATAGTATGCACAGAAATTCATATACAGCTGTTTACAGTGAATTTCCCCCCGCAAATCTCTGTTTTAGTGTTAAAAGGAGGGTGGGTGTCAAAAAATGGTCGGAAAAAACTGCCGAAAACGGAAAAAAATTTGGCGGTGGGGGTGGGTGGGTACAAAAAATGATCGTGCCTGAAAAAAAAATCCGACCCCCCCCCCCCCCGATGCGGCAATCGATTTCGCCATTTTGGCTGGAAAAACCCGAGCTAATTATAGAAACCACAGACTAGTGCCCAGCGGTGACGGAGTCGGAAAGTATGACTGCTGCGCTCTGCATGGTAGATATTGCATAATTATAGAAAAAAAATCCTAGCGACAGCAGCTCTAGTCTATCTGACTCAAAATTATTATTTTACATCCCAAAATGCATACAAAAAGTTCAGGAAAGAGATACACCATCTTTAAATACAAATAGAAAATATGATTGCCACACACATGCTTCGAGTTAATCATGTATATCCACATGCATGTGTCGTCTGTAAAAATAATCCGGTATCATAATTGGCGAAACCACATTTTACTGTTAAAAATAGTGTATCTCTTCCTAGCATATTTCCGGAGTATAAAATAATAGATATGAATTGACGACACCTGTCGGGAAACGCTTAATTCTATCAATTAATATTGATTTTATTTCGATTTTTTCTGGTATAATACAAACAACATTTCGGGACAGTTTTGCGGGCTATTTTTATAACTTAAACTTCGGGCGATCTCGCGGAACGTTCGGAGCGTAGCAAGAGGGAGAACTCATTCTTGTTAGCACTCTCCATCAAGGCAACGTGTTATTTTGAATCAGATAGTTTGCTCGGCTACATCAGGAATAAATCATTGCTATTATGCCTTTATAGATAATATACTCAATCTTCAGTTTTGTCTTGTTTATTCACAGAGAAAGGTAAGTGTAGAATCTTGAAATCGGGTATTTAAAAAAATTTGTTGCTGTTGTCGTAAGTGTAACCCAGAAGAGGAACTTTTTCAAATTTGTTATGAACTATTTTTAATAAGAATTTCAAGACAACAAATGACTTCTTTGTATATGTGGTTTCAGCTGTGGGATATTTATTATTCTAATCTTATTAATAGATTGGTTATCTGCATTTATTACACACCCATTGACGTGATGCATATGTATTCGACGGAATTCCAGTCATTGAATACATATTATTGCATATCTCTAGTGTAATACAAGCCGGAAATATTTTTGTTGACGTTGTCGCCAAGAAAGATGACGTACAATAAATACGTCAACGATCTGCTTCGGGTGATGCCCCGATCATTACTGGTTATTCATCAGATTTAAATGTAGCTATAATATCAATGAAGGTGGTAGTCATGGAATAAACCTATCTGACACAACGGTGTAGAATAAATACAGAACATAATTTGCATCATAATCTCGAATATTTTATCGAATTCGTTGCGGACGGCGTATACTGAGTTACCATTCGCTCGAGCTACACGAGTACGCTCTCGCAAAAATATATCTTTGCTCCATCCGCAACTCATTCGATAAAAGATTCTCGATTAAGATGCGCGTTGTGTTCTGTCTATTTATTAACTTATTATGATAAGAATTTCTTGCAATTGTTATCCCTGACTGTTCTCTTGAAAAATAAGTTCATATTGAACATATTTCAAAAACAAAAAGAACATTTGAATCTGAATTACGCTCTATATGAACCTAAACCGACTTACAATTACGCTGTTTATTGTGTACTAGCTGAAACAGGCTCCATTCAGGAGCTTTTATTCAGCGTCGGAGGGGCATGCGGCCCCTTTGTGTGTTAGCAGCCTACTACCCATGAGTGCGCTTCGCGCACTTGACAGGCAGATCATATTCTTTTATATATAGAGATAATATGTAGTATGCTACTTCAATATATCCTCGTGTAGATAGGTTCATATTGGACCTAAATATTGACATTGGTTTATAATGAACTTATATGATTCTGGAATAAACCCATATATATGCATTGTGGACTTATATATGTTAGTCCGTTGGATGGCGCGGGCCACAGCGAAATCACGTACACGAAGAGCGTACATCTGGTGCTGCAACATATCCTCGTACAAATAGGTTCATATTGGACCTAAATATTCACATAGGTTCATATTGGACTTATTTGATTTTGAAATAGCCCCATATTGAGCTTATTTTAAAAGAAAATATTTGTTTTAAATTTAATTCAATTTTTTTTTAATCAAACTTTTGAAAAACTAACACCGTTTTAATCTCCGCCATGGTACTCCGAGTCACCACACCAAATTTGGTTAAAATCCGACCAGCAGTCTGGGAGAAATATAAGGACAGACAGACGGACATATCATACTGTATATATAGATTTCACTGTGCATGGTCCTGTGTATTAGATGAAACAGGCTCCCTTCGTGCGCCTTTATTGGGCGTCGGAGGGGCCTGCGGCCTACGACCCCTTTGTGCGTTAGCCATAAAATGGAATAGCGGGTATAAGTCCGCAATGGGCTTATTTCATAATCAAATAAGTCCAATATGAACCTATGTGCACATTCAGATCCAATGATATGAACATTTTTGCATGAGGATAATGTTGGTTATTCATATGAAGATTAGCGTATGGTCATAATTATTACGCGTATATATTGCTCTCCTCGCTCGCAATCAATGTACATTATACACATAACATGATAAAACACGTACATACAATCCCTGCCGATTAAAGATGCATAATACGAATTAACCCTCCCAAATTACTATTTCTTTCGCTTCTGGGGTAAAACATATTTGATTCGAGTCGAGGAACCCAAAGCTCAGAGTGATCAGATATCGATTTTTGAAATGTGTTATTTCCCGAGATATGTAATTTTTGGCGGCTGGCAAATATTCATCAAGCCGACGGTCTCGGACCAAAATGCGGATGAAGTTGGATAACTCTAACATCAAGTGGCTTTTGGTGTTAGTTATTTGACAACCCGGCCAAATTTCGTTCAACAAAATAATACGTGTTGTGCAATTTTATACTATAGTTGACTGTGGTTAGCATTATTTCTGATCAATTAATCGATTCTGATAACTGACACGGCATTTCCAACAAGACATCATTATGCACACTAAATATAGCCGGAAATCACATGGGACGTGGCTAGACGGACTCCGTTTGGGGTGTCATTGAAATTGCACCCACCCCCTTGAATCAGATAACCACGGGCAAACTTGAAGATTCTTGACAAGTTGTTTAACATTCTGGGAGAAGTATAAGTCCCTGATATATTTCATGCAAAATCTATGAAAAATAACAAAGGTATAATACGTTTTATAGACCCACTCTAAATCTCCCATAGTAAATGTATGCATGCGCGGCTACAGCCACTTAATGTTATTGTTTTGGAGAACATCTATACCGCAGTGCATCATTCACACTATCCGCAAAACCCGTAAAATGATCTATAGTTTTATTACGATGTGTTGGCCCTACCTTCCACGGCAATTTTGTGTACTCACTACATGCAATAGTTTATATAAACATGTTTATTATCCATCCCTTAACTAACACTATTTCTGATTGTGCAAAAGCCGCCACGTGATAATCCGGGAAAAAGTCATATTGGACTCCTGAATGTCATATTGGACTCCCAAGTGTGCAATATGCCTTTTTCGGGACCCCATGACGTCACTAATTAACTATTGCGAAATGAATCGGTGAAATTGTGATGCGCGTGCAACACTGGTGGATTTAGCAGACGTTTCATTCCGCATTGAGTGATTTTTTTTCATTTCCGTATTTACTGTTCCAAAATCATGCTTTCTGATGATCAAATACAGGCTTTCATTGAGAATTAAGTGCCGACAACTACCAAAAGTAAGCACTAAAGTTTTATTCCCAAAATTTGGATAAACATACAGATGGATATTAAAAATGTCATTATATAATGTTGTGTACAGTATGAGTTTTTCTTGTGCTCGTCCAGGTTGTGGTGAAAGGTCATATTAGACTCGACACTGCCTGGACTCGTACAAGAAAAATACATACTGTACACCACATTGTATAATAACTTTATAATACATAAAAATCTTATATTTGTCCCATAATTATTTCTATTCACTCTCATTTCCATTTTTTTTTTCAACTGATACGTGAGTTTCTCTCGAATTTGTCTTTGCTTATTGACTCCTTATTTCACCTTCGAGTATAGTATTCAACCAAGGTCACACCTCGCATCCGTATGGATCTGATTATGCATTTTGTCATTATAGTACGCCTCTGTAGTATTCATACATCAGGGTTTGAAACATAAACACCGATTTAACGTGAAACCTAGCCCACACAGCGTTGCCCTTCACCTCGTGCAGACAACAGGTTCTCGAGAAAAATGATAAATTTCCCCATCAGAAGTTCCAAGTAGAGATCCGATTCAATGATTCATGGTGTGATGTCTCAGTTATTAGGTCCTTGTGGGTTCATTTAGTCATAATACAATTCCAGTATCCGTTTACGGCACGCGCGGAAGCTGATACCGCAATTAGGTAGAACCAAGTGCCGGTCACCACGCACGTGGTCACAAACGGCAGATCAGTTTAATTGGCCAAACATCCTTATACAGACAGTATGAATATATATGTCATATAAATATACTGTGTGTGTTACGCAGTATAATATACATATACAAAAAAACCATAGTCAGAAATGGTAACACACCCAAGATCATATTATTAGGTATATATAAAAATATTGCCGCTATAATGTAGTAATCTGTATATAGGTAACGGCTATGTAGTTGATTATATGTTATATTTTGTATGTGTGTATACTGTGCACTTGGTGAGGAAGGACGTGAAAACATTTTTAAAATCTGACGTGCCAAACTAAAGATTGATTTCAAATATTGAAACACCATATGTCACGTATGATATGTGATCACAAAGGGCGCATAAGTTCCAATTGGTTGAAATGTTCATCGCCAAACATGCAACGATCATTGCATTGATACACCAATAACCACACACCCATTGCCAAAAATGTGACGAACGCCTTGACGATGGACACGTTATTATGTTGACACGCTGTCAGCTTGCGCAAATATACCAAACTGTCGGTTTCTCGGTTCTCTTATATGATATTTGAATTGTTTTCGGCTGGTATCTTGTCTTTGTTATTTGTTCTAATTTCTATTGACAAATAGAGGTATGAATATTGCATTAAATAACATGCAGCATAATGATCAGGCTAGAAGCTCTCGATCTTCATTACATGGTTCAAGTACGCAAATACCGAGTACGTTTCTAATCACATTTAGTCCATACAAGTACGCAAATACCTGCTCTAATTTCATTTGAAATAGTGGTCTGAATAGTGCATGCAATAGCATGCAGAATAATAATCAGGCAGAAATTGTCGATCTTCGTTACATGGTTCAAGTACGCAAACACCGAGTACGTTTCTAATCACATTTAGTACATCCAATTACGCAAATGCCGAGTACGTTTAATCACATTTAGTACATCCAATTACGCAAATGCCGAGTACGTTTAATCACATTTGGTCCATCACCTCCTACGACAGGGTCAGATAGACTTGCTAATATACAATCTAAGAGGGGGTAATGATGATCTAAGGATGGCCTCAGGAAATGCACTCCTGATATCAACTTTGAAAATATGGCCTCTCACGAGGTTTAATTAAAATACATGTATGGTTCCATGAGGGTTAATTAAATTATTGTCACATCCAGAGAAGGTTAATTAAAATATGGTCCCATGAGCGTAAATTAAAATATGGTCACATGAGGGTTATATAAAATATGGTCCATGAGGGTTAATTAAAATATGATCCAATGAGGGTTAATGAAAAGATATGGTGCCATGATGGTTAATTAAAGTTGTACCTTGATAGTTAATTAAAATATGGTCCCATAACTGAGCAGGGTTAATTAAATACGGTCCCATGAGGGTAAATAAAAATATGGACCCATTGTGGGGGGGGGGGGGGGTAATTGAAATATGGTCACATGAAAGTCAATTAAAATATGGTAACATGAGAGTTAATTAAAGTTAAAATATGGTCCCCTTACGAGGGTTAATTAAAATTATAATATGGCGTCATCGGTGTTGATTAAACTACGTCCCATGGGGGTTAAATAAACTATAGTCCCATGAGGGTCAATTAAAATATGTTCCAATGGGGACTAATTAAAATATGCCCCCCCTCCTCATAAGGATAAATTAAAACATGGTCCCAGGAGGGGGGTCTTTTCAGAACATTCTTCAATTCATATTGCATTCTGATATATGCTCCGTACACAGAAATAAAAATTGTTTAAAATAAGGCCACATTGTATGTTAAACAACCAATGTGAATGGTTTTCTTAATAACATTTCTTTTCATAGCTAAGATATATTCCGCATACAAAGAAGTGAGAAAAAAAAGTTTAGAGACCATGACTAAAGTTCACTAAACGTCAATATTTACAAACAGCACGAAGGAGTAACGTGGGAATTGGTTAATAATTACCAGCCTAATTTATTTAGAATATAACATGCCGATATTTGTAGCGAATAACTAAGTGAAAAAATTCACTAAACGATGTTAAATAACAGCTCGAAGGGTCCATGTGCGAATTCAATTTCTTACAAACAATCTTTGGTAAAATATTGGAAAAATGATAGTATACTAGTCCCAATTGACTGAACGACTAATATTATCGACCGCTACTTGCCTCGGTTTCCTCGGCGATTAGTGGGAAATATATGACATATAGTCACGGTAAATATCAATCTCTTACCAGCGTGTATCTTACCGATAACACATCTGCCAATATACCAATAAATTTCCATCTGTTATTACATTAGTCTAATAATTTCACCGAGTTAATGCACGAATCATGAAGCTTGTATCGTATAAAACAATGCGGTGCATCAGTTGTTTGTGTGGAACGTGTCATACACATGCCAATGCAAAAGTAGATATAATAGTTCGGTATGATCAGACAAAATAAACCCACGCAAATCTGACAATTATTTGGGAAACTCATTGAACACAATTCTGGTATTATGTGTCCAGTCTGTGTTGTCGGCGACAAAATTATTATTGAACACGTATTTTCTCCAATTTACAAGAATCTTGTGAGAGAGCTTAGCGACGCTATGAAAGCTCAAGTTCACACAGAGACCATTGTGGTGTTTGGGGCTTCCTTAAGTTGAAGTACTTTCGATTTGAAATCGTTGTCGATACATTCCGCTTCCTACAGAATTTCAAAGTAAATTCTAGAATGTCTGGCTACAGGTATATAACTCAATCATAAATTAACATGAAATACAATTTGAGGAAGGTACATATATATACATTATTTACAACATATATAGTTATCGTCATCTTAAATTTATCCCCATCGTGGTCATCATTATCATCATCATCATCATCATCGTCGTCATCAATATTATGATCATCATCTTCTTCGTCGTCATCATCCCGACCAGCATCGTCGTCATCAACGTATTCGCAATTGTCGTTTACATCAATCGCCATACAATCATCATAATCAAAGCATCCTAATCCTCGCCATCATCATTATCATCATCATCGTCCGCATCATTATCTTCGTTATCAATTAGACATCTTCATTATTATCGCCATCGTCGTCATAATCATCATCATCAAGGTCGCTAATTGTTACTTTTGCTGTCCTGTTTTAATCAGAAAACCAAAACTTATTTTGAAGTTCGGGGTTTCTCGTATAGCTAATAGTCCAGGCAAATTAGACGTGAAAGGGGAAAAGTAAGGAAATAAATCGGGGAAAGCTGATTTTTGTTTAATATTATTTAGGGCATATCATCGCGGACGCGACACGAAAAGTCCCCTAAAATCCGAGTTGAGCTTTCTGAGTTAAACTATTTTTTCCATATAACAAAACAAACTTTTATATTTTTCACAATCATGGGAATAATGGGATGCTATAATAATTTTTCAGCCGAAACATATACAAAATGTACTCAATATTGTTCAATACACAATTCTCGAACCAGAGATACCAACTTAACGGGGGGATTTGAATGAATTTCGCCGATATTGATATAAAATAATATTATGACCCCAAAAAATGACGATTTTTTCAGACAAACTGTCGTATTCGATGTCAAATCTCGGGCTACTCATTACGTAGGCGCGAGCAATTTCTATTAAAAACTTCACAGACATCACTCCTTCAATATAATATGCGGAAGAAGCGACTATACATATGATAAGTGGCCAATACTTGTAAAAACATAACCCTACCCCCTAAACTGGCTCTCGTCACAATTTTGATCTTCCGCCAGTCCAAGCGCTTTTTGGAGAAAACACCACAACTGTGAAAAAAAGTGATAAAAGCATGAAAATTGGCACGTATGTTGCTTATACGCTATTGCTCATTTTCACATGTGGCGACATTCGCGACAGGCTCTTCTTAGCAACGGTTGCTAGGCAACTACCCGGCATCGAATTAATGCATATGACTGATATTATGTGGGTTCTAACAAACTAAACTACGTCGTGTAGCATTTCTATGATGAAAATAATTGTTGTCAGTTTTGAGCTGATTGACAAATTACCATATTCTTACTTACAGGGGGATGACGGTTGCCAGGGACGCACTCAAAATCTAAAAATGCACACATGACTGATATTATGGTAGCTTTAATGAACTAACTACACCAAATAGCACTTTTATGTTGAAAACAATTATAATAGTTGTTGTTAGTGTTGAGCTGGCTGAAAAAAAATACCATATAATTCGTACTTATATGAGTGGTAACTGTTTCCAGGGTCATACCCGAAATCAAAAATGCACACATATTATGCTAGTTTTAACTACACTCGTTTTTTATGGTGAAAACAATTATAAATGTTGTTAGTGCGAGCCTAACCAGAATGTGCTACAAATTTAGTTTTCATATGGGTACAATTATCCGTTATGCTCCATCAGTTCAGATATCGGGAATTCATATTGAGAGTTGAAAAGTTGTTGCTTATATTTAATATGAGGCATGACCATAATAGTTATATAAGCTATAGACGCACACATCTAGATGTATAATGTAAGTCACGGACCACTCTACTATATATGAAGAACATAGGGCCAGCCACCAATATGTTAGCCATAGTAAGGTTAGGATCCAGGCACATATACATAGTCATAGGACCCATGTCCATACATATAGACTATGGACGTAGGATATGTATAGTCCATGAACCAGACCGCTTGATATAAGCGCTTACATGTTGGCCTTGGGTCCAGGCATCTATATACTAGGCATACACCATTTAACCACGATGTTAGACGGGTTATACCTGGTCACCGAGGCCGCAATGGAGCGATGCCGTGTTATAGAAACACAATAGTATACTCTTTGGCGATGGCCCCAGCCCATTATACATGTTGTATGATATCTAAGCTGCATGGTCAAGGACCATGACACCGTTACATGGTGCAAATACCCAAGTACCCACAGGTAGACCATGTACTCATATACCATAGACCAAGTCCGATGCACAATACATTAGTACACCATGGATTCAGGACCCTACATGTATATATGGTATGAACATATGGGACAGTTTTGTGACATACCAACCTATATATATATATATTGGACCGATGCCACAATGTCATGTATGAAGGTTAAGGATGGAGGCCCCTATAAATAGCCCATACACACAACGCACTGTATGTTGGCCATGGACACATGCCCATATGTGTAGACCACGGACCAAGGCCGATATAAGTATGCCATATAGCATTGTACCCAGGCATAAGCAGGTGTCTATATGTAGAATATGGACCCACCCCTTATACGTGACATATCTACACCAAAGACTCAGGCACGTTTAAGTAGTGCTAATACCCTGGTGACTATAATTATGTATACATTGGATACAGGTGACTATAGGTAGAACATGGACACTGGTCCCTAAATATAAGCTACGGAACCGGCGTTATTAGTCAGTTCATAGAATCACATATATGTTTACTTTAAACATATTTTATTTGTATATCGAATAATACAAAAGGGATTGGGGACAAGTTACAAAACTTACTTTGCCCCTCTCCCTGTTTGCAATAATATTATTCATACAAAATGTTGAAGGAGAGATTCAAAATCATATATTGGTTAAACATATTTACATTTACAAATGAGTGGGTTCGGGGTTTGGGGTGGGAGGTGCCAAAACCGATTTGTGACTAATTTGCTTTTTGTGGCTATTCTGAAATGCGTTTGATTATCCGAATTCGAATCGTTTAGTCGCTGTTATATATCGATGGACTATTTTGAAGAGAATTTTGTTTCTTCTATTTGAGATATCGGGAATTCCGAGAAGTAAATCATTGATATGTGTAATTTTCAGTCCTTCTTGGTATAATTTTTGACACATTTCCATTCGTTCGGTGTGAAATAGGGGACACGCCCAGACGTAGTGGTAAGTATCTTCGCATGGATTTCCACAATGGCATTGGGGGCTGTCAGAGATATAATTTTTGGAACATATCGGAACGTAGGCTGCTGCATTTGTTACGCAATTTGGCATGGGCGACATTAAGCGTTCTACGACCTGTATAGAAGTATGATGGTGGTTTTACTGTAGGATCTATTAATTCGAGATAAAATTTGAAGTCTGCGATAGATTCGGCATCTGTTATTTCTGTGGGTATGTCATTCCACGATTTTAAAGTAGCGGGGAAGAATGATTTTTTTTAAATGCTCGGTGTTACAGAAGTAAGAATAGAATTTTCCCGGTTTTCTCAAGTTATATCCAGAGACTTCAGATGATCTAGGTGTTAGAAGATTTTGTAGGTATTCGGGGGCATCGTCATTTACTATTTTATACATTGCTTGTAGTTTATGGATCTCTCTTCTCTTGCTCAGTGTTGGCCAGCCAACTTCATTTAGGAGGTTTATATTGGACACTGATCGTGTGAGGCCACTAACTGTTCGGGCGGCATCGCAATGTAATCGGTCGAGCTTCTCGGTTAGGTATTTGGGGGCACAATCCCAGACTACATCGGAGTAATCAAATAGTGGTAGGATAAAAGTTTTATAAATGCTTTCAAGCGATCTTCGGTCAAGCTGATACTTAAATCTTCGGAGCTGTGCTAAGCGTGAGGCTATTCTGTTTTTTATACCATTTAGGTGATTATTCCATTTTAAGTTGGCTTGGAGTTCCAGACCGAGGTGTTTATGTGTTTCAACAAATGAGATTGGATCCTGTTTAAAGGTTAAGTCTGGGGCTTCCCCAGAAGTCCCCGTTAGTGCATATGACATACTAATTGTTTTAGAAGGATTAAAGTTTACTAACCAGTTTTCAGACCATTGTGCTATGATTTGGAGGTCACTATTCATGACGCGGCCTAATTCATTTAGGTCATAGTGACTATTTGTTAGACATGTGTCGTCGGCGTACATTCTCGTAAAAGAAAGTATGTTGTCTGGTAAATCGTTGATATATACAAGGAAGAGGAAGGGTCCTAAGATTTAGCCATGTGGTACACCAGCTGGGATGATCTCGTATTCAGAAAAGGTGTTATTTACTAAGACTCTTTGTTGCCGTTTATGAAGTTAGTCCTCTATCCATCTCAATGTTCTCCCGCGAACTCCATAATTATATAGCTTATATAACAGTCCCCTATGCCAACCTTTCTCGAAGGCTTTGGAAATATCACAGTAAACAGAGCATGTATATAGTCCTTTGTCGAGAGATTGACATAGGTGATTGTAGAGGTCTATCAGTTGGTGAGATGTGCTGTGGCCGGTTATGAAACCCGATTGGTTGGAATAAAGTAATGTATTGTCGTTAAAGAACGGACTTATTTGTTTTAGTACAAGTTTTTCAAACGCTTTCCCAAGACAAGGAAGCAGGGAGATAGGTCGATAGTTTTTTGTGTCGGCTGGGTCATCTTTTTTGAAAATTGGAACAACGTTAGCCTTTTTCCAGGTAGATGGAAACTTTGCGTTGTTGAAGGATTTATTGAAAATTATTGACAGAGGATATGCTATTGATTCAGATGTTGAATTTAACATTTTCGCACTTATTCCATCATGACCATGGGCTTTATTCAGTTTGAGCGATGTTAATACAGAAATCATCTCATCCTGCGTAAATTCCAATTCCATTAGTTCTTTTTCACAACGCGATTTGAATGGTGGTAATTTATGGGATGAATCGTTAATCGAAGAATTGGAAATGAAACTTTTATTCAGCAGGTTGGCTTTGTCCAGATCGTCTGTTACGTAGAGTTTTCCGTTTATATCAACCGTGTTGCTCGTGTTGGGGAAAGAGCTTGGAGTAGATAGGGGTGGGATACAATTTGTTTTCTTTTTACATAGCAAGAAGTTTATTAATTGCCAAAAATCGCGGGGGGGGGGGGGATGATGAGTTTTTAACCCGATTTTCCAGTTTCTCTTCAAATTTTGCTTTTGCGAACTTTTTCATGTTATTAATTTTGTTTCTGGTATTCTTATACTGTTGCCACGTATCAGGGCGATTGTTTTTTAGCGCTTTGTTTCGTATTTTTTCTCTTTTGCGGATTTCTTTTCTAATGTCGGAATTAAACCAAATTTTGTCTTTTGGGCGTATTGTCACTTTTGACTGTGGGATTGTTTGATTCATGATGGAGAGAAATGTCTCCTGAAAATTGTTAACTATAGTATCTATGTCTGGTGCAGATAGGAGATCATCCCAGTTTGTGTTACTAAGCAGGCTATTTGCTCTTTCAAAATTTGCTCTAGTATAATTCCAAACCGTTCTCTGGAAAGAGGTGGTGGGGGAGTAATCGTATTCTAATGTTACATAAACACCACGGTGGTCTGAGACTCCTGGGTTAATGACGTCGGTGTCAAGAACGCGGAAGGTATTGCTGATTACAATTGGATCAAGAAGTGTGCTCGATGTATTTGTTATCCTAGTAGGGGCTGTTATCACATTTTTAATACTATAAAAATCTATAATTTCTTTAAGTTTGGAAGAGCTATCTAGAAGGTTAGAATTAAAGTCACCTGTAATGATAACATTTTCGGTTATTTCTAAAGCAACTGCTATTGAGATATCAAGGTACTCCCAATAGTTTGGATCACAGTATTGTTCTGATCTATAGGACATTCCTAAGAGAATGTGAGTTTTCTTCGAGAAAATATCAAACCATAATATCGAGGAATCGAATTCTAAATCGTGTCTTCGTCTATGGACTATGTGATTTGCAAACATTACGCATATTCCCCCTCCTTTGGAATCACGGTCCTTGCGGACAGGTGGGTAGTAGCCAGGAATAATTAATTTATCGGATGGATATGAAGGGTCAAGATGGGTCTCACTAAAACACAGGATGTCATACTCGTCAATGATATCAACTATCTTTTCGAGCTTATTGCGAATACTTCGGATATTGTAATGAAATATAGAGATTGAATGACTATTTACAGGTAAGGTATTAGGGCCTGGGTTCTTTTCAATGTCGCCGGATAACATAAGGATTAGACAGATCAGAATCAAACATATCTTCAGATTGAATATTCGGAAGTTGCATTTTAAGGGTCCAACATTTTTTGCCGCCTGACATTTTTTAGTTTTCTTCCTCAAGTCGAAGACTCCAATCGCTGCCCTATACTGCTGTGTCGAACAAGTCATAACAGTGTTTTAGTCTGTGATTCGATGTGAGTATATATATAGGGGAGCGATTGAGTCCTGGTCCTGTGGAAGATCCGTCGTATATATAGAGCTGATTTGGTGTTGGCACCTGACACCCGCATGTTACATTGCTATGTGGGGGGGAATAGTTCGGTGTAAATGTGGTCGGTTGATGGAACCCATGGAATGTACAAAACATGCAAACATGATACGATATGTGCATAGATGAAAACATGAAAATGACAGTAACAAAAATGAGGAAATGGTGATATGAAATAATGATGGTTTGGTGATGGGGTTCCATCGTGGGTCTGCAACATATATGTTGGTAGGCAATGGACTGATCCACATATATAGGAGACACATGGACCACACGCACTACGGGTAAGTCATGGACCAGAATGCATGTGCATGGATCCACATCTCTATATGCATACCATATACGTACGCCCGTGTTCAGCCATTCGACCAACGCCCTATATGATGGAGGTCCCTATAGATACCCAGGCTCATATACGTTGGAAATTGAGACGGGCCACTATGGACAGCCCATGTATCCAGGCTGATTTAGTTATGACCTTATCCAACAGTTATGACCTTATTACCAGGCATTTATATGTAAGACGTGAACCCATCCCATGAATGTACATGTTACATGACTATCTAGGTTATAACATGCATATGACATGGACCCATGTGAATACCACATGTAGTGCAATTACACAGGTGTCTATAGTTATGAACTCATGACATGTACCCAGATCTATACAGCAAATCCATAGAACCAGCCCTAAATAGTATATCATCGGTCCAGGCCCCTTTCTATGACATGGACACAGTAGTTAAAGACACGGCATTGCATGCATTTCCATATAGGTAGGCCATGAACCATGGTAACTATGGGCTGGTAATGGGACCATAGCTGCCCATGTAAATGAAAAATGAGCACCGGTTCCTAAATGTAGTTCATGGTATCTCAGTCTGAAATATATAGGCCATGCTCATGTACGAGCTCCTATAGACTCGTAAATTACCCATGCCCATGTATTGACATATATGTAGTTATGGCATGGATACGAAGAACACACAGTTAGTTCCCACTGTATAGTAACTAGTATGCGGATGATACCACATCGTGGTATAGTGTTCTGCATAGATGCCATTGTCAAATGTAGTGCGAATGTCGGATTCCATGGGTGGGGGTCAGGTGGTATCGACATACATGTGGGGGGGGGGGCAATATTTGTACATGCCTCATTAAAATGTATTCCAACAATCGATTAATGGAAGATACAATCATAAACTCCACACAGGTATGTCATTCTGATAAAAATAACTGAATAGTCTGTCAGTTTTAAGTAGATTTGTCAATGGTACCTACTAGCACATTCAAACTTCAATACCAATCTGCCACATGAGAATCACATGAGAATGAATCAGTACACAATACAACAATATATAGTCGTGCATTATTGTCAATATAAGCATAATATGGCATACTATGAAACAATTATATCATATAAATTGCTCGAAACTCATACCATATGTCAAACAGTTATATCAGTTAAATTACCAGAAACTCATACATATGGTATGTTTTCAAAGGTGGATATGTCCATAGCAACCATTACACCAACCGTTAGGTAACGAATGTGGCAACTGTACTTTCATGTTCACACTAACAACAATTATAATTATTGTTTTCAATATAAAAATGTTACATTTCGGGTATGTCCATAGCAACCGTTATCAGAAATATATAATAATTTTTTAAGTCGAACTCACACTAACAACAACTATTACAATTGTTTCACCATAAAATGATAATGACGTAGGTTATATTAGTTTGTTAAAACTACCATAATATCAGTCAGCTCGGCATTTTTGGATTTCGGGTATGTCCCTAGCAACCGTTACCACCCCTGTAAGTGAGAAATATGGTAATTTTCCAGCCAGATCCACTCTAACGACAATAACTAATATTATTTTCACCACAAAAGTGCTGCATGACGTAGTTTAGATTGTTAAAACTGCCATAATATCAGTCATATTTGTATTTCTTCGATGTCGGATAGTTGCCTCGCAACCGTTGCTAAAGAAGGATCTGCCGCGATGTCTACACATCTGAAAATGATTAATAGTGTATACGGAATCTATGTGCCAAGTTTCATAGTGCTATCACCATTTTCACAATTGTTACGCCAAACGCCAGGAATATTATGTGGTATTTTTGCTTTTCAGACACTCGAGGCCATGGCGTACGTTTTAGGGGGTAGTGTTAAGTTTCCGGCTATAAAATCTTAAGGATGGTGAAGGTTCGATATATCTTATCACTTTCTTTTTCTTAATTAACCACTTTTCTATTATAATGGTTGATATTTTAGCTCATTGTCTGAATATCTTTACTCGCCCTCTTTTATTAGGAACATTTTGAATCATCATGCGATTTATATGCTCTCTTCGGCAATAAAATGTCATCACAATTGTGGAATATCGACTGTTAGTAAGCTCTAGCATCAATTACACATATCTAGCGACACCTGTTCCTGAAATATATATATGGACGGGTATGTGTGAAGATTGAGTCCGTAAATTAGCCTACATATGACTGCATTCACACATGGTCTGATGGAATTTCGTCAGAATTTACACCATTACGAAAAATCATGATATCTTAAAAAGCTCTTCTTAGTAATCCCTGAAAAAATCTTTCCCCTTTTTTTTGCCCTAGTGAACCCTAATGTGCCTGGACTATACTAGTTTGTAGAATTTCCATCTGGGTGGTTATCTTCCCAATAATATCGTATATATGTATGTCTCGCCCCCTCCGTTGATTTACAGATGGATACAATGTGGTATTCACCATTTAAGTCTACCTATCTACATAAAGTACTCAGTTCTACGTTTGCCAAATTTACCACCTCTACTATAGTTTCAACACATATAGATAGATCACGAAGTAAATTATTAAAGTAAGTCTCATAACTATAGACAAAATGTCAAATAAAAATGCCCACGCCATGAGTTATCGATATCGTACAACAATTTTTGGATAAATTGATCCTCTGAGAGTATTCTCCATAATCTAAATGCCATGACTGAAAATTATCTGTTCATTCCAGTATAGGTCAGCATGCGTAATTTGCAATTAATGCTTATAGGATATCTTCCAATTTCACAATAAACCATAAATATGGTATGATTTAAAATGACACAAGGTACTCACAATTGTGAAAGTTTGTAAAAACTTCAACACAATTTATAAGAACAACGTGAAGAAAGAGATAAACTTTATTCTTATATTCATTATTGATAGTTTGTCCCTTTCCAATGTAGTGTTCTAAAAATAGTAGAATTTCTGTCCCAGTTCATGGAAGTGAGAGCAATATATATTTCTTATAATGATATGCCATTAGAACTCTCTGGCTAAAACATATTATTTTATATATGTATATACTTATGGGTTAGTGTAGAGTGTTCATGTGCGATATGCAATCCGTAAGGGGTCGATCTTTGGTTCACATAATGGTTTTCGTACAGTCCAAGACTGCATACATAATTTATATATAGTAATAGTAAAGAAATGTAATTGATTCAATTAAATACTGTTCATATACATTTAAATGCGAACTGGTTCCGTCGCATCGTATGTTGGCGAAAACAATATAAAAACATGCCTGTAGAACACTCGAGCTTTGTAATCCTGTTCTGAGCTCACAGTCTCCGGGGTGTTTCATCAGAGCGATCGGACTCGCACATAAAATATGTTTGATATTTTGTCGACTCGCGAGCCCGATTGTTCATGTGTGTGGGGTACGCGAGACCGATTGCTCAGGTCTGCGGGGTACGCGAGACAGATTGCTCAGGTCTGCGGGATACGCGAGACAGATTGCTCAGGTCTGCGGGATACGTGAGACAGATTACTCAGGTCTGCGGGATACGCGAGACAGATTGCTCAGGTCTGCGGGATACGTGAGACAGATTACTCAGGTCTGCGGGATACGCGAGACAGATTGCTCAGGTCTGCGGGATACGCGAGACAGATTGCTCAGGTCTGCGGGATACGCAAGACAGATTGATCAGGTCTGCGGGGTATATATACGCGAGCACGATTGCTCAGGTGTGCGGGATGCGCGAGCCAGATTGCTCAGGTGTGCGGGATGCGCGAGCCAGTTTGCCCAGCCACGAGTGGTGGAAACAGTGAAATTACGCTTCCCTCAATGTGTAGCCCAAGGAACAATTAAAATGTCGGCACTTATGTCCCAATTGTTGTATGTATATATACATGTATATATGGCAATAAAAACTAAGGGGTGAAAATGTTTTTTCGCGAACATGACAGTTTGGTCCGGTTCAAATGGGGTGTCCAAATGGAAATTCCAAGGCGGATACCCCCACCCCAACCATCTAGCCACGTCCTTGTCGGGTGCAGCGATACGAATAGAAAGCTTACCTAACATCAGCATCGCTGTAACTATGATATTCGTCATCAACCCAAACACACAGAAGACTTTATGCGTTCCAGTTCCGAATCTTGCTTTGATCACCTGAAGAAATGTTTTGGCTCCCGGGGCCCGTGTTTTCAGCTGTACTGACAACATGGCGAACAGCAGAATCTGCACGGATGCACCAGCAGCGTACCAGAACGGTCCACTGATTCCATACTGAAACAGAAAATAGAAAGTTATGGACACATCACAGTTCAGCCAAATCGCAAAGAATTTGACTGGCACTTTTCGGTAAAATGCACATTAAAGTCACGGTACTAGTATAAATGTTCCAAGATAGGGACATAATAATCCGAATAAAGTGAATAACAACGCTCATTCACTCTTAGAACAAATGTGTATAAAGTCTACACGATGTTTTAAATTTGATCTTAAACAAAATTGTATAGAAATGATACATGATATTTGTGTCGGTGGAATTTCCTCAACATTGAAAATTAGTGAAAATGTGAGTGTAACGTCGTAACTATTATTAGATGAGATGTGTTCTACCGGAGACACAAAACTCGCAAATGCTAACACAGAACAAAACAATTGCAGCAGTTTTTAATTTTTTTATAAACTGTGTTTTTGTCAAAACTTAACAGCACACAGTTTTAAAGCTGCTGTGAGATTTTTAATATGGTAGCTTTTACGAGGTTTGTGTCTCTAATAGAACATATCAAATCTACTAACTATGATATACTCAGATATTCACTCATAATCAATGTTGAGTAAATTGCACAGTCATTACTACACAATTCTGTTTAAGATCAAATTAAAAACATATTGTGTACACTTTATACACATTTCTTCTCAGGGTGTTGCATTGTGCATATCTTTCGGCCAGATGCGTTATTATGTGCAACAAATGAAGTTTTGACTACATTTCTCAATATATGAGTTAATGTCAAATTGGTGATATGTAATCTAAACTTTCGGTTGCACAAAAAAGACCTCTGATCGATAGCTACGCACCATGAAATCAGCGTTGTCTTTCCTTTACATTGTTTAAAGCTACGATGTTTTTAAAAAAAATGTTAGAACGTTATCTATTATATTATCGGGAAGGAGAATACTATGCTTTAAATTAGAAAGGTGGTACTTTTTGGATATCAAACATGACTGTTTCCACACTCCTTGGTGTTGTCCAATGACGAAATCAATCCAGAAATGCGTAACTGCACGGGATTCTCGAATTTTGAGGATCATTTGAAGTAACTAGTTGAAGTTATTTCGTCAACTAAATGAGCAGAATATCTCTTCTTGTCACCTTTTGTTTTGTGACTGATGTTGCTTACTCGTTCCTGTCATATATACAATACTTATTGTTTTAAATAAAAAATTGCGAACATCTTATAAGGTGGCTTTAATGTTTGCTTACCCATATTGTAAATTATATTAATCACTGTACACAATGTACGGGTCAGATCTTCCGTTTTCACGTGACTATGTTTTTTGAAAGCATATGATTATGGCTTTGGCAAGCTGGCCTCAGTGTTTCTCTGGGTATAGGTGTGTCTGTCATTGGAACAATGACGATGGTCTTGTCGTCATACAGTCTCAGTAAACTTCAGCACATTTATTTATTAGTGGGTATGATAACCTGTCGTATAGTTTCTATTTATGAACCCCGCGGTATCGAGTCATTGGCGCCTGCCAGAATTTACTTTAGATGAAACCGTCCAATCGAAACGATTAACATAACCATAACGCAGTGTGGTGTAATTTTGTGGACGCTAGCAAGCCTTCTGAGAAGTGACAAGTCGACGAGACCAATAGAGAATTTTCTGTATCCACTAATTAGCAGAAGATAAATTGCATTATCGAGGTGACTAATGGGTGAACATCACCGACTTCAACTTGAGAATTTCAATCTGATCACATCAGGTCTCCCATATCAGTTGAGGCCGAATCAGAATGATGTTCCCAGAGCATGAATTTGGTTATGCTAGTCCGCCGTGGGGGATAGCGTCACTAAATTCATCCTCTGGGGACCTCATTTTGCAAATGACAGATACACTATTTGCAGGCCTGGACGAGACTATGATATCAGTGCACATTGAATGACTGAGGGTATGCTTACACAGACTGGCCATGTAAAAGACAACTCCGGGTGTCGATACCGATACATCTATACTAGTATATCTATATCGATATCCACAGGTATGACACATGAAATTCGATTAATCACAACACCTTACCTTGCTGGCGACTGTACATGATGTGAGTAATGTGGCAGCCCATGTCCATTGAGATACGATCGTGGTGGCTGTCATACCAATGTTCAACCTTCCGCCAGCATCAAACGCTGTATCAATGTTATTCTGCAATACGGAAATTTTACCAATAAAAAACTTAAAATCATTTGTGATGACAGAAATGAAACAAACATGTTGAAATTAGCCAGATTCTGGTCGGAGATAGTTACCAAAGCAGCCATTTTGGATACATGTAGTTTAATTGAATCTATATACACATGCCGTCGTGTACATGAATGAAATTGTCCCAGTGCATCTTTCCTGGCTAATTTTATTTGGAACTTTATTTGTGTACGTTTTCCCATTTTAGTTATCTCTGTTATATAAAACCTTTGTTGATAATATGTTTGGATATCAATATGTCACATCCAGTTCCACAGAGGTGTGGACGCAGTAAAGAAAGAATTTAAAACTTTTAAATTGAAACCATTGCTTGTTTTAAAATAATCCATTTTGCCATGGCAATTATACCCTAGCACCGTTTCAAAACGAGAAAAGCCCGTTGTACTCGCTCGTTAATATAAGCACAAATATATCTCCATGGAAGGGTGGGCGAAATGTTCTTGGTACCTTTTGCAAATGACTACTTCGTTGTGTGAATATGTACGTGTGTTGAAATTGTTGCTGGGAAATTCGAACATAAGACCCCTACGGTTGGAAATTTTCTATATTTTGACCACCTAAGTCTAAAATTTTGACTGAAAATATTCGAATGTTGCTTTAAAACCGAGATCTACATTAAATATTGGTTGAAAAACTAAAATATCAGAACAATCTCTGTTGGAAATTTACTCCTGACCATTATTTTTATTAAACATCTTTACATTGGTGCAAACAATATTTATTCCCAATACAAAAAAAAAGATTGTTATTTTAACAAAAGGCTAATTGATGATTGGAATGGGATGATACTGTTTATACAACAAACCTATTGTGGCTTTTTGTGAGTCCTCTACCAGATCGCTCAAATGTCCTGGACGACGTAAGGCCGTTCGGGCGAATTAGGCGGGAATTTTTGATGATTTGAAACTTTAGATAACTCAGTGATGAATTTAGTAGATCGCACTTAAAACAGATAGCAAGAGATAAGATAAGAAAGGGAGTATGTGAGAATTTGGATAACCAATGAAATTAAAGGACAGTAGTTAGATTTTAAAAAGTTTGGGAAGATGGGATGGTCAGTAGGGGAAATTGGCTGTGGCTGTGGAATATAAATGATGTGGCAAAGCGAGTATTACCAGCAAAAAGAGGTGTTTTGACAGATACTACAGGCATGAGTTGGCTGCAGTCAGGCTTTCAGAATTAGGACTTTATATAAGATTCTATTGCCGAAAACATATGACATACGTTAGTAAAATCGTGTTGTACTAATTATCTATCTTTGTATGGTCTCGAAAATATTATGATTTTTCCTAATGGAAATTTCGTGTGCGCCTTCAAGTAGGGTTCTATCTGATAGTATGCCGGGACTAACAATACAACATTGGTCATGAGATCGAAGTTCAAATTACTCCATTTCAGTCCCAATCGCTTGTGGTATACTTGGGATTTGCGACTATGGCAATGCAAGTAGTACGGATGTGGTGCATTTTGACAGTCTACTCCAATCGCTTATTGTAGAAGGTAAAATCGTGATTGCATGTAACCATTTATGCGGAACTTACAGCCGCGTAACTGTTTGTTGAGTAATACTAATGGATCTGGCTAGTGGCTAGCTACCACATACACCATAATTTAGCGGAGAATATAATGGCACTATAAGTAGCTCCGAATATGTATAACTATGCGTCAAACACTAAAGGACCTAACATCTTGAATCTCAATTGTCGGAGTTTGAATGCAAATTGGGATCAATTCAACTCATTACTCTGTGATCTACAATATGACAGCAATGTATTTGACATTATAGGACTCACCGAAGTGTTCAAAATACACAATAACCAAGATTTCCTGTTAGATGGCTATCATCCACTCATCTATAAGACCAGAGCAGAAAATGACGATGGTAGAGGCGGCGTGGGTATCTTTGTAAATGAAAATCTGCCTTATAAAATTAAAGATGATCTTACTGTCTTTAACGCTCATATTTTTGAATCACTCTTTCTGGAAATATTTCCAGAAAAAAGTAGTTCGTACATAATCGGATGTATTTATAGACCGAATACTGCTCCTCTGGCTGATATAGACGCTTTCCAATCTTCGCTTGAAAATGTTATAGGTCTTATAAATAACGAACATAAAAAATGCTATTTGCTTGGAGATTTTAACATAGACTTACTTAAATTATCTACTCAGAAGGCTTCATGCCAACCATTACAAGACCTACTAGAATAACAGATTTTACAGCTACTCTCATTGACAATATTTTTTCCAATGATTTCTCACTGTATGATAAATCAGGAATAATAATTACCGACGTCTCAGACCACTTGGCATGTTTTTACATCCATGGAGAACATTCTCCAGCATCTCCTATTAATTCGACACGAGAGCGAAGGGTATATTCATCGCACAATATAAATTGTTTCAAGCAAATTCTTACGGCAACTTCTTTTGAAAATGTATACAATTGTCAGTGCCCAAACGATGCATACAATGAATTCATAACAGCTTATAAAAACGCATTCGAAATAGCATTTCCTATCACCAATACGCGCATTCCAAAACGTTTCATTAAGCAAAAACCTTGGATGACTATAGGAGTTCTAACCTCTTCACAAACTAAAAACATATTATATAAGAACAAATTGAAGGACCACACTGACGCAAACACGACAAAATATAAAACATTCCGTAAATTATACAACAAAGTTGTACGAAAGAGTAAAGCACTATATTATACGAACATATTTGAAGAAAACAAAGGCAACATGAAAGCAACTTGGAACATTCTCCGAAACGTAATCAATAAAAATAAATCATCGCTCCTAACACCCACTGAATTCATTAGTGACGGTATACGAATTACGGACCCAAAAGAGATTGCATCGCACTTCAACACATTCTTCGTTGATGTAGGGCATAATATATCTAATTCTATACCCCAATCCGAATTTTCACATTTCGATTACCTTACCGATCACTACCCAAAGATCTTTAAAATATGTACAACTAACGAACAGGAAGTAATACTGACAGCTTTAAAGATAAAATTAAAAAATACCATTGATATTAATATTTTTTCTAGTAAACTCATGAAAACAGCGATAAACTAGAATGCACTCAGAGAGATGCCAACGTGCGCAAAAATGTAATAAACAATAATTTAAAAAATAATTTCACTGTATTTTACTTAATTTATTTTATTTTATTTAATGTTAGCAAAAAAAGACCATTTCTCATTTCATCACAGATAAAAGGCAAATTACTATATTAATCATTTAAGTAATTAAAACCAATTCCATGTTGCCGAAAGGATGAGACTTTAATATCGATTACATTTTTTTCAGCGGCATATTTTGATTTTCATTTTCCGATAGTCAAAGTTGACCAAAGGAGCAATTATAAGAAATAATTAATTATATTTGTGTAAATATTGATAGCAGCCAATATGCAACAATAAATATCAATAATTAATCAATAATTAATCAATAACGATCATTTTATGTAATAATAAACTCTTCAAACGGTGTTTGTGTCAACAAATGCGTTTTGTTTTGTGTTACGTCATTCGTCGTATTTGACCCGGAACTCGGCTGAAGGTTAGGCAATTCAGCCTATTGCGTAGAATTACGAAATCGCGTTTTGAATGTCTCTCTTTTCCCGCACGATAAAAAGAGGTCTTCGCACGAACCAAAAATGGTAAAACTTCCCAATTATAAGTAAAAATACCCAAATGAAGGAGTCTATGTAGGTCGATCTATTTTTGTCATAACTCTGACGTATTTTGACCTGGTAGAAAAAATCGAAATCGAGGCTCACTACGAGCATGCCAGTTTTAAATATAGAAACAGGGAATCCCGACAAATGGCGATATCGGCGACAAACAAATAATCGAAAACAACACATAAAATAAACAGCAAAAACGCGGCAGTAAAATGTCAGAACGCCACGAGGTTTTACGTCGTTTTTGGTGACGTCATGGAGTGAAACGGAGTAGGGTGACACCAACCTACGAATCTGTCTGATCGCCATACTGTTGCGCGAGCGCACGTAATGAAGTAGCAAAACCATTAGTGGACATAATAAATAAATCATTCGCAAAAGGGAGATTCCCAGATAGCATGAAAATAGCAAAAGTTATCCCAATATTTAAAAAAGGCGACCACTCAAATTTTAATAATTACAGACCAATTAGTATACTACCAATTTTTTCTAAAATGGCCATTAGACTCACGGATTTTATAAATGATAATGATATTTTGTACAAACATCAATATGGTTTTCGGAGTAAACACTCAACAGTACATCCCATACTTCATCTTCTGAGTTCTGCTGCAAGAAATAATGATCGAACATCTAGAGACTCAACATTAGCACTATTTATCGATTTTTCAAAGGCTTTTGACTCAATCGATCACGAAATTCTTCTCTCAAAACTATCTCATTATGGAATTATAGGCCTGACAAATGATTGGTTTCGTAGTTATTTATATAATAGACAACAATGTGTATATTTCAAAAATTCCCTGTCTGAAACTTTACAAGTAAATTGTGGTGTACCACAAGGGTGTATTTTAGGACCACTGCTCTTTCTTATTTATGTGAACGATATGAAAAATGCAACAACCCTATCTGTACTTTCATTTGCTGACGACACGACCCTTCATACATCCAACAACGATATGCGTGAATTAGAATTATATATGAACACTGAACTAGAAAACTTTAACCAATGGTGTTCTGCAAACTATCTGCAAATAAATCCATCTAAATGTAAATATCTCCTCCTACATCCTATGAACAATTCTCATAGAGGTAACAACTTAACAATTCGAATCAACGAAACAGAAATAACTCAGGTTGGCAACAAAATATCTGAAAAATCAGTTACTTATCTAGGCATAAAATTAGATGAAAATTTAAATTCCATAAACATATAAATTCTGTGTGTGCTAAAATTAGCAGTACGAATTACTCTCTCAACAAAATCAAGCATTTTTTACCACGTGAAGCACTGAAATCCTTATATTTTTCATTAGTTCACAGCCATTTGATATATGCAATTCAAATATGGGGAAATTCAAATAAAAAACACAATGTTTTCAAACTTCAGAAAAAAGCAATGCGCATAATTAATAATAAGAAATATAAAAGCCACACTGACCCACTGTTCAAAAATATGGAAATTCTAAAATTTGCTGATCTGCATAACTTACATGCAAATCTCCTAATACACGATTGGTTTCACAATCAACTACCAAGTTCATTTCAAAACTTTTTCACAATTTTACAAAATAATACTCGTCAGAATGGAATGCTAACGTCTGGAATACCTAAGAGTGTTTTCTCAGAAGATTTACCAGAACATAATTTTCCAAATATATGGAACCATTTAGAAGATAGACTTAAAGATCTCCCAACAAGACCAATGTTTAAAAACGACTATTCTCGAACGATCCTATCTACTTACCAAATGAAACCAAAATGTACATACAATAGATGTCCTGACTGTGCTCATGGGTAATCCTCTTAATTTAGTTTACCAATATAGTAATAGTTGAATAATGATTCCCTAAAAATTAATACCCTAAAAAAAAAAAAGGATTTACCATCCCCCATCTTATTCCATTTCATCTCATTGCGAACCTCAATCATGAACGACCTATGACCTCATCTCCTCAAAACATTGCACTGATATATTATACATTCTATGTTATTAGCTGAGCGATGGACGAATATTATTACTTGAATGTTTCTTCTTTTCGAAATAAATGTAAACATTCTATATATATTTAAGTAATTAACATAATTCTATGATTTCTTTATATCCTCCGGTTTTGGGGACGGCAGGAAGACAGCCTTTACAGGTTATGCCATCCCCAATAACTCATTGTCTGTATAAATTAATTGTGTAAAATATATGTTATATTGAGTTATGAATAAATAATCATAGTCATAACTGATACATACACAGTGACTAGTACCCCCGGTGACTCAGTTGGTAAGGTACATGGGGGCATTAGGCCAACATAAGCCGCACATGCAGCGATGGCTATAATCCCAATAAACGCGGATATATAAGTTTATCAGTCGCCTCCCGGGGGGGTCAGTGCTTGGTTTTTACACGCACTTGTGTTATTTCATAAAGGAATTAACCATCTGCGTGGTCTTTCCTCCTACCATAAAGCGGACAACTTCGTAATAATAGTATGGCATAGCGACTGAAACGACGACAAACACAACTAAACAAAACAAACCAACAATTATTTAGAGGATATCACTTGGTTAGTTTGATATTAGTCCCGATATCAGCCCGAGGTAACCTCATATCAGCCTGATACCGAATGTCGAAGGTTGATATGAGGTTACCGAGGGCTTGATATCACGCCAATAATATCAAACCAACCAAGTAATATTCTATTTTTTAATTAGATAGCCTTTTTGTAACTGACAACTCTTCATATGAGGGATGTCGAAAAAATGGATACCTACACGTTACTGGTTATAATACGCCAAATACAAATTAGTAGAGTGATTTCCCCTGGGACCCCCAGCTAGGATCAGCATAAAAAAGATTCTGGCAGCTGAATGGTCAATGACACATGGATGAAAAGTGCACGAAAAAATGCACAAACGTGTTTCCCGACGAGAAACATCAAATATAGCCACATGGTGAACGGTTACGGCTGTCAAATTGGCAAATCATTTATGGGAGGGGTTGGTGTTTTTTTCGATGTCATTTTTTTTCTCCATTTTAAGAGTAGTGTGACGTTTGTCAAAACTGCAGTGTGACGCAGCACGTTTACAAGTACTTTTGGGCACATTTTCGTGCGTCTAAAAGGACGTTCTTCAATGTTTGATACCCGTGCAGGGTCAAAGCTTTCCTGCGAATACAGGCCAGCGGGATTTGTTAACACTGAGGCCTATGCAAATTAGTTCGGGAGCTAATAGGGGTACCCTTGCACCCCCCCCCCCTGGGACTTAACTTCACCCCACTCATTTTGTTCCTTATTATGTCCTTCAACTTTTAAGCAATGTTAACAAGAAAAAAAAGTGGCCGTGTAGACTCCAGACAATATGGCGTCCATCATGGGCGCCGTTTTTCAGACCAGACCCTAAGTCAGTTTTATGCAAATTATAGCGGGAAAATCTAGTAAAATATATACAAATGTATATATTTTCGTGAAGCTAAGACATAATGACACTTTCTTGGGCCGAAATTGAAACTCACCATCCAAGATGGCCGCCAAAATGGCCGCCGGAAGTTGAAAATATGACATTTTTTCACAAATATCTTGTAGATCAATTCATGCTGTTTGGAACTAGTTGAGCAATGCAACTTTATTTTGTGTTTTGTATATTAACTGATCATTGGAGCAATTAAATATGCAATTATTGGGGTCCTAACCCCTTCCGATCCCTCAAAAAATAGATTTTACAATATGCGGTATAAAATTTCACAAAAAATCACAATTGGGATTCTAGTCATATTTCAACAAGAAATGAACAGAACTTTGTAATATAAGTGAGGCATATCATTACCTATGAATATTCCAAATCACTGGAACCAAAATTCTTACTTTGGCTCAAAATGGCTGCCAATATGGCCGCCATAATATGGAAAATGGTAAATATTACACCAGCGTGTCCTGCAATCGCTTACACGTTGTGGTTGATGTATAAAATTGGCTATTCTGCATTCTATACATTGAATACTAACATATCTGATGCACCATGGTTAATTGTTACTAATGTCACCACTGACATCGTCAAAAATATTGGACTTTTCTCTCAAAAACTTAACATAAATATTGGCAAAAATTCACTTTTCAGGTTTGGACCATTTTTTCAGGTAAAATATAACTATCTTTGGATTGAAAGGTGTTTATTGTTTTGGTCTATTTTAAATGTGTCACACTACGGTCTTTATAGACCAAATTGCTTAAGATGGCTTCCAAAATGGCAACCGAATTTGTAAAATGTAAATTTTTTACATATATCCCGAACATTCGCTGCATTATCCGAAAAGGTAGCAAATTGTGACTCACTTGGTTATTATACGTGTTAGTTAATTAACTGACAACTACATGTTCTATTCTGGTTGTCCCAGTTCCGTATGGGGCATGACAAATTCATTTTAAAGTATGTAATTTTGCCGAGAACCTCTTTTGTGATTTTGGCCATATTTATTGAAAGGAAATGGGCAGAACTTTGAGACAGAACTGAGATGGACCATAATCTTTGGCTATTCTGGTCCATTATGATAAAATAAATGTCAACAGGATACAGTGTGGATGCCAAGATCGTAGCCAGGGAGTTACTCTATGATCATATGTGAGGTGAATAGGTATACAGGGAGTTATTGTATGTCATGACTGATGTGAGTAGGTATACAATGAGTGAGTATATGGTTATGAGTGGGTTGTCCATGGTAAGATGCATCTAGGTATACAGGGAGAATTATCATGTGTGAGGTGTATATGCAAGTATGGATTGTTTGAGTGGTCGTGTGTGCGGGTTTTTTATATCTGGAAGGGCTGAATGGCCATTAGTGAGGTTTACATGTATACCTGGAGTGAATCTATGGTCTAGGGTGGGCTGCATATGTATATTGAATGGTTATATGACTATGTGTGTCGAATAGGTATACAGGTAGTGACTGTATGGTTAATGGTGAGATGGGTACATGTAGGTATACAAGTAGTAACTATGATCATAAATGTAATGAACACCGATACAGGGGTGACTACATGGTCATGTGTCAGGCATATGAGTATACCTGATGTTTCTCTTTGGTGACTCGTGGCGATATGGTCATGTGTAGGTTATACAAGTATACACATGTGTTGCTTTATTGTCATGAGCGAGGGATATGTGTATATAAAGAGTGGCTATATGGCCATGGATGAGGTGCATATGCATACATGGAGTGACTATACTGACATGGCTGGGTGTATTACTAGTAGTATATATTGAGTGGCTATTCGGCTATGGTGTGACAAATAGAGATACAGGGAGTGACATAGCCAATGTTGAGGTGAATATGTATGGATTGACCATGATCATGTATGAATGTTTTGAATAGGTGCACACGGGTGGCTATATGGCCATAAGTCAGGTGAAGGAGTATACCAGGTGACATGGTGAGGGTATGTGCATGAAGCGAGTGGCTATATGGCAATTGGTGAGGTGCATATGTATACCGGAGTGACTTTATGGTCATTGTTGTGGTGTTGATATATATATATTGATTGTCTATTTGAACATGCGTTTGGAGAATAGGTATACAGGGGATGACCTTATGGCCAATGGTGAGATGAATGGGTATACAAGGAGTGACTATATGGTTATGGGTCATGTTTAGGAGTATACCCGGTGTGCCTGCATTGTGGTGCGTGGCTGTATGGGCATCCGTGGTCATGGGTCAGGTGTACATGTATGCAATGGGTCACTATATTGGTATGTATGTGGTGTTTATGTATATATGTAATGACTTTGTGATAATGGGTGGCTATCGCTTTCCGTGATATGACTCTCTGACATGACCTCTCTATTGATTAACATATCCTTGAGTTATTGTGGAAAGCGATAGCCACCCAAGGTACACATGTACAACACACTCATTACCCCAGTCACTCCATATGTACATAAACACCACACAAATGACAACATAGTTACCCACTTTATACACGTACACCTGATCATACAGCCATACTTGGTTATACCCGTACATACCACAAATGACGATACAGCCACGAGTCACCGTGCATGAACACCAGGTATACACCTACACCCGACACATGACCATATAGTCACTCTATGTATACATATTCACTATATTCACGACCATACAGTCACTCATTGTATACATATTCACCTCACCATGTACCATACAGCCACTGCATGTATACCTATTCGCCATACACATGACCATAGAGTCAATCCAGATATACATATGCACATCACCAATGGTGAGCCCTTCCAGATATACTAATACCCGCACATACGACCACTCATAAGTTCCATACTTGCCATACTCATACAAGCCATCCATGACCATACATCTACTCCCCATACACCACCAATGATAACACATCCACAACATATATAAATATACGTCCCACCGTTACCAACAGGGCACACCCTATATACCCACACATAATTCATGGCCAAACAATAACTCCATGTATACCAATTATCCTCATCTATGATCATAGAGTAACTCCCTGGCTGCCATCTTGGCTTCCACTCTGTATCCAGTTGATAAATTTGTACCATAATGGGCCAGAATACCCACATGTCATGGTACATCTCAGTTCCGTCTCGAAGTTCTGCCCATTTTCTTTCAATAATATGGCCAGAATCATAAAAGAGGTTCTCCGAAAAATTCCATACTGCAACTTTAAAATGAATTTGTCATGCCCCACACGGAACTGGGACAAACATAATAGAACGTAGTTGTCAGTTAATTAACTAACACGTACAATAACCAAGTGTGTCACAATTTCCTACCTTTTTCGGATAACGCAGATAATAATGTTCGGGATATGTTAACTTTTAACAAATTTGGTTGCCATTTTGGAAGCCATCTTGAGCAATTTAGTCTATAAACACCGTAGTGTGCCACATTTAAGATAGACCAAAACAATAAACACCTTTGATACCAAACATAGTTGCATTTTACTTGAACAAATGGTCGAACCCTGAAAAGTGAATTTTTGCCGATATTTATGTCAAGATTGTGAGAGAAAAATACAACATTTCTGGTGATGTCAGTGGTGACAATAGTAAAAATGATCCGTGGTGCATCAGACATGTTAGTATGCAATGTATAGAATACAGATTAGCCAATTGTATATATCAACCACAACTTGTAAGCGATTGCAGGACACACTGGGGCAATATTTACCATTTTCCATATTTTGGCGGCCATTTTCGCAGCCATTTTGAGCCAAGGTAAGATTATTGGTTCCAGAGAGTTGGAATATGCATAGGTAATGATATGCCTCACTTACATTACAATGTTATTTTCATTTATTGTTGAAATGTGACTAGAATCCCAATTGTGATTTTTTGTAAAATTTTGTACCGCGTTCGGTAAAATCGAATTTTTGAGGGATCGGAAGGGGCTAGGGCCCCATTAATTGCATATTTAATTGCTCCAATGATTAGTTGATATACAAAATACAAATAATGTCATATTACTCAACCAGTTCCAAACAGCATGAATTTGTCTAGAAGATATTTGTGAAAAAATGTCTTATTTTCAACTTCCGGCGGCCATTTTGGCGGCCATCTTGGATGGTGAGTTTCAATTTTGGCCCAAAAAGTGTCATCATGTCTTAGCTTCACGAAAATATATACATTTGTATACATTTTACTAGATTGTCTCGCTATAATTTGCATAAAACTGACTTAGGGTATGGTCTGAAAAACGGCGGCCATGATGGACGCCATATTGTCTGGAGTCTACACGGCCACTTTTTTTCTTGTTAACATTGCTTAAAAGTTGAAGGACATAATAAAGAACAAAATGAGTGGGGTGAAGTTAAGTCCCAGGGGGGTGCAAGGGTACCCCTATTAGCTCCCGGACTAAATCATTTGGTGTATTGTAACCTAGAGTGAAAAATGGTCGTTTTTCAGATTTCTGCTCTGAAACAAGTCCTGTGCTCATTATCCCCATAAAACAAATTAGAAACATAAAGAACGCGACACGAGAGCTAATTTGGCACGGGGGCAGTCCAATTAAATAAAAAATTAACCCCTCTGATGCCATTTCTGCTTCTCGTTGCAGAACCGAAAATTGCCATTTTCGACCAAAATTTGGGCCCATTGACGCCCTTTTAATGAATGTGAGACCATAGTTTTGGGTACCCGACAAACTAAATGAACAAAAAGGCAGATTTGTCGGGTTTGAGCACGACATGGGAGTAAAGCATGACGTCATTATGGACCATACTCTAAAATATGATGCAAAATCGGACCAGTATCAGGTCAAACGAAGTTTAATTGCCCCTTTTAGATGACAGGTTGACAAAAACGCCTACTCTGGAAGTTTGCAGAAACGGTTTGGCGATCCAACGAGCCAAAATTTCCGCCAATAAATGCATTCTTATGAAGAATTTTTTTTGTTTTCTGTCGATTTTTTCGAAAATTGGGTATGTGCGCCCAATGTGAAACCTAAGTGCGCCCAATTGGCCTAGCGAATCGTTTGGCATATTTTCCGGAAGTGGTATCTACAAGCTATCAGATCGACCACATGCATGTACGTCGTCATTGTTTACTTTGCCAAAATTCAGCTAAAAGGTCATTTTTTAGCACATTCAGATATGAGTGGTGGCAGAAAAGGGTTAATAAAGTAAGAACACAGACAATACAAGTTTCGAATCAAATTTATTTATTTTGACGTGGGTATATAAATGGACGCAATTTGATATCGTTTGGGCGACTTTCTTATCTTTCCAGTGATCAATTCTGTATAGCAGTGATGTCGATTTTCGGCTTGTCGTAAATCCATAATACCAGGATTGGAGATGTTGCAAATCGATATTACTCGGTTTAAGTGCGATATTAGCCTAGTTCGATAACATGCTATTATGGACAAAAGTATCATATCTAATTAATAAACATAATTATCACTGCCTGTATAGATGGATTTCAGTTTGCTGGCAAATGTAAACAAGCGCCACGGCGTGTCAGCCATGCACGAGGCAAAAAAACACACCGAGTGCCCTGCGACGCAATCCGGAATTTATATTTCCCCACTAGCAAACGACTAGTTATATTTCACTATAATTACTTCCGTTGCTAAGATACAGATTCTACGCGGAAATAAAATAAAACAACAAGTAATAAATGACCGAAAAACTATATGACAAACTACAAAAAGGGGAAGATAAATACCGATACCTCATCAAACTAAAACACTAACGAATTGTGTGAAGTTAATATATCCTTATTTGATGCCGACAAAGTCGTGTGGACCAATAATCCAAGTCAGTGACAATGGCCTACACTTCATTGGCTTGACCTATATTTTTAGAAGCGTTCTCTTGTCCACTAACCCTTTATGTAGGCATACTAAATTGATACTACACTGTTAAAAATATCCGTAATTTTACGGCACAATGTGCTGGTAACTTTGCTGCCATCACATTTGCTGTAAAAATACGGAACTTCTTCAAAATGATAAACTTCCCACTCCGTAAAATCACAGGATGTTAACCTAAATTAACGGAACTTCCGCAAAATTTTAATTGACACCTTCTGTAAAATTACGGAACTTCCTTCAAAATGATAAACTACCCACTCCGTAAAATCATAGGATGTTGACCTGAATTACGCAACATCGCTGCCAACATTTGACCGTTAAACATACGGTCAGGCCATAGCATGTTCCACGGTATAAAACCATTGTAACTGGCAGACCGCGTAACCAGTAACTGTCAGACCGTTGTATTGTTTACGGTTCAGCACCCTTTAATTAATATCAAGACCGTAACTAATAAAGGTCAGACCAATGGTATTGTTCATGGGTCAACACCAATGTTTTGCTCTTTATTTGCTAATTTAATATAGAATTAGCCAGGTGCAATGGTGACACTATGATTTCCCGATAGGCATTACGATTCATATGTTTTTGAATTGTCGAAACTAGTATTATTCATAACTAAAAAATACATCTTACCGGTAGTTCTTATGTTATATTATGATCATAGTTTACGATACTTATGAAACTTTGCAGTTTGCAGAGGATCAAGCTTGTTATCTGTCTCGTGGAATTTAATCTGGAAAAGGCTGCGCACGCGTAATGTGTTCGCTTTGAAACCCTTTCACTAACTACTGTATAGATATGGCTGTAAATAAAAATAAGCCAACCCATCACTATTCAGTTATGAGTAACACTAATTTCGACCATTCTAAAACATGAATCGGCATGCACTTTTAAGCCATAAAAAAGAAAGCTACACAGTTAGAACTCAAATTTATGTACTTGTATGTAAAAGTGAAATATCTTAATGGCCTACTTTTTGGTAACATGTATAAGGCATGAAATTGTCCAGTCACTTGTAAACACAGTTTTTGTTTTAACAGGTGAATCCGTACATCATGACAATACTGTACCAGTCAGATAAAGTGGTATTTTTAGGCGCGCCTTTATTGTGATATTGAGGGCACTCAATTTAGAAAAACGTGTGATTATAGCACAATACCAGTCCCGCTTATTGCAATATTCAATGCAAAATATTGCGATACTAAGCGCGCTAAATTTGATACAGACCCGATAGTGTTATATTTATATAATATTAGATAAATACTGTGCATATAGTGTACATATAGCACATACAACTATAATTATAAACATATCTAAAACATTGTCTCTATTTATACAAAACAATATAGAAGAAGCAAAAATGTTATTTAAAATGTCACAATTTTGAGCGCAAGATGTTGCAATATTACGCGCAAAATTTTGAGATATTTAGTGCAAAATATTGCAATAATATCACAGGCGACATGCTTATAATCGTTTCCACTTGCAGTATTATTGCGATATTGAGTGCGAAAATACCGAATATACCGTACTATTATACCACTTCTTTTGACTGGTACTGTATATATACCGGTATCAATTAACAGCTAGTTGGGATTGGAACCATCAAGACAACAGCAGATCCCATAATAACTGTGCACAATGACTTGACGACAATGTCCTCCTGGAGTCGCACATTTTCCATGAAATATCAGGGAGTCAGCTATTAAGATGATTTGATAAGAACATCCAACTAATAGTGTACATGTCCTCCAGGTAAACTGTCGTAATACCAGTAACTTGACAATAACATGGCGACTAATGACAATGTCTCATGTCCACACGTTTCAATGAAAATTGATGAATACGGGATGAATTGGTCTGAGTAATTGTAAAGTTGCATGGCGTCAGTTCATTGTTTACGGTGTTGTTGACTTTGAAGTTCTTGTGAATTACACTGGTGCACACAGTAGTGCAATACATGTATATCCTCTCTTGTAAATGTACATGCATGTGGGATGATGTGCTTTGAAACAATTACTTGAATCAGAATATGAACACTGTCAACTGCATTTTCAACATTATAATAGAACGAGCTGCTCGTTGAGTTGTTGTTGTTGTTGCTATTATTGTCACTATTGGTTGACAGCGAAGCCCGTGTTTATTGTACCTGTATCCCCAGTGTCAGTAAATGTGCCAGTGTTTTGATACTAAGTCACAATAGTCAACACAGCACTGACGTATGAATGAAGTGAGACCATGGATCATCATCATGCCATGTTTGCCATGAATCTCTTGTGAATTACACTGGTGCACACAGTACATGTATATCCTCTCCTGTAAATGTACATGGATGTGGGATGATGTGCTTTGAAACAATCACTTGTTGAATCAGATTCTGAACACTGTGACTGTCAACCTGCCAACTGCATTTTCTACATTGTAATAGAAATGGCTGCTCGTTGAGTTGTTGTTGTTATTGTCACTATTGGTTGACATCGAAGCTCGTGTTAATTGTACCTGTATCCTCATGTGTCAGGATATACGCTAGTGTTTTTATACTAAGTCACAACTCCCAGTCAACACAGCACTGAAGTCTGAATGAAGTGAGACCCTGGATAATGCCATGTTTGCATGAATCTCTTAGTGGAATTTGTCAATGATTAAGTCGATTTTCGAAGAATTTAAACTTGTCCGATTATCAAAGGAACCGAACTCAGACCGTCTTTACAACTGTCCACAATCGAAAAGGTAATAGGTTCCCAAAAACAACAATTTACGATCAAACACGAATCGTGAAATACAAAATGGAGTAACTTAATCCCGATAGAGATCATAGAGTTAAGTTGTGTACTCACGCTAATTCGTACTATACGTACAACACACAATGAATGCCGGATAAATAATATATAATAAATATCAGCAGGATAAGATTCAGCCCTACTGTATGGAGTGATTGCCGTATATAATATTGTCGCCGATAAATATACTATTGAATTTTCACGTCGTAAAGTTTGAATCACGATAATATTAGTGTAAACATATTTTTATTTCCAAAATCCGAGGTTACATAATATACAGATCATACAAAAATGTATATGCAAAATAGAAGATAATGTATCTTATATGAAGTCTTCTCCTCTTTGGCGACATGCCCCTTCCCCAATAAGTGAGAAAGGGGTATCGATCAGACGGGAAAGGATAATATTAAATTCCAAGGCGGGAATTCTACCAGATTTGATTGCATGCTTGATGTAAAATTACAACAATTTGATGTATAATATAATTACGTACCGTCCTTGAAAGATTTGATAGCACAATGTGCTGTAGGAATACATATTTTTTTCTTTTACAGTGTATAAAGTATTGGGGTGAAGGAAAAGATCACTCGATCTTTTCGACCATCCCGGGCGCTTCGCGCCCAACTATATACTCACTTTATTTATACCAAAAGTATACATTGCAATGGCCTAAAGTGTACATCTAGAGGTATGTTCAGGTAATAAGACAGATAGACAGACAGACAGACCATTAGAAAAATGTAGAACGATTCATAATCTTTGGTGGGAAATGTTCCGATAATATCTTAAAGTTCAACACAAGACCTATATATAGCCTTTACTAAATGGTTTCTCCAATTCAACTTCATCCACAATTTGGTCCGAGACCGTCGGCTTGACGAATATTTGCCAGGCCGCCAAAACTACATATGTCGGGAAATAACAATTCAAAACTCGCTACATGATCGCTCTCAGCTTTGATGGGTGGGTTCCTCGACTCAACTATTTTTTACCCCCAGAAGCTAAAGAAATAGTAAATTGGGGGCGTTTATTCGGATCATACATCTTTAAGTCCGTGCTCCAGGGAACTGTTTCCAGGTATTAACTAAGAAATATAGCTTTGATATCTTCGATGTTATCAAGTTCCCAGTCATATCTCAATAACATCATAGGTCTTGGCTGGTGTAATACAAACACGCCCTGTATGAGCCTAAATAAACCTTCTAATCCTGTATTTTAATGCACAGATTCTAGGACGCGAAGCGTGTAATAAATACAGAACGACACGATGTGTAAATGGTTTGTCGATAAGGCACTCGTGCTGTCGCGGAAGGATAGAACTCGAGGCGCAAGCGCCTCTCGTTCTATTCTTCCGCGACAGTACGAGTGCCGTATCGACAAACATATTTACACATCGTGTCGTTCTGTGTATGAATGCTTCATATATACAGACCCAGACATTTCCTCAAATCGCTCGGGTTAGCAAAACATCGCATAAATGACACCTATAGAAAAAATAACGGCGCTTTTTCTTACAGCAATGCTTTGCCCTAGCATGATCATAGAAATTCAGCAGAATTCACCAGCAGTATAGCAAATTAGAAGAGGTGAATTCACTCACGAAAAAATTAAAAGAAAATATGATTTTTTAGACAGTGCACTTTTTTTTTGGATTGGATCATGGGCCGGTTCGAATCCCACACAATCCAAAAAAAAAAAAATTGCACTGTCTCAAAAATCAAATTTGCTTATAAAGATAGGCACCTGGTGTGTTGTATAGTCCCAAGCATGTTCTAATGGCCAGCTCGGCTCGGCATGTTTCGGAGGCAATAAATGTAACATTGCTACTGTGCTATATCTCCTATATATAAAAGAAAATAGTTTCCTCAGATTTTCTTTCATCGATAATTTGATGTGACACATTCGTTAAACGAAAAGCATGGAATCGAGTCTATATGCGGAATATGAGCGGAAACTATCTGTTTATACATGCCACATGGTTGACTGCTCTGTTCGGGAATTGGTAACCTACATTACGTTAAGGGGATATCGTGTTCCATATATGACATCAGGAACATCCATGCGACATGTAGGGTTCGATTTGTCCACTGGTGCGCGTAAGTTCAATTGATCAGGATGTCGTTTTCTTCCGGCTTTATAGCGTCTTTATTACACCCACACATGATATGAAACGAAACTACAACGATGCTATGTATATCATCTTCCTATCACCGGAACCGCCTCTGATACTTATTCTTTCATCACTTAATTTAATTAGTTCGAGTACAAGGAAGTCGGTATAGCCGACAGGTAGAGAACTGGTTTCTCGTGCTAACGGACCGGGGATCGCAAACTGGTCAGGGTGTTCTGACAAAAATCAGAACTCTGTCAGATACCAAGCTGAAAAGTCTTATTCGAGATCACTGAATAAAGATCCGAATGCAAAAATGCCGACTTCCCACATTACAAGATTTGTCCAGGTGTGTTGTCGTGGGCGCAGTAGACTGTCTTATCGGGCGCGGACATTAAATATACGGGCGGCGATGGCGGTGGGTATGCTGTTAAAATATTCACCTCCGTCAAAAACCGCCATAAACAGACAGAATAGTAAAATATAGACAGACTTTGTTCTTATACCAATCAGAAATATGGCATAAACAGTATGTTATTGTCAATTTTTTTCCTTTGTTATGTAAACAAAAGCAAAAAACGTAACGTTTCCTGGCTTTTGTTTAGATCCGGATATATATGGTAAACATAAAGAGCGTTATTTGTTACTGTTTTCCTGATATGGAAATATTAAAGAGTTTATATCATTTTTGTGTGACTAACCAATAAAATTGCACTGTGTTATGTAAACAGAGGCACAACTTCTGTAACACGAGCAGGCTCTTGTTTACGTACACCATCGTACGTCTTGACGACAATATACTATCTACAAGCTGATTATGTTTGGCATATGAACAAAACTATATATATTTTAATATTCCTTCTGTTGATGGCGATTTGAACAAATATGAATATTTCTGCAACGAACGCCGCCCGTGCCTTTAATGGCTGACCATGTACACGCCTCGGTGTGTGCACGTTAAAGAACGCTATTGGGGTCACCACAGGGTTATAAAGTTACTGGGCCGTGGTCAGGGATGTGGCTAGAGGGTCTCCGCTGGGGGGGGGGGGGTGTCCACCTTGGGAATTTCCAACTGCACCCCCCCTTGAGTCGGAATCACACCAACATAATTCCATTTGCACCCCCCCCCCTGAGTCGGAACCACACCAACACAACTTTTTGCATAATTCCATTTGCACCCCCCCCCCCTTGAGTCGGAATCGCACCAACACAACTTTTTGCATAATTCCATTTGCACCCACCCCCCCCCCCTCCTTGTACCTCATGCTCAGGCCTAATTTCCTATATATTCATAAGCCATGCTTCTATTTTCCCAGTATGAGAACATTAAGATATTTTAACCTGAAAATTGCCCCCCAAAAAAAACAACTAGTGATCTAATTCCAGACAAATGCACACAAACCATGAAGCACTGGGCCGACCATGGTTGTTTGGCCAGGTGTGAAAAAAATTTGAAAACTATATACAAGAAAATCGCAAATCCTAGCATCTAGACTGGCCTCAACTGAAGCTTTCCTAGTGTTGGAAATTTCAAACCTCATGCTCCCCCTCAGGTTGGAAAATTCTTCAACTGCTGACCATTTATGTCTACAAGATTGACCAAATGTAGTATAATATTGTTTTGCTAAACTAATTAGCAGTTTTGTATTGGCCATGTGGATGGGGCAATGACACACCGGGCCGACCATGGTTCGGCCCGGTGTGCGAAAATTTTGAAATCTGAACAAGAAAATCGCAAAATCCTAACATCTAGACTAACCTCAAGCCTTCCTACTGTTGGAAATTTCAAACCCTACACCCCCACTTAGGTTGGAAAATTTCCAACTGATGACTATTCCAATGACAATGTTGACCAATTGTATGACAATATTGTTTTCTTAAATTAACTAGAAGTTTTTGACTGGCCACGGGGGAGGGACCAGGACACAAGCTTTCCAACTGTTGGAAATTTCCAACCTGTCACCCCCCCCTAAGGTTGGAAAATTTCCAACTGATGTCCATTTCTGTCAAAAATTTTGACCAAAAATAGGAACATATGCAAATATTGGTCGAAAAACAATAAATTCCCCCCAATAAATTGTTTTATAATCAAACTACAAGAACATTTTCAACCTATTGTTGGTGTGAAATTTCGTTGTGGCAGGTATGAAATTTCCAACTATTGAAAATATAGCTCTCTGCTGGGGGTGAGACACCCCCACCCCCCCCCCCCCCCCCCCTCTAGCCACATCCCTGGCCGTGGTAGCACATGGACCGGCTCATACTTGTCAGTAAATGACAGCGAGCTGTCGTAAGAAGAAGAAGAAGAAGAAGAAAAAGATTGTATTAACCAGCTTCAGCAACACGTACATGCAACATACAGCGTGTGCTGCCATTACCAACGGAAGTCGCCTGACTCGTGTACACGGCCAAACCAATTGGAAGCGTCCGACGCTTTATTATTTTCATTGAAGCAATTAAGCGTGTCGGTAGTCGCATTGTGACTGCTTGTCCACACCACGCACTGTTATGTATACGTTTTGCTATACGTTGGGATCGTAAAATCGTGTGACTGTACCCGCCATATGCATCTCCATAGTAATACACGTTACATGTTACATACATGTACGTGTGTCTGAGCCTGGCTATTATTGTATTCATTTGGTGTCCATGTTATCGCTCAAACATTGAAGCGGCCTCACATGCGTTCGGTTGTGACTACAATAAATTAACAGACGATAGACAGTAGAGTTCTGAAGATATGAGCGGTATACTAAGGAGTGTTTAGTCCAAGTTTCCTTCGTCTTGTGATATCGGTTCTATACATTCTGATTTACGTTGATGATCTGTTATATTCAAGGTTCTCGATGCCGCTTACCAAATTTGCCAATGTCAAAAAATATATTTATTTGGCCAAAAATATATATATTTGGCAAAAATTTTGGCAAGTTAGTTTTCAATTATAGGATGTGAACTATCTAGTCATAAAACATCATCGAACGTGGATTATTCGTTATGTGTGCCGAAATCTATCAATTTGCATGTAGAGCGTAAGCAGTGTTATATGTCGACAGTTATATGTAATCTTCTTTAGTTTTCACAAAATGGTAATCCCATCTTTCTGTCATAATCAAACTTTCATCAAACAGCTAATCGACCGTGGATAAAGGTACTCAATCCGATTCGATGGTCCCCATATAATCAGATTCCAACAACATCAACATTTTTAGAAATACCACTTCAGTTATCAGAATCGATTAATTGACCAAAAATAATGCTAACCACTGTCAAATATATATTTAAATGTATAAAATTGCCCGAAACGTGTTATTTGTCAACATGTTGTTCGACGAAATTTGGCCTTATTATCAACACAAAGCCTCTTGATTTTAGAGTTATTCATCCTCATCCGTAATTTGATCCGAGACGTATATATAAGTCTCCTGTATAATTATATATATATATATATATATATATCTTTATTTCCTCCATTAATGAAGAGTTCAACAACATATGTACAATTATAGAATAGTTTACGCCCAAGCTCCTAGGCGGGATTTTTCGTCAACTATAATCGGTGTTATCCCATATACATATCAAAACGTAATGCTCTATTTTTATGAACAATATATACATTCACAATGTTGTACAATAATCTAGTTTTTATATTAAAGTACGTATAAGTTATGATGTGAGCTGTGTAACTGGCAGTAACACGTGTTGTTATGTTGTAAAGAGACCTCAGAGTAATGTAAACACTGTGATAAACTGTAAACTGTATTGTTTTTATTAATATCCCGTTTGATTTGTCAATTCAATTCAATTCAATTTATTTCTGTTAATCGATATGTAGATATTACAGACAACATATATATGACATAAACATATCCAATTATGGCATATAATAATAATAAATTGCGCACGAGGAATACATGAGTGTTAGATTGTTGGTAAGTTACCATTCGGGTGATGATTTCATGTACATTGGGAGGGAAGTTATAGTCATGGAGGTATTTTAAAAATAGGGGTGGGTACTTGGAATATCAGTGTTATAGCCTCAAGTGGACTTGCCGAAAATATCCAAATATGAACTTATGAAAGTTGACAGATTGGTTCGAATATTGATAGACAATTAAGAAATGAATGTAGCGTATTGCAAAAATGGATTTTCGTATTTTGAGAAAAAAACTTAAAACAAGAAATATTATCTTGGGAGTATACCTAGAAACTGTTATTACATCAAATGTTCTAATATTTAGAAAATTTCTTAAAGAAATAACAATTACAATTATGAGAATATTTTTTCTTACAATTTTCTTAGAAAGGATCCATTAGTTTTTCATGATTTATTAGTGGTAAGAAATAATTTCTTAAATCATAGAAAGTCATTTTCTCATAATCTTGGAAAAGATCAAAAATAATTTCTTATTAGTAAGAAATTATTTCTTAAATCCCAGAAAGTCAATTTCTCAGTATCTAGAAAAGGTAAAAAAAATAATGTCCTAAATGTCAAGAAATTATTTTCTCTCAAAACCAGGGGGGGGGGGTCGGAACAAATTTCCAGGCACGTATGATCATTTTAATTTTTTCCGGCCACAGGGGACCCACCCACCCAATTTCTTCCGTTTCTGTCCTTTTTTTCCAGGGAATTTTGGACACCCACCCTTTTTTTTCCGTTTCAGGAAGTTTTTTCCAGTAAGTTTTGGACACCCACACCCCTTAAATTTGAGAAAAATTATCAATTGAGCAACCAAATTGCTGATTATCCTGCATTATCATAATTTATTGCGCTATATTTGAATAGAACAGTGCATAATGAGATAACTATACTATTTGAATTTATCATATAAGTGTCATTAATCAAGAAATGTGTCAACATAATCACATTTCTAGGGATATATAGGCAGAGTGCCAAGGTTTTTATTAACATTCATTTTCATAATATATAGTCACATGATCTAGTCACATAATCACATTTGAGTATTCTACAGAATAAATGGTACCTGTACAACAAATTTCAGATTATTTGATATTTTGATATTTGCTATGCGATATACAGTAATGCCCTAATTAATCGACTCCATAACCACAGCAGAATAATGGGTAATTTAATTTTAATTTCCGACTAAATCCTGAACAATTACCCATTATTCTGCTGTGGCTATGGAGTCGTTTAATTAGGGCATTACTGTATTGCTGGAATCAAATTGTTTATCCCAGTTCATCCCAGTTCATCCCAGTTTGAAGAATAATGCTAATACCAAACATAACCATGATATACATGCGTGACTCTTCTTGTGGCATCTCAGAAACCAGAACTGAGGAAACATGTTATAGCGTGTAATGGCAGGGGAATAATATGGATGGATAGCCCAACTTCACTTCTTTTTTGCTCACAATATCAGTGACGATAAAATCTTCGTTACTGTGATTAACATTACAAGCTGATCCACATTAACATGGAAAACAATGTGAAATTGTTCAAGCTGGCCTTCAATTTATTTGTTAAGATTTTGTTTTACGTTGTCAAAAGTCTATTTTATTCCATTATTTATTATATCTTTATTTCCAAGTCACATATGGTCAAGTGTGCTTTCATATTATTGCTTATTTTCAGCTGAGTTCTGCATAGTTATTCTTATTTTGCTATCAGTAGATGGAATCCTGATTAAATTTTATTTTTCCAATAGCGCAGTGTCAAATTCTTATCAAGTTGAATTTGGGTTATTGTTGGCCATTGTGCAACTGATCCAACTTCTGATAACCTCTATATGTAGTATAGCATTAGTATTAACTATATATGACCTGTTTCTGTTCAAAACACATCAAAATAAGACTCAATAGCAGGAATGGAAAACAAATTTGGCATATGGAAAAAACTTTTTTTTGGACCCAATAGACACCCACCCACCCCATCATACGTGCCTGGAATTTTTTTCCGACCCCCACCCCTTTCAAAACTAGAAAAGTACAATAGACTAGAAAATTTGGGAGTATATTTAGAAAATATATCTTCTTGTTCTTATTTCTAGAAAATATATTTCTTAGAGTCAGAAATTATTTCTAATACTATCTAGACAAAAGTAAGAAAAATATTCTCAAATTTCTATAAATATACGAAAATGTTGTTCTTGTAATTTCTAACATTTATAAAAGTTCATTTCTTAAAGCTAGAGATTATTTATATTACTTTAAGAAAGGCACTTTCTTACTTTCTAGACATAAGTAAGAAAACTGTTCCCAAATTTCTAGAAATATATAAGAATATATGTTTTTTCATTCAGAAAAGTTCATTTCTTATTTAAAGTAAGCGGTACGAAACTTCGCAGTATTTATATACAAGAAAAAGGTGTTCTTAACAGTGAGAGATGTGCTCTCAAACATTTTATCACTACTTTAAGGGCTGATTTATTGTCTTCCCACATAGAACAAAAAAGAGGTAACACATTATTCTAACCCAAGGAAAGTAATTGGTTTCCTTAAAGATGGCCGATCTCTTCCATAATACGTTTAATATAGTTACCGGAGTATATCTTTTCTTATATAGTGCGATAATCAAGCGGGACATTTCTTCGTTACTTTTTCGAGGCCGACTCTGTGCATGTTTCGGCGGGACGTAATGTATAAGGTGATGAGAATAAATAATTAAAGAATAACATGTCACGACTTGATTGTATATGAATTATACCAGACAATTTTTAATACAATAAATATTAAAGACATGGATGGCCTTCGCTGTGGATATTGCTGTTAACATAGTCGCATCCATTAAAACGAAAGGCAAATTTTGTTACATGACATGTGTACATAACACAGTGTACTAACTTGACAATAACATACTATCTATATGCGATATTTATGATTGGAATAAGAACAAAATATGTCTATAGTTTAATATTATTTCTGTTTATGGCAGTATTAACGGGTGTTAAATAATAACAAAATACCCAAAGTGAAGGCCATCCGTACCTTTAATCTATAGAATAGTTTCCGGAGAGGGGTCTTCGATTCATATTTAGTAATTTATACACAAGTAACCATATAACACTTGTTATAGGAAGAGATAAACCATCTTTAAAAAACCATATCTATCTATCTACTTGATACTCCATCGCCCTCAATTTGCTGAGGATTATGTGGAGGTCCAGGTACTACCACGGCCGAGTAACTTTATAACCATGTGGTGACTCCAGTAGCGTTCTTTAACGTGCACACACCGAGGCGTGTACACGGACAGCCATTAATGTCCGCGCCCGATCGGACAGCGTACTGCACACACGATAACATATCTGGACAAGTGTTGTAATGGGGGGAAGTCGGCATTTTTGCATTCGGATCTTTATTCAGTGATCTCGAATGTACATAGAGATATAACCCAGATGTGCATGGAATAGTCCAAATGTTCAAATGTTTTGGAGATTTAATGAAAATTAGCAGCTTGTGTTAGTTTCAAGCCCTACAGTGAAATAACGCTATGTAGCGTTTAAGAGTAAGAGATAAATACAACGATTTACGTTTCTGTAATTTCCCGCTATTGTATACAGTCATTATACAGTATGGTTTCATTTGAAACTTGGGCTGAGGGCATATATAATGTAATAATCGGCTTTTCTGTTCACACCTATTTGTTTAAATTACATGGGAAATTTCAATGCAAAAATTACTTAAATTCATTACCTCAGAAAATATTCATCCCTATAATGCTAAGCACATAAATCATGCTTTATGTTTATTCCGATTAATTAGATCAAGGTCTCGACATATAATTCATAGTATTTACGAAGTTTATAGCATTTGTCGCTTTTCAACTGTCAATGTTTTCATTTCATGGGCGCAGCCATACTGTTGCCAAGTGCATCCTGGGAATGTTCTATTTGCGTAAAATTCAGTTCTGCGCACAAATTAAATTTGTATATTGCTCACATATATCTTGCATTATAGCAATATTATTAATCTGTATTATTTGCTTGTGCGTTACAATAACATATTTACACCCATAACGAATATACCCCCTTCATGTACTGATACAAACAAATACTACCGGTATTCGGGCTATACACGATGCACCAACTATATATAAAATTTCCCAACAGTTGGAAATTTCATTATTGAGCCAGCCCCCGAAATCTGCTACATGGCAAAAGGCGATGCCATAGAAAAAACCGTATAGAACGCAATACATAATTTAAAGCAAGTCTAAAGCAATGCCGTTGAATGAACAGACAAATTATCAGTGCATGTTGCGAACAAACAAAAATAGTCAAAAAAGGTGGATAACTCCACTAAAAAGTAGGATTGAGCTCATAACAACATGTGCACCCATAGGTGTGTGTTTTATTGAGGGATACGGCACCGTGGCCCCGTTGGAGTACAGTAAATGGGCTCAATGAACACAGAGCCGTTTCACCCAATAAAACACACACCCACTACATTCAATTGTGTCATTAAAAATCACTTCCGAATTGGAAAATACAAATTAGATACTTTGACGTGAATAATATCCTCCTGATGCATTGACATTGCTTTGACGTTATATCGAATTTGAAATGGCGCCTTTTGGACATTGAATGCGAAGTTTGTCGATTAGCAGTAAACAGGTAAATAGGCTGTTAACCATATTGTTATTACATCTATTAACCATATGGTTATTATTGTATACATGTGAAGGCAAACTGTAATTACCGCAGACATGTTATTTCGGTAACAATTGCAAGGCATTGTATATTTTTTATTTTTTTTTTAAATGCAACAAAGCGACACTTTCAATTCACTGTTCGGTAACCCAGACAGCAAACACTGTGAATCGACTCGTGCGAATGTTAACCCTTTCCGATTTCCCCACGCCGATAAGTCGGTCCTATACAGAAAGTCAATCAACAAGTAGCCCGAATGAAGGTGTTTCGAATACTTGTCCAATCTGAATTGAGGAAAATGAGACAGTAAGATATAGGTGTATGTATATCAAAAGAATGGTAATTTCATAACCAATACGATTTACTGAAATACATTGATGTGTTGTGAATTTATGCAGGTGGGTGCAGGAAAAAACTCCAGGATACAAGTTCCGGGTGGGTGGGTGGCGTCTGGGTGCCGACAGCAGATTATTCAAATGCCATGTGAAATATTTTTCAAATCCATGTTTGAAGATAAATTATGACTACTGAAATGATTTTAAATGCAGGGCCAATATAGAGCATTAATCAAGAGAAGAGGCTCCTAATTTCAATATCTGCCCAATAATTGTTCTTTTATAATACGATATCATGGGGTGGGTCCCGCTTCTTACGAGGACAAAATTGAACTGAAAAAAAATCCGTTCCGTTTCAGTTCTCATTGTTTTTTACATTAAATTCTCGCTGCGATGGCAACGTCGGTTAATTTAATTCTTCTGGTGCTTTAAATTGTATGAATGTTGAAAGATAAACAAATTCCCTGTATTATTGTATGATGTTCTTCATTGGGTAGATGGGACCTTGGGATAATTTACCTAACGATATCACGAAAAGCTGAGTAATTGAACATAACATGCTAAGTATTACAAAATAAGTATTCATCTTTGAGATGATAACATTTTATTTCGGGATTACTGTTTCTGCAACATGGGCTTGTAAAGCGCTCTGGACACTGCCAACCACCTCCAAACTCGCATTGCCTTTGTTGCACTGCCCACCCCCTCCCCCAATCCAAACCCGCACTGCCCTTATGCACCGTCCGTATTAGTTTATATGCGTGTCTACTCTATACATCATGTGAATATACATGAGTCTCATATGCTAGTAGATAAGGTGCAGTGAGGGGATGGATGAATACGCTGTATATATAGGAATCAGGGAGCTAAATGTGTTCTAGAGTCGGGGAGCGAGTACACCGTGGAACCCTAAAGGTGAAGGTAACTGAAGAATGACCTTCACCTGATACATGCGACACGTTATTAAAGGATGACATCGCGTTTATTTGATTTGTACATAATATCTAAATAATTTAAACTGGTGAATGAATGGGGGAACGGATTTTTGTGAGCGGGAAATGTATTTAACTAGCTGTTGTAGATCTGGGTTTTTCCAGATCAAATTTGGCTGTGAGATAGCCCTGTCGTACATTTGGGGATTTATTTTAAAAAGGAAACACATGACCTATGATTTTTCTTGCATTTTCGTGATCAACTGGTGTCAATCTAGCTGGGTAAACATCACTGGTATGGCCTGCAGGCTTCAATTCAGCGAATTTGGCCGAAACGTTAACACTGTCGCCTATGGGAAACCATTTAGTTCCGTGATTCCTATAAGAAAAATTTGAATTTTACGAAATTTCACGTCTCACCATGATAAGTTGTTATTTCCATATTTTCTTATTTTCAAATGAAAATGACCACATTTTGGACAGATTTAAAGAAGAAACGCATGGATTCGCCTGTAGATAGTAAAGAAAGTGATAAATCTGGTAATTTTCCATGGATGTCAGGTACCATTAGGGGGTCAGGGGGTCTAAAGCCCCCCTCCCCACAATTTTGAGGAGTGTTAGCCTCCCCCCATTGGGAAAATGTGTCATTTGACCCAATTAAGCTTTTCCGGCACCAGTAGCCTTATCTGGGACCGTAGCCCCACCCCAAGTCGGGGGGGGGGGGGTGATGGCATCACCACTAGAGTTACTGTCGTGCAAAACTGTCATGGCAGCTTTGTTAAACAGACAGTATGCCCTGCCATCTGGTAAAATGTCATGCCTGAGGCTGTGTCTGATGTTGTATCATAATGTTTCGATATTTAAATTGACTTATGGTTGCTTTACATTGCTATTAAAATATATATTTTTTTATTTTCTGTTAATTTTGGTAAATATTTATTATAAATTGCCAAATTCTGCATGAAAAGGGTTTAAAATTGGACAATATATCCCTCTCAAAATGTATATTAACATTTCCTCTTCAATTTAGTAATATTATGGTATATAAGGACATACTTCAGTTATACAAGATGCATTAGCTAGTAAAATTGAAAAAAAAGCTAATTTTTTTTGCTTTATTTTGAGGATTGACACTAATTTTCAGGATGCCTCATATTGGAAAAATAAACCACTACTGCTCGATATAATCCATTTTTGATTTCAGTAAGGTCTATATTTTGATAAAATACTATAAGAAACGCTGTTATTCACACATATACATATATATAGGAATCAGGGAGCTAAATGTGTTCTAGAGTCGGGGAGCGAGTACACCGTGGAACCCTAAAGGTGAAGGTAACTGAAGAATGACCTTCACCTGATACATGCGACACGTTATTAAAGGATGACATCGCGTTTATTTGATTTGTACATAATATCTAAATAATTTAAACTGGTGAATGAATGGGGGAACGGATTTTTGTGAGCGGGAAATGTATTTAACTAGCTGTTGTAGATCTGGGTTTTTCCAGATCAAATTTGGCTGTGAGATAGCCCTGTCGTACATTTGGGGATTTATTTTAAAAAGGAAACACATGACCTATGATTTTTCTTGCATTTTCGTGATCAACTGGTGTCAATCTAGCTGGGTAAACATCACTGGTATGGCCTGCAGGCTTCAATTCAGCGAATTTGGCCGAAACGTTAACACTGTCGCCTATGGGAAACCATTTAGTTCCGTGATTCCTATAAGAAAAATTTGAATTTTACGAAATTTCACGTCTCACCATGATAAGTTGTTATTTCCATATTTTCTTATTTTCAAATGAAAATGACCACATTTTGGACAGATTTAAAGAAGAAACGCATGGATTCGCCTGTAGATAGTAAAGAAAGTGATAAATCTGGTAATTTTCCATGGATGTCAGGTACCATTAGGGGGTCAGGGGGTCTAAAGCCCCCCTCCCCACAATTTTGAGGAGTGTTAGCCTCCCCCCATTGGGAAAATGTGTCATTTGACCCAATTAAGCTTTTCCGGCACCAGTAGCCTTATCTGGGACCGTAGCCCCACCCCAAGTCGGGGGGGGGGGTGATGGCATCACCACTAGAGTTACTGTCGTGCAAAACTGTCATGGCAGCTTTGTTAAACAGACAGTATGCCCTGCCATCTGGTAAAATGTCATGCCTGAGGCTGTGTCTGATGTTTCGATATTTAAATTGACTTATGGTTGCTTTACATTGCTATTAAAATATATATTTTTTTATTTTCTGTTAATTTTGGTAAATATTTATTATAAATTGCCAAATTCTGCATGAAAAGGGTTTAAAATTGGACAATATATCCCTCTCAAAATGTATATTAACATTTCCTCTTCAATTTAGTAATATTATGGTATATAAGGACATACTTCAGTTATACAAGATGCATTAGCTAGTAAAATTGAAAAAAAAGCTAATTTTTTTTGCTTTATTTTGAGGATTGACACTAATTTTCAGGATGCCTCATATTGGAAAAATAAACCACTACTGCTCGATATAATCCATTTTTGATTTCAGTAAGGTCTATATTTTGATAAAATACTATAAGAAACGCTGTTATTCACACATATACATATATATAGGAATCAGGGAGCTAAATGTGTTCTAGAGTCGGGGAGCGAGTACACCGTGGAACCCTAAAGGTGAAGGTAACTGAAGAATGACCTTCACCTGATACATGCGACACGTTATTAAAGGATGACATCGCGTTTATTTGATTTGTACATAATATCTAAATAATTTAAACTGGTGAATGAATGGGGGAACGGATTTTTGTGAGCGGGAAATGTATTTAACTAGCTGTTGTAGATCTGGGTTTTTCCAGATCAAATTTGGCTGTGAGATAGCCCTGTCGTACATTTGGGGATTTATTTTAAAAAGGAAACACATGACCTATGATTTTTCTTGCATTTTCGTGATCAACTGGTGTCAATCTAGCTGGGTAAACATCACTGGTATGGCCTGCAGGCTTCAATTCAGCGAATTTGGCCGAAACGTTAACACTGTCGCCTATGGGAAACCATTTAGTTCCGTGATTCCTATAAGAAAAATTTGAATTTTACGAAATTTCACGTCTCACCATGATAAGTTGTTATTTCCATATTTTCTTATTTTCAAATGAAAATGACCACATTTTGGACAGATTTAAAGAAGAAACGCATGGATTCGCCTGTAGATAGTAAAGAAAGTGATAAATCTGGTAATTTTCCATGGATGTCAGGTACCATTAGGGGGTCAGGGGGTCTAAAGCCCCCCTCCCCACAATTTTGAGGAGTGTTAGCCTCCCCCCATTGGGAAAATGTGTCATTTGACCCAATTAAGCTTTTCCGGCACCAGTAGCCTTATCTGGGACCGTAGCCCCACCCCAAGTCGGGGGGGGGGGGGGGTGATGGCATCACCACTAGAGTTACTGTCGTGCAAAACTGTCATGGCAGCTTTGTTAAACAGACAGTATGCCCTGCCATCTGGTAAAATGTCATGCCTGAGGCTGTGTCTGATGTTTCGATATTTAAATTGACTTATGGTTGCTTTACATTGCTATTAAAATATATATTTTTTTATTTTCTGTTAATTTTGGTAAATATTTATTATAAATTGCCAAATTCTGCATGAAAAGGGTTTAAAATTGGACAATATATCCCTCTCAAAATGTATATTAACATTTCCTCTTCAATTTAGTAATATTATGGTATATAAGGACATACTTCAGTTATACAAGATGCATTAGCTAGTAAAATTGAAAAAAAAGCTAATTTTTTTTGCTTTATTTTGAGGATTGACACTAATTTTCAGGATGCCTCATATTGGAAAAATAAACCACTACTGCTCGATATAATCCATTTTTGATTTCAGTAAGGTCTATATTTTGATAAAATACTATAAGAAACGCTGTTATTCACACATATACATATATATAGGAATCAGGGAGCTAAATGTGTTCTAGAGTCGGGGAGCGAGTACACCGTGGAACCCTAAAGGTGAAGGTAACTGAAGAATGACCTTCACCTGATACATGCGACACGTTATTAAAGGATGACATCGCGTTTATTTGATTTGTACATAATATCTAAATAATTTAAACTGGTGAATGAATGGGGGAACGGATTTTTGTGAGCGGGAAATGTATTTAACTAGCTGTTGTAGATCTGGGTTTTTCCAGATCAAATTTGGCTGTGAGATAGCCCTGTCGTACATTTGGGGATTTATTTTAAAAAGGAAACACATGACCTATGATTTTTCTTGCATTTTCGTGATCAACTGGTGTCAATCTAGCTGGGTAAACATCACTGGTATGGCCTGCAGGCTTCAATTCAGCGAATTTGGCCGAAACGTTAACACTGTCGCCTATGGGAAACCATTTAGTTCCGTGATTCCTATAGGTAAGGCGTATGAAGGTATAGTGCATTTGGGGCGGATGTGGCGGAGCATCGATGGTGTTACAAGCCCCTATGCTTATGAGCCACCGCAGACGCTGCGATTAAAATCGTAAGTGGGGGAAATCGCAGATGGAGCATCCACTGCGCATGTTCACGACAATATCGCAGCGATTAAGCAATGTTTGATTTTTACCACGAAAACCGTGGCGTGACTTTGGCAACGCGCGCGATCGTATCAACCACATGCCCATGGTCGCACTGGTCTCACAATTTATATGCTATCATGTGATCGATCACGTGGATAAAATCGCAGCTGCAGACATCTCAGCACCGTATATAGCGTCTGTGGGCAAGCCACTATTCTCCAACTGCGATTTTCCCCACTTAAGATTTTAATTGTAGCATCTGCGGTGGCACTATATATATGCCATTTACAAAGAACACATGTAGTTTATCAGTGTGTTCTTCAATTACATGTAATTGTTATTTGTTAACGGAACAGATTGTAGAATTATATAATTAACTAGCAGGTGACCCGACTTCGTCCGGGCTTTGACCTTGAATTGACCATTTTGAAGGTCAAGGTCAGGTCGGAGTCACTATTTGACCCGTCCAAAACACTCCCCGGACAAAAGTACCCGTATGTATCAAATCCCGGACAAAATTAGCAGTAGGTATCAAATTTCGTCGAAATCCGTCCAGCAGTTTGCCCGGCCATAGCTAACAGACAAACAAACAGACAGAAGTCCATTTGTGGGTACCCGTTTTAAGGTGAAGGTCACCTCGGGCGGAAAAACTGAACCGATGAAAATCTCCCCCATTCCTAGGAACCACTAAGTACGAACACAGACATTCACACAACACGCTCATGTCTGGACACAGACACAACACGCTCATGTCTGGACACAGACACGCTCTTTATCAACGACACTGCGGGTACGAACGCTCTTTAACTATCACGCGATTAACCCATTAATTCCCATTGCGGTGACGGGGGAATGGAGAAGGAGTGTTCTGACGTTCTCAGAAGCGGTGCGATGACACTTCATCTGTAATTTTACCCTTAGATAGGAAGTTTGGGCTCAATCCGTCCGGCAGTTTTCCCGGCCATAGCTAACACACAGACAAACAGACAGAAGTCCCTAAATATATATTAGATGTAGAGATTGCATGGGCGGCCATTTAGTCATCTATAGCCGGGACTAGTCACAACGTGAGATAATACGCTGCTATGTATACACATCTTGTCGCATATAAACACTGCGGTAACCTATGGGTATATATGCTGAATATTATTTCACAAGTTTAGTTAGTGAGTGTTTTGTGATTTTCTGAGATTTCTTGTGCTTTTTATTAAGCTTACCTGATTGGTAATTCATCCGGACGGTTATTTAAAACATTTCACACCCTGTCTTCCTTATTCAACTATTTCCACCGATTTTCATCGAACTTTGGGGGTGGGTCCCCAATTGCCATTGGAACAACTTGCGTTGGAGCGGTGGTGGATGTCCGAGATATGAAAGGAAAAAAGTTGCCTTCCCGGGATGGTGGGTACCAAAATTTAAAAAACAAAAAATTTCAACCTTGTATCCTGAGTCCTCCCCCCCCCCCCGATTTATGAGGGTGATACTGTTGTGTTTTGCCAGAATCTGTCTTGTGAGCTTTGTCTCGTATATAGTGTATATTTGTATATTCATTGCCACCCCCCCCCCCCCCCGTGAGGAGGCCTGTTGTCTAACCATGGGATTAGAGGTAATCTGTCTCTATAAGCATTTAAACTAGTTAACCTTCGATAATTTCCATAAATAGTCAAGTGCCACAAATAGGGTGGTTCCAGTCGGTCATAAATCATTAAACTGTGCATTATTATCAACTAATGAGATTATGTGTTCTATCATTATCTCGATATGATACGCCATATTCAGAACTGATAACAGCGGGATTTATTTAAAAGTAGAAACAATAAAGACATGCCTCCAGACCACCCACTGCTCTAACTGTGTCGGATCGAGAATGATCAATTAGTCCATGTTGGTGCGGGTAGCTTAAATGAACCCACGCAGGCAGTGTAGTCTACATGTCACAAACAACAAGGTTAGTAGTCCACGGCGGCCCAATTGGAAAGGTATTTTGCGCGTTATGCCAATATCATTATCAATTAGACTGGCCGTTGAAGCATTGGCCCTAGCAACAAACCTTAATAAGCCATTTTTGGTGTCATTTTGTCGGGCAGAATCTGGGGATTCTAAATTAATCCACTAAAATCCGCCTTGGGGAAAATTCTCTATTCAAGAACGGGTCCGATGGTATCGGAAATTGTTGAATTTCTGCAGTAGTTGCACCAATGAGTGCCAAATTCGTAATAAATTTAAATATTGACAAACAATGCTTAGTCGTAAACCATACTTGTAGAATGTCTGTCCCAAAATGGCCGACAAAAATGGACAAACCCGAATGAAATGTGTGCAAAATGCTATAGTTAGTCCAATAAGAGTGGACACACGCTCCAATTATTCGAGGAATAATCATTACAGATTATAAGAGAAACTTTTGAGCGGAGATGTAAGAATTATATCTAATGAATCTCACGAGAGAGCAATCGATCGAAAGCAGGGTCTCATGCAACGGTTAATCTGGACTTCTGGGCACCCAAAAACGGAAAAATAACGCAGTTTTATATATATATATATATTTTTATTTTTTATTTTATTTTTTTTAATCGAGTGATTATATGCGTAATTAAAAAGTTAAATTTGATTTAATATGGATGTATTGATTAAGTGACCTTTTCTAGAAGTAGAAATATATGTAGTCAGAGCAGTCTCACGAATGTGACCGATAATCATTTATTTTTATATCTGCAACATCAAACATTTAAAATTGCACTGCTATAGAACAATATGAGAGATATGCATATAGTACTGGGAAAATGTGAAGATCCTATTGTTCATGTCTCAAAATAGTAATCATAGTTGCCTCCAATCGGGTGATAAAACACGATTGTCTCGCTTTTATCACAAGAATGCATGGTGGTATATTATCAACGTAATTTATCAATAGACTATCTTCAACAAATTCTAAACTTGGCCAATATTGTTTGCATACCCTGCGGTGGAGTTTATATCTGGAAATTATATTTGGTTATATTCAACAAATCCACAGATACACGAAAAGTACTAGGGTTTCTGCAACCGCATCACCGCGTTTACCCCTTTTCCCCTTCTTCTTAAAAGTAAATAGCCATATTACTTGAAAGTTTTCCTACTATTGCGGGTGTTTGTTTTTTTTTTTATTTATCCAACAGATTTGGGAAATTAATACCTAATGGGTGCAAATTTCAGTCGGGTTCAATCAAGATTTACAAGACAGAATTCCCAAGTTGGACACCACAATGATGACCATCTGGCCACGTCACTGTCCAAATCGCGGACTAAATATTAGGGATTTTGGGGATTTAAACCACTTGCAACCTGAGCTTACGAGTTGAATATTTAACAACCCCGGTAAGTTACATATAAAACATCAAACATGACTTTGTTCATCAACTTGAAAGTCACTGATCTTCAGAATCGTGGCTGTATTTTATGGCATATAAATATGAATCTATTCCTTTCTTGAAATCTTCTAATGATCCACTCCTGACTACGAAATCAGGTAAACTGTTCCAGTGGGAAATTACACGGTTTATGAAAAAATATTTCCGTCATCCTTTTTGAAATTTGTCCCTTTATTTCGGATTCCTTATGTCGAAAAAAATGGTCGCGCACTTTCGGAATGTTAAAAGCGATCTAATAACGGTGTCTATACCACCCGAGTGTCTATTTTCAGAATCTAACTGTTTTCAGCTTGATATTTTAGTGGAAACAGGTTTTTGTTAGGCTTTGTTTCTGTACCCCTCTTATTTATATTTTCGTCCATCTGGTGATAAGAAGATATTATTTTCGATTTATGACTCCATTTTTAAATTTCTTTCCCACATATTAAGTTATTGTACATTCTTTAAAAGAGCTACATGCACTTTAACAATCTACAAGGATATATTGATCATGTGCCACAAACAGAGCTTCGATACAAATACCCTACATGACATCTCTGCTTCACAACTATAGTCAGATTCCTTATATCGGAAAAAAATGGCACGCAATTTCGAAATGTTAAACTCGACATGAGAACGAGTATGTCTAATTTCAGAATTTCCTATTTCCAATCTGACATTTTAGTGGAAATAGGATTTTTTGACGGTTTTAAGAAATGTAAAGAGCGTTTACTGATTATAAAAAATTGAACGAGTTGAAACTTGGCACATATATCAAGTATGACTGTCCACTTTCAGGCCTACCTGTTTCCAGCCTTAGCTATTAGTGGAAACTTTTTTGACGGTTTTAATAATTGAAAGAGCGTTCAATGATCACACAATAATATTAACTACCAAAATTAGCTTTATCATGGACTATGTGGGTCGAAATTTGGCACACGTATCATGTATTACTCTGAAATGTTGATGTGGTCAGTTAAGTCCTGGTGGGTACAATTGCTATCAAAATTTAACATTGTACCCTATGCAGATTTCGGTGATTTTGCTCAAATATTCACCGTGATGATATCCGACTTCAATAAGAAAATTGCTCTTACATGTAATATACTGTAACTATATGTTTTACAATATTAACACGCAATATAGTTAGGCCACCAGCTACAGTAACTAACGAAAATGTAGTTCGCACTCGTGATTCAGTGATAATGTCCACTATTCTATAAATCTAATGATTATCAAGACGTTGAAGATGTTTCATGCTGTTGCAAATTAATTGATGGTATATTGTCAAAAAAAATTGTCGGGGACGAATATCATTTCACTTTAACGTGCGAGGCACTGATCGACATCCGCTGTAAACACTTACCAAAACTGTATCACGAGCAACCGAGCAATGACAAATTCATAGACTTGCTTCAAAGTGAAGACAGAAGCACTTTGAAACATCTTAAGCTTGCTTGCTATATTCACGAAATTAGGATTGACTAAACTAAACGACAAGCATAGTTGGTGACAAAGACAGCGACTATGACGGAGATGATGATGATGACGATGGTGATGATTATGCCGATAATGATGACAATGGCATGCAACCGCGATAACGATGATGGCAACGGGACGACGATAGCGACGAGACGATGATGACTATGCCGATGGTGAGGATGATTATGATGTTGTTGGAGTCGTTGATGATGACGACGATGATGATGATAATGATAACGATGATGACGACGACGAGGACGACGATGATGATGATGATGATGATGATGATGATGACGAAGATAATGACTATATACATGCTGATGATGTTGAAACACTCATGACGATGACGGCGCTAATGATGATGATTATTATGATGATGATGATGATGATGGTGATGATGATGATGATGATGACGGCAATGAGGACGACGACACTGAGGATGGAGAAGATGATGATTACGACGACGAAGACGACGACGATGATGATGACGAATTACACGACGAATTACAGACCACGACCGCCAAACGCAACGACCACCAAGTCATATTTATGTAAGTGCAGTCACTGTTTGTTAAATTGTTCGGACGTGTAGCATTTTGTAATATTATCATGCCAGGCTAAGGTGCTTATGGTTCATTCTGTTCTAGATTTTGAAACTAATGCCATCATATCAATATTTCTGAACATCTCATATGCACAGATAAGTTGTTGTTCCATAACTGTTGGTCGTGGTCGGCGTTATCCAAATTATGAGTGGAAACCATGATACTTGATGATAAGGAAGACAATTTCTCTCCGTCCAATCAATACATTGCCCGGGATGCATATATCACATATATATAATTTTAATAAATGAATATCTTAGTCAAATTTACATTTCACTCTCTAATCATTTGCCAATAAAATACAAATGTCATGTCAGTATAACTTATCTAGACTGCTCTGCGTGGAAACTTTCTAAGAGAGAAGTAATGTATAAGAAGCCATATGTGTATTATGTGCATATAGTCTCTAACACATTAAAGATACGGATCACCTTAGCGATGGGTATTGCTGTTTAAGGATGAATTATCCGAATTAACGCTCCTAAATGACTAAAAAGAACTGGCTTGGGGGGGGGGGTAAAAATATTTTATTCGAGTTGAGGAACCCACCCATCAAAGCGCTGAGTGATCATATATCGATTTTTGAAGTTTGTCATTTCTCGAGATGTTCAATTATTTGTATCCCAGAAGCACGCACCTCAAACGGACAGTCTCGGTCAAAATTGCGCATGAAGATGGATAACTCTAAAACAAGTGGTAATACGACAAAATTTCGTGAATACTAAAGTGATAATAAGGTCATATTTCGTTGAACAAAATGTTGATAAATAACACGTTTTGGGAAATTTGATACCATAGTTAACAGTGGTTATCATTATTTCGTTGCAGTTATATCGACTCTGAAGAAATGTTGTTGTTGTTGTTGTTGTTGTTGTTGTATCTTTATGATATGGGGACCTCCTGATCGGAATGAGTACCTTTAATAAGTTAAATCCGTTAAAACCGCCATAAACAGAATGAATATTAAAATATATAGACATATTTTGTTCTTATACCAATCATAAATATAGCATAAATAGCATGGTATTATCAAGCTTGTTAGTAAACAAAACATATTGTGATTCAGTACAGTGAGTAAAGAGTGTTCTATACGCAAAACAGTCAACATTGGATAGACCCCACGAATGAACTTTGGTTAAAATGTACACCATAGTGTTTACAAAATACCGATATAGCGCTCGCTAATCCTCGCCACTCAAAATTTCGGTGTTGAATGAGTCACCGTGAATCACTCTCCCACAAAACATATTATGATACAGTACAATGAGTAAAGAGTGTGCGATACGCAAAACACTAAACACCGGATAGACCCCACAAATGAAATTTGGTTAAAATGTACACCATAATGTTTACAACATACCGATATAGCGCTCGCTAATCATCGCCACTCAAGATGTTGGTGTTGAATGAGTCACCGTGAATCACTCTCCCAAAGTAGTTGAAGATTTTGCTTACCGCACACTCTTTACGTGATGTGTGTCAACAAATCCTCTGTTCACACAAAATGTGTTTTGTGGGTAGAGTACTAATGTGTTTATGATGTTCATGTTTTGATCCCAAATAAAAATTGTGCAAAAAACAAAAAACAAACAAACGTCAATTCAAACCACGTCAACTACAATTTAAACAGCATGTTCCCTCGAAAACCGCATATACTCTGCTTGTAACATAATTTGTTTAAGGTCGATAATCTGCTTAGTATAGCCTCGTTTTGAGTCGATAATGAACTAAAAATCAGAGCGTTTTTAGTCACATTATCGAAACATTATGACTTCATTATAGGTTCATTATGTGCGAACAATGACACAAATAAACGAAATCATGACTGATTTAGTGTAAAGTCGGTCAAGGTGAGCCACTACTTTAAATCCATGTATATATCAGAATGACGTTTTGTGATGCCTTTTTGGATATACAATTTATGAGAATACGTTTAACAGTTTGAGCAAGAGTATTTCCGCCAAATGTCCACAGCAGAGGGTTTCACATCACTTTAACCTGGCAATGCCGGGTAACCCTGCCTGCTAGTAACATATATAACCAAGGCCATCCGTGCCTTTAAGGTGTGATTGGCACAGTGGGTGACATATCTTCACAAAGACTTGCATACGAATCACGATTAATGGGACAGAATAATAACAAGAAAACCATAATCAGAAATGGTAACGCCCTCAAGATTATATTATTACGCATAAATATAAATTATAAAAAAAATGTAAAATATATTGTTAAAACAACTAATCCTTCAAATTATTACAAAAAACTACGGCTTATTACTGCAGGTTTCTAATTCACCACACCAGAAGTCTCTAAATGCGGATAAAAAATCGGAGTCATTGTGTTCCCGCCATAAAATCTTCAACAGTGGTCCAGCCAGTGTTGATATCTAAACATTGAAAGCAATTAATGCGGTCATAATAATTACATACTGCAACTATCAATCCAGCGAATTTGATATTATTTATAGCACAAACCACTTTTATCATGATCGTGTCGTTATTTGTTTAAAATACGTATCAATTGACATATACGCACCCGTTCCCTCATTAAAATCAACATATTTCGACCATATTAGGGGATCTCCGCGAATTCGGGGAACTCCGCAAACAGGGACCTACTGCGAATTGTCCCAACAGGCTATCTATCAGTTGGTTGAATACTATTTCCCTTTTTACTAAAGTAAATTAACAAGTAAATATCGAATGACGATACATATATTTGTAAACAAGCATTGCAAATAATATTATTGGGACGAAAAGTCGCAAGACTTGATCCGTATTATGATGATGATGATGATGATGATGATGATTGATGATGATGATATGATTGATAGAACAAACCACTATTATGATGATCGTGTCGTTATTTGTTTAAAATACGTATCAATTGACATATACGCACCCGTTCCCTCATTAAAATCAACATATTTCGACCATTTTATGCGACCTCCGCGAATTCGGGCACCTCTGCAAATAAACCTCCGCAAACAGGGACCTACTGCGAATTGTCACAACCGGAAAAAGGAAAAACCAATTATCTATTTATAAAAGCTCTACAGACACACGGCGCATTCGGTAACACACGGCGATCTAAAATTTGCCCATCAGTATACACCCGATGGGCGTGAATGACACTCGTCGTAAATTTCACCATGTCTGCTACAAATTAAAAGTCGTGTATTTTATGTGTGTGGGTCCTAACACAAACAATAACAATGGCTTTGTTGTATTGATATATATAGGATGATACAATTTACTTGACAAGTACGCACCTTTACTGGACGGACATATATATGTCAATGTTGTGAAGAAGCGTTGTGGTGCTTTCACGAATACCACATATTGGCCCTAGCAAGGTGTCGAAGAAAATAGCTGGGGAGCCTTCCAACTTCCTTCATTGTGTATTAAGCGCCCAAAGTGCGGAATAAGTATACATAAGCTCTTATAGAATGTTATAATAGATACAGAGCTTAAGTTGGGACATGTATATTTTGATAGAAATTTAACTTTCTCTATTTTAAGTGTGTGCTTGACTCCTTGACTTCAAAACTTGCAGTGATATTTTAAATAATAATAATATTAATACAACTAAAACTCATATGGCAGTGACGTCTATGACGCTGTAGGGATCGAATGGATACACCTGACTTACTTATGTTAATATTGCGAGCACTTTGGTCGTTCTTACGACCTTTTTCGAGCTTGTTAAATTGTTAAGGAATGTATGAAATAATGATAAAAAATGATATAAAAATATGGATAAAGAATGTAAGAAAAAATTATCAAAAACTGTTGAAGAATGTAAGAAACAAATGATAAAAATTCTAAAAGAATGTAAGAAAACTTGATTAAAAAATAATCAAAAATGGTTAGGCCATCAATGCATTCTCTTATAAGTGAAAGGGATTTGAGATACATCAAAAATGGCACAAAAAAACGATCATAAAATTGTCGAGAAATCTCTTTATTATCTAATATTTGTATGCGACGTATTGAGTATTGATGCTTTGTATACGAGGCGATCATTGGCATGTTTGCTAGCCTTATAATACGTGTTTAAACTTTAAAGTCGATATTTGGCCATTAAAACCCAATCTTCATACAGCGGTTATCTACCATTAGCATTCCACTTCTTATTATAGAAAAGAGCGCCATCTGTTGTTGAGATTGATCAAAACTTCATTAGTAATATGGACTCCTGTGGCCAATATAATTATTTTCTGGTATAGAACAAATAACATATTGTGGTTTTATGGTGTCATATCGGATATGGCATCTTTAACGGAATGTAATAAAGGATATACACGTGTCGTGGTTGTACTTGTTAAACTTGCAGATGATTGGCATACGGATGCATCGGCGCTTTTATCATGACCATATCCTATCTATATTTATATCTGCTAATGTCTGTCTGTCTGTCTGTCTGTCTTGTCTGTCTGTCTGTGTTCTATAGGAAATCACGGGGGACCATCTAGATGGCACCAAAGGGGTCTAACAGGGATAACTTTTTACGAGGAAGATAACAGTGCGGGTTAGAATTTTCTAAAGTGACGCTGTTGTTGTCAGGGGCAGAAAAAGGGAGGGCAGCATTTGTTTTGTCGCTTATTTCCACCAAACTTATACATGAGTCACATGACCATCTCCATGATATGGCGCCTGATATGATATCTCCATGATATAAGGAATCTAATTGTGTTTTTTAAAGATGTCAAAAGTGGCGCCGTTTGGTCAGGGTGCACGGAATGGGAGAGGCGCAATAAAAAAAAATCTTCTCCATGATACTCGGAATCTAATCGTGTGATTTAAAGACGCCAAGTTGGTGCCGTTTGGACATGGGATGAAAGATGGGGCACACTAAATTTGATACGAATTTGTTTTGTCGCCGATTACTACCAAACTTATACATAATCATCTCCATGATATCAGGAGTCTAATTATACGAGGAATCATATCGTGTGGGTTAAAGACGCCACATTTGGTGTCTACATTTGCGAATATCTGTCTGTCTTCTGAATAACTTCACGTGGACCATCTTGGTGGCACCAAATGGGTCCAATGTGGTAACTTTTTACGAGGAAGATAATGGTGCGAGTTAAACATTTCTAAAGTGACGCTTTGGTGTCAGGGGCAGAAAAGGGGAGGGGCAGCAAAAATGATAAAATATATTTCTCACCATTTTCCACAAAACTTATACATAATCATCCCCATGATATAGCGCCATTCACGTCATGGATGCACGTATGGGGGTGAGGGGCACCAAAATTGATAAAAACAACCCCCTATTTTTAGCGCCAATTTCCACCAAATTGATACATATTCTTCTGCGTTATACGAGGAATCTAATCTTGTGATTTAAGGACGCCAAATTGGTGGGGGCACTAAATTTGATAATAATTTGTTTAGTTGCCGATTACCACCAAACTTATACATAATCATATCCATGGTATCAAAAGTCCAATGGGCGTGATTTAATTATATCAACAGTGGCGCCGTTCGAGTCATTAATAGGGAGGGGAGGGGCACCAAAGCTGATACTAATTTATATGATTAGCACTAAGTCCCACCAAATTCATACATGTTCTTCTCCAACGATACTAGGAATCATGTCGGTTAAAGACGCCGCATTCGGTGTTGTTTTTGGGTCAGAGGTGGAAAGAGGAGGGGCACTAACATTTATAAGCATGTTTTAGTCGCCGATATCCACCAAAGTTATATATAATCATCTCCATAATTCGTTCTAATGAGTTTTTGGCGTTCACATTTCACAACCTGACAAAATGTGACCGAATTAAGTCACTTGAGCAATAATATCTTCTCAACTGTCATATTTATATGGGGACGGGAATCAGGTCATTCATATAGTGAGCTAGCAAACATAGCTACATAGAAGAAAGCATTAAAACTATATTTTCATTCTATTTAAGAGATCTATATATTCATGAAAAATGAGGGATCTTGAACAGTCAGAGGACTATATGTTAGAATGAGTCAGGTATTACAAGACAATTAAGTCATTCAAGCTATTTTCCACACAAAAAGATACAATTTGTCAAGAGAGTGTACCTTGGTCAAAATGTTCAACAGTTGGACACTTCATACCTGACACAACAATAGTTGGAAATTTCACACCAACAATAGCTTGAAAATGTTCTTGTAGTTTGATTTTCAAACTATTTATTGGGGGAAATTATTGTTTTTGGACCAATATTTTCCTACTATTGTTCAAAATTTTGGACTGAAATGGTCATAGTTGGAAATTTTCCAACCTTATGGTGTCAGGTTGGAAATTTCCAAATAATTGGAAAGCTTGTGTCCTTGTCCCTCCCCCGTGCAGTAAAAAACTACTAGTTAATTTAAGAAAACAATGTTGTCCCACATTTGGTCAACATTGTCATTAGAATTGTCATCATTTGGAAATATTCCAATCTAAGTGGGGTGTCAGGTTTGAAATTTCCAACCCTAGGAAGGCTTGTGGCTAGTCTAGATGCTAGGATTTTGCGATTTTCTTGTTCAGATTTCAAAATTTTCCGACACCGGGCCGAACCATGGTTAGTTTAAGAAAACAGTGTTTTACTACATTTGGTCAAAATTGTGGACTGAAATGGTAATCACTCATCAGTTGGAGAATTTCCAACCTGTGAGAGTATGAGGTTTGAAATTCCCAACACTAGGAAAGCTTGAGGCCAGTCTGGATGCCAGGATTTGGCGATTTTCTTTTTTAGTTTTCAAAACATTCTCACACCGGGACGAGCAACCATGGTCGACCCGGTGGTCCTGGTCTCTTGTCCGTAGCCGTGTGCATTTGTCTGGAGTTGGACCACTAGATGTCAGGATTTATGTAGTTTTCAGGTTCAAATAAATATCTGAATGTTCACATAACGGTATATGGAACCATCGTTTATAAATATATAGGCTATTAGGCTGAGATGCAAGGGGGTACAAATGAAATTATGCCAAACTTGTGTTTGGTCGGATTCAAAGGGGTGCAATTGGAATTCCCCAAAGTGGATACCCACCCACTCCCACGGATACCCACTAGCCACGTCCCTGGCCAGGTGTCCTCGAAATCTTAGTCTCTATGAAAAACCCAATTGTCGTCTTTTAGTTTTGCCAACTGCTGTGTTTTTATTACATATCTATCAACGTAATTCGCATGATCGCACGATGTTCCAGGCGTGTGATAATTCTCAGAATCGCACTAGTACAATCTGTCGACGGAACTACTATGATGATTTCATTCAGTGTTGTTAGACTGGTTTTCGCCGTTACTAGTTTTACTTGTTCAACTTTTCAACGCAAGGGCGACAACCCACTTGCCGAAATCGCAGCGCGCTGATTGGGTTATATTTTTGGAAAATCTGGGAAAACTCAATTAACACCTTTGCGCGGGTCAAGATGGGTCAAGTTCACTCGCGGATAGAAGGGCTCCCTGTCTGATTGTTGCGTTAACCCTAAAATGCCGTTAAAACTCAATTAAATTCACAATTTCTGTACCGGAGATTGACGACTGTGAGTCAACTTACTATAATACATAGATATGTAATAAAAATAGAACCGCATGAGTGTCTGAATTTTGACGAAATTATCGCACTCGATTTGTTGGCGGAACATGATACCTCTCGTGCTGGACGTATCGCTCCGCCAACAAATCTCGTGCGATAATTTCGTCAAAATTCAGACACTCATGCGGTTCTATCTATATGATGTTCATGTTTTTATTCCAATAAAAAACTATTTTTTATCGTGAATTCCAACCACGCCGGCTGTACGATTTAAAAAAAAATGAAAACTTCTGACATACGCGCAGTTGTAAATAAATAAATACTTCTTTATTGGTGGGACGAATTAATCGCGAAAAACAAAATGACAATCACTCCGACACGGTGTGCCACTACCGTACTGATAATCCGTGTATAAGAATGACGTTTTGTGATGTCATTTGTGTATACACTGGGACAATATATGAGAATACTTTTTGTGAAAGCGTATTCTCCATACCCACCAAGTGTCCGCAGCAGAGGGTTTCACATCACTTTAAACAAGAGGTCTGCACTCGAGAGTTAGCATACCCCCACCGTGGCAAATTCAACCCGCATTATCTGTAAACCCAACAAAAAAGATGTTTAACTTTAAAGAAAAATTCGGACTAATTATATCGATATGGTGTCACGACTCACAAGAAGCTTGTACAGATAAATTATTCAAATTGGTTCATATTTGTAAAATTTTCTAAGTCAAAATAAGTCTAAAATGAAGTGTAATATTACGAAAAACAGTCTGAGCCAATCCCTAGCCGCATCGTGTAGAGAGGGTATTGTGAGAAGCATGTATAATCAAAATTATTGAAATCGGTTAATTTTTGTTAAAGTTATTAAGTCGGACAGAATTTTCGAAGTCAAAATAAGTCGAAAATGAGGCGTAACTTAAAAGAAAAAAGTTGGACCGAACCCTCTTTAAAATTGGATTTTCCGTACGTTCCTTGTGGGGTGCAATCTCCTTAAGATATATATAGTGCACCCCACAAGTCATGCAAACAAAAGATCGCACCTCACAAGTACCCTGTGGTGCGTATAGCCGGACGGAAGCCGGACACACGGAGGGAGAAAGCGTGACGGACGGACGGACGCAGTCAAGCCAGTATACCCCCCATTTTCTTCGAAAGTGGGGGTATAATAACCTGGGCAACACCGGGTAACCCTGCTAGTTTATTATATATACAGTGTACAATTGCAAATTCTAAGTTGGACACCAACACCCTCTCCCGCAACCAACATATATATATATATATAGTCACGTTCACATGTCCCTGAGCAAATGTAAACGTTTTGTGAGCGCTACTTCGTATATAGTACTTTACCATGTCCTCAATTTAAATGAACCTATCAGAGGTAAAAAAAAACTACTGACCTGGTATGAGACTATATATAAACAGCCAATACGCACACGCTTGACTACCAAAAGATAACATATCGGGGTTCACGATATCATGGCTATTGGCATACAATCGCGACCACGGGAGGCACGTGATGTTCGATTGAATATCAGAATGTAGGGTATCATATAATACCATATCCCATAATATGTCAAATATAGCGAATTATCGAAATATGAAATAAAACGAAAAAGCGAAATAGGAAAATACATCGAAAATCGAAATAGGAAAATACAGCGAAATAGCGAAATAGGGTGAAATATAGAACGAAATATGGAAATATGAAATTAATTTTATAAACGAAATAACGGAGATATTTGAAAAAGTTTCCTTGACGAAATAACGGACATATTTGGAGAAGTGTTTTAAAGATGACGTACCAACATAAACCAATTCTGTGGAAATTAGAAAAGCTCAATGTTGATCAACGAGTGATTTATTTCTATATATATGAAGACATGCACATCTATAAATTTATCAAGCACTGAGTAATGATGTGTGAATACGCGTTACAAACCAAACGTATGTGTAATTGGGCATACACACGGTGAGGAAATCACGTGGTTTCGAGTTGATGAGTATCACGCATTCAAAATGGCCGAGGCGATCTAAAAACGCGATCAGAAGCGAGAAAAAGGGTAATAAACTGAGATGTGACATATTACATAGTATTATGACAGCTGCGAGCAGATGCTATACTCTATTTCAAACAAGCTGACATCTCATTTATGTCCAAATTCACATTTCTTTGCTCTAACATTCTGACCATTCTGACCAAAGTTGTTAGTCGAAGGATTTTCCTAGATGTATGGACTGGTGTATTCCACGCACCTCCGACTGGCAACTTTGGTCAGAATGTTATAGAAAACCATTAAGTATTTCCGATTAAATAAGGTATCAACTTGTTTCAAAAATAAACCAGCATATGCTCTTAACAGTCAACCTGCTGTGTTTTGTGTCAGTTCCTCGTATATAATGATCTTGTGCGTTTGCACATTTTGAATGCGGGGCACTCGCCAACCTCGACACCACGTGATTCCCCACCGTGATACATGGGTAAACACGGGTTACAAACCACACGTATGTGTAACTGAGCACACATGGGCAGACACTGGTTACAAAGCACATGTATGTGTAACTAAGCATGTATGTTATTGGTCTTATCTATATATAACTTACTTTATCCTTGTAGACGTATTTCCTGATCAGTGAGAACGAGTATGCTACTATTGTTCCGAACACACCGAAACCACATATCACTGCAATGGCGTGCCATTTCTTTATTTTATCACTGGCCCCTGCCATTTGGTCAGCAAACAGTAACGAGGAATTCACCAAAGATAAGCACGCATTCGTTGCTCTGATTTCAATTGCCGCCATATCTGCATCACAGCGGGAATATAAATCCTAATGAAAAATCGGGTAATGTCCTCGGTCCTTCTCAAGTCTCATTGTCCCTCTTGTCCTGAAAAAAACGGCGATGAAGTATAGGAAATGGTTACCCTTTGTAGTTTGTATATTAGATATAGAGGATCCCCAAGGAGTTATGTTGGGTTATAAGATTTTATGAAACGAGTTTGATAAATTTGATTCACAAAGAGTCATATACCCCTGGTCAAGTGGTCCTGCTTATACGATATGATGCTGTTGGTCCTGCTGAATTGCTATGGTGCGGATAGGGCAAACTGATGCCGTTACGGGAAAGTACCGTTATTTTTTATAAAGTTGTCATGTTCGCGGTGTTTGGCTAATCCGAGCGAATTGAGAAAAAACAGGTGTGTGTATGAAACATTCAAGAACATATATTTTTGAAAAAATATATTATAATGCCTGCACTGGTGTTTCTAAAACGGCGTGAAAAACCATCTTGATTATAGTCGATTTTCAATATCTAATACAACAGTATTAAAAATATTTCGCAATAAATATGTTTTTTAATGTTTGATACACATAAAGGCTTTTCCTTGATACGTTCAGATTATCGGAACATCACAAAAAAGACAAATTCAAAAAAGATATAACGGTAATTTGTGTTAACGGCACCAGTTTGTCCTAATAGCATCATAGCAATTCAGCAGGACCCATCATCCCAGGACCCAGGACAGGACCCAGCATCATAGCACATTAGCAGAATCACTTAACCTTATTGTCGAACACAACGCAAGTGCACAGTCACCAATGGGAATGTAGTTTATTGACGTGAGAAATAACACGCTCATCAGTCACGTAACAACCAAATGATTAAGGTCACGGTTACTGGTAAGCTGTCATTAGTGACATTGCGTGCCTCGTAATACCACTGGGGCTCAAACGAATCCACGCAATATCGTTCGTTGATGCTTTTTTATGTGGTTCGTTCCGCTGCGGGTTCGGTTCGTTCCTTATTTTGCAAGAAACGTTTGAAATATGACGACAGGTGAGTATATAGTACGGATTTCTTCCCGCGTGAAGTTTTATTTGAACCAGAATATATAATAACACAAAGTATTATAAATGTTTTATTAGAAACAATCCATTATTAGCATACAATAAAATTCTCGAATGTTTATTATCACACCGACCATTCGAAAACGCGCATCTGTGTTGCCAACCGCGCTTCTATGACGATACAACCGCGCATCTCCTAGTTTTATGTTGCAAGCTGTACTACGAAATCGACAGAATTGGACTATTTTAATTTATTTTGACAGAATGGAACGGTTAGAATAGTAGCAGTCATAGCCTGAATAATTTACAAGTATATGTAAATAACAACAACCTTGCAATTAATACTGAAAAAAGTAAATGCATGGTATTTCGAAAACGAAAAACTCTAAAATTGCCCTCGTTCAAGATTGGCAATCTTCCCATTGCACTTGTTGATGGGTACACATATTTAGGCATTAGATTCTGTGCTAATGGGTCATTGAGAAAAGCACAAAATGAAGTAAGCAACAAGGGCATGAAGGCACTCTATTCGCTTGTTAGGTCACTACAACAACACGATATATTCTCAATTAATTTGTGGAACAAACTGTATGATAAACTCATTAAACCCATTACACTATATGGTTGCGAAATATGGGCCTCTGATATCAACCTCAACAATATAGATACTGCGCCATGTGAATCGTCTCATCTCAATTTTTGCAAACGAGCACTTGGAGTAAACAGGAAAGCATCAAATCACGCGGTATGTGCTGAGCTTGGTAGATACCCCATTGTTTATGAAGCATTATCTCGTGCTGCTAAATATGCGTTAACAATATCGACTGCAGACAAACATTCCCTCGTTCATAAATCAGCCACAATGTCCGATGACCGCATACTCCCAAATAAGTGGTCCTTTAACTTTGACATTCCAAAACTCACGGAAATTATTGATAAAACTGATCAGTATTTGAAGAAAATTCAACACACTATTTGTGATAGTTTCAAGGTTGACCATGTGTCGTGTTTCAGAAGAGATATATATAACGATGAAAAACCATCAGGTAAGAACAAATTGAGGGTGTATAGAGAAATAATAAGTGATTACCGATTGGAGCCATATTTGGACATAGTAACAAATATCGAAGTAAGAAAGATCTTCAGCAAATTGCGGATTAGCAATCATACTTTAGAAATTGAAAAAGGGCGCCATAAACAACCGAAGATTCCTGTAGACAAGAGAATATGCAGAAAGTGTGGATTGGAAACGGAAACTGAGGAACATTTTATTTTAAAATGTCCTATTTACAAAAGCATTCGTCTCCGTTTCTTTGACGAAATAAATAAAGTAAATCACAAGTTTATTAATATGACTGATGCCCAAAAATTCGTTTTCATACTGCGAAATGACAAAACAGAAACGTGCAATATCATCTGTAACATGGTCCGTCTCTTTTTCCACAAAAGGTCTGAAACACCAGATTTTCAACAACAAACATGAATTTTTTTCCATTTTAATTCTTATTACAATTGTGTATACTTATTGTATCATATATATATATATATATATATATATATATATATATATATATAGATAAGATAAGTTTATTGACAATTACACCCACATGGGGCCGATGTCACAACATAAATAACAATATATATATATATATATATATATATATATATATATATATTGTTATTTATGTTGTGACATCGGCCCCGTGTGGGTGTATAATTGTCTATAAACTTATCTTATCTATTCGCTCAATACCTCGACATTTGCCGGGTTGAATTCTGTATATTTCGACAAAGCATTGTGGTAGAAATAGGCTGCAGAAACAACCCAGGGTCCTATCTTTGAAACAGATTTTTTCACAAATAGCGAGTTTGCGATTTCAAACCGGTACGGGTACGGGTACGCGTACGGGTAGCTACCCGTACCGGTACACGTTTTGAAATCGCAAACTGTTTTACCGGTAGAATTCATCACATCGACTGGTAATGTATGGTGAGCCAACTGCAACAAAAAATAGATTATGATATAGATTGTTATTCGCGTTATGGGTTGTTGGAAATTTGTATATAGATTATATGAGCCCCAGGATAAACAGTTGCTTTCATCAAGGGCGAGCTAGGTGACAGTTGGAAGAGGATTTAGCTTTTTTTTTCACTCATATTGGTAACATTTTCAACAATTGAATTCTACAAGTCATAGACCGATCGAGTGTTGACAATAAATCGGTTGGAATTTTTAAACTTAGAAAATAGATTATGATAGCTCAAATATACAATTACGTTATATATAGTTAAAATGTCCAACCAATATTCGGTGTAAAATGTATTGTTTTAGACCAAGGGTCTAATATTGTCCTACATGTACTTTCAGTTCGATATAATACCGCATTTGTCCTTTATTTTAGTTGGGGATTATTTAGTCATATTAAAGATGCATAATCCGAATTAATTAACGCTCCCAAGTTACTATTTTTTTGGCTTCGGGGGAAAAATATTTGTCCTTTATTTTAGTTGGGGATTATTTAGTCATATTAAAGATGCATAATCCGAATTAATTAACGCTCCCAAGTTACTATTTTTTTGGCTTCGGGGGAAAAACAAAATATTTGATTCGAATCGAGGAACCCACCGTCAAAGCGCAGAGTGATCAGATACAGATATCGATTTTTGAAGTTTGTTATTTCTTGAATTGTGTAATTATTTGTGGCCCAGAAAAGAGTCATCAAACCGACGGTCTCGGATAAAATTGCGGATGAAGATGCTTAACTCTAAAATCAAGTGGTAATGCGGCCAAAATGTTATACTATAGTTGAGAGCAGTTAGCATTATTTTGTTGTAATTAATCGATTCTGATAACATAAGCGTATTTTGAAGAAATGTTCTTGTTGTAACTTTATGATATGGGGACCGTCTGATCGGTTTGAGTAGCTTTAAGTAAACCTTTGTTTGGAATCTTTCAACAGATCGAAGGGTCGGCCTGTCGGGGCAAGGGAATATTTATCCCAAGAATTGGGATTGTTGTCGGGATGTAAACCCGGATGTAGGTTGAAATGTTTAACTTGGTAACAAAAAAGGTGTCAAAATGTAGTCTGTTTATTATACGGCTTGAATAAAGAGCGTTTGCTTCTCTTCTGTGCGAAACACAGAAAACAGCTGTAACTCGCTCTGCTTATGCTTAGATTTTGTAGAGTATATGTATAGGTATTTCATGTATTTGGCTACCCATATTATCCCCACTACAATATACACCAGTATTGTGGTTCAAATGCGCCATGCCCGTTCAGATAGTAAATATATATTAAAATGAGAAATCAGTCCCCACCTACATACGATAAGGTAAGTAAACGGTAATTGTATTCAAATGTGCAATGCATAGATAAATCCACGATAGATTTATGTCCTTGTACAATGGGTTGAGACAGGGACGTGACGACAGGGGTGTCTCAACCCCCCTCCCCAACTTTGGTCAAATGTTCAACATTTGGAAATTTGATATACCTGACACAACATTTGTTGGAAATTTCACACAAACAATAGGTTGAAATTGTTTTCGTAGTTTGATTTTCGAACAATTTATTAGTGGATAATTTGTAGTTTTTAGACCAACATTTCCCTATTTTTGGTAACACAATTTGGACTGAAATGGCTGTCAGAAACAGTTGGAAATTGTTCAAGCTTTGGGGGGGGGGGGGGGAGGTGTCAGGTCTCAAAATTTCCAACAATTGGAAAGCTTGATGCCAGACAAGGGGTGGGGTGGATTTACGCGCACACTTGTGAATTTGATATGGTTCGAGATGTGTAGTTAGAAATTCGAAGGTGGACACCCTTCCTAACGCGCAGACCATATATAGCCATGTCCCTGCAATGGGCCGAGACTGCGTCTATAGCACCATCTACTCACTCTATATATGAATCACAACATGTCATTAATGCAGTGAACAAAGTTGTTAGTGAAAAAAATCGGCCTTCCGTATTTATCTAAGTGCTAGAAGCCGCCTCGAGAATTTGAACACAAATCCTGGGTTAAAATGACATTTTTATCAATAATATTTGCCCATGAAATCTTTCAATAAATAGGTTAACGCATAGCTGACTGGAATTTCATGGAATTCATGGACCTTTGAGTGAGAAAATCGTAGTGAAAGGCTACCGGTCAATGGGACAAATCTACCCGTTTCAATTCGCTATCTCTTTATGTACTGCATTGAAAGTACCCAAGTGACCGTGACGATGTTCACAGATTTACCCGTACCCGTTCCCGTCGAACGGGTATCGCAAACTCGCTAATAGAGACCTTTCGCAAAACCCACGTTTACGATTACGGATACGGATATGGTACTACGTCACCAACAGTTGTGTACTTTCTAATCGTTCTCGTATTTTACAATCCGTAATGACGGTTACGATTTCATGGTTTCTAATATGCTCAAATAACACCTGAAATTTATTTTCTACAATATATCACTTTACTCTGATCGAGACTGTATATGTATATCATGTAAACCACCAAGTTGTATTGAGCAACGACCTCGATATGCTGTTTAGATTGTCAATCACTCTACTCGTCGTCGTGAATCACGAGCTTCCCGCGAAATAAGATCGCTATTCACAACGGATAGCCATCGCTGGCTGAGATAGAAAACTTTACAATAAGAGGAGTGCACTATGAAACCAGTCGCCAAAAATACAGTATATAGTGTGCGATGCATGAGGAGTTTTGAGTGATTATTATGTGCAAAATAGTACACATTATATAGTGAAATTCAACAATTATTTAATTCAAAAACCCATGGTGGTGTCCTAACGTGTGCAGTTATAGAATGCCTGATGAGAGCCGAAAGAATGGCATAACCCTATTAATTAATAGTGAAAGATTTTGTGTTCTCTTCCCCTTTCCCGAATTGAATAGTTCATTCAGTTTAATAATATTCGGTTTTCGGTAGAAATTGGGTTTTATATATCTCTCTCGTAGAGTCTGTAATGCAGGGTATTTTAAAATTACATAAAGTTACATAAAGTACTCTTTCTATCTAAGTAATCTGAACCTACCCTAGATCCCGATTCAACTGGTAAGTAGTGATTTCTGTTCCTGAACCGTAACTAAAAATATATTTGGCACCCACACCGACATCACCATATAGATCAGCAGTCTCTGTCAGGTTTGTTCTTTGCATTTATTTTTAGGTGAAGCCGAAATCGCATTGAAATCAAATCGCGACTTGAAGGGGCTTGAACGATGTCGTCGTGGTTGATGTGAGGTCCAAATTCAGGAACCCCTCTTCACCATCAGCATAACGTCTATCTGGTCATCCATGCTAACAACGAACTGAATTTCCACCACATATGACTGGCATTTATACCTGTATTGCCACAATATATCACGAGAATCCCGGGTCGTACGTTGTGACTGGTCGAATTATTGACAAAATTAGCATGTCATGATTATCGCATTTTTGCATATGAGACGATAAGTGAAGTATTAAGGGACTGTATACCAAACACACACTTTGGGTTGTAAAGGTGGTACGAAATAATGATCGTACGTGTTCGTCAAAACTCTTACGCGTAATCGTTTTGCGAAAGGACTTTTTGGCCATACGGATAGACTTACGACTACGAATAGCTATCCGTATTCGTAATCGTAAACGTGAGGATGCGAAAGGTCTCTAATGTATCGGAATTTAGCGATACGGCTGAGTATTTCCTCATTTATTTTTTTCGGATTCCTATTGTCAAACCTTCCTGAAATCACCCTGCGCTAAAATGAATATTCATCCTTGCGCCAATGTCCATGAATTGAGTCGATTTCGGAAGTGGGTATATTGAAAAATATACGACAATGATTCTTTGTGACCAACAACCAACCATCTGTGTTGCAGAATTCCCGTCCAATTATAAGTAAAGTAAATATCGCGTGTATATGTGTCCGAATCGTGTCTAAATGGCGACTATTCGTTTCAGGAACGATATGCACTCAAATCCGTCTCGTCTCGTGCTGAAATGACACATTCGACAAACCATATTATTCAAATCAACTGATATACAAGTCCCATATGTTATTGAATTGTGCAGCATTATATACTTGATCAGGAGCTTTTTCCCGTATCATCATGGGACACATCAACGCGAAAACTACGGAAGTCAAAAAGTACATGTTAAAGTGACTCCAGTACTTCAACAATACGAATGTGACATAGTGAATAGTTGGGTATTACCAACCAATCTGGTGCTATATAATGTCAATCGCATTGAATTGTTTTCTCATCAAAACATATCGTGACACAATGGATTTCATGACATCAATCCTTTCCATTGTGACATAGCCAGTGATCGCTGTTATGTTTTAATAACTGCTCTGTGCTATGATATTCTGTTCTGTGTGATACTCTTTGGTCAACGCGATGCCTAGATATATACCCTGATTTCACAGAAAAAGTCGTAAGATAAAATATATACAAACAAGTAATCTAACACAAATACATAAAATATACAGAACACAACGCGCATCTTAATCGAGAATCTTTTATCGAATGAGTTGCGGATGGCGCAAGGATATATTTCGCGAGAGCGTAAATGTAACTATGCGCCTTCCGCAACGAGTTCGATAAAAGATTCGAGATTATGATGCAAGTTGTGTTCTGTATTTATTCTACACCGTTCAGTCAGATAAGTTCAATATATGCATGTCACCTTCATTGTTACTATAGCTACCTTATTTTGATTTATGTATGACACATTTATAACCAGTAATTATGGAGGGATCTCCGGAAGCGGATGGTCGACGTAATGTACGTCACATTTCTTGGCGACAACGTCAACAAGAATAGTTCCGGCTTGTATTCTACTAGAGGGCGATTCTCCCTTACATGAACAAATTCGTCCAGAAAATTCTGAAAAAATGACATATGTCACATGCCGATGAATTTTATGCGAGTATGTAGCACAGATATTGGTGACCACGAAAATGACATTTGGCAAAATTATAGGGCAAGGTCAAGGTCAATCAAGGTCGTTCATTACAGCATGTGCTAATGATGTTTCTGGGTTGAATCAGGGCGACGTCATTGTCAAATTCACTCTTTCTCCAAAATGTGCGTTTAATTCGAATATCATGATTAATGGAAACCAACCAAACTTTTGCCACTTGTTTGCCATTTGCCCTTTAATAGTTGAATTATCAACACGTACATCATGGAGTAGCCGACGATGAATCTGTCCAAACGACGTATCGCCCAGCTCCGCACGTTGAGACGTCTATGAAATACGGCCATTTGAATATAGATGGTGGAAATTTGTGTGTTTTGTGGGCGTGACTTAGAGTTCAAACTCTCTAAGAGGTCAACGAATACAAAGGTACAGATCTCATAATAGGAAACAGATTTTGATCGCATAAATGCCGATTCCTATCAAGTCGGGCATGCCCTGGTCCATCGTACACTTGGTTTGACGCCAAACGATGGAGGAACTCTGGTGTAGACAACGTGAACATACGTCAATCAAACTCTGTTCCTCAAGGGTTCGCCAAATTGCAAAGAGAATTTACAATAGAAAACAATGTCGATGGATTTATCTTACATGTTTCAAGATATCGAACTGAAATTTGGTATTTAGGGGTTTTTCGATGAGCTCAATCAGATAGAATTGTCCGTGAGATATTCCGATGGCCCAAAATGTGTCATTGACGCCTTTGCTATACCACACGAGCCGGAAATCGTCCCACAGGCAGACCGATTGTTGAAATGTACCGAAACAGTTGATTTTCAAATTGTCATCTGCTTCTCTCTGAGCACACCCCACACTCACTCACTCACTCACCCCCACGATCCAATAGGAACTATATGTGTATGTACATCGTGTTGACCCTTTTACAACAGAACCACCCAAAAATTATAATCGTGAAATGTGTCTGTGGCTGGCTGTAACGTTATTCTGCGTCGCGGCGTGGACATGTCGCGGTGTGGACAATTTTTATAGTTTCTTCATTTTTTTTTTCATTTTCTGTTTATGTCAGGCGTCCATTCGTTTTTATTCACGATTCTTCACACCATGTGTACTATTTGAGCAATTTTGGTAGTCTCCCGACATATTTTATAGTTCCTTTGATAGCGTCGCGGTGTGGACATTAATTAAGGTGCACTGGAGTGTACACTTATTTTCGTCTCATTTTTCATGTGTTTCGATTCGTTATATTGTCCAAAATCTTCAAAACAAAATGTCAAAAGGCAAAACTTTCTTATGCATATGGTAGGTTGTTGACCTTAGTTAAAATGGAACCTGGATGGCCTATATTGTAAATAATGTCGCGGTGTGGACATTTCTCGAGACAGGCGGTTTTCGATGTTTCAGAGTCAATATTTACATCAAACCACGAAAAACGTGCATCATAAATGATATTCATAGATAAACAGTCCAAGAAATAACATAACACTGCACGTTCTCTGTCAATTAGAGGTAAGATAACTTAATAGGAATAAAATTAAATTTCGCAGTTAGGCGACGAGACAGTGCGATTTTCGTGTTTTCTCGTTGTTTTGATCATGTAACTAAAGGCATGTGTTGATATATTACAATACTGTTATATCATAACGTTGTGCCACATGCTCCTCAGTGAAATGGAACGCCACAATAGGTCTTGTTTGTGGCACAATCATATTTTTATGGAACAATTGTACACGAGACATCAATTTGCCCATTTAAGGGAGAATCACCCTAGAGGTATACAATCTAAGGGGCTTGTTACATGAACCGGGACAACTCGGTTAGCCGGGACAACCCGTCTGCCGGGACAACTTTACGCTGGTATATGAGCCGGGACAACCCGGTTAGTCGGGACAACTCGGTTGACGTTCACGCAACTAGCTATACCCATATAGCTGTCAATCACGCGTCACGACGTCGGTCCATAATGTCGGCACGCCCTTAACTGAGTGGCTTGGGCTGTCACTAAACGTCACTCACACGACGCGAGCATTTTATTCCGTTGAATACATGTGACTCACGTCAATGGGTGTGGAATAAAAGACCATCTGCATAAAAGTGTTAAAGATGCATTATCCGAATTAACGCTCCTAAATTACTATTTCTTTGACTTCGGGGGTAAAAAATATTTGATTCGAGTCGAGGAACCCACCCATCAAAGCCCAGAGTGATCAGGTATCGATTTTTGAAGTTTGTTATTTCTCGAGATGTGCAATATTTTGTGGCCCCAAAAAAACGTCGTCAAACGAACGGTCTGGGACAAAATTGCCAATGAACTCTAAAATCAAGTAGTAATATGTTATTAAATGACACGGTTCTGGAAATTTGATACCATAGTTGACAGTGGTTAGCATTATTTTGATGCAATTAATCGATTCTGATAACTAAATCGTATCTTGACCGTCTGATTGGATTGAACACCTTTAACAGTTTTAAAATAAAATTATGGCAAAGGAAACAGGTTGCGGATATGAGAATATATACAAATCGGTGGGGAAACAAATTCGACCAATTAAGGGCGTGCGACAACTAAGATCGAAATAAGGAATATTAAAAACAAATGGTTAAAATTACATCGGTATGGACAATATATAATCAGGCAATAAGATCACGCGGGTGTGACATATTATTAAAATCTAACTAAGGACAATAAACAAAAATACCAAATAAAATGTAAGCCGTGTGAATGAGAGCAATGAGCAAGTATATTCGCATAGTATTCACTTTTGCGGCCAAACTCCCAACAAATATTATAATAAGTGTGTAATATACAGATTTTACCTCGTATCAATATTGCCAAAATTGCGCCATACGATTGTCACTTATTGTAACGTGTGTGTCTCCGAGACCGCGTGGCTGGTGCTTAGAGTATCGAATTCAAACCGGCAAATGTCGAGGTATTGAGCGAATATAACTGCTACTATACCAACCGTTCCATTCTGTCAAAATAAATTAAAACACACTATTTCTGTCGATTTCGTTGTACAGGTTGCAACATAAAACTAGGAGATGCGCGGTTGAATCGTCGTAGAAGCGCGGTTGGCAACACAGATGCGCGTTTTCAAATGGTCGGTGTGATTATTGGAAAACGAAAAGGCATACTATCAAAGTTTTCGGGAGATTATTAAGGCATACCGAACCTAGTTAACAAGTAAAAACATACCCTCGGATGCATAAGATAGTACTAAAATCGCATACATGTGATTGAAATGCGCCTATTCGTTGGTGATTTTACTGTTCACATCGTGTTCGTTGGTGAAGCGGTTTCATGGTGATTATCTACACTTTTCTGCACATATATGTTCACTAGCGACCAACTGAGACCTGTGCTGATCGGGGAAATAGTGTTAGGGCATCATGGGACTATAAAATGGCGAACTTCACTCAGACCCATTAGGAAGATGCTATATAAAATCTTATTGTATAGCGTCACTGACTCACTGATTAGCTAAATAAATACATAAATAGAGAATAAACATGTCAGTGGCAATGTCCAGCATTACAAACACGTACTGAACCTTCAATCAGCCCAATGGAAAATGTTTCTGCATGCCCCACCATTGAGGTTAAAATTCCCGGCTGGTACTTCAATCTATCCAACTGATAGGAAAGTGGGTGCAATGAAGAACAGATACGTTTTAAGCACATTATAGATTTACCCGACATCGGGTGGTTCGGCCATCATCACATCTATTTTGCAATAGTAACATACCCCACATAGAATATGGACCATATATAGACAGAAAATTAATAATAACAGAAAGAGAAGTTGTAATCGAACTTCTGGCTAACTATAGTGTATCGTCGTTTGAGTGGTTTGGCCATATCACGACGTTATCACTTTTTACCGGTCGAGGAAAAACCTTACAAGAGGTTAATTTTATCGGGGAAATGTCGCCTCTGGGCATGGACGCTCTTTAGAATAACTTATTCGGTAAAAAATCGCTCTTAAAAAATGCTCCATAAATTTTTTTATTATTTTGTTTTTCATTAATTTTTTTTATTTTCTGAATATCTCCGTTATTTCGTCAATATAATCATCCTGTTGTGCCCATTGTCAGATCAGTATTAGGTTTATATAATTAATGGTGGGTTCGATGGCCGTATGCTGTGGACAATTAACTATATATAGATAGTTATTATAACTGCATGGCATTAAGTATATCTATATCGCATAATGCTATGAGGATCGGGCGCTCAAGTTTGCACTTTATAGGGATTCGATATTTCGATTCAGCTTCGACAGACATAAACGGCTTGTTGACCAAATGTGTCATTACCCATCGCTGTCTTGTCGTTAAGTGAAAGCTTATAGGGTACGTCCAACAACATCATATATATTGGTATCTATATTGGTATTAAGGATTCCAGGCCTTTTACACTCTTTGACACTCAGACTAAACTCCTTCCTCAGAATGTTAAAGCTGGGACGCACACATATTTGTTTTGCTTCATTGGTATACAGGCGCACATTTTTGGGCCACCCATAATACGGATGAATTTCCCACTAAAAAGTCGATATGCCCAACAGCCCAGGATTGGCGTACCACGGGAGCAGACCTCCTTGCGCTAACAGTGACCGTTTCAATGAACTGAACAATATCAACGAATAGTTGAAATGCAATCGGTTTATCGTTGATTAGACATGCGAACTCGCTTGCAAACACCGAACGATGTTTTTGCCAACGAACCGAACACATCATTTTTCAGCACAAAAAGACCGGGGAACACATGCCAACGAACCGCAATATTTTGATAACCACAAATCTTATCCCAAAGCTCTCATTAATAATTTCATGAAGCTCAAAATTAGAAGATTGCGCTAGATATACAGGTTAAACAACACTGCGGGAAATAGAACAAATTTTAAAGAGATAATTGTCCTTAGTATCGATAAATCAACATTTGATTTGATTTTATTTGAATTTATTTTATTTTTGATAAGATCTGAACATATAAATACACATGTATAATCAAACACATTATGTGCGGCAATGTGTTTGATTATGTATGTGTATTTATGTGTTCAGTGTTATCAAAATAAAATAAATTCAAATCAAATCAATTGTCGATTTATCGATACTATAAGGACAATTATCTCTTTGAATTTGTTTCCATTTTCTGCAGTGCTGTCTAATTTTGTGCTGCATCTATATATATATATATATATATATATATATATATAATATGTAGCTAGTGTCGTCGCTTAAAATGTTTATGTCCGTGAGGGGGATTTGAGCATCTATTGGGCGAGGCTCTGCCGAGTCCAATAGATGCCAAACCCCCCGAGCGGACATAAACAGTTTTAGCGACAACATTAGCTACATATTTTATTTATCCATCGCACAAAACATGCATTTTGTGCGGTATATCTGTCATTTTCTAGGTTTTACATTCGTTACTTCAATGACACCCTTACATTTATTAGGTCAAGCAAACTAATTAGTATTCATGACGTGGCAAAACCGGAGTGCAGCTTAGAGCGAAATAGTTCGTTGGGTTTTTTAATAGTTATTCTAAGCTGACCTTCAGCTAATGGTTTATATATGTTTTAGAGCGAAAACACATGTCCGATTACGAATTTTGTATCAATTGCGGTGAATTATGGACGATAAAAAGGTCCCAAAATCACAATGACGTCATTCAGGTCGGTTGACGTCCCAAGTTACCTGCGCAATTTGCATATGCAATTACGTCATGAAAGTAGTACTAACCTAATAAAGATACGTTGACCTAATAAAGCTACTTTGACGTAATAAACGTAACGTTTATTAGGCAGGCTTTATGTAGGCAATAGAGGTAGTGAGCGGTGGATAAATATAGAATATGTAGCTAGTGTCGTCGCTTAAACTGTTTATGTCCGTGAGGGGGATTTGAGCATCTATTGGGCGAGGCTCTGCCGAGTCCAATAGATGCCAAATCCCCCGAGCGGACATAAACAGTTTAAGCGATGACATTAGCTACTTATTTTATTTATCCATCGCACAAAACTTGCCTTTTGTGAGGTAAATCTGTCATTTTCCTCAGTTTTACATTCGTTACTTCGATGACGCCATTACATTTATTAGGTCAAGCAAACCAATCAGTATTCATGACGTGGCAAAACCGGAGTGCAGCTTAGAGCGAAATAGTTCGTTGGCATTTTTACATTTATTATAAGCAGACCTTGTTCTGATGATTTATAGATCGATGTTTTAGAGCTAAAACATATATCATTTTACGAATTATTTTAATGAATTATACACGATAAGAACGTTCTGAAATCACAATGACGTCATTAAGGCCGGTTGACGTCCCTAGTTACCTGCGCAATTTGCATATCAAATTACGTCATAAAAGTAGCACTAACCTAATAAAGCTACGTTGACCTAATAAAGCTACATTGACGTAATAAACGTAACGTTTATTAGGCAGGCTTTATGTAGGCAATAGAGGTAGTGAGCTGTGGATAAATATATTTATCCACCGCTCACTACCTCTATTGCCTACATAAAGCCTGCCTAATAAACGTTACGTTTATTACGTCAAAGTAGCTTTATTAGGTCAACGTATCTTTATTAGGTTAGTACTACTTTCATGACGTAATTGCATATGCAAATTGCGCAGGTAACTTGGGACGTCAACCGACCTGAATGACGTCATTGTGATTTTGGGACCTTTTTATCATCCATAATTCACCGCAATTGATACAAAATTCGTAATCGGATATGTGTTTTCGCTCTAAAACATATATAAACCATTAGCTGAAGGTCAGCTTATAATAAATGTAAAAATGCCAACGAACTATTTCGCTCTAAGCTGCACTCCGGTTTTGCCACGTCATGAATACTAATTGGTTTGCTTGACCTAATAAATGTAATGGCGTCATCGAAGTAACGAATGTAAAACTGAGGAAAATGACAGATTTACCTCACAAAAGGCAAGTTTTGTGCGATGGATAAATAAAATATGTAGCTAATGTCATCGCTTAAACTGTTTATGTCCGCTCGGGGGATTTGGCATATATATATATATATATATATATATATATAATTTATAAATTATAGTTTAACTGACTCAGAATCAGAGACAATAAGTCTTGTGCATCTCAGATGCTCTGTGCTCTGAGGGCACGCACATATGATGGCGGTGAGCAATATTAAATAAACTTACAGACCCAAATAAGAATCATACAGGGTGGAACCGGATTTCTTTCTGAAAATGAATAACCATACAGGTTATGTCAAAGGATGAACATTATACCATATAACTATGTGTACTCTTCAATATTCACATCATTATATAGGAGAATTAAATGAACTGATATTGGCATAATTAGGATAAAGGAAGGCCATAAAAACAACGAAAGCCTGTGTGAACTGATGGAATTGCTTTTTATTTCAGTGGAATTTATTCCTCATCAGAACCTGGATCCACCCCATGATGGTGTGCTATAAAAGAACAGATATAATATATTTGGTAGCAAGTACAGAAACTGCAATCATTAATTTTTGTCTTTAAACATGGAATAGAAAAACAATTACTTGGCATGACTCGGTCTGGCAATATAATTTTTTTTCTTCAAATGATCTATTGTGACCGTACGCTAATTGCACCGATCAGCACTATGTGGATAGCTGAATCCTGTCTGTCTGTAATTATTCAAATGTTGTTAAATAGCCCGACGTTGCATATAAATGGCGCGCTGTCTGGCCGTTGTACGTGTGTCGTGTACTGTACTGGGATGTGTGCTGATTTAACGCGTTCTCGTGGGGATTACGTTATGTTGGGACCTATATAGGGTGACTGACAACATTGATAAAAGCATGATGTCTGCCTGACAGTGATAAGGATCATTGGGCAATCTTAATCACTGTCATGCTGGCACTCTTGTGTCGATAATGTCGGTTACCTCATATGTCCCAACATCGCGGAATGCCCACGACAATGAGTTAAAAGCAGTACACTTCCGACTTAATCACGAACTATATAACATCACAGGGCGTTCATCCTGTCAGGAAATAGATAGGAACTTTTATTATACGCTTACGGTTCTATGTCATAATTGTCTTTAAAAGTTCTGCAAGTTCGCAATTTATTAGTACCACCTGGTCTGTCGTCATCGAAAATGTCTTTTACCATTTTTTCTTACATTCTTTAACAATTTTATAATTTTTAATGTGTTCAGCCAATGCATTCTCTTATATATGCGAGGCGACCTATGGTCGACTCGCATATATAAGAGAATGCATTGGCACAGGGCCCTTCTGTTGTGTAAAGGGTTCACTGTTAAGTAGCTTTCAGATCGGAGGCGTGTTGTTAAAACTAGTAAAACATGCCTATAAAAGCGGGAAATTAGAGAAACGTATATCTCTTTACATTATCTCTTAGAAGCCACAGTGAAATTCGATTTCGTTATTTCACTGTAAGTTTCGTTATATTTTACCCAAGCCTGCCGGTGGTTTATACGCGAGCGAAAAAAATTAAGACAAATTCTATAATCGAGCGTTATAGTCAATTTGTCTGCAAACTGTTCGGTTAGAACCCATAACTTTATTCGAAGGTGCATGAGTTATATCTTATTATACCACGATCGCCTATCTTACTATATAAATAAAGCCATCTGTTTAAATTTTACATTTAATCAACACCTGTTGATTAAACGTGCCTATTGTTGATTAAACTTCGCAGAGTGCGTGGATTAAACTTTCTCCATACAATTTGAACGGAAACGTGTTTGTCCATCGCATTGTAAAGATCGTGGCATAAACTTCGCAGATTGGATTAAACTTTCTCCATACAATTTGAACGGAAAAGTGTTTATCCATCGCATTGTAAAGATCGTGGCATAAACAAAATATACGCATAGTGTTTCTGAATAACAAATTTAGTCCACTCGTGGGATTGGCGATTTACACCACTCGCTGAAGCTCGTGGTGTAAATCGCCAATCCCACTCGTGGATTAAATTTGTTATTCAGAAACACTATGCGTATATTCTATATTTCACCCTAGCCTGCCGGTGGTTTATACGCCAGCGAAAAAAAATTAAGACAAATTCTATAATCGCGCGTTATAGTCAATTTATCTGCAAACTGTTCGGTTATAACCCATAACTTTATTCGAATGTGCATGAGTTATATCTTATTAACTAATTCGTCATTTCACATGAGAACCACCGTATGTAGAAGGCAGAAGTAAAACAAGTAAATCATCATCCGAAACACGCGCGTAAAGTTGAAACAGACACTCTTGACATCTAATTATCGATTGATGATGTGTCGTCATAAATTCGACAATTTTGATTGGCTAGCCGCAACTGATCACGTATATACCGTGCATGTTCAAGCTGGGGCCCGTGACGTGATATTTATGTATTTCGACTGTAGTGACACTGAGACTTGTTAGTTTCAATTTCTGTTTTTCATTTCTTTGCACGAGTCTTGTTGCTTTATCAATTAGGTAATAATTATTGTGCACTTATTATATGGTTAGAAGTATTCTTTCCGAGCTCTGTTCAAATTGCTGTACTGTTAAAAGTTAAAAATGCCGCATAACTTAGCAACTTTGAGCATTAATAATGTGCATATATTATAAAAATAATACCTACAGTTTTTTTTTTTAAATACCTGAACATCTCATTCGTGTCTGGAAAGACATATCCAATTTTCACGAGCGGCTTATAGCAGACACTCGTGAGATATATCAGTATGCAAACAAAAACTGTAGGTATCTAATATATATTTTGGGACTTCTGTTTGTCTGTCTGTCTGTTAGATATGGCCGGGAAAACGGCTGGACCGATTGAGCTCAAACTTCCAATCTAAGGTTAACAAATCACGGGCAGTGTTTACCACCGTTTTTGGAGAAGCTCCCAGCACCCCTTCTCCACTCCAGTCACCAAAATGACCGTCATTGGCACTGTGGAGTTAATCGCGTTGATAGTTAAAGAGCGTTCGTATCCGCAGTGTCGTTGATAAAGAGCGTGTAGTGTGATTCGTATGTCTGGAGCCAGACGTGAGTGTGTCTGTATCCAGACATCAGCGTGTTGTGTGATTTTTATGTCTGTCTTCGTACTTAGGGGTTCCAAGGAACGGGGGAGATTTTCATCGGGTAAGTTTTTCCGCCCGATGTGATATTCACCTTGAAACGGGTACCCACACTCTTTTCGGGACGGGTACCATCACGGGACGGGTCCATCATTTCTCTTGATTAAAAAGGCAGAATTAACTCAAATTAAATTAAAAAATTAACGGATTTCGACGAAATTTTATACCTAGGGATACTTTTGTCGGGGGGGGGTGTTTTGGACGGGTCAAATCGTTACCCCGACCTGACATTGACCTTCAAAATGGTCAATTCAAGGTCAAAGCCCGGATGAAGTCGGGTCACCTGCTAGTTCTCTATATATTTAAAGGTCAGACGCACGTTTTGTCAAAATGTCCTGGTATTTCAAAATGGATTTTCTCAAAATCTGTCAGGAATTTCTTTTTGAAATTTGGTACAAGCGATTATTGTGCAAAATATTAAGAACCATCGGCCAATAAAACTCATTTATGTCATGGAAAATAAGTGCAGTCATTTTTTTAGAAAGTCTCTCCGAGAACATTACTATTCTCTGTTGATTTGTGGTTAAACTCTTCGACAAACTCATCAAGCCAATTATTCTTTACGGATGTGATATAAGGACTTCAGATATAAATTTGAACAGATTAAACACTATACCGTGGGAAATTACTCACACAAAGTGTTGTAAGTCTGTACTCGGAGTTAGCAAACAGGTGTCAAACCATGATGTTTGGGTCGAGCAAGGCAGATACCCGATAGTGAACTATGCTCTATCCAGATCTATCAAATACACAAATTTCTGCATCAGACCCACATTCACTCATCTGTACCGCAGCTATTTGTCAACCCTGAGCATGAATCAGTGAGACACGGTATTCTAAAATTAAATTAAATTTTTCCCAATGCCTCAATTCACAAATAGATAAATGACATTAAAATCAAATTGAAAGAATGCCACTTAGAGAATTTAAAAACTGATATGTTCAACGATGTCAAATGTTCGGCCGAATGACGTACCGTGTAGTCAAACAACAGTACACACACGAACCATATCTTGATATTGTCCAGAATATCGACACAAAGATTATATGTTTTGTAAACATAATAGTAATCATAACTTGGATATTGAAAATGGTCGCCATAAACAACCAAAGGTGTCACTTGATGAAATAATTGGTAGGAAATGTAACATGGAGGTTGATAATGAAGAACATTTCTTTATGCGCTGCAACATATATGATAAGATGCGTACAGTCCACAAATGCTCATATAAGAATACCCGATAGGAACCTAAAACACCATAAAACGAATTTAGTCGGTCGCAACACTATATACGTACAACGCAGTTGTTTCGAAAATTATGGGGTTATAAACAGAGTGTCGTCGTTAAATTGTAAGATAGCCCACAGGTCCCCAGAACAAAAAAATTGACCCTCACCGCAATAATACTTAAAGGCACGGGTGGCATTCGTTGCAGAAATATTCATATTTGTTCAAATCGCCATCAACGGAAGGAATATTAAAATATTTATAGTTTCGTTCATATGCCAAACATAATCAGCGCGTAAATGCATGGTATATTGTCGTAAATTTTGCTTCTATTTACATAACACAATGTAATTCTATTGGTTAATCACACACAAAGGATATAAACGCTCTTTATTATGTCCATATCAGGAAAACAGTAACAAATAACGCTCTTTATGTTTACCATATCCGTATCTAAACAAAAGCCAGGTTCCGTAACGTTTTTTGCTTTTGTTTACATAACAAAGGAAAAACATTTGACAATAACATACTGTTTATGCCATATTTCTGATTGGTATAAGAACAAGGTCTGTCTATATTTTACTATTCTTTCTGTTTATGGCGGTTTTTGACGGAGCTGAATATTTTAACAGCATATCCACCACCAACGCCGCCCGTATCTTTAATCGTATAGAAAGTTATAACAAAACAAAAATTCAAAGTCCACAAACAGGTTCAGAATACACAAAAGCAATTTTTGTTACATAAATGCCTCATATGTAGAAAGTTATGTTATTGCTCTTCAATTTTCTGTATCCCGTGTAAAAATAGGTTCAGAAAAAGTCCGGTTATGAGCACAGGTCTGCGTTTGAAACGGGCCTTATTGACTTGAATATCGAGTACTACTAAGTAAAAAAAAATGTCCATGAATTTGGACGAACTTGTGCATTGTTTTGGCTGGTTTTTGAACATTTAAATTTCATTCCGGGTTTATGAAACTAATTTGTTCAATAAATACGAGAGATACGGCATCTGACGCAAACCGGATGCTAATTTCACTCGTTCGAGATGGTGTCCGATAAACTGGGTCAAAGAGTCGGATTTTTACACCGACTTGCCATTCAAAAACACACTCAACGGACCCAATACGGCATCGTATCTCTCGTATTTATTGAATTAGTTTCATAAACCCGGAATCAAATTTAAATGTTCCAAAACCAGCCAAAACAATGCACAAGTTCATCCAAAATTCATGGACATTTTTTTACTTAGTATAGTAGTCGATATTCAAGTCAATAAAGACCTTTCGCAAAATCACGAATATACGATTACGGATATGGAAATATCCTGGCAGTATACACCCAAAATTCGACTTTTACACACGGGGTTCTTATGTGAGGCCAAATATACCCACGCAGTTTAATTATGAGCAGATGTGTCAAGGGTGTGCCACCGACCCTACTTGGGGACGCTCTAACATTATCCGTGTGGTGTATAACACACGGCTACGAACATGGGATCTGAAAGAGACACATATTACTTTTTCCATCAAATGTATATGTCACTGAATACAATGGGGCATATGCCTTGTCACCAATTAGCCATCGTTGGTAAATTATGGTGGTGTCAACCTTACTACGACAATAAAATCCTATTCGTAATCGTAACAGTGATTTTTTGCGAAAGGTGTCTATTAAGGCCCGTTTCAAACGACGGATTTTTGTCGACTCGAATCTAATTGTATTAAATCCGTCGGTAATGCGACTACGGTCAATTTTGTTTCAGACGGACGCATCTTCATCGTGTCGAATCTAATACATCGGTCGATTTATCTAAAGGTGCACTCCCGGTTACCGTCACAAAATGGTCACGCGTAGATATACAGGCCTATATATATATCCGGAATATACATATATACTAAAATACAGCACAAATTATGTATATGTATGTGCGCGATGCATATATGGCAGCGCGAATATACAGGGTATGTGCACATGTATATGAGGATGTATATAGTACATATATGTATAAAATATTATATAGATAATGAATGGCTTGGAGTTGACTATATGCCAAAATAGTGGTCATCGAGGAGGAATAATCGACGAGCCGCAGGCGAGTGGACTATTCCTCCTCGAGGACCACTATTTTGGCATAGTCAACGACAAGTCATTCATTATTTATTATATTATATCGAACATTGGTGCAAATTCTCACAAATTTCTCTGTCTGATTTTGTCACGTTTTTATTTACCTTGAATTTTGGAAATCGGTCTCAGATTTTACAATTTACGGCAATCTTTTGACGCTGGTAGGGGAGCATAATATATGTTATTAGTTACATCTAACAGCATCTCTTCATGATTCGTGCATATATTTCTATAAATACGTCATTAGCAATGATATTTTGGCGACATTTTAGAAGATAACTTGCCTAACATCGATTAAAGCGGAAAAGAAAATTATAAATAACGTACACTGTCATTACAAAATTAGGACTGGCCGCTTGCCAACTAAGCAGACAAATTATTAAATACGTTGGCTAGCTATGAACGGACATTTGTAAGATCATTACAATTCACAATTCATTCTAATGATATACCGATATTGCAACAAGTATCGTACATGGTATAGTTCATGTTTGGCCGTATCTTCAGGCGGCAACCCGATTTCGCGAAATTAATTTGTTACTATAAATAGAAAAAGAATAGTAGGCATGTAGGAATCCTACTGGGGTACTATCGTAAAATAGTATAGCAGTGTGCAGCCAATCAAAATGCGAGAAAGTCACGTGAGATATAATATACTATAATATATAGGCGCTACAAATAAATGTTATATCGTGCAACCATTTGCCATTATGTGTATACCATGCATATGTAAATAATGGTATATATGAATTATTATAAATCATATACTACAACCCCCAACCCCTTATAATAAGTAATACCGGTATATGTGAATTATTATAAATCATAGGCTACCACCCTCTACCCCTTATAATAATGAATACCGGTATATATGAATTATTATAAATCATAGGCTACCACCCTCTACCCCTTATAATAACTACTGCCGGTAAATATAAATAAGTGGTACCACCCCTATCCCTTATAATAAATAACACCGGTATATATGATTATAAATCAGTGGCTACCACCCCTACCTTTATATTAAGTAATTCCAGCATATATATGAATTATTATAAATCAGAGGCTACCATCCCTACCCCTTACTGGCTTACAATAAGTAATACCGGTATATATGAATTATTATAAATCAGAGACTACCACCCATATATCCCTTACAATAAGGAATACCGGTTTATGCGAATTATTATAAATCAGTTGCTACCACACCTACCCCTTATATCGGTATATATGCATTATTACAAATCAGTGATACCATATCCATTATAAGATGTGAGTCAGTGACATGAGAAATCAAACCACCAGAACACCTAAGCAATGCTTATATATAGCACTAGCAGGGTTACCCGGCGTTGTCCAAGTTAAAGTGATGTGAAACCATCTGTGGATATTTGGTGGGAATAGAGAATACACGTGCTCTCAAAGTGTTACACGTATTCTCATAAATTGTATATAAGGATTAACTGTCATGTGGACTGTTTTTTATGGAGATGTAACCGTGAGGTAAGTGGACATAACTTGTGTAAAACCCGAAGGGTTTTACATACAAGTTATGACCACTTACCTCACGGTTACATCTCCATGAAAATAGTCCACATGACAGTTAATCCTTATATTTATATACATTTAGCGAAAAAGCCACTTTTGTAAATGTATTTAAATCGAAAAGTGTATCGTGACAAAAACAGCCCAAAATACCCAATAGCACCCTTGGCAAAAGTTAATAGGAACAATTTCTCTTCATATTGAAACCCGATGATGTATTAAGTCAATCCTGCGCGAGTCCAAATGCGCCCAAAACATTACGCGTTCGTCTTTCCAAACCCAATGACGTATCGATGGTGTTATGAGCTTGGTGTTATGAGCCGTTGCGCATTCACCGAGAAATAACTGTAACTAGCCACGTGGGCGCCGACCAATCAGAATGCTGGATTTAGTGATGACAACACTTAGTATGTAAATATATCCAAATGGCATCACAAAACACGATTCTTACACATGGAATATAAGTAGTGGCTCACCTTGTCAGGTCGGAGCGATGATATCATTTTGTTTATCGCGTTTAATTCGTCCCACCAATAAAGAAGTATTTATTTATTTATTTACAACTGCGTATACTTCAGACGTTATAACATGAATCATGAACATCATAAACACATTAATTTGAAAAAATAAAAGACGACAAATGTGTTTTACACAGAGATATATCAATCAATCAATTAATCAATCTAGTTTATCATATCTTCATATAAGATCTTGAGGACACCTGGCTATCATATCTCCATGAAGATACAGATGTTTTAAAGATATGTCCAGGTGCTCATCTGTTCTGGTGCTATATACTGGCTAACCATTTTAGGCGATGTGCCTGTTCTAAAAAAAATGAAAGAAATCCTCTGTATCGGGCAGATCTACCCTTGTCAGATGTCACTATTGGAGGATCCTGAAAAGTCATGTACTACGGACTGCGTTTTCCTTTATCTCAGACTGCACACTGATACCACTATTTTTGAACAGGCCTGCTCTACATTTCCATATCTCTTGGCAATGGAGCTTTCCACAGAGGCCACACCCACATCGGTAGTCCCGCCCACTGGTAAAAATACTTTATCCACATAAATATTGTCTGTTACTCGAGATCGACTTCCGAAGTGAACACATCAGCACTTGCCATTATGTTAACTAGCTGAAACAGACTCATGTATATGATTCGTTCAAATTAGATCTTTTAACCAGTTTGATTTAAAAAAAATTATTTAGATTCAATTTTTTATTTTATTTTTAGATTGGACTTTGATATGCTGTTGAACAAAAACAAACTAATAATTTGTTTTTTTAAATTTTAAAAAAAAATTAAAATTTTTAAATTAAATGTTTTTTATTTTCTTTTTAGATTTTTAGATTGAATCTTTAAAATTTGTTTTAATTTTGTAATTAAATTTTTTTTTTACTCTAATTAAATTTTTTTTTTTATTTAATTTGAAAATTTTCTTTTTAGATTTTTAGATTGAAACTTTTTGCTAAAAAATTTTGAAAATTTGAAAAACAAATTTAAATTTTTTTTATTTGTTTACAAAATTTAATTTAAAATATAAGTTCGTTATAACATCTGCCGTGGTACCCCGAGGCACCACACCAAATTTGGTTAAAATCGATCAAGGGCTCTGGAAGAAAAATTGCATACAGACCAGAACAGACAGACAGATCACTGAACTCTAATATATCTAAACCAGAGAACATACATTCGTTTTGCCATGAAATGTGAAAATTATGACAAGTGTCATGCTAAACGAAAAACAGTGTTATAATCACGGATAAATTTATAACATCATGCCGCAAATATAAATCTCAGTATATTATGATTTGACAACAAAAAAGTTGTTTGAATATAGCCAATTTAACACTGAATGTATGCATGGATATCAAAATTAGGGTGAAGAAAGATGGCGTCGAAAAAATCTCCGCAGTCAGCGGCCGGCTCGGCATCTGATTGGTCAAATATATTCTAATAAATTGCCATTGGGCGGGACTACGCTGTGGGCGTGGCCTCTGTGGAAAGCTCCATTGTAACTTGTTTGTGGAAACTATATTGAATGGGACAGACTCAATCGTGTTATAATATATACATGAGCCATTCTAATATGCAATCCTCTGACGATTCAAGGTCCCTCTGTTTGAATGAATATATGTATCTCTTAAATAGATTGATATAAATATACTTTTAATGGTTTCTTCTATGTATCTGTGTTGCTAGATCATTTTAGGAATGCCCTGATTTCCATCCCCATATAAATATGACAGTTGAGACTGGTTGAGAAGATATAATTGTTCAAGTGACTTAATTCGGTCACCATTTGTCGAGATTGTGAAATTGGAATGCCAAAAACTCCTCAGAACGACATGGAGATGGCCTGGGAGATGACTATATATAACTTTGTTGGATATCGGCGAATTGGACAGACTCAATCGTGTTATAATATATACATGAGTTGGATATCGGCGAATTGAACAATCTTATAAATGCTAGTGAATCTCCTCTCGCCATCCATGACCCAAACGAACCCAAATGTGATTTAATTCACCATATCATTAGAGAAGAACGTGCATGAATTTGGTGCAACTCTCCTCATGCATGATTTGAACCGCGCCACTTTTGTCATATTTAAACCACGACTATTAGATTCATGCATGCATTATATAATGGAGATGATTATATATAAATTTTCTGGTAATCGGCAACTAAACAAATTCTTATCATATTGTATTACCCCCCCCCCCCCCCATCTCTCACCCAAACGGCACCAATTTCGCGTCTTTAAATCACACGGTTATATTCCTCGTATCACGGAGAAGAATAATATATCAATTTGGTCGAAATCTGCGCTAAAAATAGCCCCTCCACTGACAGCAACAACGTCACTTTAGAACATTTTAACCCGCACCATTATCTTACTCGTATAAAGTATACAAATTCGTATCAAATTTAGGGCCACCATTGCATATCTCTCATCCAAAAGGAACAATTTGGCGCATTTAAACACACGATAAATTTATATCAAATTTAGTGCCACCCACCCCACCCCAACTCTCACCAAAGCAGCACCAATATGACGTCTTTAAAATCACACGATTAGATTCCTCATATCATGGATAAGAATGTGTATCAATTTGGTGGAAATTGGCGCTAAAAATATTGTGTATCAATTTTGGTGCCCCTCTCCCTTTCCTCGAATGACGCCATTTTTGATAGCTTTAAGCCACGCCATTAGACACCTCATACCATGTGGATTAATTTGTATAAGTTTCGTGGCAATCGGCGACTAAACCAATTCTTATCAGATTTAGTAACCGCCCCAAATCTCTCATCCCAACGACACCAATTTGGCGTCTTTAAATCACACAATAAGAATCCTTATATCATGGAGAAGATCTCAGAAAAATGTGCATCAATTTGGTAGAATTCGGCGCTAAATCTATTTTTGATCAATTTTGGTGCCCCTCTCCCCTTCCGGACATCCCTGACGCGAACGGCGCGACTTTTGACATATTTAAACCACACCATTTGATTCCTCATATTATGGGGATGATTATATTTATATAAGTTTGGTGGCAATCGGCGACATTTTTTTTTCTGCCCCTCCCCCTTTTCTACCCCTAACCATCACGGCGTCACTTTAGAAAATTCTAACCCTCGCCATTATCTTTCTCGTAAAAAGTTACCCCTATTAGATCCTTTTTGTGCCATCTAGGTGGTCCCCTGTGAATTTCTATAGAACACAGACATACAGACAGACAGTCAATCGAAAATATAGATAATAAAGAGAGCTTGCGACAAAATTGATGGCATGTGCATGGGTTTATCCGCAGATAAGGGGAACTCCCTCATTATTATATCATTATCATATCATTATCATAGCATTTGCATTCGTATTTCGGCATCTTTCGGCTCTTCTCGTCACGTGTATTAGTTTCGAGTCGTCAAAAATCCGTCGTTTGAAACCAAGACGGATTTTAGACGGATCACCGACGAAGATTCGTCTGAATTGGACGGAGATTCGTCTGTGGTGCGTCAGACACGGATCTAATTGTTTCAAACGTCGCATTTTTGACGCATTTAATACAATTGTGGGTCTGGTATTAGATTCGAGTCGACAAAAATCCGTCGTTTGAAACGGACCTAAGCATGTACCAGCAGTCATATACATGGCTACATATATACATAAAACATAAACCCAGTTTTAAAAATAAAATGTGACATCCGCTAGTCAACATTATAAAATTGTAACCAAATATTTGCAAATATCATCGTGCCCTCTCAGTCTTTTCCAGCAGTCACTGGTTACCAACAATTTAATTTGTATACTGTAGAGTACACATACGCAATCAGACAAGCACTGACATACTACCCAGCCCATTAGGATGCCACATGGAGTGCACCGGCCAACATGCAAACTTTCTGCATGGAAAACAGAAAAAGCGCGGAATTTCGGACGATATTTCAATGGGAGAACACGAATTGCACTCAAAGCGCATCCCCGCGCTCACGCAAAAAAAAACGAAAATTAATGTTGTTGGAATTTGTTGAAGTCGCTTATTCAAAACGCATGACGATGACCATGTCTGGACTTGTTGTTTGACATGTGCAGTTCTCATATGGGAGCGACTATAGTTGTCAAATGTCAGCTCAATCGGTCAGTTAGTCCACGCAGCCATGCGCTCTCTATAGCTATATATGCCGTGTAAATGAATATCTTCTAAGTCCATGATGCAGCTATTGTTTGGAAAACAGGAAAAGCGCGGACTTTCGGACAATGGTTCTGTGGGGGAGCACGAACTGGACCCATAGCGCATCCCTCACGCAAAAAACGAAAATCGATTGTTTTGAAATTTTCCAAGTGGCGAATATCGAATGAATATAGAACGTCGAACTAACTTGACGCGAATCTCGAAAGAATATCGAATGAATATCGAACGTGAACTGTCAAATTTCAGCACAAATAAAAATGGAAAATGTTTGAGTTGGCTTGAAAAATGTCAGCTGAATCGGCCGGTTAGTACCGCCTGCGCTCTCCATAGAGCACAAACTGGACTCCTGTCGCACCCCTCACATGAAAAAAAGTGGGGAATATCGTATGAATATTGAACGTCGAACTAACTTCACGGGAATATCGAACGAATATCGAACGTCGAAATAACTTCACACATCTCTGAACTCATAGATAAAATAAGCAATGTATCCGGGCTGTACGGCCCTTCAAGACCAATAAAGTATGGCAAATTACCGACTACCGACCAAATCGGTTGAACTTTTTGTTCACCATGGGTTATATGTTTCCTCCAGAGTATATATGAACCGCGCTTCAAAAGAGCTATCTCCGTTTAACTAAGTTTCCTAGCTAAATTGTTTCGATATAATACAGGACCGGAAACATATAATTCGCTCGAAAATGGCGGAAATATGTCTGACATCGAAGTGAGTGTTCATCGCTTCCTTTACCTATGTACCTATGTATCAATGAATTTCGCCCCCATATAAATGTAACTGTTGCGTGCGTGCGTGCGTGCGTGTGTGTATGTGTGAGGGTGTGTGTGTGTGTGTGTGTTTGTTTGTTTGTTTGTTCAAGTGACTTCGGTCACCTTAAATCCCATCGGTTGATATCCGGGGTTTGCAGATCCAAGTTAGCTTGATGATATAGTTTTGGAAAATGTAGAACAAAACTAATGTTGAAATCGCGTGATATCTTGCCGTCATTTTCGAGCAAATTATGACGTAGGAGTTCCTGGCCCTGATCGATATAAAGTAGGGCGTCCATTAGTACTGGCGGAGGAGGATTAAGCAGTGTAGACTTTTATCAACACAATATCCGGCTTACGAACGTATAACCCCACAACGATTGGGTCGACTTAAAATGTTACAAGATCTCGAGTCAGTTTTACTAGACCTCAGATCCAAGCTATATGCATTAGGTAATTGGCTGATAATAAGCCTTTTTAATCTGCAGTGGGTCAATGCGATGCTTACACGTGGCTCAAAATCACACGGGGCATCGATCGGAGGCCGCTCCGAGCAGCCAACGAGGCACTCAGAGTTTTTTTAGCCATTTTTGGAGACACGAATTTTAAAATCCGCACAAAGATTCCGAACAAATAGAGAGGTAGGTATTATATATTTTAGGTTTGCTCAGCAGTATGGTTATTGTCCACCACGCAGTGAAAACGATATATAATGCCGTATGTGTCAGGGGGGGTCTGCAAAATAAATCCGTATATAGGGCCGGGGTGGGTGGGTGGTCCAGAGGCGGAACAAATGGTGCTTGTAAATTTTTTCCAAAATGGGGGGTTTTTCAAAAAATTTACAGGTACTGACCATGTAATGTTGTTTGTAAGCATGTTAGTGCCATGCTTGTTGGTATAGGGCTATATAGGCAGCTAAAGTGACTCTTTAGCCTCAGATTTAGCAACATTCTGGATTTCACAGTATCCCGGACCACTTCATAGTGGACCACCGTATTAACGTTCAGGAAACTTATGATCAACGGAAGAAATATTTAGTAACAAAATTAATATATTACCCAGTTGTATTATCTGAATAAAAGTAATCAAACAAAAAAACTCTATCACAAATTGGATACTACATCGTGAATACTCAATGATGACTACTCGTAGATATAATTAACCTGATTGTTGCATAACATGAAATTGAAAAGGGTATCTCATAAATTTCTAATGTCTGAAATACTGTCTTGTTCTGGCATGTAATCAAATTCATTCCTTCTGGTTATTTCTCATCTTGAATGATTGCAAGTAATGTTAATTTGCAACAATTATCCAAATAAAACTGAATTGGTTATGATGAATGACATTACTGTTTACTGCTAAGACAATCCCAAATGAAGGTGACGCTATTCTCATTGAATTTCCGAACTTCATCTGGGAGCTTTACTGCTCAACAAGACGAAACTAAAATACTAATTGTATACTGTTATCACTTACAAATAGATGAACTGAAATAATGTGATGCATTCAGATGCATTGAGAAATGACATTCAATTCTTCATTCTGGTCTATCACCATACCATACCACATCAAAATTTGACAACCGACACTTAACTTATATTGCAAAAACTTTGTATGAACTGAATTTCATAAAGTCGAACAGGGCCCATAACTCTGGTAGGCATTGGTGGTCACAACCCGCGATATTATGCATATTCGTCCCCCATTTCTGGTCCGTCACCATGCCATAGAGCACCAAATATGACAACTGACTCTTGAGTTAAAATTCAAAATGTTTGTACGGACAGACGGCTCGAGATGTCAACTATATACCCGCCGACTAATATCGGGCAGTATAATAACCATATATCTATGTGTATACCTAACAAAAAAACAATTCCCCTCCCCACCCCATCCCGTTGGATAAGACTAAAGAGTTCTTTGATCATGCACATATAATTGTGGAACCCCTGACCTGTTTACCACTATTTACACTGGTCAGTGTTCTCTGTCAGACACAACACACTCGATATATTAAGGCTATAATGGGGTCTAGGGCAATTTGTGACATATAGTGTACCTACACAATGCTTAATTAATAGTGTTGTTAGATACTGAAAACACCAGGAAACACATGGAAATACAGTATATTTTTCGTTTTTCTGATCTGTGTAGTAAGGCAGTTAACACAGTTATTGAAGAACGGCTAAAATAAACCTCTGAAATTTTGATAAAAACATGAGAAACGGGGGGTGGGTTCCCAAAATTTTGGAGGAAAAAAATATTTTTTTTGCAAAAATGGGGTGGTGGGTCCCTCGAGGTCGGAAAAAAACTTTTTGGGCCCTATATGTGCAATTTATTTCCAGACCCCCCCCCCCCTGTATGTGTGCCAGAAAATGGTCACCCATATTTATATGGGGGGGGGGTATCGCGGGATTAATATTTATATTGGGACGGGATTCATATGTGTATAGCAAAACTTGGCACAAAGATCATTCGCTATCCATTTTTTTAGTTGAGATATTTATAGAGGTGAAGAAAATCAGTTTAATGTAAGACATTTTACCGCCATTTTCGAGCAAATTATTACATAGGTTCCCGACCCTGTGAAATATAGTCCTCTTGCACGAAAATTGTCAGGAAAATTTGACAGTGTGTGAACATATATATACTAGCTGAAACTAGCTCCCTTCGTGAACCTTTATACAGCGTCGGATGGGCATGCGGCCCCTTTGTGCCTTAGGAACCTGTGGCCCCTGCATGTGTACGCTACGCTCACATGACAGACAAATCCTACTCTTTTATATAAATAGGTAATATTTATTATACTACTTCAATATATCCTCGTGAAAATTGCTTCATATTGGACATAACCATTGACATTGGTCCATATTGGACTTATTTTATTCTTGATTACGCCCATAGTGGACTTATAACCGTTACTATGTTGGGTAGCGCGGGCCACAGTGAAAACACATAATATAAAGTGCGTATATCTGGTCTACAAATAGGTTCATATTGAACCTAAATATTCACATTTATTTGGTTCTGAAATAGGCCCATAGTGAACTTTTTTTTTATTTATTTTTTTATTCAATCAAATTTTATATCCTCCATCAGGGTAACCCGAGTTACCACCCAAATTTGGTTGAAATCGGTCTAGGGGTCTGGAAGAAAACTTCGGACGGACAGACGGACAGATCATACTCTTTTATATATAGATAGCCTTATATTCTAGATGACGTACGAAGCCGGTATAAATGAGTCGCAAATATTTATCATCTGCGTTCTGTATGCAGGATCATGTGGCGAAAAACGTTTTTTAATGTTACAAACGCCAACACACATTGGAAGCCTACATTTAAGAGCATTAAAAAGCGGATTGCAATCAATGAGAGCATTTGTTGTAATAACACACGAATCTTGTCTTATCGACTGCCCATGAATTAGACAATTGAGATACATTTATGAACGTCCTTGCATGGGGATTACATTAGCGCCAAAAACGTCACATAGTACCACAACTCAGCGTGGTGCCAAATGTTCTTAGTATGGTGCCAAAATGAACGATACAAAAGCCTAATTGGTCGCTCACACTGGCATGCACCACGTAACTACACAGCACGTAAGGACATCTTACAATATTTTGTATTTGACTTTTGTCATTTATATATAATTTATTCTGTATTATTCTGCAAAACTAAACTATCCACATCAATTTGGTAATTGGCTATATCAAGCCAGAATGAATTTTAACCATTAAACGATTGAATAACAAAGATTTCCTTATATTCTGCATTTATGCGTTATATAATGGTCAGACCAGCGTAGCCAGATGACTGAACTCTAGCTGCCTTGCAGTTTGCATTTAAGCAAACAAGAATGGACCGCTGAAAGCAGGGACGTAGCTATAGAGGGTATTGTACGTTGGCCGCTTGTTGAACTTATTATCTGAACATTTTCTTAGGGATAACTACTCGCCAGTGATTAAAGAACGTGTTAACTGGTAATCGGGGTTGATATATTCAAATTAACCGGAATTCGTCAGGATTCAACAGAAAACCTGGTGTGCAGTTTTATATATGAAAAAATGGGAAGGGAAAGAAGAATAGAACCAAAGCTCAATTTTTCTCTTGCTTGTCATGGTAACTTATTTTCAAAATGATCGCCAAGATGATTTTTTTTGGTGAAAAATAGGCCAACGCTGCTTATTTTTCTGAACATATTTAGTGGAAACTTGTAATAATTGATCATTTAACGTAACTATACGGGTAATCGGTGTATATGTATTTTTATGCTTCAAAATGGTGGCCAAATGGCTTCCAATAAGCAGCCTTTGCTATAAAATGACATTATAGTTTAACCGTGCCGCTGCAATTATTCTTTTAACCTTGTCTTAAATAACTAGATAACGAACTTAACAAATTAATAGAGCATTTGACTACTTTACTTGTATTATAACTTATAATGATGCATGTGTCTGTTCCAGTGCACATCTGTCCAAAATAAAAGGAGCCCGGTATGCCTGTTCAGCTGTCACATTGTTTCGAATTAGCATTTTTAGCAAGTTACACCCACTCAATAAAAATTAACTAAACCAAGGTTTCGAAATTGATATAAGTGCTAAACTGGGATGTGGTAATTCAGATAACTTCGATAAATATATTGTGTGATTTTGATGCATGTGCATAGTGGGAAGCAAGACATTCCAGACCACTCAATCTGGGCCCATCAAGGGGGTGGAAGATCAGATAGAAATGCTATATATGCTATATTATAGCAGCAACAATACAAATTCATATATCTCGGAGTTGGTACGGTACAGACTTCGATGTATCGTGGTCCGAAAGCACACCTGGTGTATCGTGGTCTATATATAGGTCAACTTCGAGCTATACCGACATGAATTGTTTCACACGAATACGCACGGTATACATTCAAAACCTAACATACTTCCACCGAAAGGTATATGCCTCTCGGTATTGGGTACCATAAGCATCCGTTTTCTGCCATATCCCTCTTCTCATTGATATATAAATATATATATTATGTGACTGTTAAAGATGAATAATCCGAATTAACGCTCACAAATGACTATTTTTTGGCTTGGGGGTGGGGGGGGGGGGGGGTGAAAAATATTTGATTCGAGTCGAGGAACCGAGGAACCCACCCATCAAATCTCAGAGTGATCAGATATCGATTTTTGAAATTTGTTATTTCTCGAAATATGTAATTAGTTGTGGCCCAGAAACGAGTCGTCAAACCGATTGTCTCGGACAAAATTGCGGATGAAGATGAATACTAAATTCAAGTGGTAATGCGGCCAAATTTCGCGATAGACACGTGACAATACGGTCATATTTCTTTGAACAACATGTTGATAAATAACTCGTTTTGGGAAATTTTATACCATATTTGACAGCGGTTAGCATTATTTTGTTGTAATTAATCGATTCTGATAACAAAAGCGTAATTTGAAGAAATATTGTTGTTGTTGTTGTTGTTGCTGTTGTTGTTGTTGTAACTTGATAATATGGGGACCGTCTGATCGGATTGAGTACCTTTAACTAGATTGTACTATTGAGAATAAAAGGTGTTTACATCAAGATATGGATTTGCCTCCGGTTTGGTGTGTATATCAATGAATTACTATACTAGTACCTGGTAATTGTTTTTTGACATGCATACGAATATTCAGAACAATTCAGGGATCATTCTGGCTGAGAGTTACCTTATAGGTTCAGAAAAAATAGTTGCATTGTAGTAATTTCGGGGCGGGGGTGCTAACCCCAGGATGGTCGAATAGACCGAGATGTCTATTCATTCACCCCTCATTTTCAGGTCTTATATTAAGAAACATAAAAAAGAGCATTTTTTTACATTATATAATCATTTCTTCTTTTTTCTCTTTTTTGGTTTAGGATGTTGCTTCTCTCCAGAAGATAGGAGAGATATGGCTGTGGTTGTGTCTGTCTCAGTTGTAGTTTTTGATGTTCTTCCTTGAATTTTGGGCGTTCTTTCTTCATCTGTTTTAACCTCTTCGCTGGTAAATGACGTTATGTCGTCGTGTGCTTGGCTGTTGACGTTAAATATTGCCATTTTCCAGTGAAAAAATATAACGGTAATATCACAGGAACCATAAAACCGACTCTTAGAGATAGTTATTCCGATGCACCAATCGTTGAGTTCCAGTTATGAATAAATGCCTACTGTTTGTGTGCTGAAGTAGATCTGTAGTACCTACGGAACATATTATAAACATGGGACAGACACTATTTTTTATACCGCGACCTCTGGTGTTCCCCGACTGCATCACATAAGAGGGACCGGAACGACCACACCCTGCTCCCACCGAAGACGAGGAAAGGGCAGCAACCTTGAAATGGCAGGAATGGATCACTTCGCTGCTATGACGTCCGTAACTATTACGGACGTAAAAGTGCACGTCGTGTGCTATATGTTTATAACATATCAATAGTGACCGATCCGAACATGCATCAGCATGTCACGCTATAACGACTAAGAAAACACATTAAAGGCATTCACCGGACTAGGCTGGAAGGATTACTACTACTTATAATCCGATATACATGTCCCATGTCGTGTTCTTTGGCCTGGGTTGATAACTTGTAAGAGTATTGCTCACGCGAAACGACGGTCGTTGTAATTAGCTGTGTATTCCCTTACCGTCGGCTTATCACATGGTTAATTAGAAATACGTGTTGCTGCATCTATTTGTTAATTAGGAAACATAACTTATAACGAACCAAAGCCAACGCTTTGGATCGTATATAGGCTATATCTGATTTTGTGACTTCGCCAATTATTATAACGAACCAAAGCTGGACGCATTGGGTCGTATATAGACTGTATATATCGTCGGTGGGCACACAAAAGGACGTATACATACTACATTAGCTAATTTACAGGAGAAGCAAAAAAAAGGAATAAATCTCAAATGTGTTGTCAAAATAACCAGAATTTCATAACGATTCTAATGGTGGAAACGGGAAGTTCGTATTTTCACTTCTCGCGAAGATATCAGGCATTCCTTTTTGTCCGTTGTAATTGAATCACACTGTATTTAACTTCCAGGTTGTAACATCTCATTTTAAGCATTATAGCCTTATTTCCACTTTGAACTGGAATTCTTTGAATACTGTATTAGCGACATATGACATTGTGGGATTGAAGATATGCTTGGAACAAAATAGAATTGTCACAATTTCATGTGATGGGCATGCGCATTGTTTCATAATTATAGGACAACATGGAATTGAATTGGGTTGTTATAACTAACGTATATATTTGTATAATATCAGCATCTACATGCAGTATGATTGACATCTGCATAAGTATTAATTATCCGTACGGGCCAGCGGCTGGGATGACTCTAGCACCCCAAGACATTTTGCAAGTTTGAAATTCGGGCATTTTCGGGAAAATTACGTAAACATTCGGGCAATTTGTATGATTCGGAGGGGGGTGGGGTTGTGGTATTAAATTTCAGGCTCTTTGTCATATTTCCGCCCGAAATATACACAATTTTGCATTGTATTTTAATATATGCAAAAATATTGGATACATACCACATATTTAACATGAATCGAAACTACATAATAGCGGACCCACAATACAACTTAGTTCGTCGGCAGGGGTGTGGCTAAATTGTCCTGAATTGGGAGGGGGTTCCCAACTTCCCACGTAAGACATTTCGATTGCACCAACAGTCATAGCTTCCCAATGTGTACCCGTCTCAGGTCCCCATTTTTCAAAAGTATTGAAATTATGTGGATATTGATATTTGGAAGATGTATAATGGGCACAGCAGCATGTTATATATACTTGTCTCCGAGACATGTCGAGCGTTGCCCTTTGTGCATATCTGGGACGAAAAAAATACAAGGGAGAAATGACCGTTGTACATACCTGGGACTAAAAAAATGAAGCTATTCTATGGTTAACGCCCGTAGATATCATATTCCATCGGTACAAAACCTGGGAACTTTTTGATGTTCTGACCCGTTCTGACGGGGAACTTTATAACATTGAACAAACAAGACGGGAAATATATTTCTTTGTCAATACTTGTTCGTCAATACTCTACTTCACATTAGGGGTGGTCCCAGCTCGAGATTGCATGCACTTTGTGACTTTTGTGAGCCGATATCGTAATAAACATTGCAAATAGTAATTCGGGGAAAATTCCGTATTTTTTATTGCGATGCAAAGCAAGATCGGTCACAAAATCACTAAAAGCGTACAATTGGAGTCAGAACCTTCAACTAAAGTGAAATGCATTATCAAAGAACATGTAATAACAAGAAATATATTACCTATGTTGTTTTTCAATGCTGCACCCTTCCCTGTCACAAAATGTGCCCGAGTGGATTATTGGTGGAGTATTATCTCTATGGGTGTTAACCATGCAGCGTAGAGATTCATAGCATGGTCAAGTTTCGACTAATCAGGCTAACTGGTGTCTCAAACCCCCCTGCTTTATAGCAAACCAACCGACGAGTGTCCCAGTCCATCGAAATGGCGTCCCAAATCAGCCAAGTTGTGTCGCATACCACCTAATAAGTATCCCAATCTACCCAACTAAACCAGCCAAATTGTGTCCAAACCCGCCAAATGAGTGTCTCATACTATCTGATTGTCATATATACATGTACATGTATGCCACCCACAGAGTGTCCCAAATCATGCATGTACGTGGTGTCGCAAACCACCCAATGAGTGTCTCAAACCAACCATCAATTGAGTACCCCAAACCACCTAATGGGTTTTCCAAACAAACAAATGAGTATCCATAACCATCCAGTAATGTCCCAAGCCACACGACGATTGCCTCAAACAAAACAGGAGTGTCTAAGTAGTGTCTCCAACCACCCCCTGAATGTCCCACACATACAATGAGTGTCCATACAATGAGAAAACCACCCATCGAATATCTCAAACCATCCAGCGAGTATCTGATGGTTTGGTAAACTCATTGGATACTTTGGAACACTCATTCGATGGTCTGGAATAATGGAGGGTGTGTACACTATTTGAAAGTTTTGAGATGACAGTTAGTAGATGTTTTGTGACGCCTGTTGGATGGGTTTGGGAACTCATTTTTTTGTTTGTGATACTAGTTTTATGGTTTGGGTCACCAGCTGGGTGGTTTGTGACACCAGTTGGATAGTTTGGGACACCAATTGGTTGGATTTGGGCCATCTGTTACACTACATGTACATGTGGTTGAATCGATTGAGACGACATTTGGGTGGTTTTGGACACATGTTGTGTGACATAGGGCACTACCCAGATGGCTTTGGCAACTAGATGTGTGACATAAGGTACATAATGCAAGGATGCCTATTTGACACTGTTTATGGGGTTTCTGACACCCAGACCCACTGTATGGTTTGTGACACTTTTTGTGTCACATTGGGCGTTTATTCAATGGTTTGATACACTCGTTGCGCGGACGTTGTATGGTTCGGAGCACTCATTGGATGGCTAGGGACACTCATTTGGGTAGTTTGATATCCCTGTTGGTGGCTTGGGCACAACCTGAGTGATTTGGAACACCAGGGGTGCTATTCACCGGCTGGGTTTATAATATAGTCCAGGTAGTTTTACGAGGCGACGCTCAATGCGAAGCTATCGGTGGACATCGATGGGAAGACATCGCCGCGCGGTATAGGATTATCCAATCAAGGTGATTGGCGTCAATCATAGATTGACCATCGGTCACATAAACATGCTGCGTGTAACAGTACACGTTTGGTTCATTTCAACAATGAGCAACCGAGGAAAATTACGTTGGGCAAAATATACCACCGACGACATGGGGGGTCTACAAAAAAAATTCAGTATATAGGCCCGGGGTGGGTGGGTGGTTCAGAGGCCGAAACAATCGTGCTTGTAAATTTACAAGTACTGACCATGTAATGTTGTTTGTAAGCATGTTAATATCATGTTTGTTGGCATATGGCTATATAGACAGCTATAGTGACTAATATAGCCTCAGATTTAGCAACCTTCTGGATTTCACAGGATCCCGTCCCACTTCACAGCGGAAAACCGTAATTTAGTAAAACAAAAATAATATATTACCCAGTTGTATTACCCGAGTAAAAGTAATAAAATAAAATAAAACTGTATCACAAATACTACATGGTGAATACTCAATGATGACTAGATATCATTAACCCGATTGTTGCATAACATGAAATTGAAAAGGGTATCTCATAAATTTCTAATGTCTGAAATACTGTCTTGTTCTGGCATGCAATCGAATTAATTCCTTCTGGTTATTTCTCATCTTTAATGATTGCAAGTAATGTTAATTTGCAACACTTATCCAAATAAAACTGAATTGGTTATGATGAATGGCCGTTACTGTTTATTGTCCAGGCAATCCCAACTGAAGGCGACGCTATTCTCCTTGAATTTACGAACTTCATCTTGAAGCTTAAATACTGCTCAACAAGACTAAACTAAAATACTAATTGTATACTGTTATCGCCTACAAATAGATGAACTGAAATAATGTGATGCATTCAAATGCTTTGAGAAATGACATTCCTCAATGTCTTCAAAGTCAAACTAAAATCAAGAATAAAATCTGACTGAGACTATACTGCAGACTCTAGTGCACAAATATACATACAAATGGTTGAGTTATAATAATGCAAAATGTGTTTACGGATGGAACCAGGTTGGTAGCTCTGGTATGCATCGACAGGCGAAACCTGTGATGTGCAGTAATATCTGCATACATCCTTCCCCTATCATTCAGGTCTATCACCATACCAAACCACTTATTGCAAAAACTTTGTACGGACTGAATTTCATAAACAGGGCCCATGGATAACTCTGGTAGGCATTGGTGCTCACAATCCGTGATATTATGCATATTCGTTCCCCATTTCTGGTCCGTCACATGTCATAGAGCATCAAAATATGACAACCGACTCTTGAGTTATAACGCAAAATGTTTGTATGGACGGACGCATGGACGGCTCGAGACGTCAACTATATACCCGCCGACTAATAATCATTTTTCCGGCGCTGGTGAATGGTGCCGGTTTCTTTGTTCTTTAATATTTTTATTCTTCTCTCCACAATGCCCAAAAACGTTTTACGCTCGTCGGCGGGGGGGGGGGTTGTAAAACAATGGCAAAACGTTTTTTTCCGACCCCGAGGGACCCACCACCCCATTTGTGCAAATTTTTTCCTCCAAATGTTAGGGACCCACCCCCTTTCTCATGTTTTTATCCAAATTTCAAGAGTTTTTTTCAGCCGTTCTTCAATAACTGTGCTAACTGCCTTTCAATCCCATTCCACTGTCCTTTGTAGGTGCAAACTGTGTAAAATTAAGACTCAAGCAATAACATCCTTAATCGGTAAATCACAGGTCAGAAAAACGAAAAATAAACTGTATTTCCAGGTGTTTCCTGGTTTTCCAGTATCTAACAGCAATAATAAAGCATTGTGTAGGTACACTGTATGTCACAAATTGCCCTAGACCGCATTATAGCCTTAATATATCGAGCGTGTTTAGTCTGACAGAGAACACTGGCCAGTATAAATAGTGGTAAACAGGTCAGGGGTTCTACAATTATGTGTGCATGATCAAAGAACTCTTTAGTCTTATCCACCGGGGTGGGTGAGGAGGGGAATTGTTTGGTTAGGTATACACATATATATGGTTATTATACCCCCGATATTAGTCGGCGGGTATATAGTTGACGTCTCGAGCCGTCCGTGCGTGCGTCCGTACAAACAGTTTGCATCATAACTCAAGAGTCGATCGGTTGTCATATTATGATGTTCTATGACATGTGACGGACCAGAAATGCGGAACGAATATGCATAATATCACGGATTGTGAGTAACAATGCCTACCAGAGTTATCCATGGGCCCTGTTTATGAAATTCAATCCGTACAAAGTTTTTGCCATATAAGTTGAAGTGTCGGTTGTCGAATTTTGAAGTGGTTTGGTATGGTGATAGACCTGAATGATACGGGAAGGATGTATGCAGATATTACTGCATATCACAGGTTTTGCCTGTCGATGCATACCAGAGCTACCAACTTGGTTCCACCCGTAAACACATTTTGCATTATTATAACTCAACCATTTGTATGTATATTTGTGCACTAGAGTCTGCAGTATAGTCTCCGTCAGATTTTATTCTTGATTTTAGTTTGAACTTTGAAGACATTGAGGAATGTCATTTCTCAAAGCATCTGAATGCATCACATTATTTCAGTTCATCTATTTGTAAGCGATAACAGTATACACTTAGTATTGTAGTTTAGTCTTGTTGAGCAGTATTTAATTATATAAGCTTCAAGATGAAGTTCGTAAATTCAAGGAGAATAGCGTCACCTTCAGTTGGGATTGTCTGAACAATAAACAGTAACGGCCATTCATCATAACCAATTCAGTTTTATTTGGACAAGTGCTGCAAATTAACATTACTTGCAATCATTAAAAAGATGAGAAATAACCAGAAGGAATGAATTTGATTGCATGTCAGAACAAGACAGTATTTCAGACATTAGAAATTTATGAGATACCCTTTTCAATTTCATGTTATGCAACAATCGGGTCAATGATATCTAGTCATCATTGAGTATTCACCATGTAGTATTTGTGATACAGTTTTTTTTATTATTTTATAACTATTATTCGGGTAATACAACTGGGTAATACATTATTTTTTTTTTACTAAATTACGGTTGTCCACTGAGAAGTGGGACGGGATCCTGTGAAATCCAGAATGTTGCTAAATCTGAAGCTAAATAGTCACTATAGCTGTCTATATAGCCATATGCCAACAAACATGATACTAACATGCTTACAAACAACATTACATGGTCTGTACTTGTAAATTGTTTGAAAAAAAAACCATTTTGGAAAAAAAATTACAAGCACGATTGTTTCGGCCTCTGGACCACCCACCCACCCCGGCCCTATATACGGATTTTTTTTGTACACCCCCCTCATGTCGTCGGTGGTATATTTTGCCCCACGTCCTTTTCCTTGGTTGCTCATTGTTGAAATGTGTACAAACGTGTACTGTTACACGCAGCATGTTTATGTGACCGGTGGTCAATCTATGATTGACGCCAATCACCTTGATTGGATAATCCTATACCGCGCGGCGATGTCTTCCCATCGATATGTCCACCGATAGCTTCGCATTGAGCGTCGCCTCGTAAAACTACCTGGACTATATTATAAACCCAGCCGGTGAATAGCACCCCAGTTGTTTAGTTTGTGGCACTACCAGTGTGATTTGGAATATTCCTTGAATTGGTTGGGGCATTAACCGGGTGGATTGAGACATCATTTGGGTGTTTGGTATGCATGGTTTTGGGTACTATATGTGTGGGTAGGATACTATTTGCACATGGTTGTAGGTATTATATCCGGCTGGTTAAGGAAACTCTTTGGGTTGGTTGCATGGGACACTCTTTCGGAAGTTTGGGACAATATTTGGATTTGGGGCTCCTGTCGTATGGATTTGGATACTCACATGTTAGTCTTGCATCCTACGTGGGTGATTTATAACTCTGTATATGGGTTGGTACACTCGTTATGTGGTTTGGGACACCCATTTGATGTATTATGAAACCAGTTATTGGTTTTGGAAACTAGTATGATGGCATATATCACTACTTATTGGCTATCAATTTATTCAATTCATTCGATAAACAAACACACTTCAATTGTTGACTTCCGATCGCAATTTTCGCCGTCATTTTGAAACATTTTAAAACAAATTGACAAATCGTCGGGCTATGTCTTACTATTATCAGACATATTGTATGGTAGCACAACTATAGCCATTTACGCATATATAGTTTTCATATAAGTGAAAAATATACCATGTTACTATAATTCCGTTTGCCATTTTTCCCGCCATTTTTGAAGTCAAATTATGCATGAAATGACAGGCATAGTTATGCCATGGCAACAATAATAATGCGTTTCTGATGCAGTTTTCAGTCACATTTATAACATTGAAGTTAGCGGGTTTATACTCCGGGAAAATAAGGATATCTTGACCACCATATTTCCTGTTACATACACGGACATCTTTCAAAGTCGAAATGGTTTTGAGCAGACATGCTAATGAACAAAAATAAAATGGATTAAATATAATCCTGGGTGACCTTGTTCCCGGAATAAAATTCCAATTTTCATAATTTGCTCAGATGTTTATTGTTTTTATGCATTTCTTTACCTAAATATAACAAAATTCCATCCATGAAACGCATCAAAATATAGGATATGTTATTGTGTGGTCATATTTTGCAGTCAGTGAACTCGACTCAAGGTTTGTAGTCGGCAGATTTGTTAACTAACAAGATTCCAATTTCACCATTTTGTGTTTGTTTACATATTCTTGTCCCTTGACCCAAAAATGACGATTTTCCCATTGCGGGATGCACGGGGATTTTGTATACGTTATTGTATGGGTATAGTCACATTCACAAACAACAAAATAAGACCTTATATCAAAGAGCTGTAGACAATTTTCCTCAAAGCGCTTTTTATATCAAAAACAGCTTAGTACCTATTTGTTCTTGGTTTACTTCAATATCGAGCCTAAGCGACTAGATCATATAGTGTCCTCCGTTTCGGTTGAAATGAAAAAATGCATCGTAGCATATCATCTGGGTTAGCGTACATAAAACAATGATATGTCATATGCTCTCTGAATTCCGAGATGTCCTGTTAAGATTCAGACCTGTGAGATTATCTTGTTTGTTCTAAGTGATAATTATCCTAATATTTCTGTCACATAGAACAAGGTGGTCATTCTAACGAATTTCAGTTCATTGATGTCGTTTGAACTATTCATAGGATAATTAAGTTCCAGTATGTCCTAAGTACCAAAATATGCACCCTACCTGCACTATTCTTCACAAAACAGGATTACATTTAATTTATGAATTGTGATGCTTATTTATTCTAATACAGAAATGATTTTCCAATCGGACAATGTTATAAGTATATCCATAGTCTTAATAGTTGACCCGCATTGGAGATTCAAACTTTAAAAATCGATTATCTCAAAAACATAAAAAATGCACTTAGGACAACCTGGAAATCAGGTCGCGTTTTGTTGTGTGGTTGATATCCAATACTCTGAGTACTCTGACCACCAAGGATGTGTCTCCAAATAAATAAAATAGTTGTACGATATTTTGGAAAACAAAAATTTCTGTCACCCAACCAAAATGAAATTGTACGATATTTTGGAAATAACAACTCAATGACGAGGGAAAAACAATTTCCAGATGACTAAGGGGCAAATATATTGTGTAATTTGACCCGGGGAATCTGATTATGCAAAAAAGTTTTTTCCCGCCAAAACCGGGTATACGTCCTTTTGGAGAGCGCGCGTGTGTTTATGTCGCTTTTAAATCGGACGCCGTGCTTATAACATATTTATAACACCCAATCAGCCAGAGAAACTTACAATCAATGATGAGTTTTTCTTACCAATTAAATATGTGGTCAGTCTTACAAACCTGGTCCAGTGAATACCAATCAATACTCCATAGTCGATATTACACCATGTAGATAGTTCAGCGCATTGTATATGTGCCGAATCATGACATTTCGATGGACCTGTCTGTTAATATTGGATTAATCAAAGAGCACATTACTCTTCTCTTCTTTTGATCACTATTTCTTCGAATCGGATTTATTTATTCCATACATTCGAAGCGGATTTATAATATCACAGAAAGCTCTTGCGACCAATGTAAGTTATCAAACGGGGTCCTGTTACCGATCTGTATTTACTTTAAATGTCTGTTAGTTGTTGTCTGCGCTCTAAAACGGTCTGTCGTTGATTACATTTGTTCATTGTGTTGATGGGGGGGGGGGGGCTACTAAATTTGCCACTGTTCAGGACAGTAACTGCAGGATTTCGCCGACAAAGCAAATGCCTATGCAACTCGTCCTATCTGAAGTTTCAAGTGGCGTACAGACTGTTCTGATTTAATTATTAAAGTGATGTGAAACACTCCGGTAGAGTGATCACATATAAATTGAGAATAATCTTGTTCAAAGTAGTAATTTTTACAAATATTATATCCAGATTGACAACACACACACACCGTGATTCTTATATATTACTTAAATGCAGTGACTCTCGGTGGTGAAATCGTTTTAGGAAGTTTGTCGCCGATAGATGCTTCCCGAATCGATTAGTAAATATTTACAGTTGAGCGTAGTTCAGACTATGTTTTCTATGGAGTGGTACGGTCAATTTGCTTAAGATTCGCGGCAATGTTAGTAGAATGCTATATTCCTCCGGTTAACATAGCGCCTGGATACCAACAGATCAGATTCACGCACAACAACAAGTACATAATATGTCTTTAACGTTTATATCTTTGGCATCTGTTTTGCCCATGTCGTCCGTGATGTCGCTATGTTAATGCATTTGCTTTTTGTGCGAAAACATGGTATCACCGTCCATATTAGTAAGGCTCACCTTGGCGGACAAATAATTTGTTTGAATGATCGGAAGTGCATAATTGGTCAATCAAGGTGTGCGCCGTGAATAAAATACACAGACCGATCGTTTAATAGAGCAGACGACGTCTTAAAGATCTTTACAGTAAATAAAGGTCGGTCACCGGACATCATTAGATAACTTCCACTGAGGCGTTATTTCGCTAAAATCCCGATTCAGAATCTGGATTCAGATTACAGATTGGTCCCCGTACGACTTGGTTCGGCAAAAGAACAGACCAGAAATTGGCAGAATCAGTAAACGAACAGACCGTAATCTCAATCTCGTGGTAATCCGAATCTGGATTCCGATTCCGATTACGGACTCAAATGTTCGTAATGTAAACAAACCGAGATTTCGCCACCTCGGAGTTTAAAAACACAATAAAACATACAAATTGTGTACAAATTATTGCAGAATATAAACGATCTATATCAAAGAATTTTAAATGCGGAGACAAATTTGTTTTATTGAATGTAAACTGGGAGAATATTACTGAAATTAGCCAAATAATAACGCTATTGATAGTAACGCTGGGGGAGCACATCGGTTGATGGCGAAGCAAATCATTGTTGATTGTCACTTTCATATGTCCATTTCATAATTCCATCCTTAAAATACCGCCCGAACGCATGTCGATTTCGAATTCGGCGGATACGTCACCATTGACCGAATTCATATGAACCTGCATGGATATGTCTTCTGCTGTGTTCGTTATTATAATGTTTCTTCTTATTCAAGAAATAGTAGGATTATATGATATCGATGGATTATCAGATACACGTATGTACTATCATCTAGTCTTATAGCAATTTCATGTTTAAAATGTTTTGTTTCGTTAAATGCAGTCGTTTTGCACAATAGTCTCTGTATAGACAACAAAAACATGTTCTAGGGACGTGGCTAGAAGTTTCCTCAAATTTCAGGCTAACTGCACCCCCCCCCCCCCCCCATTGATCCAAACATCAATCTCACAGGTTCGCAGAATTCCATTTGCTCCCCTTGGAAATATCCAACCTGACAAACACTAAGATTGGAAAATTACCAACTTTTACTGGTTGAAAAAAATCAAACAATGAGAACAATGCCAACCTATATATGGTGTCAAATTAATGTCCAACTAATGTTGTGTCATGCATGAAATTTCCGACTGCTGGAATGTACCAAAGTTTAGATATATTTATTTCAAATATATGTCAAATTTATATAACACATGATATATAACACATACATTTGTTTATACATACAAAGGAATTGGGGGGCAAGTGCTGACTCACTTAAGGGTACCCCCTCTCCCATATGTTATTACAATGAAAAAATAAATAATTAGTAATGGCAAAGCAACATGACTACCAAAACAAGTTGAACATATATACAGATCACTGGACACCCCCTCTCCCGAGTTAGTCATAAGTTTGTATATGTATTTATTTAAAAGAGGGTTTGTTTGTTGCGTTTGCTGGCTTGTACGTATCATTATTTGGAACAGTTAGTCAAAATAATCCTGATTTTCCTCACGTATGCACAGCTAAGTAAATTGTACCAAAGTTCGGGGTGGGGGTCGAGACACACAACCAACCCCTGTCGTCACGTCCCCGTTCAACTGACAAGTTTCGTGTGTTCTTCACAACATCTTCGGAATTTTATTCAGGAGGCCTAGAGCTGTCACGTTTAGATATGCTTGCCCTCATCAATAAACACACTTTAACTTGTTGTGTGCCGTGTATATACACATAGCAGAAAAGCATGACTTTCACAACAAACATGAACTTTATAAATATAAGATACAAATGATACTTGTGTCAAATACATGAGCCATGTTTGACGCTGGGAGAACATTAAACATAGTTTCGGAGACCACGTGGATTTCAAAATCTGACCTAGGATCGGGAATTAGCCCCGCCCCCGTAATCGGCTTCGGATTCTGAATCCGGATTTTAGCGAAATAACGACTCTGGTCGAGGGCTGATTGGCGTGTTATAATATATGATCATAAGTTCTTTCTCCCAAGTCCTATGCTAAAACGTAACGAGATATCTAACGATGTTCGCATCATTAATTAAACAACAGGTTAATAACAGTTATGAGTGATGTCAGATACCTCAGGGGTATAACATATTATGAGACCTGAAAATAGATCAGTTTTTCCCAGCGACGTTCAACGTCAAAACGTCGTGTCCAACCAAAGTGAATATTGACTTCCTCGCGTTGACAATTCCTATTGTCAACCTGGAAACAATGCGATAATTGTATAATATCTGATTTTTTTATGTCACCAATTAGTGTTTAATACGCTACTGTTTAGGTTCGTCCCTGTCTCATCTGTGATACACTAAGACGCTGTCGCTATGTAACGCGCCCTCCCATATGATGTCCAAAGCAGAGCGATGGCAAGGTTTATAGTCGGGGGACCAGTCAAGCTACTATTCTGATGCGACCGGACCACTTTTGTCGCACAGTAGATCGGTGGGCATTAATGTCGTACTAGGAAAATCTTATTACTTTTTCTTTCGATTACCGGTATTGCACATACATGTACGGAGAATTATGAATATTAAATTACAATTTAAGTTCTTTCCCAGCGGTAGTTTTCCTTTTATTGAGAAAATATGACAAATAAATCACGACACTACAGTCTACACCCTGCATGTGGGACATGTGGGGCGAGTAAAAAGTTATCGAAATTTCGATCACTTTTATATTATACTAACTGGTTAGCCCACCACTGGCTGCAATCGTCAGAAACATGACAATTTTTAATTTTGTTAATTAATTTTGTTAATTAATTTTGTTAATTAATTTTTTATTTAATTTTTTGTTTTTCAATGAGTTAATTGTGCCATTTTAGCAGGTTAGCCCGCCACTGGCGTGGTTCGTCTCATGGCTTTGTTGGAAAAACCAATTGCAACAGCTTCCGAGACACGTATGCTGCACCTAGGTGTAAAATTTCGTCGAAATCCGCCTGTTTTACCCGATTTGACCTTGAATTGATCATTTTCAAGCTCAAGGTCAGGTCGGGGTCACAATTTAACCCGTCCATGACACTTCCCGTGGGTATCAAGTTTGAGCTCAATCGGTTCGAGTCTATAAAGGACACACACATATATATCATTTGTGGCCGTCAGTTGGAAATTTCCAACACTTGGAAATTTTGTGTCCTGGTCCCTCCCCCGTGGCCAGACAAAAACTGCTAGTTAATTTAAGAAAACAATATTGTCCTACATTTGGTCAACATTGTCATTGGAATTGTCATCAGTTGCAAATTTTCCAACCTAAGTGGGGGTGTCAAGTTTGAAATTTCTAACTCTAGGAAGGCTTGAGGCTAGTCGAGATGCTAGGATTTTGCTATTTTCTTGTTCAGATTTCCAAATTTTCACACATGGTCCCTCCCCCGTGGCCAATAAAAACTGAGATTGATATATATCAAACCGTATACTACAGTCGACCTAACGTAATAAAACTTCCTGATCTATTCAACTCTAGCGGTACGAAAGCTAAGAAAAAAATATTTATCCACAAAAAAAACCAGCGTGAGATAAACCACTCCTGAGGCTTAACAAAGTATTACCTCACCCTCCACCCCACCCCTGACGAAATATACACATATGACATATGACACAAATAAAATAATGAGGAACTTTTCTGTCGCTTCAAAAATAGAAAACACAAACGGATCAAATATAATTATATAGTTCATATATATTAGACGAACATGCACTCACCGGTTTAAGTCATAGAAGAGTCGTCAACTTCAATTTTGGACACCTCTTATAAATGGAAATATTGTCACATATTAATCCATTCCTATCTGGTCGACAGCAGAAGAAAAACTATAATCAATTCGCGTTGGAACGCGAGTCATTCTTGGCAGCGATTGTCGGGTGGATGTCCCTTAACAGTTAATTGACAAACTCACTTGGTCGTCTTCAGTGTCGGATAATGAAAATACATTTATGAATATATAGCCTATGATATTAGTATATCGGAAATATGAACTCAATACGATTCTGCTAGGGGTGGTACGATACATCGTTGACAACAAACTAACGCTCGTGTTCATCGATCATCCTTCTCTAGTATTGAACACGAAGTTCAGGTTCGAGGGAGAAGGGATAATATGTTCCACTATTTTCGCGACCAACTCGATAACAGCTCAATAGTTCTAACTTATTCTTAGAAACAGTGATCCATGACCAAAACGTGGGTATATATATAGAGGACGCATGTTATGTTTTTGTCGACTTTATATCTTATATTATATCAGAGAAACGGAGGTACGGACTCAGTATATGCATGTTCATTGCTTCAAATGCACTCATGGCTGGCACCAGGGGAAGGGTCAGGTGGGGCTACAACCCTCCCCCTGTCGGGATGATTATGATCCCCTCAATCGAGGTGATCTGCAACGATCAGCACGGTTGCTATATCCCATGCCGAGGGATCGTATAGCCCCTGCGTCGAAGAGATCATGGCGCCACCCCGAAAGTGCTTCCTTCAGTGAGCGTGAAGTTCCGTGAACAAATTATAATTTCTTATCGAGATGACCATGTATCGATCGGAAGGCACATTTCGATGTCCCTCAACTCAACTCAATTCAATATATTAGATACTCTCATCGTATAACAACACATATTGAGAAGAAAGGTGTTAGTGTAACCAAGAAAACTAAGATGCATGCATCAGGTCGGCCGTGAACTATCTACCATAGAATTGTTGTAGCTATCGATTATACATTTTGAAACACCTGTCTGTATGTATGTATGTATGTGTGTATGCGTGAATGCATGTGTGTATGTGTTATAGACTCTAACACTGCTCGAATTTGGTATTTAACGTGTCAACTTGACCTCGCTCATAGGCATGTTTCTGGACCTTGACCGATCCGACTAAAAATTTGTGTGTAGGACTACTTCGATCCCGGGAGCAATATGGACGGGTCCAATTTCACGTGGGACCATGTTCTCGAACGTGCTGATATAGGCATGTTTCTGGACCAATTGAACAATAGTTTGGCCAGACGCTGTATATACTGGGTACTGTCCAGATGGAGGCGATCACAAAAAAAATCAGCTAGTTTAATATATATTTTGGACATTTGTCTGTCTGTTTGTCTGTTAGCTATGGCCGGGAAAACTGCCGGACAGATTTGACGAAATTTGATACCTAGGGGTAATTATTTCCAGGGAGTATTTTGGACGGGTCAAATCTTGATCCCGACCTGACTTTGACATTCAAAAAGATCAATTCAAGGTCAAATCTGGTAAAACGGAAGTATTTCAACGAAATTTGATACCTACTGTTACTTTTGTCCCAGGAGTGTTTCGGGTGGGTCAAATCATGACCATGACCTGATCTTGACATTCAAAATTGTCAATTCAAGGTCAAATCGGGTATAAAGCCGGGCGGATTTCGACGGGTACTTTTGTCGTGACTTTTGTCCGGGGAGTGTTTTGGACGGGTCAAATCGTGACCCCGACATGACCTTCACCTTTAAAATAGTCAATTCAAGGTTAAATCGCGCATTTCTCCGAAAATCAGAGGGGAACATCCCGGACGAAGTGGGGTCCACGAGCTACTATTATATATTTCTAGATTTAGTTACAAACTAAATACCTGTATATTGTACAAAGAAATGTTTGACAAATATATCTGTATCAATATTACCATACGGGTCATTAAAATAGATACGACGAAACAAATTTTGAAGGGTGCATGTATCAGGTAAATATTTATATTTCAAATGATGACAGGAATGCAGAAAGTTGGAGTACCTACGTAATACTGGCTATCCGCATGAAGAGATATACATGTATATAAAAACCAGATGAGGGATATGTCTGTACAGTTGCTAAACAATTCAGTCATGCAAAAGAGGATCAAAGAGTAAGATACCAAATTGCTGCCTGTGGTAATGTTTTTTAACGAAATTCGGGAAAATTAGATTACTCTCACCCTGGTTATCCAGAAGATAATTGTGGAATCTGATGACGATCGGACAAGGGGTGTCGTCTGTAGGATCAACCAAATTATTTAGCCATAAAAATAGTAAAATTGAAGATCACCGCTGGCAGTGATGTCTTCACAAGGACAGTTTGAGAACAAAATATGGCTCACATCTAGCGGTGACCCAAAATATCCACATAAGAAAAAGTTCTCCAATAAAAGCTGGCTGCAGGGTGCGCCAATTGATTCAAATTCGAAATTTAGCAGGGTGTACTGCTTGTGGCCATGTTTTCCCCGCAAATTTGATAGACTGATGGACAAAACCACTGAATCCGTTGAATCAATATACATGTATACATGGATTAATTTATATGCATTGTTATACACAGTACTGGTATATAAAGGTACTGAAAGTAACTATATTACTAGTATACACAAAATAAACCATATATCATGGCTATGGGTTCTAATATCCGAACATGACAGCTGAGAACTTGGTGTGAATTAAAGAGTGGTGGTTTCTCAAGCATATCTAACCCTCCACGTTAGAAACATGCCATTAAATGTCATAAGTATAATCTAGCTTGAGGACAGAAGTGATCCATAAAACCCCCCTTAATTCAACCAGGTCCTCGCGCGATGTATGATCGATCACATGATGATCTAGGGGGATTAGAATTGATGTATAAAAACAGCACTGCATGTAAATATAAAATAAAATAGTGCTACATCTTATTACAGATTATTGCCATATATAATCAGTGATTATACAGACAGTCTGTCAAAATAAAGTTTCAGTGACACTCTATCCGAAGAGGGGAATAATTTCATCTGTTACAGTCAATGAAGCAATTATGAATCTGGAAAGGTGAAATTTCTAAGTAATACTAGATATCGACATGACGCGATAAAATATAACGTAAATGCAATATGGCCGCTGGCGACCATTTTTTCCTATGAAATTAAAAAAATATTTGATAGCTCTCATCTGATAGATCAATATCAAGATAATTATGAAGTTTGGTGATGATCGGATGAGTGAATGGACTGTGGTCTGTGCTAAACGGTTTAGTAATGCTTAAAAAGATTCTTACCTTAATATTTTTATGTTCACTTTATAAACTTCACTGAGTCATCTTTGTCATGTATTGAGTTTGATATCTTTTGTTAACAGTTTATAAATCATGTATGTCTCATGTTTGTTATTTTAATTTATGTGTTTATTATCATTAAATAAAGTTGCATTCCTTAAAAAGATGCTTACCTCAATGTTTTTATGTTCACTTTATAAACTCCACTGAGTCATCTTTGTCATGTATTGAATTTGATATCTTTTGTTAACAGTTTATAAATTATGTATGTCTCGTGTTCGTTATTATATTATATACACTTTATAGTGTGTTTTCAGAACGAAAACAAATTGAATAAAATCAACAAATTTGTAAATTTAAAAACAATTCAAACGTTGTTGTATTCCATGTCCCAGCCCGGACATATACACCAAATTTCAATAATATTCATTGAGAAACAACGGACCAAACGCTATATAACACCCGTATACATCTTTTATTCCGTATCGGACTCGGGTACATGTTATAGTAGGTACCGAATTGACACACGTCGACTGGGCGAGTTGGCCCTGGGGCGATTAGGCCGATTCCGGCACATTCTAGAATTTACCGTATGTATCCGTTTACGCGTAGTTTACTTTAGAAAGTTCCGCAATTAATACCGTAAATAGAGCGACCATATTTGACAGAGAATGCCTCTGTTATTGATTATCAAGTTGCTGTACATTAAAAACGACAAATTCACATGCTCGTTCAAGCGCAGTAGTCTATTTTCCCCATGTTAAAGGACATCCACAAATACTAAATAACGCTAACCTACTGCCGAATGTTTGACACGACAACTGTTAACATATTTGGGCTGAATTCATCTGACGCGGTATTATTCCTCAAAATAAACAACAAAACCATCGTTACTTGGAAATGTAGTTTGGGCTAACATTTACATAAATCCTCCAGATCAATTATCCGACACACACGTCAGATGAAAAAGTCACATGAAGTAACCGGCCAAATTGGCCGAAATGAGTCTGAGTTTAGCGTGTCTGTCATTTGCAGAATGAGGTCCCCAGAGGGTGAATTATGTAACTATGTCTTGCAGACGTTTTGGGGCAATTGTTAAATTTATTATTGGAGTAGGTAGACGTATCCAAGACATCTTCAAGACGTCTCTATAAGCCATATTCAAGACGTCTTGATAGCGGTGTAACATATATCTTGGTGACGGGACGTCTTTTGTAATTTTTGATGGGAGGCACATATGTTAAAGCACGTCTTGTAGACGTTTTGAGGCAAGTGTGGAAAACGTCTTTATAGTAGGAGACACTTATACTATGTTACACGTCTCAGAGATGTTTTTAGCAATAGTGGAGTAGGTATACACGCACCCAACAGAACTTCAAGACGTGTTGATGGCACATATTCAAGATGTCTTGATACCGGTGAACTAGAGGTCTTGGTGACGGAGACGTCTTTTTGTAGACTTTTGTGGGAGACACGTATGTCGCACGTCTTGCATGCGTTTTCTGTATATGTGGAATAGGTAGACATAGCCAAGACACCAATACGTCTTAATACGGTCTATAAACCGTCCTGATAAGTCACCTTCATGACGTCTTGATACCGGTGATCTGTACTGAGGTATTGGTGACGAAAACGTCTTTAGTAGGAGACACGGGTGTTGCACGTCTTTGGAACGTTTTTAACAAATATGGAGTAGGCAGACTTGTCCAAGACATCTTAAATTCGTTTTGGTTGGACATATTCACTTTGTAATAAAAGTTTATGGTCGAATGGTCTATTATTTACCTGGAGGTATGTTAGGAGATATAAGACCACACCAACACCGATGTAGACGTTAAACTTAAAGCTAGCAATTGTCTTACTGTGTAAGAGAATTTAAACAAATGACGCCTCTGATGATTGGGTTGTTACCAAAATGGCTAAAAGTAAAAACAACGTCTTCAGAACATCTTCGATCACGACGTAACCATTAGGTGGACAAAGACAAATTTGAATAGTCTTCCAATTAAAAAATATGTTTGCATTCAATGATGATTAGTGTTTCAATATTGATTAAAATATGCGTTTATTTTAACAGTGGGATAAAGTCGTATTCGTGTCGTCTGGAAAACGACACTGACGTGACATGTGGCTAGAGGGGGGTGTGGGGGTGTCTCACCCCCCCCCCCCCCCAACTTTGGTCAAAATTTTCAACAGTTGGAAATTTCATACCTGCCAAAACATTAGTTGGAATGGTCATCAGTTGGAAATTTTCCAACCTTAGGGGGGTGACAGGTTGGAAATTTCCAACACTTGGAAAGCTTGTGTCCTGGTCCTCCCCCGTGGCTAGTCAAAACTGCTACTAAATTTAATAAAACAATATTGTCATACATTTGGTCAACATTGTCATTGGAATTGTCATCATTTGGAATTTTTCCAACCTAAGTGGGGGGGGGGTGTCAGGTTTGAAATTTCCAACTCTAAGAAGACATGAGGCTAGTCTAGATGCTAGGAAATTGCGATTTTCTTGTTCAGATTTCAAAATTTTCGAACACCGGCCAGAACCATGGTCGGCACGGTGTGTCACTGTCCCTCCCCCGTGACCAATACAAAACTGCTAATTAGTTTAACAAAACAATAGTTTAGTACATTCGGTCAAACTTGTGGACTGAAATGGTCATCAGTTGGAGAATTTTCCAACCTAAGAGTGAGTATGAGGTTTGAAATGGACGGACACAATGTCCTGATCTCTCACCGTAGCCGTGTGCATTTGTCTGGAGTAGGCTACTAGATGTTAGGATTTATGCAATTCTCAGGTTAAAGTATCTGAATTTTCTTATACCGGACATATAGAACAACATAGTTTATGAATTCATAGGATATTAGGCCTGAGGACTGATGTGCAAGGGGGGTGCAAATGGAATTATGCCAAACTTGTGTTTGGTCTGTGATTCTGATTCAGGGGGGGGGTGCAAATGGAATTATGCAAAACTTGTGTTTGGTCTGTGATTCTGATTCAAGTGGGGGGGGGGGGGTGCAAATGGAATTATGCAAAAGTTGTGTTTTGGTGTCTGATTCTGATTCAAGGGGGGTGCAATTGGAATTTCCCAAGGTGGACACCCCCCCCCCCCCCAACGGAGACCATCTAGCCACATCCCTGCTGACGTCACACGTTCGCATATTTTACATACGGGTAAGCAGTCGACGCCATTTTGAATGCTGAGAAGTTGTTGCGCTGTTTTTTTTATCAAAAGTTAAGTATGGTCTGATATGGATATTTTGTGAATTGCTTTTTAGAATTATGGTACAATATGCATATATGTATATAGACCGTCCCAAGCGGGCGATTAATTAATAGAACATTGTGTTCCTGTGTTCATGTAAATCGTTGTGAAAATGTTTAGGAATATAAACGTTTTTCAACAGTGAAGACGTGTTCTTAACGTCGCGTGGACATGCAAATTATAATTTGTAAGTTAGAAATTAACTGTTTCATACTCCTGACATGCATGTAAACTATTAGTGGGGATCGACGGTTATGAGAAGATGTACATAGACGGGTTACACGGTTTATTTTAACGGGAATTCGTATTCTGAACGTCGCATGAACGTTTGAGTCAGTCGTGTCAAAACATTATCAACAAACGTTCAAATTATATCTACTGGAACGTTAGAAATTGATTGTGTATACTCTTAATCTGTAATTTAAAGGGGTACTTACTGTACGCCATTTTCAATAAATTCCCGATAATAACAACGATTTAATATCGATAATATACACAAGGAAAAAAATTTAGTCGAAGATTCTGTAAACGTTCAGGTTAATAGGTTATATTAAAATCAAAGTTAATAATTTGATATAAATTTAATTTATGGCTGAAACTGGCTGGAAAAAGAATTTTTTTTTAAATATAACGGTATTTTTTTGTTAACAGCTTCAGTTTGCCCTAACAGCATCATATCAGTTCGGCATGCAGGACCCAATCGCACCATAGCACATTAGCAGGACCACTTGACCAGGGTGGTATAACATCGTAAGGATCGGCTGATATTGATGGCCAATTTGTCAATAATACATCAAGTGGAAATCAATAAGCGTTAAGTAACAACTTACATGTCAATTCCAAATTAATAGACGTTTCAAAATCAATGCATGTGGGTGGGTTTTTTTTCCGTTTTTTAGCGAATATTTAAAACATAATGTACCAACGCCGAAAATAAATGTCACGTTTCTGTTCAAATAAGGCGAATAAATGGGGGAAACTCGGTCGTATATATTATTATAACCAATGGACAAAACACAATTGTATAGATGTCACGCAATTTTAATAGACATCGCTGAAAGGCGCAGTTTATGAGATGTGATGGGAAAGAGTTATATCGTATACATATTCTAACCAATGATGAACACGCGGTATATAGTGACGCTAACATAATTAAATTAAAAAAAATAAAAAAATGTGTAGTTCCTTTGCAAATATGTCTAATGGAAATCAATAGGTGTAAATCAATGGCTGTGGACACACGTACCACAGTAGCGATGGCATAGTAAGCGTGACAATTTATTATGGTGGAGTTTGGTGACAATCGGTCGTCATAACTACTATGCCATAGCTAGCCATGTTGATTGCTAAGTTTCCGCACAATGAGTCGACTGGACCAATTAACCCATTGCGTTTCACCAAAGTTGGTATCTACTCATTACGTTTTGCTACATTGTATTCTCTACGGTATATATAATTTCACGATCGATCATCCAGAATTGTTTGACCTTTGCAATCCCTCATTCACTCACATAGCATGCACCTAGTACGTTTTATTGATATGATATCAATGCATGTTTATCTACTTACATTACTGTCATGCGTATTAAGACAGTTCCCCGTTTTTTTTATTTTGCGACGTTTGCGTGCCAAGTAAAGATCAACAACGACAAGACATTCAGGTAGATAATTCCTTGATATATCGACCGCAACGCTGGTAGAGCTTGGTAGACTCCTTGTGTGAATATGCAGTGGGCGCCATGGCTAGCTAATGCATTGTAATTATGACGACCAATTGTCACCAAACTCCACCAAAATAAATTATCACACCTACTATGCCATCGCTGCTGTGGTACGTGTGTCAATTCCAAGTTAACAGGCATCGTTTAAATTGTCTTTTTCGATTTTATATTTATAACGACTATTTCAAACCCAATAATTTACCAATTGAATGTTATATTTCTTTTTTAATAAATATCTATCCAACGTTCCAAACTATATAAGTGTAACTATATGTAGTGTTTCGAAAGTTAATGGTAAAGCAAATGTTAAATTCGATTTTAGTGTTGTTTTCAGAATCAATGGTCAACTAGACCGAAAATATAAATACGGATGCATGGATGACTATAGAAAATGAAATGCGACAATAAATATGGCTATTAATTTGGAATTGACATGTTGATTGGTATTTGACACTTTTTGATTTTCATTCGTCTTATTTGAAAGGAAACGTACGGATATTTATTTTTGCGTTACTAAATTATTGGGTTTGAAATATTCGTTATAAAATGGAAAAACACATGCATTTATTTAGTTATTCGTCTACTAATTTGTAATTGACATATTGCTTTATATTTGACACCAATTGATTTTCAATTTGCCGTAATTTTTAAAACAAATTGGCGTACATATCCAAGTGCTGCTGAGATACAGATTGTATCCCTATTATATATGTTGATAATGGCCGTATCCATTGTAAACTGTTTTTCTCATGTGATTAGGCGGCGTCAGTCTCTTCGTGAATTTGATATCGTCGGGCTCTGGAGCAACATAATATCAGACACAGTGGCATGGACTGACAGCCACTATAATCACAGTTTGTGGTATTCTACAACTTTGGGTCATATGGCAATAATTAGAAATCGAAATGAACACAAAAATTCGTTGTCTATAATTACGTTTGATCTGATCGTGAAGAAAATCGTAGAAAAAATCGCCCCGTCAGGTTGTATCATAGTGCATGTACATATGCAAGACGATCCTAGTAGAACCGATTTTAAAGGTACTCAATCCGAACAGAGGGTCCCCATCTCAACAGATTCCAACAACAACAATCAGATCAGAGGGTCCTATATTACTATTTCTTTGGCTTTGGGGGTAAAAAATATTTGATTCGAGTCGAGGAACCCATCAAACAAAGCTCAGAGTTATTAGATATTGATTTTTGAAATTTGTTATTAGCTCGAGATGAGTACTAATAACTGTCGTAATCTGCTCTGGATGTGTACTCCAAATATATTCAAACAGACAAGGATGGATAACGGTGTAACAATTCTGCCTTGTGTCAATTGTATTGTAAATCAGTGAAGGCTCTTTAAACATGGGTTGTCGCATTAAATCGGAAAGGTAATTGTCTCTTTAAATATTCGAGCGAGAATTGACTAAACATCTTTAATTTGTCGCATCAAAGTGGTCAGACGAGATCAATCATTAATTCACGGGTGAATGCACGCTCAGTTGAACGATAGCTTGTGAGGCGTCGTTCACTCACGGTGATTGACAACAGGAATCTCGGGTGAACCCATGTAATTTACGATTGGCTCGCAAAGGTCAGTGAAGCGCTATTTAGGAAAATATTTCTAGTGAATCGGCAGTTGACTTGAATTTCCAAAGACTAAGGTATGTGTTGCTAAAACTTCTTCTTAGGGGGGTGGGGGGTGGCAATTATTTCGTGAGTTTCGGGGAGATGACAATATTTTTATTTAATTTTCCATGTTCGACCAAGTTAATTTTCCAAGCTAATTTGTCTTGTCCGAATGTATTCGCGCTTGAAATAATTCCCTGCGTTAATTGATATTCATAACCATTACAAACGCGATAATATTACGCTATACTAATGGTGTACCCTAGCCACCGATGTATATCTGGCATAAACTTCTATATCGGACGTTGTTAAGTATAAAACACGTGTCAATGGGGAACGGAATATCGTCGCGACACTGGGCCATGGTATGACTGTAATTTTGGACTAACGTAGGGCGTCGCTGTCCAGTTGTCAATTTATCTTACTTACGCATATCGTCAAACAAAGGTTGAGACCATATTCATAAATCTGTTCAATCGAGAATTTAGACTCATCACAGAATTCCTCGAAAACATTGTCATTAAACCATATGTAAATTTACTGTACTCATCGTCGTTGGCGGCAAAATTACTCTCTTCCTGCACCAGCACCACTATCATCTCTTAAGGTCATTATTATTGCATGCCAGCCTTCTTTAGTTTGTTATTTTATTTAGTTTATACAAAATCTGATAGAATAGACAACTACGATGAGTACAGGGGTGTGGAAAAATTGAATTTTATGGACGGGTCTGCTTTGTCACCCCTTTTTGACATTTGTTGTTAAAAGTTATATATTACTCAAACGGAAGGATGCGATGAGTCTATATGTCGAATAACTTGTATGATATTTCTAATATTCTCAAATAGAATTACCTCCCATTTCTGTTTACATTATCGTTGGGAAATTTCGCGCCACGCCGAAATAACATATACCGGAAGTATCGAAAATCGTGTGTGATGCGAACCACGTGCATTTGAAAAGATGTCATTTCTGATCCGGTATTGTTTGGTAAATGCGGCCCCAAAATTTAGCCAAGATATTAGCGAGCAGTTTGTGGAATTCTGATCAATTATATGTCGAATAACTTGTATGATATTTCTAATATTCTCAAATAGAATTACCTCCCATTTCTGTTTACATTATCGTTGGGAAATTTCGCGCCACGCCGAAATAACATATACCGGAAGTATCGAAAATCGTGTGTGATGCGAACCACGTGCATTTGAAAAGATGTCATTTCTGATCCGGTATTGTTTGGTAAATGCGGCCCCAAAATTTAGCCAAGATATTAGCGAGCAGTTTGTGGAATTCTGATCAATTATATGTCGAATAACTTGTATGATATTTCTAATATTCTCAAATAGAATTACCTCCCATTTCTGTTTACATTATCGTTGGGAAATTTCGCGCCACGCCGAAATAACATATACCGGAAGTATCGAAAATCGTGTGTGATGCGAACCACGTGCATTTGAAAAGATGTCATTTCTGATCCGGTATTGTTTGGTAAATGCGGCCCCAAAATTTAGCCAAGATATTAGCGAGCAGTTTGTGGAATTCTGATCAATTATATGTCGAATAACTTGTATGATATTTCTAATATTCTCAAATAGAATTACCTCCCATTTCTGTTTACATTATCGTTGGGAAATTTCGCGCCACGCCGAAATAACATATACCGGAAGTATCGAAAATCGTGTGTGATGCGAACCACGTGCATTTGTAAAGATGTCATTTCTGATCCGGTATTGTTTGGTAAATGCGGCCCCAAAATTTAGCCAAGATATTAGCGAGCAGTTTGTGGAATTCTGATCAATTATATGTCGAATAACTTGTATGATATTTCTAATATTCTCAAATAGAATTACCTCCCATTTCTGTTTACATTATCGTTGGGAAATTTCGCGCCACGCCGAAATAACATATACCGGAAGTATCGAAAATCGTGTGTGATGCGAACCACGTGCATTTGAAAAGATGTCATTTCTGATCCGGTATTGTTTGGTAAATGCGGCCCCAAAATTTAGCCAAGATATTAGCGAGCAGTTTGTGGAATTCTGATCAATTATATGTCGAATAACTTGTATGATATTTCTAATATTCTCAAATAGAATTACCTCCCATTTCTGTTTACATTATCGTTGGGAAATTTCGCGCCACGCCGAAATAACATATACCGGAAGTATCGAAAATCGTGTGTGATGCGAACCACGTGCATTTGAAAAGATGTCATTTCTGATCCGGTATTGTTTGGTAAATGCGGCCCCAAAATTTAGCCAAGATATTAGCGAGCAGTTTGTGGAATTCTGATCAATTATATGTCGAATAACTTGTATGATATTTCTAATATTCTCAAATAGAATTACCTCCCATTTCTGTTTACATTATCGTTGGGAAATTTCGCGCCACGCCGAAATAACATATACCGGAAGTATCGAAAATCGTGTGTGATGCGAACCACGTGCATTTGTAAAGATGTCATTTCTGATCCGGTATTGTTTGGTAAATGCGGCCCCAAAATTTAGCCAAGATATTAGCGAGCAGTTTGTGGAATTCTGATCAATTATATGTCGAATAACTTGTATGATATTTCTAATATTCTCAAATAGAATTACCTCCCATTTCTGTTTACATTATCGTTGGGAAATTTCGCGCCACGCCGAAATAACATATACCGGAAGTATCGAAAATCGTGTGTGATGCGAACCACGTGCATTTGTAAAGATGTCATTTCTGATCCGGTATTGTTTGGTAAATGCGGCCCCAAAATTTAGCCAAGATATTAGCGAGCAGTTTGTGGAATTCTGATCAATTATATGTCGAATAACTTGTATGATATTTCTAATATTCTCAAATAGAATTACCTCCCATTTCTGTTTACATTATCGTTGGGAAATTTCGCGCCACGCCGAAATAACATATACCGGAAGTATCGAAAATCGTGTGTGATGCGAACCACGTGCATTTGTAAAGATGTCATTTCTGATCCGGTATTGTTTGGTAAATGCGGCCCCAAAATTTAGCCAAGATATTAGCGAGCAGTTTGTGGAATTCTGATCAATTATATGTCGAATAACTTGTATGATATTTCTAATATTCTCAAATAGAATTACCTCCCATTTCTGTTTACATTATCGTTGGGAAATTTCGCGCCACGCCGAAATAACATATACCGGAAGTATCGAAAATCGTGTGTGATGCGAACCACGTGCATTTGAAAAGATGTCATTTCTGATCCGGTATTGTTTGGTAAATGCGGCCCCAAAATTTAGCCAAGATATTAGCGAGCAGTTTGTGGAATTCTGATCAATTATATGTCGAATAACTTGTATGATATTTCTAATATTCTCAAATAGAATTACCTCCCATTTCTGTTTACATTATCGTTGGGAAATTTCGCGCCACGCCGAAATAACATATACCGGAAGTATCGAAAATCGTGTGTGATGCGAACCACGTGCATTTGTAAAGATGTCATTTCTGATCCGGTATTGTTTGGTAAATGCGGCCCCAAAATTTAGCCAAGATATTAGCGAGCAGTTTGTGGAATTCTGATCAATTATATGTCGAATAACTTGTATGATATTTCTAATATTCTCAAATAGAATTACCTCCCATTTCTGTTTACATTATCATTGGGAAATTTCGCGCCACGCCGAAATAACATATACCGGAAGTAACGAAAATCGTGTGTGATACGAACCACGTACATTTGTAAAAATGTCATTTCTATTCTGGTATGGTATTTGGGTAAATACGGCCCCAAAAATTTAGCCAAGATAAAAGCAAGCAGTTGTGGAATTATGATAAATTATATGTCAAATAACTTGTATTATGGTTCTAATGTTAAAAGCAAGCAGTTGTGGAATTATGATAAATTTTATGTCAAATAAACGTGTATGATGTCTCTTATTAGCTCAATTAGATATCACGCTCTGTTGTTTCCTTGTAAACGAAATCCGACGTTGTTTGATACAATTATCAAACCATATTTTCGAGGCTTATTACCTTGCGGAAACAACGCTCTTTATTGTTGTTTTCCCAAACAGGAAATAATTCAAATGTTTCTTTGTAAACGTAATCCGACGTTGTTTGACACAATTATCAAACAATATTTTCGAGGCTTACTACCTTACTGAGACAAAGCTCTTTATTGTTGTTGTTGTTTTTCCAAACAGTAAATAATTCATGTTCAAATGCGTCTATGTACGTATTCTTGCCCCGTGTTTCATACACGACCGATTATACTGAAGAGTCTGACTAACTCAAATAAACACGACGCTCTGAATTATATCATGGTCCATTAATGCTGGTATATAACTGGTTATCTGCGAGTGTTGTCATCTTGCTTTGACCGATGTTTATAGAGTTTTCACTGCCTGAGTATGCATTGAATTTGATTAAGGTGGTAGCTATTATAATATAATATTTTGCTTATGGTTATACACTGGATTTGATTAAGGGGTAATTGATATAATGGAAATAATTTGCTTTTGAGTATACATTGGATTTGATTAAGGGGTAATTGATATAATGGAAATAATTTGCTTTTGAGTATACATTGGATTTGATTAAGGGGTAATTGATATAATGAAAATAATTTGCTTTTGAGTATGCATTGAATTTGATTAAGGTGGTAGCTATTATAATATAATATTTTGCTTATGGTTATACACTGGATTTGATTAAGGGGTAATTGATATAATGAAAATAATTTGCTTTTGAGTATGCATTGAATTTGATTAAGGTGGTAGCTATTATAATTTAATATTTTGCTTATGGTTATACATTGGATTTGATTAAGGGGTAATTGATATAATGAAAATAATTAGCTTTCGAGTATGCATTGGATTTGATTAAGGTGGTAGTTATGCTTTATTATTATTAAGGGGGTGGACTTTGATAAATGTATTTGTTATTATTGGGGTGGGTAGATGAAAAGTTTTAGTTGTTTTGTTATGCCGTGATCATATTTTGACGCCCAGAGGTGAATCAGTTATGTCCCGTTATATAAATAAACGTACTGAGTTGCTTCCACGATTTTCATGGGGTCGGCTGAGTTTGGATTTCCGGGAGACTGCCGAGCTGGGATTTCTTAGGGATCCTTACTCAGTTAGCCCTTTATACCACTGGATACACTTAATAATTTAATATTTATTGAATGATTTCATTTATTAATATTTAGACTCCACCTCACTATATTGTCACGGCATATCAAAATAGAAATAATCATCAAATATATATAGAAAATAAATCGCATCAATTTTTAGTTTTGTTTGTGTTATCTCCCTTTTTTTCATCAGCCTGGGTATATCCTTGTTAGGTTCCATCAGTGGTAGTCGTCTCTATCTTGCCATGTGAGCAAGACCCTTTGCTTTAGCTGCTCGTTTCTGTTATTAATGGATTGAACCTACATTTCTAAATCCGCTAATTATATTTATAAAATAATCTTAACTTATTCCGAGTGGGGTCATAGTACAAGTTTCGACTTGGACTTGTGACACTACTGGGGAATAGGTCACAATTTGACTGCATTTTTTTTTTGTCTTAAGTTAAGGTATAAGTTGATCTATATTAAATGACACGTAGTTCCCTTTATTTATTTTCCATTCTTGCACAACAAGTATAATTAGTCTTGACTACATTTAGTTCACCACACATAACAAGTTTTGAGCTTATAACTGACTCCAAGTTATTCACAATTATGGAGTTCCATCGCTTAGCGCGTCAATGGTAACAATGAACCCCATTCCATTCTTGATTAACGGTCCTCCCATTAAAAGAGAAATAAAACTGTAGTTGCTATATAACCCTAGAGTACAATTCGCTACAACTCTAAAATCAAGTGGTAATTTTAACGCAATTTTGATTGAGTTCTGGGCCAGATAGAATTCCCGATAATGAAAAATAATAGATTTCTAAAATCGATATCTAACAAATCTGAGCTTTGATGGGTGACTTCCTCGACTCGAATCAAATATTTTTGACCCCCGAAGCCATTGAAATAGTAATTGAGAGGAGTTTTATCGGATTGAGTACCTTTAACGATTAACTTCACATCACATATATGTCTTTAGCATTTGTAAACCTAATTCACATTAAAATTATAATGGTGATGTAAAATGTCATTATTTAAAAAAAAAATGTTGTTGCTGTTGTTGATAACACAGGTTCTGGAACCCTAAATATAATATTTAGGTTTGTCTAACTCTGCAGCTATTCAGTTGTTTCAAAGTTGTATATAGACACAGGATACCATTTTTCTATTTAAACAGCATTCGGTTGAGTTACATGGTTGCTAAAAGATTTGACCTGCGCTCATGAAACACCCTGGTAAACCACGATCAGACCGTGAAGACACCCTGTTGAATTTCGCGCAGACGATGAAGACACCATGGTAAATCTCGGTCAGACAGGAAAGACACATGGGTGAAACATTGAAATACCGGGATTTTCTCTGGTGTAATGCATGGATAGTTTATACCAGGCTACAAACCCGGTTATATCTTGGCATAACCCTGCATAACCTGGTAATTTGTTAAATCGTGGTTTTACCGTGGATTTGCCCATGTTTAACCGGGGTACATTTTTATAGGGGATATGCCTTCTGTGAGACTTTATTTTCGGAGTAGTCTAATTATGACTGAACATATATTTTTTGTGACCCATGCAATACCCGAAACGTACAGTAATGCCCTAAATAATCGACTGCTTAACCACAGCATAATTATAGGTAACTTTTCAGGATTTAGTCGGCGAGAACTTTCCAATAAATGGCAACAAGCCATATTTCCGACTAAATCCTTAAAAGTTACCCATAATTATGCTGTGGTTAAGGAGTCGATTATTTAGGGCATTACTGTACAACAGTGTGGATGCACATAGGGGGATTACATTGAGTTTTGAATGTCCAGCTGCGAGGAATTGAGATTGCCGTGGCGTTGGAATAATTAGTCACACCAGCTTCATCTTAAAGGCCCACTTAATTTTCGAACCCCCAGATTACATTATATAAAATATATGCCATATTATATACAATTTGAAAGAGGAAGCTCCAAAACATTGTATTATCAACTTATCCGGTGTAATAAACTGTGGTTATGTTGTTTTTGTTGAGTTGCCAATGCGTTTTGTCACCCATATTGCAGTAAAATGCAGTATGACTTTCAATGCAGGGGGAATAACTCTATATATTAAAGATGGATTTCTTCCCCTTCCATTGAACAAATTTGAATTCTGTTGCATTCTGGGGTCCAAATGGGGAAGTCAGTCTGTGATTGCAGCAGTTTTCTATTTCTCTGTGGGCATCTTCTGAGACACAGATGTTTCAAATAGTGATGAATTATAGTAGTTTAATCATATTTTATGGCATAGATTGTTATTAAAACCGTATATCAAGTCACTATAAAAAAATAATCGGCGTAAGTGGGCCTTAAAATAACATTTGAGTCTGTAAAACAACTATCACCAACAAGTACATAAAAATAGATTTGACTTTGTTCTTATTTTGATTATTAATAACTCTTCTGTCTCCGTGTAATATTGACATTTCGAACATCAAAATAATTGTTATGTAAACAGTAACGTTACAGTGGAGTTACCCATAATTAGTCCAAAAAGATAGCAAAGTTTAATCAAAAGTTGGCGGTAAACATTGGAAAAGGTGTCAAAGCTCTGAATATATTATGAAAATCATATTTAGGCAAAAATATTTGAAATTACTACACGTTCCACGTTTTTAAAAAATCATTTTAACATTTCTGTTTACGCATAAAATGGTTTCGACACGCGAAATTTCGTTATATTGATGAACTATCAATAATGAATATCAGAAAAATCTATTTCTCCATGTTTCTTAGTGGTGATGTTTTTATATTTCTTGCACATTTACCCACGGGGAGTACCTTGGGTCTCTTTAACACCCGATGATTGGTCCACATTGCCCTTCTTTCTAATTGTTCTCTAAGTGGTAGAACGTGATCTCTGCGATCACAGATCGCAATATAGTTGGGCCCTGTGTGATAAAGCCACAACTGAAGAACCCATCAATATATAACTCGCGACAATCCAAACTATATAAGGAATGGTTTTAATTGAGACCACCGACCGTGGCTCGATAATTACGTTATATGCTATATCATTGTTCCCATAAAATTGGACACGGAACGTCCACCTGTAGTATGTTGTTCAATATCAGCGAATCCTATTCTGATGGTTTTCCTTGTTTAGCCAGGTACATTCAAGAGCACCGGCACTCATTATATTATAATAATGGCTGCGTATTGGTTGTTGGGATAATCTTGATTTGGTCCTGTGACAATTTATACTTTATGTCGAAAGAGTGTTCATATAAATTAATATAACTATGGATGCTACTATATATGAATTAGACACGGAACGTCCACCCATAGCACGAATCCTATTCCTTTTCTATCCATGTGCATTAAGATCATGGGACCTATAGTCATTACCTTAAACAATGGCTGCGTAATTGCACGGTTGTGTCAAGACGTATGGAAAAGTCATCTTGATTTGTCCTGCAACAATTCCTACTACGTGATTAAAGTTTCTAGATAAATGAATAATGACACAGCAGATCGAGTGCCCGTGTCCTTGTCGGGGGACGCGCATAATGAAGAACCGGTGACTATAATAAACGAGATAACTGAGTCGCTACCATATTGGATCCATCCAGCCCCCCATTCCGCGGTTTAATTTCTACATGTCAAAGTTCTGGAGTAGCATTCAATATATGGAGCTTTGAATCTTCATGAATTCCATATATGAAATTCATGAATATTCAAAAGTTCAATATATAGAATAGGTTGTTCAATATCAAAAACGTTTGACCAACATTTTTGCTACCGTATATTGGATCCATCCAGCGGTTTAATGTGCTACAGGTCAAAGTTATGGACTAGCATTCCATATATGGACCTTTTGAATATTCATGAATTCCATATATATATATATGCAGAACTGGGCTAAATGGATCCAATATGGTAGCGATTCAGTGATATCGCGCTTATTGACGGAGATGAGACGATGGGGTTTGGAGGGCCCGTCGGCAATCGGCGCCTTAAACGGGCGTTTTGTTTCACCCCACAACGTCATTTCTGTTTGCCAAAAGTGGCCCACTATACATGCACTAGCATTCGAACGCCCCCGAGAGGACCAAGTCCCTTACTTTGACCAACAATTTCAAAAGTTGGAAATATCAAACCTGAAAAAAATTAAATTAGTCAGAAATTTCAGACCACAAATTTCTATAATTTGTTTTTCCAACCAATATTTAGTGTGAAATTTGTTTAATTTTCTTACTTAACAGAATTCGGAAAAATGGAAGGCAAGATGGCCACTGGTGGCTATGTTTTTTAACAAAATTCTAAAAACAAAATCTAATTTTCTAAACTACAACAATTCTTTTTAAAAAAACGGAAAGCTTACATCTATGGTCACTCTGATGATCCGTATGAAATTTGGTGACGATTGTATGAGGGGTGTGGGCTGTACAGGGTGTGCCAAAGGAAATTGTTAACGGACACACGCAAGCACGATCGACGGACGACCAACCCATGTCAATAGCTCAAACTTGACTTGACAAGACAGAAAAATAAAGGGGTTGGTTACCCAAAACATGTAGTAACAACTTGTAAAACAGTAGAAAACTGTGGGTGGTTAAATTCCATTATATTTACAATTTATAATATTCACCATAAACTCAGATAGCATGATTCAGGATATTCCCTGTCATATAATGTGCATGAGTTATCTGATCACACAGGTTTAACCCGTTCTATACCAAATACTCATTGATGAGTAGTTCCCTCAGGAAATGTTAAGAAAATAAGTTCAACAAATGACCATACTTATTATATGAAACATTTCCCTCCAATGAATATGAATCCTTCGGCACTTGTATTATCTTTTAGTCTGACTGTCGTCTGCTAAATTATCCTGAACACTCCTCTAAATGAATAATAGACCATCCCAATTGTCTACTTTCATAACTGAATGGGAGAACCATTTTGTATAGAAAGGGTTAATGTCTAACCTGGGTATCTTCTCTGTGTAAATACATATGCTTCAATAATCTTCTACCTCTACCAGATATCAACAAGCTCTTTATATATTGTCATAAATCATAAATTGGTAACAATTAGCATTATATATCGATGGAAAACCTCTGGAAAATAGATGCCATAATTATGCAGGGACATGATAGTGTCTGCAATGGCATTCAACTTAGAATTTCAAAATGCATCATCCCTTGAACAAGATGAACTGGTACCTCAAGCTTTCCAACTGTCGAAAAATTCTAACCTGACACCCCTGTAAATCTTCCAACTTATGGCTATTTCAGTCCAAACTTTGACTGAAAGTTTGAAAATATACCACTTTGGTCTAAAAACAAAACATTTTACACTAACTATTAGTTGGAAAATCAAACTATGAGAATAATTTCAACATATTTTTGGCAAGGGAATTTCCAAATGTTAAAACTTTGAATAAAGGGGGTGTCACCAACATTATTTGTTGTTTTTAGACCAAGAGTAGCATATTTATGTGAGCTCGCGCAACAGTATGGCGATCAGTCAGATTTGTAGGTACGTACGTTGGTGTCATCCTACCGATTTCACTCCATGACGTCACCCTTACGCAGTACATGCCGGCAACGTTACGGAGTAGATGATAGAGTTGTCACCCTTGGCACTGACTTCCGTTACTAGCTCGTTGCTTTATAAACAAACCAGCGATGTGGCTTTTGTCGAAAATTGACAGTCAGTACATTCGCCCTGTATACATGTACTTTCAGAAAATACAAAACACCACAACGTTATACCCCACCAATGTCAGTGTCTCGATATCATTTGACCAAATTTCTTGACATGAAACCGCGACAGACACGGCGTGAAATACATCGCATTGAGTAAACAATTTCCCACTGTTTCAATTCAACTTCAAGATCGCGGTAAAATCAAAACTGCAATTTGTAAGTGGTAAACATCTGAAAAAGACATCAGGTACATGCAGATACTAATTGTTGTGAATATTTATTTCTATTTGAGGTGGCAATTTTTCATGTTTATCAGTATTTTTAACGATAAGAGCGATGGTAATTGGGGGACTATATTTTATCTAGTGCATTAAATTTAAAATAAAAAGTCGTGAATTGGCTGAGTGTTTTCTATGGCCGCACATTTCGTTGATAATTACAAGCCATTTGTTTGTCTAAATAACATTTTTAAGTTCGAAGAGCATTAGAATGGAGATCACAGTGTGGTGTTTTGTGATTTCGGAAAGGTACATGGCGAATATACTGAGGCAAATACCCGTTAATGGGCTCCGGCTCCGCCGTCGCCCATTAACTAAATTTGCCACAGTATATTCGCCATGTACCTTTCCGAAATCACAAAACACCACACTGTTATCCCCTAAATAAAATTATTGAAGATTGTAATTGTCTTTTTTTGCTAACATTAAATTAAATTAAATTAAATTAAGTAAAATACAGTGAAATTATTTTTAAAATTATTTTTTATTACATTTTTGCGCACGCACGTTGGCATCTCTCTGAGTGCATTTTAGTTTTTTACTTGTGGTCAATATTATTGTCTAAAATGGCCATCTGTTGGAAATTTGTCTTCAACATGATTATTGCAATTACCAAGGTATGTAGTGGGTGCCCACATCACTTATAAACTTGACGACATGGAATTTGCATAGGTCTGACAAGGTGAGTTTATATTCACCACGTGGGAATGGTATACCACTTATGCAAATTTAATTTGACCACAGGAAAGGGTTCTTTAAAATGTGTCTAGCAGGAGTAGCACTGGCCAGGACGGACCTGACTCCCAACTGTACTAGGAAAAATATGTATATAAGTTAATGACCACCTGTTAGTAAATGGTAAATTATGGTATGTGTAATGTACTCTTCATATACTGGAGGACAATAAAGGTGTATATATATATATACAATCATCCTGCTTTGTAGCTGCTGGCAACAGCATTTAATGTAGTGATGATAGTGTTTATCTGTATCTTTATGAAGAATTTTTAGTATAAGCATATTACTATTTGTCATACTGCAACCAGTAAATGGACAATAACCAGAAATGTACAGGATAACATCATACAAATGCCTATATATACCTTATGGTATATTGTAGCAGTGTGTTAGAATTTAGCTATTGCTTTGTATATTGTGGCTTCATTTTGCACTCCAAGTTATCAAGAGACAGTTCTGTAAAAAAATTGATAAAACATGAACAAATACTTTTTTTGAAATTTATCAAATTGTGAACTTTTTGGTTATGCGCAGATAAACAACACTGTCACTACATAGTCTGGTCGTTGAGACTCGATTTTGAGATGAACCCAGAACAAATCGTTAACAAGCTGATTTTGGTGTCATTTTGTTGGGCAGAATCTGGGGAACCAGAAATCCAAAATCCAATATCCAAAATCCACTCAAGTCTGCTTTTGGGAAAGTTATCTAGAGCTCGTTGAATTAGGGTCCTATTTATGGCTTTTTGTGTCAATTTTGCTGTTCCTTATTAGTCCAGTCAATCTGATGGAAAGAAACACCGAACCATGAACAAATAGCTATGCAATGTGTTTTGGTGTTTTTGAATGTGACTTTAACCATACAATAACATATCAAATCCCCATGAATCACTGTTGCCCATCTGTTCCCCGAAGATCATTCCTGTCCCGTTTTATGTTCCACGATTTTATGAAGACGATTTTTGTTTACCTTCTTAGCAATTTTTGATGGAGGTACCCGCACACAAAAAAGGTGAGCTGGACAATAATTTTTCGAAGTCAGATTTAATCGTTGTTCGCATTGGTGCTCCGTAGATAATCTCAACGACTATGTATGTCAATTATTTGGTTGCACGTTCTTAGTCATACCGAAAATGAACCTGATCACTAACAAATCTCACATTTTTCTTCAGTGACCGACAACATTGAGGAAAGGGCTCTTGCATAAAACAGTCCTACAAACCTACAATTGTGAAATAACTATAAAATACATTCTTACAAACAATGCACAATCTGTGTTGTTTCAAGAGTTATATTTATGGTCAATAGAGTATATTTTCGACGGCCACATGGGTTCCACTTCTTAGTTAACAATTGCTCCCCTTCTTGGCTCCATAAAACCAGCATGTTCCACTTCTTATCGGTTATAAATGTTCCACTTCCAAGACAAAAATTCATTGAGTTTTCATATGGAATCCTTTCGAAATGATGGTTTAAGTGATTGTGAGTAATTTATATATTTAATGGTGACAAAATGTTAAAAAATATTGGGCAAATGGCCGATATATATATCACTCAACTTTCTCCATAATAATCTCACTCATATTGACACTCAACATAATATGTATATTGTGAATATTCATAATTTAGTATGTATAATTTCCACAAATTAATATCGGTAATATTAATTCAGAATTACTGACGTTATTACATGTACTGCCGGGTGAAGCACTAGTCGTCAAAGACAGAATATCCCCATGCTATTGAAGTGCATCCTACCGAGGAAATAATTTTGCTGATCCAAGAATGTGTATCAATGGAAGTGAAGGCATCGGAGTTTGCCCACAAACCATCTGAATATCATTTAAATGAAAACATGTCAGCCATAGAACCGGCGATCGACGATATTAACAGTCCCAGTGCAAAGGGTGTCCATGAAAACACACCGATGAAAGATGTACACTGCAAGAAGGCTTTATTTAAAAATGACACAATCGAGGCTACAGGGACGTTGTTATCGACATACAAAATTCGCCATTGGAAATACAACACATGATAACAGATATGCATTATCTTATTCCGCATTCAAGCGGTTGGTAAACTCCTTGAAGCCAGAATATTGAATGACTGGTTGATGTTCCTTTCGACAGTTATTGTTGGGAACATTTCACACGGACAACATCGCTTGTCTGACAGAAAACAAATAGGCCTGAATAATTTTAAGTTACATAAAAAATTTGGGTTTGTACCGTCCAATATGCTCTGTTTTCTCTCTTTTTTGGATATGTTGTTCCCCATATTCTGCCGGACAAAATGACAACAAAAACAGCTTGTCAACAATTTGTTCTAGGTCCAATGTTTCAACGATCTGTAGAAAAAAATCCAGAGTTGTGAATGTCAAATCCTCCCAACAGTATTGTATGGTGTTATTTAATTAGGTTTTATATACAATATTTTATAATAAATAATATAAACAAGTAGCATATTAAATCCAGTATATTTACATGCGAATGCAGCTATAACTATCTGCTTTATTAGTCAAACCAATCAATATTTTATCATCGATGACAACACCACATGTATAAGCCTACATTTTGTTTAATTATGACAAACAAATGAAATGTCCCCAGCTAAAAATCACCTGACACTATACAATCAGCTGATCAGTGTATCACGTAAAATGAACAAATTAACAATGGTTGCGCATCAAAAATGGCTATGGTCAAGTTTTTTTGTCCATAAAAGTGAATCTGTTTGACAAAGAATCACTAAAAATGGATGAACTAAGAACCATAACTCAGAACTAAGGGCCGTAACTCAGGTGAAACAATCAAATTCAATCAAGATAACGTTGTGAAAGATCCGTACAGCCAATATGAATGGAATCGGTTGACATTTGTTCAACTTTTTGTGCTAACGGTCATAAAATTACTAAAAATAGACAAACTAAGGGCCATAGTTATGTAAAAGGACCGGACAAAAGAGAAAGTTTTATATACCAAAAATGAATGAAATTGGTTGATGTTTTTTTCAAGTTATCATGTTAACGGATCTACAAATTTCCTAAAATTGATTTAAAAAATAGACGAACTAACGCCGTAACTCAGGTAAAAAGGATCGGACCAATCTGGTTTTCAAACTTGTTGGGAGATATTCTTGTAAAAGATCCATTCCATCTATCAAATATGAATGAAATTTGTAGACGGTTGTTCTAGTTATCGCGCTAACGGACATAAAATTTCTATAAATAGAAACAAGTGGCATAACACTGGTTAGAAAGTCAGAGCAGACCCGATTTTCTGTGTGCAGCTGTCGCACATAACAGTTAACATACCGAACATTGTCTGAATTTATGCCACCAGGCTGGACACCCGCCCGCCAACCGTCCCTCGCCATATAAATAGTCGAGTTTTGATAAACTTGACTAAAAATGGAAGTGTCCATGACATTGTAGCTCAACTTGGAGAGGGGATAATGCCATACATTACAGTAAATGGAGCAATAAGGAATGTGGAATGTTTGAGTAATACCAGAGGTCAACCCGAAGAGATGAAGTTTGGGATCTATTGACGAAAACTGTTGGCAGCAGGGCATGCTAAAGTATTTAGTGATGCAAAGTGATGGCTCCAATCTAGAAGTAACCCTGAACATACCTGTAAACGTTTTTAAAATTTCTCCAATAATAAATGTCCAAGATGGCCGATAGCAGCCATGTTTTTGAATTAACTTCGGAAAAATTAGATGGCTCAAATCTAGTAGTCACCCAGAAGATCCATATGAAGTTTCGATCAGATGTGCCGAAGGATTTTGTCATGCAAAGAGTAAAATCCAAGATGGCCACTGGTGGCCATGCTTTTCAATGGATAGCTGCGAAGCCAAGAAATATTAAACACGACCGGGTTAGCGACAGAAAAATTGCAAGTTTGATATCAACAAATAAATTTTTAGTTGATAAACTCGAAATTCAGAAAGATACTTCCTTAGATCCATCGGCCTTGAGGAGTAATTAAAACTGACAATTCCCAGTCAGAACACAAGCTAATACACTGGGGGCATTCATACGTGACTAATCCGATCAGGTGTAATGGCCGGGTAGCGGCAAACAGTTTACCCCCGCTCCTCCTATAGGCAAAAAGGTAGTAATATAATCCATATATTTCAGTGTAAGGGTTTCTTTACCGGAAAAATAACACATAACCCAATATATCCAAGTGGCCGGATGACAAGCAGATAGGCCTCGCGGTCCTGCAGAACTTTGTCATAACAAAAAGCGTCTGACAACAGGTGGCAAATGCGACGGTGGATTTGCCAATAATTCTGTTGTTGGAAATAAAAGCTATTTTGGAAGGTTTACAAGCGGATCATCTTCATAAACTCAATTAAAAGTACAAAATAATGTGAATGATAGCTATATTATAATATCAGCTCTCCATAGATAACAAAACAGTGGTTTATTGATCTGGAGGAACAATATACCTTTTTTGTGGCTGTGAAAAGCCATTCTGTCCGCTATGTGGGCGGCCGAAAAAGTCCTTCCATTAGCAATGAGGGCTGCTGTAAAAAGACATTCTGTTGGGATTAGGGTTAAAGTTATCATGGCATGGAAGGACAGGCGGACAGATGGACGCCCACCATCATTTATCAAACCAGAGGTCGAGTTTGTTACACAACTCAACCAAATATGAGCCAAGACATTGAAATTAGATACGAGTCTCAGGTTTAATCACAATAAATCTCCCTCAAGTTTCCTTTTCCTATAAGCACTTAGTTTTTGTATCCATCTGTCCATTTTTTCTTCCGTGGTAACATGTAGCTGTGAATAGAAGAGAGTATTGAACAATTAGGCCAGATATATAAAATAATAAAGCAAGGCAGCTCCCTCGTTACTAAAATGTTCTTTTAAAAAGCCACGTCAAACATTTTGTTCAATGTTTTCTGTTATAAATATTGGATTAGAATGTCACAACAAAAGTTGGTTTTTTTTGTGGAGTACGTTTTCCAGATTTTGATAAAAAATTGAAATAGATAGCCTCCCTCCATCATCTCAAACTTGACATCTAAAACTTGAGATATAATTACCTGAGAACACATATATTTGTATTTATTGGCATTATGTGTAGGATAATGGCTTCAAACAGAACAATATTTCAGTGAATGAATTGATCCAATGCCACTGGCTGAGATCTTTCCATTCGCTAAGATAATGTAAAGTTTGAAGCTATAATCCAGCTTAAAACATGGCCTCGTCAAAACCGTCACCTTTGATCAGAAAATTTCAACCTGATGTTGGGTCAAAGCAGTAGTTGTATACTACGTGGTCGGCCATCCAACTTTTTCCAAATCGTTGACTGCTCATGACGTGCCTAGCATGAGTTGTTTCTGCGATAGAGTTACCCTATATTACCGGAGCATTCATGCTCTCAATTTTGGCTATTGTATTAAATTATTTATTACGGCATATTTAGGATTTGAAGGGGGGAATTATGTGCTAAACTGACATGATTGTTGTTGTATGCCTATGATCGCAGATTCGGCGTTTTGTGATTCCTTATGTCCCTGGCTCCACTATTTTACCCAGTATCCCCATTTGAACAAATCTGAACCCCAGTCACCCAAGGACCCTCCATACCAAATATAAGCTAAATCGGCCCAATGGTTCTTGAGAAGAATTCATTCTAAGAATTACTATGGAGGAATAGAGTTATGGCCCTGGTTTCACAACTAATTGATCTGGTGACCTCATTTAAACAAATCTGAATGTGAGTCACATATGGAACATCCACACCAAATATGAACCCATTCATTCTAATGGTTCTGGAGAAGAAGACAATTCTTGACGGACAGATAGATGGATGGACGGACGGCGGATGAAGAGTGATGACTATAGCTCCAATGGACACATCGTCTCAGGTGAGCTAAAAAGTCTTGGTTTTGTTGTAAGGCGTATTGCAACCTGAAGAGAATGACAATTTAGTCAGAATGACAGTGTGTCACACTTGCTCAATTCATTCTGGGTAAAAAATTAGCTTAATATTGAAGTGACTGTCCATTAAGTTGGCATTGGGCATCCATTATTAAAATAATGAATTCTTGTTTGTATAGAAATGAACAATTTTGAAAAAAATTTATCGAAAACCGCAGTTTGAAACTTCGGTCAAATTGGACAGCTGACTAAATCTTAAATTTGAAGACAATCTACATTACTTAATGAAAATTTCAAATAATGAATTTGGAAATGACACTAATTTTAAAGATAGTGTTTCTCATCCTAGCAAGTTTTATATTTATCCCGGAGTATAATATGATAAATATGAAACGAAGACACCTGTCCAGAAATGCTTCAATCAATTAAAGATGCATTATCCGAATTAACGCTCCAAAATTACAATTCTTTGGCTTCAGGGGTAAAAAATATTTGATTCGAGTCAAGGAACCCACCCATCAAAGCTCAGAGTGATCAGATATCGATTTTAGAAGTTTATTTCTTCGTTTTCGGCTTTCATCATTGCCAACATTGCAATAAATGATTCAACTGCCGTATATATAACGACACCAAAAGGCACCAAAGAACATGCAGGGAAAGATCCAGATCCCCATTGCTTGTTTCTTACAAGCACCACATATACCACGTCCCTCGCCGCACTCTCACTGCCCATACACTACTAAAATACAGGGAACGCAACACAGCCCCTCAGTGGACTGAGAGGGCACATTATGGACATGCTGTGTTATGCTTTTATCCCACATATCCTTTCAAGAATGGATAAATATCCTGTTAAATGGACAATACTTAATATGACTCTAGTTTGTGAGTTGAACATTACATTTTTGTCAATCTCACATCCAGTAGTTGTCACTTCTCCCCTCATGGTCCAAATGACCCAATCCCACAAAATACTCCTCTCGGATACAAGCACACGTCCTCTAATCATCCAATTAATCATCCAATTAATCCTATTTGATTGATCAACATCTCATTCGCTCATATTTGTCACAACCATAAACCATACCCGCACCACTTCGGATCGTATCTTCGGAGCATACCCACAACCCCACATCTGGCGATCAAGGTTATAAATCATATACCAGCGCCGTTTGTACTTTAACTCATGGACACACCACGTTATTGGTGGAACTGTATCCAACATACCCGCTACAACTACCCGCACTGAACTAGAGTGACTGGGCAACAACAATATACCAGCACAAACTACCCACATAGATTAATGGGAACCAAGGGAAAACATACCCGCACTCAACCCCGAGACCTGTTCTGTGTCCATAACCCCCTGACATCTACCCATTGACCAATCTAATCCACGTTCAACCAACCTAGAGTATAAAAGGACAGGCAAAATCCGCATCTACCCACGCCATCCTGGTCCTGATGAAGATACACTTGTTATCAAAAGCACTAGACCATTTTTAGGATATCAAAGTGATTGAGTACCTCCCTGGAGGATCATCCTCGCCTAATTTTCTTTTTCTTCACTAAAATTTGAAAAATGATCAAGGAAATATGGGTTGATACAAAAATCAAACTTGGCACTGAAAGGGTTAAGAATAGACTATTCCAATGATACTTTCATAACTGAATGGAAGAATTCAAAGTAATAGAAGGATTAAAATCTTACACTGGGGTGCATGAGTGAGTCAGGAATGTCCTTCAGTGATGAACTGGTTATGTTGACTTTTCCATCAAAGTCTGGTAAGTTGAAATTTACTCCAAAAATTGCACCTTCGTGGTTAATCTCAGTGGAGTTTTCTTGATCACCAAACTGAAAATAACAGCAGGATAATTTATTATGTCCCCACATCCGGTTGTAACTAGCAATCTGATTGGCTACAATGCAACGTTTAAATCACCATGTCCCCTGTCACCCTTGACAGCGGGGTATAAGAGAACGTGCGCCAAACATCGGGGGTATATGAGCACGTGAAACAATCGGGGGTATTATAATGACCCTTGAACTGGCAGTTTCCACCAATTGTGACGTTGCTCTAGCACGCCAAATTTGACGTCACCTGATGCCGGATCCTTAGGTCAGCTACTGAATTATTCTTATCGGTGTGAATTAATTCGATAACCTATGAAAAACACACTTAAATTAAGGAGACATGGTTATTGTTGTGGGGACAAAATCGTTATCTCCGGCAACATCGTGGGGTACATGGAGATTTAATACCTGGATGTGGGTGGGGACGGTGGCTACTAAATGTGCCACTGTTCATGAAATTACTGCAGGATTTCGATGATAAAGCTGTTCTGATTTATTTATAATGTTTATATCTTTGGCATGATGTGCCTCCCCTGTCTTCCATGTTGCTATGTCCCTGCATGCATTTGCTTGTGAGAAAACATGACATCACAGCCCATATTAGTATTGCTCACCTCGGCGGACAAATCATTTGTTTGAATGATCAGGGCATAATTGGTCAATCAAGGTGTGCACCGCGAATACAATGCATAGGCCTGTTGTAATCACGACAGACCATTTGCGATGACTTAAAAGATCTTTACAGCAAATAACGGTCGGTTACCGGACCTCATTAGATAACTTCCATTTGTCAAGGGCTGATTGGTGTGTTATAAGCATGGTTAATGCCACCCAACAATAAAAGGAGCGAAAACATTTGCAGCTACACCGATAAAAGAAAATAATGACTTTTCCTTTAATTTGACCAAGCCACTTGTGTGAAATGCAATAGTCCGCCCGTGGGCTGCGACCTTGTAAGAAACTAACAGTTCTAATGAAAGTGTCAATGACACTCTAGCTCAACATGGTGGGGATAATGTCATCCAATACAGTCAATGGAGCGATAAGGAATGTGGAAAGTTTAAATGTTTAAGTAATACCAGAGGTCAACCCGAAGAGCCATATGAAGATTGGGATCATTTGGATGAAAAATGTTAGCAGTAGGGCATGCCAAATAATTTAGCGATGCAAAGATTAAAATCCGAGATGGGTGCCAGCAGCCATGTTTTTGATCGATTATCATTCAAATTAGATATCTCCAATCTAGAAGTGATCCTGAATATGACCGTAAATTTTAAAATAATTTCTCCTATAAATGTCGGCTGCAGGGTGTGCCAATGGATTCAAATGTGAAATCCAAGATGGACATGTTTTTTTAATTAAATTTGGAAAATTTTTATTGCTCCCAACAAATGATCACCCCGAAGATCCATATGAAGTATTTAGTGACTATCGGATAAGGGTATGTAGGGTATGGCGAAGGATTTAGTCATGGAAAGAGCAAAATCCAAGATGGACGCTGGTGGCCATATTTTTCAACTAAATTCAGACAAAATTTATGGATCCAATTTAGTGGTCACCCAGAAGATCCATATGAAGTTTGGTGACAACCGGATGAGGTGTGTGGTCAGTTGGGTGTGCGAAAGGTTTTAGTCATGCAAAGAGTAAATTCCAAGATGGCTGCCGGCCACCATGTTTTTAACACATTCACTGCCGACTACGAGTTATCTCGTACTTTTTACATGTAATTGAATGGGAGTCAGCAGTTCATGTGTAAATCAAAATCATTTAAATTTGATAGCTCCCATCTTGAGGTAATCCTAAACACGCCTGTACATTTTCTAAAACAATTCTCCAATAAATTCAGCCTGCAGGGTGTGCATTCAAATTTGAAATCCAAGATAGCTGCTGGTGGCCATGTTTTTTTCTCTCACAATTTTCAGAAAAAAATGATGGCTCTCATCTGGAGGTCACCCCAAAGATCCTTATGAAGTTTGGTGACGATCTGATGAGGGTGTGCTAAAGGAAATATTTTTGACGGATGCCCCCATGCACAGACAGTCACCAACCTGTCCCAATAGCTCAAACTTGACTTTGTCATGTTGTGCTAATAAAACAGTAAACAGAATGTGGGCTAAATGGATATTCTTGATATTCAACAAGACAATTACCATTGTTTTTCCTATTCCGGGGGTCACATTGAAACATTTTGGTGTGAAACCAGCACTCTCAATATTTTTCACTGCTTTATCAAACGCAGCTCTCTCATTGGCCGATTTATATGATGTTCCTGTGGTAGTGCCTCTCACTTTCTCATCTGCTGCAGCTGTAATAAAGAAAACACTGATTATTATATATATATTCTATAAAAATTATATAGAAAACATTTGCATTGTTCGATTGGATACCAAAACAAGAGCTGGGCTGTCACATTGTGCATACCCACCTCCAACCCCCCCCCCCCCCCCCCCCCCCCCCCCACCGGTGACATATATCCTAGTGCGGTCATACCCAAAGTATAACAAGGGGCATCACAAAATAAGCCTGTTGTATTATTAACAAAGGGCTATAACTCTGGTGAAAATTGTCAGTCTCAACCTAAATTCAAACTTGACTTGTATTTTAGGCTTGTAAATTCGCATACCAAATTTAATTCCATTCAGTTCAGACTGACTAAAGTTATCATTCGAAAACAAAAATTGAGTTCAAATTCCACCAACGAGAGGCCGATCGTGTCGGCAGATGTTTAACTCATCCCTTGGCAATAGTAAATTGCTATTATCGGGATCTTAATCTAGAGATTTGTTGTTGAATTATAGAGTATACTGTTATGTAAAGTAGTATAGACAAATGTACATAATAACACATATTATTGGAATTTATGGGTCAAAAGAGAAGGGTTAATATAACATCTAAACTATAGAGCCTGTCACCACTAGTGTAAGCAGTTCTATTTATGTTGTAGCAAAGTGCCATGTGAGATATCAAAATAATATTGGTATTTAATTAGTCCTCGAAATTGACTATGGCAACTAGGTGTGACTGTCCCAATGGGACTAAGGATACCCCCCGTGTTTTTAAAATACTAAGAAGTTTCACATGTCAGTAAACATTTAGTTAAAATAATAAAATAACAGTTCCCATTGCAGGTGCACAACCCTAACCCTAATCTTAAACCTATTGACTGAAAAATGTAGGAATAAAAGCTCGGACAAAATTATGCATGTTGCGAAAATGTTCTAAGTCGAAAAAGGGGACAAACTCCACACAAAAAAAGTCGGACAGACGTCATAATCGCAGATGCACAGGTTCTCATGGTACAAAATATCAGTGCCAAGATTAAAAAACATTTACCTAAAAATGTAGGAATAAAAGCTCGGACAAAATTATGCATGTTGCAAAAACATTTCTAAGTTGAAAAAGGGGGATAACTCCACCAAAAAATGTCGTACAGACGTCATAATCGCAGGTGCACAGGTTCCCATGATACTAAATATCTGTGCCATGTTTAAAAAAAATTGACCCAAAAATGTAGGAATAATAGCTCGGACAAAATTATACATGTTGCTAAAAATTTCTATGTCGAAAAAGGGAGGATAACTCCACCAAAAAAAGTCCACCATACGTCATAATCGCAGGTGCACAGGTTCCCATGATGGTTGATATCTGTGCCAAGATTCACGGAAAATGATCCTAAAATGACTGAGAAAAACTCGGACGGACGGATGAGCTGATTCCAGTATACCCCCCCCCCCCCCCCCACAACTTTGTTGCGGTTGGTATAATAAGCAATGCCGTGGGAAATGTCATGGCAACATGTGGAATCTAACATGTCAAAGGATTAAATTTGCAGTGGGAAATTTACCTAATTTCGAGGGCTGTTTAATAATGGAAAAGGTTAAAAGACATGGGTAAAAGGTGCTAATATTTTCCAAATGGATCAACCGATCGGTATGATATCAAAAATGATTGGTGGTGAGAGAGGCATCATCATAAAGAGGAGACTTAAATTCAGACTACAGCGTTCATTTATGACTTTTGGAAAACGTCCACAGTGAATACATTGGCCTATTCTTTACTCCATGCTGGGACATGTCCCAAGTTCTAGACTATAAACATGTGCCATGATGCTCACCCGGGGACCACATGGGAGCATGCGACTGGAAGAGATGAAAAGACATGGGACAGTTGAAAGGGGTTAATATTTTTAAGCCGATTAACCGGGAGGGGTGAAGAACTTGTGGCAGATGCATGTGAGTATCTACATCGACTTGCCACGTTTTCGGGGGACATTGTGGTCGGCTGACCTTTTATTATTATAGAATCCCATCAATAAACTGCCACCCACCCAGATGCCCGCCTGCCAAACGTCCCTCATCAAACAATATGTCTGAAAAAAAATTGACTTCTCTACGTAGAAGTATGATTTTCACATATAGGAGTAAGACAACAATCTTTCCAACCAGACACTTCACTGGCACTCCGCAAATTTGCTTTCCATTGCTTATTATTGAAAGTTGGAGATACAACATTACAGCACTGCAATTTATTTGATTACATGGTACAAAATAAATCAATTGACTGGAAATGGAACAAAAAAGTGAGTATTGGAGATGGATTTCAATAGCCTCTCATTCAGATTTGGTATATGTTAGACACGATATCAGGTGATTTTCGGACAGTTAACCCTATGCTGAATCAAATTATACCAATATCTCAGTTTCCTGCCAAAATGGACTTAGAGCACTATGGCACTCAGCTGACGATATGTTATCTGTAGAATGGTTTTGAACTAACCTGCCGCCTTCAAAGCCATTTGCATGCGGATTTTGACCTGCTCCGATGGTGTCTGAAATAGAAATGTAACTTTTAACACTTTGATTCCAACAACTGAAATAGAAATGTAACTTTTAACACTTTGATTCCAACAACAATGTAATTGCTTTTGTGACATGAAAGATATTGGATGATAACCACAATTTTAATAAAAGTATCTTTCTTGTGGAACTGAGCACTTGCTTCTCAAAACTTTTGCCAAATGAAAATAATTTTTGCCAACATCAAATTATTATTTCATTCATAAAGTGGCAACGCAAACCCTAGTAGCAGTGCATAGGAGCCGCAGGTGAATAAGTCAGATATGGTTGGACACTGCAGCTCATCGCATATCACACATGGTGGGAGAGACACAATTTTAACACAATAAACCGCCAACTACGAGTTATCTCGTATATTTTGCATGTAATTGAATGGGAGTCGGTAGTCACATTTTAAGGTTGATTGGTAGTTATATCATTGTGTAATAATAAGACTCACCAGAGTATCAAAACCTGGAATACTGGACACAGGATCTCTGTAAGTAGGAAGAAAATGTGAAAATAAAGGTTATGAACAAGATTTCCGTCATATTGGGAGAGGTTTATCTAAAATTTGAAATTTGTGCAGCATACCTTATTGGTGCGCTAATTTAACATGAGCGAAACAAAGCATGACTTCCAAGAATACCAAATCCACAGGGAAAATAAGATAGTTATGGTATAGAGTTATACATACAGTAATGCTCTAAATAATCGACTCCTTAACCACAGCAGAATTATTGGTAACTTTTCAGGATTTAGTCGGAAATATGGCTTGTTGAAATTCATCGGAAAGCTCTCCCTAAATCCTGAAAAGTTACCCATAATTCTGCTGTGGTTAAGGAGTCGATTACTTAGGGCAGTACTGTATATATATATTCTGAAGTACACTTTTAAACTGACTGGGAGAATCCATTTAATATGGTTAAATACTTGAGGTGACATTTAAATTAACTTAATATATATAGTCCGAAAGGTATGTTGGACTAAATGGACAATTATAATCCTGCACAGACTGTCAATATTAACATTGTTCATATACATGTATAAAACGATATTTCATCATAAAATCTTTCTTACGGCTTGTAAGAACTATACATATACCAGTCTGAGGATGCATGTCTCTAAATCTACAAACCAGGAGTGAAACCGTGGTCATATTGTCTGAGTTAATTTAAATGTCACCTTTAATTTTAATTTAACCCTTTCTGTATTAAATGGATTCTCCCAGTCAGTTAAAAAGTACTTCAGAATGGTCTATTATTGATTTGGAGGGATGTTAAGGTGATAAAAGCAGACAACATAAATAAATGTGCATAAGGAGCCCTATTTATTGAGGGAAATGTTTAGTTATAAGTTCACTATGGTCGTTTGTTGAACTTATTATCTGAACACTTCTCATGAAGCTTTAGGACAGAAACGGTTAAAATTTAATCAAACAAGTGTTGATTTCTCTCTGAAGTAAGAAACCAACTTGAATATGGTTTCAGTTCTTTCCATTTCACATTAATGACATTCATAACAATTGAACTTTGAAAATGATTATGTGGAGTATTACACCCAAATAATGAACAATTTAGAGGCGAAACTGAAAGATACATAATTTTGTTTTTCGGAACTATTTTCGGTCTGCAAATTTCGAAGCGCAAAATTTCAAAACTGAGAAAAAATAGTCCTGCACAAACTTAAATATGAGTAAGGTAGTTTGTTATCAATGATGATATGAAATCATCAATCTCTAACAGTTGATATAAAGATGATATATAGACAATAAATCTGGTTATATTTTAAATATAAAGATTAACAATAGTGATGAGCAGATTATTAAAAAGCCTTGTGCCGATTGTGGATAATTTGATATCACAAACGGCCAATTCCGATGCCGATTCTGATTATTGTAATAATTATACCATAATATGTTATATGTGTTATATACTACTTAGATTTGGAAGCACCAAGAGCAGTAATGTACCAGTATACATAAGTATACATTTTGGTCATTATAAAGGTAGGTATGGGTGGACTTGTGAACGAATTCCTGCGACCTGACAACTACTACACATGTTATATTATGCTCAATTTACCATAGATTTCTGTCTATAAGTTGATACTTTTTGACCCAGTATTTCCCCTCAAAATGTGCATGCGCCTTATACAACTGTAAGTCAATAGGGGGTCTGAACTCTGGGCTACAACCACAGACACTGGTGAGTTTTGGCATTCGCCGCGATGACAACTCAGAAGAGTGCATGACCGTTCACATCAAAACAGGAATGAAATGTTTAATTACAAATAAAAACAATAAAAATATTAATAATTGTTACCAGTGTATTTATCCCTATCCAATTAATAAAATATTATCATTACAAGAATCCAACGTGAGACCTTCTACATCTGAGGAAGGGCTTTTGATTTTATACCACATTATTATGAACTCAACTGTAGAGACAATACCAAGGAAACCATGCATAAATTGTCAAATTACAAGCGGAAATTCCGCCGGAGAACGGAGTTTTTTTCTCCACTCCCCGCTAAAAACTCTGTTCTCCGCTTGTGAAATTTTAACGCACACAGGAGTTTTTCCTCCGCTGTAAACTCATGTAGTAATTACGGTTAACTCCGTTCAAATTGACAGAAACTCCGCTGAAACCATAGCTGTAACTCCGCTGTGGCGAGAGCGTAAACTTCGATGAGGTCAGAGCCGAAACCGGAGCGGTACCAAATTTTTAAATTCCTCTGTTAGGCCGGGGAGCTTGTGCAAATTAAATTGGAATTTCCATCGGAGAACTTTTATAAATAGAAGATTAAAGTCCCAAATAAATTATTCCAAACCCGGTTTATATTATAGGCAATACATGCAGGCTATTTTCGTGTCACATTTCAATTCTACGTTTTGATGTGGCCGCAAATCCGTCACAATGGGTGACAAAGCCCCGAATATCTCGTGAAGCAAGTACTATTAAGGGGGAGGTCAAATTACCAATCCTTTTGAATGGGGATTTCCATGCAAACCACACCAACAAAAGTTATATATGAAACATTGTCTGGGAACTATTTACAGCAGCCCTATGATTAAACAGACATAACATTTAAATGGCGGCTGGGTTTGGTAAATATGCAATATTTGCTATAAATTTATTTTTGGAATTACAACACGAAAAATAAATAATAAATAAAAAAAATAAATACATAAACTTTCTCAATGGAACACATTCTAAGCCGACCCGCCATATAAATGTATATTGTTTTCAATACCGCACAACAGTCACACAGTAAGTTTTACTGCAGAGATTTGCATGGAAATGTCCATTAAAAATTGGTCACATGACCTCCTTCTTAATTTGCTGCATTGTCTAATTATGAAATAATACCGTAATCCATTGCTGCCGTAAACAATGCAAATTTTGATTTCGTACGAGTAATTTTGCGATTAGGTAACTTGTCCTCATTTGGTTCATCGGTCACCGTTTAATGTGCAAACCAGTATCAAAAGAAGAATAAAGATTCATATAAATTACAATTCTCCTACCCCGGTGTATAGTATACTTTCCGTGTGGCATGTTTCAATTTATCATTTTATATCAAACTCACTTTTAATGGTGAACGCAAAACAGGGGGTTTACAGCTAGCCTAAATTGTTACACAGTCATCTCTGCACGTGCTATATTTGCGACATCGTCGGATTCTGAGAATACCGTGAACCCAGTGCTATTAGTGTCGTAAACAATGCAAATCTTTATACATGCTCCCAATGATGCAATATTTGGTGAGTCAGCAGCTTGACAAAATTCGCGATTTCGTGATATCTCCCTATTAAAGTTCTTGTGCGATTTTTCCAAGTGTAGTATTTTTTAGAGATCATATTCCACCAGTACAAGAGAGAGAGATTTTTTTTAAAGTTTCGACAGGGAAACTTATAGTCGAAAGAATAACACAGGGAATATATTTCTTAATCATCACCTGTTCCTAAATAATGTACTTCACTGTACGTGAATGTCCCATCTCGAAATTGCACGATATAAGTGACTTTATGAATTTTGTTTCTAAGCATTGTGTTAAGGGAACCGGTGTTCTGAAAAAGGTGCATCTGTTCCGAGATACTATTTGTTGCAGAACACCGGTCTTTAAAATTACGGTACCGATTGAATAAGTATAGGAAAACATTGAAAACATGGATGGCGACGAGTCGCTAATGGTGAAAACTGTTTTAAACTCTGTTAATTTGGCGCCCGGAACGATTTTATCGCTGCCGAGTTGTAGCTGAGTATGTTATTTATAGGAAACAGGTGATATATTCACGATATTTTGTGTTTAGTGCTTTTATCTGAGATAAGTTTGTCCGGGCACCTGGTTAAGCCTGCATAACTTGAATATATATTATATCAGGATACCGATTTATAAACTCGATTAAACACTTATTTTTGGGACTTTATGTCCACTAACTGTGGAACTATTTATATATAGGCTATTAGGCTTTAAATTATAGCAGCCTGCATGGTATCTTGAAAAGTTTAAAATTAATTGGGTCTCTTGAACCTCATTCGGCCGGAGTTTATTTCTGTCATTGGAATTTGACACGAAATAGACCTGGTACAGTATACTCCAAGCATAAAAAAATGTCGTTATTTGAATATTCATCATTATTTACAGCGAGAAACATTTCCAATCACAGTCCAATGGGGAGAAAATAGTCAAATATTATGGGAGGCTAAATTAAATGTACAGAAGCATAATCCAATTGCGTTGAAACGATATTTAAAAAATCATTTAACCCAATAAAACAACACAGCGAGAAGATTGAATCTGCCGGTTTAATATGAGTGACAGGCCATGGGCGGAGCTTATTAAAGGGAATCCACCAATCGCGTAACGAATAGATAAATAGTGAAGAAATTAACAATGAAAGTGTCAATGACACTGTAGCTCAACTTAGGTAGGGGAATAATTTAATGGTCGACAGTAAATGGAGGAATAGGAAAAGTGCTAATTGAAATGTCTAAGTAAGACTAGATGTACATGTCAATATCAACATTTATAACAGGTTTCATAATGATCGGATCAGGGATGTGGTGATTATGGTGTGCCAAAGGATTTATTGATGCAAAGAGTAAATTCTAAAATGGCCAACGGCAACCATGTTTTTTTCCGAATTACCCCAAAATGACTTGTTCCCATCTACAGCCTTTACAAATCTCATAATGATCTGATCAAAGATATGACCTGTAGCCTGTGCCAATGGATTTAGTCATGCAAAGAGTAAAATCCAAGATGGCTGCTGGCGGCCATGTTTTTCGGCTGAACGACCCCAAAATGACTCGTTTCCCATCTGCATGTCATTGATAACATACATGACAAATTTCTTGAAGTTCCGACCAAAGCTACGACCTGTAGCCCACACCAAAGGATTTATTCATGCAAAGAGTAAAATCCAATATGGCTGCTGGCGGACATGTTTTTTAGCCAAACGACCCCAAAATGACTCGTTCCCATCTACATGTTAATATTAACATCCATGATAAATATCATGATGATCAGACAAACAGTACGACCTGTAGCCCGTGCCAATGGATTGAATTTTGAAATCCAAGATGGCTGCCAGCGGCCATGTTTTTTGGCAGAATGACCCCAAAATGACTCGTTCCCATATACATGTCAATATCAATATTCATGACAAATTTCATAAAGGTCAGACCAAAGCTACAACCTGTAGCCCGCGCCAAAGAATTTAGTCATGCAAAGAGTAAAATCCAAGATGGCTGCTGGCGGCCATGTTTTTTGGCTGAACGACCTCAAAATCACTCGTTCCCATCTACATGTCATTGTTAACATCCATGACAAATTTCATGATGATCAGACGAACAGCACGACCTGTAGCCCGCGCCAATGGATTGAATTTTGAAATCCAAAATGGCCACCAGCGGCCATGTTTTTTGGCCAAATGACCCCAAAATGACTCGTTCCCATCTACATGTCAATGTCAACATTCATGACAAAATTCATAAAGATCAGACAAAAGGTACGACCTGTAGCCCGCGCCAAAGGATTTAGTCATGCAAAGAGTAAAATCCATGATGGCTGCTGGCGGCCATGTTTTTTGGCCGAACAACCCCAAATCACTCGTTCCCATCTACATGTCATTGTTAACATCCATGACAAATTTCATGAAGTTCTGATCAAAACTACGACCGGTAGCCTGCGCCAAAGGATTTAGTCATGCAAAGAGTAAAATCCAAGATGGCTGCCAGCGGCCATGTTTTTTGGCCGTATGACCCCAAAATGACTCGTTCCCATATACATGTCAATATCAATATTCATGACAAATTTCATAAAGGTCAGACCAAAGGTACGACCTGTAACCCGTGCCAAAGGATTTAGTCATGCAAAGAGTAAAATCCAAGATGGTTGCTGGCGGCCATGTTTTTTGGCCGAATGACCCCAAAATCACTCGTTCCCATCTACATGTCATTGTTAACATCCATGACAAATTTCATGAAGTTCTGACCAAAGCTACAACCTGTAGCCCGCGCCAAAGAATTTAGTCATGCAAAGAGTAAAATCCAAGATGGCTGCTGGCGGCCATGTTTTTTGGCTGAACGACCCCAAAATCACTCGTTCCCATCTACATGTCAATATTAACATCCATGACAAATTTCATAATGATCAGACGAACAGCACGACCTGTAGCCCGCGCCAATGGATTGAATTTTGAAATCCAAAATGGCCACCAGCGGCCATGTTTTTTGGCAGAATGACCCCAAAATGACTCGTTCCCATCTACATGTCAATGTCAACATTCATGACAAAATTCATAAAGATCAGACCATAGGTACGACCTGTAGCCCGCGCCAAAGGATTTAGTCATGCAAAGAGTAAAATCCATGATGGCTGCTGGCGGCCATGTTTTTTGGTCGAACAACCCCAAAATCACTCGTTCCCATCTACATGTCATTGTTAACATCTATGACAAATTTCATGAAGTTCTGATCAAAACTACGACCTGTAGCCTGCGCCAAAGGATTTAGTCATGCAAAGAGTAAAATCCAAGATGGCTGCCAGCGGCCATGTTTTTTGGCTGAACGACCCTAAAATGACTCGTTCCCATCTACATGTCAATATTAACATCCATGACAAATTTCATAATGATCAGACGAACAGTACGACCTGTAGCCCGCGCCAATGGATTGAATTTTGAAATCCAAAATGGCCACCAGCGGCCATGTTTTTTGGCCGAATGACCCCAAAATGACTCGTTCCCATCTACATGTCAATGTCAACATTCATGACAAATTTCATAAAGATCAGACCAAAGGTACGACCTGTAGCCCGCGCCAAAGGAAATTGTTGACGGACACACGCACACACGCACACACGGACGACGGACGCCAAGCCATGGCAATAGCTCAAACTTACAAAAGTAAGTTGAGCTAAAAACTCTGGCGTGTTTTACGCTATTTACCTTACAGGAGATCGGAGTTTTTGAGCGGAGAGAGGAGATAAAACTACGTTCTCCGGCGGAATTTCCGCTTGTAATTTGACAAGGTCCCTAACATGTGAGCATCACGTGGCATGATGCAACACTAGTTTACTGTCGACAGCGGTAGTTTCTTTGATATCGGCTTATAGATAAGAGGTCATTGAGGTCACTGGCTGACCTGATATCAGTGTGAATACTTGTGAATAGCGGTCATTACGTTGAATAGTAATTAATTTATTGAACAATGGGGATGTTGTAAACACACTATGCTATATATAATGGGTCTCATCCAGCTATTTTACATAATCATTTCAATTCATTCGATATATAATAACTATTACTTGATGTATTCTTAAGATGGATAAGCATGGTAAATAGTACAGTCAACTGCGTAATTAAGTGTCATGTGACATGTACTTTCGGTTTATACCTGTGTTATGCATGACATGGCTGTATATCATCAAGTTTGTGTTTGGTAACACTTTCCCCATGTTTCCTGGTCATTTATTCAACAAAACATCATCATATTTAACACAGTTTATTGAAGAAAAACAAGCACCTGAATATTATTTAGATAATTGGTAATGCTGATGTTGAAACCCAAGTGCTGATTGTCATCCGATGGGCCATAATCAGCCGTTTCTGATTGTCATTTCCAATCATCGGCTCATCACTAATTAACAACCCGTATAGATTATAGTTGATGAGGAAATTGGAAAGCAAAGCTGTTTATAATGAAAGTGTCAATGACACTGTAGCTCAACTTAGGTAGGGGAATAATTTAATGGTTGACAGTATATATAGGAAAGGAAAGGTGCTAATTGCAATGTCTGACCTGTGCCAAAGGATTTAGTCATGCAAAGTGTAAAATCCAAGATGGCTGCTGGCAGCCATGTTTTTTGGCCAATTGACCCCAAAGGACTCGTTCCCATCTACATTTCATTGTTAACATCCATGACAAATTTCATGAAGATCTGACCAAAGCTACAACCTGCAGCCCGCGACAAAGGATTTAGTCATGCAAAGAGTAAAATCCAAGATGGCTGCTGGCGGCCATGTTTTTTGGCCGAACGACCCCAAAATGACTCGTTCCCATCTACATGTCATTGTTAACATCCATGACAAATTTCATGAAGTTCCGAAAAAAGCTACGAACTGTAGCCCGCGCCAAAGGATTTAGTCATGCAAAGAGTAAAATCCAAGATGGCCGCTGGTGGCCATGTTTTTTGGCCGAACGACCCCAAAATCACTCGTTCCCATCTACATGTCAATATTAACATCCATGACAAATTTCATAATGATCAGACGAATAGTACGGCCTGTAGCCCGCGCCATTGGGTTGAATTTTGAAATCCAAGATGGCTGCCAGCAGCCATGTTTTTGTTGCCGAATAACCCAAAAATGACTCGTTCCCATCTACATGTCAATGGCAACGTTCATGACAAATTTCATAAACATCAGACAAAAGGTACGACCTGTAGCCCGCGCCAAAGGATTTAGTCATGTAAAGAGTAAAATCCAAGATGGCTGCTGACGGCCATGTTTTTCGGCCGAACGACACCAAAATGACTCGTTCCCATCTACATGTCATTGTTAACATCCATGACAAATTTCATGAAGTTCTGACCAAAGCTACAACCTGTAGCCCGCGCCAAAGAATTTAGTCATGCAAAGAGTAAAATCCAAGATGGCTGCTGGCGGCCATGTTTTTTGGCTGAACGACCCCAAAATCACTCGTTCCCATCTACATGTCAATATTAACATCCATGACAAATTTCATAATGATCAGACGAACAGCACGACCTGTAGCCCGCGCCAATGGATTGAATTTTGAAATCCAAAATGGCCACCAGCGGCCATGTTTTTTGGCAGAATGACCCCAAAATGACTCGTTCCCATCTACATGTCAATGTCAACATTCATGACAAAATTCATAAAGATCAGACCATAGGTACGACCTGTAGCCCGCGCCAAAGGATTTAGTCATGCAAAGAGTAAAATCCATGATGGCTGCTGGCGGCCATGTTTTTTGGTCGAACAACCCCAAAATCACTCGTTCCCATCTACATGTCATTGTTAACATCTATGACAAATTTCATGAAGTTCTGATCAAAACTACGACCTGTAGCCTGCGCCAAAGGATTTAGTCATGCAAAGAGTAAAATCCAAGATGGCTGCCAGCGGCCATGTTTTTTGGCTGAACGACCCCAAAATGACTCGTTCCCATCTACATGTCAATATTAACATCCATGACAAATTTCATAATGATCAGACGAACAGTACGACCTGTAGCCCGCGCCAATGGATTGAATTTTGAAATCCAAAATGGCCACCAGCGGCCATGTTTTTTGGCCGAATGACCCCAAAATGACTCGTTCCCATCTACATGTCAATGTCAACATTCATGACAAATTTCATAAAGATCAGACCAAAGGTACGACCTGTAGCCCGCGCCAAAGGAAATTGTTGACGGACACACGCACACACGCACACACGGACGACGGACGCCAAGCCATGGCAATAGCTCAAACTTACAAAAGTAAGTTGAGCTAAAAACTCTGGCGTGTTTTACGCTATTTACCTTACAGGAGATCGGAGTTTTTGAGCGGAGAGAGGAGATAAAACTACGTTCTCCGGCGGAATTTCCGCTTGTAATTTGACAAGGTCCCTAACATGTGAGCATCACGTGGCATGATGCAACACTAGTTTACTGTCGACAGCGGTAGTTTCTTTGATATCGGCTTATAGATAAGAGGTCATTGAGGTCACTGGCTGACCTGATATCAGTGTGAATACTTGTGAATAGCGGTCATTACGTTGAATAGTAATTAATTTATTGAACAATGGGGATGTTGTAAACACACTATGCTATATATAATGGGTCTCATCCAGCTATTTTACATAATCATTTCAATTCATTCGATATATAATAACTATTACTTGATGTATTCTTAAGATGGATAAGCATGGTAAATAGTACAGTCAACTGCGTAATTAAGTGTCATGTGACATGTACTTTCGGTTTATACCTGTGTTATGCATGACATGGCTGTATATCATCAAGTTTGTGTTTGGTAACACTTTCCCCATGTTTCCTGGTCATTTATTCAACAAAACATCATCATATTTAACACAGTTTATTGAAGAAAAACAAGCACCTGAATATTATTTAGATAATTGGTAATGCTGATGTTGAAACCCAAGTGCTGATTGTCATCCGATGGGCCATAATCAGCCGTTTCTGATTGTCATTTCCAATCATCGGCTCATCACTAATTAACAACCCGTATAGATTATAGTTGATGAGGAAATTGGAAAGCAAAGCTGTTTATAATGAAAGTGTCAATGACACTGTAGCTCAACTTAGGTAGGGGAATAATTTAATGGTTGACAGTATATATAGGAAAGGAAAGGTGCTAATTGCAATGTCTGACCTGTGCCAAAGGATTTAGTCATGCAAAGTGTAAAATCCAAGATGGCTGCTGGCAGCCATGTTTTTTGGCCAATTGACCCCAAAGGACTCGTTCCCATCTACATTTCATTGTTAACATCCATGACAAATTTCATGAAGATCTGACCAAAGCTACAACCTGTAGCCCGCGACAAAGGATTTAGTCATGCAAAGAGTAAAATCCAAGATGGCTGCTGGCGGCCATGTTTTTTGGCCGAACGACCCCAAAATGACTCGTTCCCATCTACATATCATTGTTAACATCCATGACAAATTTCATGAAGTTCCGAAAAAAGCTACGAACTGTAGCCCGCGCCAAAGGATTTAGTCATGCAAAGAGTAAAATCCAAGATGGCCGCTGGTGGCCATGTTTTTTGGCCGAACGACCCCAAAATCACTCGTTCCCATCTACATGTCAATATTAACATCCATGACAAATTTCATAATGATCAGACGAATAGTACGGCCTGTAGCCCGCGCCATTGGGTTGAATTTTGAAATCCAAGATGGCTGCCAGCAGCCATGTTTTTGTTGCCGAATAACCCAAAAATGACTCGTTCCCATCTACATGTCAATGGCAACGTTCATGACAAATTTCATAAACATCAGACAAAAGGTACGACCTGTAGCCCGCGCCAAAGGATTTAGTTATGTAAAGAGTAAAATCCAAGATGGCTGCTGACGGCCATGTTTTTCGGCCGAACGACACCAAAATGACTCGTTCCCATCTACATGTCATTGTTAACATCCATGACAAATTTCATGAAGTTCCGACCAAAGCTACAACCTGTAGCCCGCGCCAAAGGATTTAGTCATGCAAAGAGTAAAATCCAAGATGGCTGCTGGCGGCCATGTTTTTTGGCCGAACGACCCCAAAATCACTCGTTCCCATCTACATGTCAATATTAACATCCATGACAAATTTCATGATGATCAGACAAATTGTACGACCTGTAGCCCGCGTCAATGGATTGAATTTTTAAATCCAAGATGGCTGCCAGCGGCCATGTTTTTTGGCCGAATGACACCAAAATGACTCGTTCCATCTACATGTCAATGACAACATTAATGACAAATTTCATAAAGATCAGAACAAAGGTACGACCTGCAGCCCGCGCCAAAGGAAATTGTTGACGGACACACGGACGACGGACGCCAAACCATGGCAATAGCTCAAACTTACAAAGTAAGTTGAGCTAAAATCTGTAATAAAAAGAGGGGAGTTAAGATAACATTAACCCTTCCATGACTTGAGCTTCCTGAATTTTTCAATAACCATGTGCCAATGCATTCTCTTATGTATGCGAGTATCCCATAGGATATAAGACAATGCATTGGCCTAACAATATTTACCTTGAATTGTGAGCCAGTGCTTACTCTTTTAGCAGCTCCTGTTATGAAAGGGCTAAATGGGGGCTTAAAATCTGACAAGAATCAGAATCATGATTCTCAGTTGGATTCTTGTAAAAGCCGCTGATTTGCTGTACATAGTATTGCTATATTTTGATTCTCACAAAATTTTATGGATTTTAAGGCCTGCCAAATAAAATATTCAATGATGAGTAGTTCCCTTAGAAAATGTTCAGATAATAAGTTCAACAAACAACCATGTTTATTGAACTTATTATCTGACTGTTTCACACCAATGAATATGAATTATTATGGTCTTGTATATTTTTTGTGTATGTCTTGTGTCTGCCTGAACACCCCTCCAAATGAATAATAAACCATTCCAATGTATACTTTTACAACTGGAGAATCCATTTAGTATAGAAAGGGTTAAAGAAACTTTCTAGCTTACTCTTTTTTAGATCGTCCAACTGATTTTTCCTCTGACTGGCTGCGAGATTTGGAGTTACGTGACCATCGGTCTCTTGATCTGGAATCATCTGGTGATCTAAAATAAGGAGAAATCATTAGATCAATATATATATAGTATATATATATACTAGAAGGTGACCCGACTTCGTCCGGGCTTTGACATTGAATTGACCATTTTGAAGGTCAAGGTCAGGTGGGGTCACGATTTGACACGTCCAAAACACTCCCTGGAAACAATTACCACTATGGTCCACTAAGTATCAAATTTTGTCAAAATCCGTCTGGCAATTTTCCAACACCAACACCCCAAAAATGGTGGAAATTGGGCAAGCGGATACCGGGAAATCGGCCCAGCGGATACCGAGATACCCTATGTATCAAATTTCGTCCGTAAAAATCCGCCAGTTTTACCCGATTTGATTTCCACTAAAGTATGTAAACGCGCCTCATATACACACGCTCATTAATTATCAAGCTTCAACATAAAGATAAATTAGCATTGTGTGGTAAATTTTAACTAATTATTTTCTCGCAGTCAAAGTTGAACAATTTCGATGTTGTTGACATTGACGGCTTGGGGCCACCGGTAGATTCCATTTCGCAACAACGAAGTATCATTTCAGCTAAATGGATTCTTGGATGAGATTCCAGACCCGCGGGGTAAATGTAAACAGCTTGAGCCTATGCGTGGTGTGAATATACAAAAAATAAATCTATCGACAATAGACCTAAGAATATTAGCTGTAACAAAATTTATATATCAGAAATTGTAATAAATAATATATTTTGGAATAGATGCACGATTTTTAATAGCCTGCAAATTGACAATATATATTGTAAATGTTATAATTTTGGGAAAAATACACGATGCGTAATTGCATGCCTGCAAATTGCTAACGTTCGTCGACGTATGAATATAGAGTTATCCTCCCTGCATCGCAGTGCTAAATCCGGCGTGATAGCACTGCGGATCCCGAGATATGAGTTTTGAAGGTCAAGGTCACGTCGCACGGGCAAATCAATAGGCCTATGTTAACCCCCGGCCGAAAATACCCCCACGTACCAAGTTTCATCGAAATCGGGTCGGTCGTTTTTGAGTTCATCGATTACACACACACACACAGACAGATACACACACACACACACACACAGATCTTTCAAAATATATAATAGACTAGAAGGTGACCCGACTTCGTCCGGGCTTTGACCTTGAATTGTCCATTTTGAAGGTCAAGGTCAAGTGGGGTCACGATTTGACCAGTCCAAAAACACTGCCCGGACAAAAGTACCCGACAAACGTGCCCGTCGAAATCCATCCGGTTTTACCCGATTTGACCTTGAATTGATCATTTTGAAGGTCAAGGTCTGGTCGGGGTCACGATTGGACCCGTCCAAAACAATCGGTGAACAAAAGTAACCCCACGTATCAAATTTCGTCGAAATCCCATCAAAATTGGCGATTTGACCTTGAAGTTACCCGATTTCAAGGTCAAGGTCACGTCGCACGGGCAAATGAATATGCTTATGAGACTCGCCATAAGAAAGTACCCCCACATACCAAGTTTCATCGAAATCCCGTGATATTTGGGCGTTTGACCTTGAAATGACCCGATTTCAAGGTCAAGGTGACGTCGCACGGACAAATTAATATGCCTATGTTCGTCCCCGGCCGAAAATATCCCCACATACCAAGTTTCATCGAAATCGGCTGGGCCATTTTCGAGTCCATCGATTACACACACACACACAGACAGATACACACACACACACACAGATCTTTCAAAATATATAATAGACTAGAAGGTGACCCGACTTCGTCCGGGCTATTCAAAAACCAAATTTCAAGTCGATAGCTCCACCCGTTTCTGAGATCTGGTCTGTGCATGCACGAAGCTGGCGTCGCACGGGCTCGGCGACCCGATAAAATTCGTATCCGGGGCAAGATACATTCACATACCAAATTTCAAGTCGATTTTCGAGATATATAGCCCAATAACATTTGCGGATACCTCGGCCGGTGATGAGTTAACGCGACATCGGCCGGTTATGAGTTAAACGCGATCACGTCACGATCCATGTTGACGGCGTAATATATTTACGCAATGTTTTTCGATGAGCGAAGCATGGTCCTGCGTTCTTCCCGATAATTAAGGTAGAAACTTTAAACGTACACAGGCGTGTGATACATCATTGGAAAGATGAAGCGCCACAGATTCTAACCGTGCAAATTATATGACTGGCAATTTATTATTCGCGCTATATCGAATCGATTTGTGAGCGCCGAACTGAAATATATTAGCGCAAAACGGCGTAAAAACAGATTTGACCTCGGCACGTGAAAAGTTGACCTCGGATCTGAAAATCAATAGGCCTATGTTACTCCTGACCCGAAAATACCCCCACATACCAAGTTTCATCGAAATCGGCTGGGCCATTTTCGAGTCCATCGATTACACACACACAGACAGATACACACACACACAGATCTTTCAAAATATATAATAGACTAGCCGATGAGCCCGACGTTGTCCGGGCTATTCAAAAAACAAATTTCAAGTCGATAGCTCTACCCAGCCCGAAATTTCAAGTCGATAGCTCTACCCGTTTCCGAGATCTGGTCTGCGCATGCGCGAAGCTAGCGTCGCACAGGCTCGGCGACCCGATAAAATTCGTATCCGGGGCAAGATACATTCACATAGCAAATTTCAAGTCGATAGCTCCACCCGTTTCTGAGATCTCGTCTGCGCATGCGCGAAGCTGGTGTCGCACGGGCTCGGCTACCCGATAAAATTCGTATCCGGGGCAAGATACATTCACATACCAAATTTCAAGTCGATAGCTCCACCCGTTTCCGAGATCTCGTCTGCGCATGCGCGAAGCGGGCGCCGCACAGGCTCGCCAATACGACAACGTTCACCGCCTGGTCAAACTACACACACGTACCAAGTTTCGTCCCGATCGGTCGAGAATCGTAGATTTGTATAAATGACAGACAGACAGACAGACAAACAAACAAACAAACAAACATACAGACAGAGGTCTTCAAAATATATATGAGATAACGAGAGTTGCACAGTGACAGCATTTATTCCATACAGTCGCTCAAGACCTAACAGCTATAGGATGTACACGGTTGGTAGATTGGTTATAAAACTAAGAATAGAACGTCACATGCTTAATCGAGCCAGTTGCTATAACTAGATCTGATGCAACTCAGCTAACACGTGGATTGATACACAAGTTCCATTGTAAATGTAATAATTAGTAATGAGAGCTAATATCTCATCAACTACCTGATTAACTTACCCACAATGTTACCATGAAAACTCATTAGCATCAAGATGATATATATACGATAATAGCATAGAGTGTTTTGAGATGTGTTTTATCTCAATGAGTTAGAAGTATGATTTTCTAACGAGTTGTATTTATCTAATGCCAACTGACACTATAATTTTTTGTAAAAATTAAGCCAAATTTATGACAGTTTTCAGACAAAAACAACCTACATGTACATTTTTGTCATATCGAAGAGTATTTTGGTAATTTCGAAGAGCAATTCCTGTTACGCATGAATAGGCAGTTACAATACATGTGATGAGGTGTGAATTTATGGAACATTGGGGTGATTTGTCAGCAAGAAACAAGATATAAGTCCTGATTTAATATGAATCCATGTACAGAAATCGGAACTGTGAAATTCTTTCAATAAAATATTAATGTTCTCAAACATAAAAGCAAAGTCATTCAAACTGTTATAGTTCAGAATTCGCTAGATTGAAAATAACCATGCAAGTTCTGAGAAAAGTGTACATCGTTAAATTTAGCAAATTTTGTGCAGTGCAAGCTGTCTAAAAATACAGGAACAAAATAGTGAAAGCTAAAATTTAGTCCTATTGGGAACATTTAATCATGTTTCATTGAATATGTAGCTACATTACTATTTTATTCCACTTATATGCATTAATTTATTCGTTTAAACCATCCGAAACTCTAAAGTAGATGTGACCAAATTTCGCGGAGAGAGTTTTTGTTGATACGTCACCAAGGCAGCAACGTCCTGAGGTGAAAGGTCACGTTGCACATAGTCCTTTCTTGGAATATAATACACATATGTAAGATATAGCTAAAATTTAATACACAGTATAACATCAAACCAGTATAAGATAAATAACCATGATGCCAATCATATTCACCCAGTCGGGAGATGGCAACTATTTTGTCGAAGTGACTTAACCAAGTCTTTACAGGACCAAGGCCATTTTGCAAGATTCAAAAATCAAAGAAAGTAGGTCTTATTTGAAATCCACCCACCCTCCCATCACCTTTCCATTTTTTTTACATATGCCATTCGCATATCATTCACAGCATATCACTAACCAGGTTGTCTAGTATTTCATTTCAGATTCCTTCGAGGACAGCATGTTCACATGGGCTTTACTTGGTATATATGTTGTTGGCATGGCGTGTGGTGGGCCAAAAAAGGAAGAATTTGATAATTGTACTTCCTACCAATAATTTTGTGACTAACTGTTTCATTAACAGACTATAACAGTTCATTAAAGGTAGTCAATTTGTCTCTGTTGTGATACCACGGGGTAGGAACTGCTCCGCGAGGCTGATACCTCTTCCGTTTTTCAGTCCAGTTCTTATCCTATCTGGTCAAAGTCACTGGGGATTTTCCAATGGTAAATAACACAAGTTTCCGCAACAGAGAAATATATGCAGTTCATTTGTTGAATATACCTTTCTGGCTACATCAACTATCAAAACGTTCTAGCACGAAATTGTTAAGTAAACATGGAATAGTAGAATTTATCCATTTTCAGAAATGTTCCAGTTCATTAGTGATGGGCCTCAGTTCACCATTGATAAGATTGGTTCACTACCCAAACATCTATGCAAAAGATTTTTGGTAAAATAAGTGTGCATATGTTGGAAGTAAAACTTCACAATAGACTCAATTTTGTTTGAAATTAATTTTGTTAATGGTTATTAGTTTGGTAAATGGTGTAAAGCACGTCTGTTTTGGACCAAGTCATGAAGTGGGTAAATAGAAAACGTTTCTCAGTTATGAAACCAGTATATATATAGAACTAATATAATCTTAAGTATCAATAAAAGTTCATTTTCGTGCTATTTGCATACATGTACGTGGTCTATTTATGGAAATTCTATCGAATAATCGCCAGAATTCTAGTAAATGTCATAATTTTGCACAAAAAACTCGCAAGTGAACTGGACACGGATCGATAGTGTTCTGGACTGAAAATCACAAGAGGATCTTTTCTCATGGAACCTACCCTGTAGATACGACCCTGTGGGATAAATATATCATTAAATAAAAATTATTAACGAGAGTGTACTCCAAATACACTATTTCCCAGTTTTGGGCAAACTTTGAGACCACACTTCCCGATGCACAGCCAAATTGCACTCTTAACAACATTACAGCAAATAAAGAGATGCCAGATAAAATTTGTTTTGCGACCATTTGCGCAAGTTTATTTTATTTAATATTGACACAAGTGTGACTTTCAAAATGTCATGAACATCACAAATCTCTCCTTTGTGGCAATATTTAGACCAATTGCATGCTTATTGCTTCCTGAAATTTTGCGAAAACCCTGTGCCAATACATTCTCTTATATATTGCGAGTCTCCCATTGGGAGCCTGGCATATATAAGATAATACATTGGACTTGACCATGTAAGCCAGTGCATTCTCTTATATATGCGAGGCTCCCTATGGGAGACTCACATACATAAGAGAATGCACTGGCACATGATCATTAAAGCAGCACTAGCATAGCTTCCTTCATGAAAGGGTTAAATATTTGCATGGATCATGACATATTATTTAGTAACAAAAATGGATATGGTACTGAATTAATGCGACAGTGACTAAATAATTGTTAAATATGATTTTGGATTATCCCTCTTTTATCGAATTCACAAAATGGCAATATCCATATTCAAGAATTATACTTAAATATAACTATAATAGTTAAATTCAGGGTGTACCTCACCTGTTTATATATGACCCATACTTCTACAATGGAAATGCCAATAACAATGCTGCAGATTTTTGATTTTTTTGAGGTGCTCTTGATAGAGACTCTTTCTATCAAATATTGAGATATGGTGTAGTAGTTTATTCTACCAACCCCCTGTAGTCCGTGGGCCAATTCTCAGAAAGCCTCTAGTTTAGAAGTTGGCTGCACCCCCCCCCCCCCCCCTCCAACAAAGGTTTTTATATATCAAATTAAAGGTCATTATATGACGCATCCAATTTTGCTTGTTGCCCACTTCAGAATGTGTCCCAAAATAGATTTTTTCAAGGAAGACAACTCCTACCCCTTAATAACATAAAAATTTCATCGAGCACAAGTGTCAGCGTATAAAAATATGATTGTGGTTATAAAGTGAACGAGACATCGTTTATATTAATTACAGATCACCATAAAACAACATGAGATACAACACTGGACCAATGTATAAGCTACATGTAGTTCGAAAAAATTGTGATAAATATTTTGAAATGGCGAAAAATACTTGAATTTTGAAAACTAGTGACACATATAATTGGCTGTAACATGTGAAACACATGGGCTATTGACGCGTAACATATCTAAAAAATTACCCTAAAAAAGACCTAGCAAAACAATTTGGATGATGGACTGATAATAATATTTCTGTGAAAATGCGCTGTGGGCATAAAACTAACCCCACCCCCTAAAATTTAATTTTCTCAGAAAAATGAATTGCATAGTTTACACTTAGAATGCCGCATGCAAAGAAGGCTTTAGGGGCATAAAATAAAACAATGTAGAGATTGATGAAGTGGAATTATAAACATCTTGTCTGAACATGTTCTAAGATGAAAATTTGGGGAAAAATGGTGAAAAATGGTATTTTTTACTAATTTCTCAAAATTTTACAACATTGTGATTAAATTTTGATAGGGGTGTGGAAACGTCACATGAGGATACTGGTCCAGAAAATGTAAATTCATAAAACCTCACATGATCACTTTTTTGTCAACTATTTCACATTTTTACAATTTTTATTTGAATTTTTGTACAAAGCCGATTATATATACATGTATATTTCAACTGGTCACATATGGTTACCAAAGCTGGTGAGTGAGACTTACGTTTTACTGGGAGGTATTTTCTTATTTTGTGGCGCATTTTGTGACACTAGACACAATTGACGATATATACAGCATCGGACACTTCATGTTTGATAATTGTTTTAAGATGGCACCCAAAACGGCCACCAACATCGATGATTTTCAAACTTACCGACACAAATTAAACTGGGTTCGTCATATGGGGATAATGTAATTGTTCATTAAGAATGCATTCACTGGTGCTCCTCAACAAACTAAAGAACTCTAATATCTTGTACCAACACATTTATTGTGATGAATAATTGATTGACGAAAATGCCCAATAACTCTGCTCATCCTCAGGGTAGCCAGTTAAGTCAAAATTGGCACTACTTCGGTTATTCCATGCAGATATCCTCACATTTCATATACCAGTACATCCAGACATGTCGGCGGCCAAATAACAATTCGCATGAATCATTGTAGCCAATTGCAAATCTCAGTAGTTCTATAACTGCATTTGGATAGGGATGAAGTGCCATCAATGCGTTGTTGACATGTAGGGCTTCCGGGCCCCTCACGCAGCGACCATGCGATGGCCGTCAAGGAAAACCAAACCCATATAATCCCATGCACCCATATGTCTCGTGCACGGTGACTGTGCTTTCTATATCGGTACTTCTGTTGCGGGGTCATTTTAGCCAGACCTATTTTCAACCTTGAGGGAGACAAGCAGTACTCCCATGGCTTGATTATATATTAGCGCTGGGGACGGACCGGGCCACCCGGGCCGATTCGATACACTGCATGACAAAAGGTTCAGTGCTTCAGGATTTTAGGAAAAATATTTGAAAAAATATTTGACTCTGTTTAGCTGTTATGTTTCTGCCCAGCTTGTGGGTACATATTCTGGGTCAACTGAAATCATTTGGGTTTGTTAACAATCCGAAGATTATAATAGTAGCATGGTGTTGATCTTTGCTATGAACCCGAAGGGCATGAAAAAGACAATGAGAGTTGACTGGCCGATCATGATTACACCTGAATCTTGCTTCATCATTGATTCATTATAGATTCGTTTTTATGCATGTGCATCTGGGTGCTGACTATTCCCGCTCTGCGTCCAGGGGATAACATTATATACATGACACTCAAACAGGCATATAGGTTAAGGGACATACTTTAGGGACACCTCATGCCACAATGCCTGGCGTTCTTATTATATAACAATAAACATGTATCTTGTACACAATAGATAGGGCTATGGTTATATATGCCACACAACATAGGACTATATATGGAGCCCAAATTGCATAGGGCTATAAGGACATGGCATTCCAGAATGGGTTGAGTTATTGTGCCAAGTAATTGCCTGATAGTTTGCAAGAAAAAAGTGTTGCTTAAGAAGTCTGCAGTCTTGTTGTTGTTCTCGTTTAACAACAGGAGAGAAATTATCGCAATTCGTCGACGTGAATACAAGTCGGCTTGTCACATAAAGCACATACAAATTCTTGACACGATGTAAGTAGGTCATCATCGATATTAGTAGATTGTTGAAGTTCTTGCATAATATGATACAATGCAATTCTTTTTCAGAATAAGTCATTATGCTACCTTATTCCTGCAACCCGAGAATACAATCCTGGTATTTAAGCAAGGCTTCACACATCCTGTGTCTATGATACAGTTCCAGACAATGCCAAATATTTATCAGGGGTGATAAAAAAGACTCCTTGACAAGCTTCTATTTTTGTTCGCGAATGGTCGAGTGCAGAATCTACATTGAAACACTGAATTATATGTTTGCCATGGGGTCGAATGTCACTTGATATGGTCCCTGAATGGCGACGTTCACTTAGAGTTAGTTCCTGATCTCGTGCTAGTATGTTACCACGAGGAAGGGGATACATGTATACTGTTACATGCAGCCAATGTGGCACGCCTTGGTCGGAAGCTAGTTATTATTTTTATTCCACTGACGTACATGTCGAAATACTAGAATGTTATGTCTATCAATGAATAGGAGCTAGGATAATTCTTCATACTGAATCCAAAAATAGGTCATGTGTCATTTCCGTGAACGACATAGCGGACAGTATTGTCCAATGAGGTGTGTGAAACAATGCCTCTAATTCACGCGTTGACAGGCTACGACATTCATAAATACCTATACAATGAATCCGTTTGACTTAATAGTCAAAAGCAGTAAAATGTGATGCGACTTTAAATTTGCATCAATTTGTGTAATCTATTAATGTTGACGGTGACACTATATATCCTACCAAGAGTTTGCATGTGGGCTATTTTATGGTGGGCCATAATGTCGTCTATTTGACAAATTAATGCACACGTTCTTATGTTGTATAACCGAACATTGGAACACATCTTCTACTTCCAGCAGCCACATACTCCTTAAGAAATCACACCAACATCTTCGTGCGAACTATATCAGTGGCACATCATACTAACTCCCAAGCCTGGTGTAACATGTCATGACAGCCATGACTGGTCGCTCTTTGATTGAGCCCTACAAACCAGACGGATTATACTTCCTCCCGATCGACTGTGACAACTGAGCTTTGCCTGCAAAGATTCATGTGAATCTGACACATGATCTTGTTTCAGCGCAGACTAACCATGTAACGATGTATGTGAGAATGTCTACAATAACCGAAATAGTGTGAATTTTGACGACTCATATTATGAGTAGAGTGAGAGAACATTTAAAGACCATTGATACTCAAATCATAGAACAGGAAGTAGTAGCATGTCTTGAAAACTGTTTGGCAACACAATATTATATACTGCAAAAGTCATTTCTTTATTGACAAAAAATCCTCTGTATAACAACTAATTTCTTTAATATAAAATATTTCACCTGAACACATCAGAGATATGCAAATTGGAGATTGGTCATTTGGGCATAAAATTTCAATTTTCTTCAGAAACATTATATAAATTGATATTACGTATCTAAACTGATCCAAAAGGCACATATTAGTGATGATTGTTTCAATCTTTCTATACACTGACTTGTATCAAGTATTCCCCCCAATAAATGAGTATCTATAGTCCTTAAAGATGGATTATCTCTTTAAATAACAAATTTTAAATAGTTGCGTGGGTATAAAATAATCAATATGAACTGAAGACCCCTGTCCGGAAAGGCTTCTATCAATTAATATTGATTTTATTTCGAATATTTTATTGGGCTGTTTATTTGTCTATTTTTAGAACAGACCATTCGGGTGATACCATATAGCGATAGAGAGCATTAGGCTGTTCCTATGGCTATGTACCGGACGTAAAATGTCCCAGATTGATTGGTTGTATTGTTTTATTCCATAGGTATGAGCGATAATGTGTATATTTAACGTTTATTTGTGACAAAATTACGCAATAAAATTTCTGGTTTCTGTTAACAGTAACTACTATTGTTTTTTAGCTAAACAACCACACCTTTTTAGAACAGAAAATATTCGAAATAAAATCAATATTAATCGATGGAAGCATTTCCGGACAGGAGTCTTCGACTCAGATCTAATATTTTATACCCCGGTAACTATATAATACATGTTTACAAAGAGATAATCCACCTTTAAGACAACCAATTACTCATTAGCTTAAATTAATTGAAACAATAGTAAGGTTCTAATGTCTGTTTATGGTTACCAGTGAACTCATGATTAACAATTGCCTTGTCCCCAGATAACGAACTCAGTCACGTTTGTGAAGGAAAATGTGAGAAGCTTCGATTTTGTTGGCCGATTTGGATGCCATCCTAAACTTATTGTCATATATGGAGCGTATGTAATGCCGTATCAATTGTCAGTTGTGATCACTGTCCTGACATGCGCAGCACAAGTAAGAAAATACCGTTCTGTATAACGTAGGTCTCACTCGTAAGCTTTTGTAGCCATATGTGTTCAGTTGAAATATATAGCCGATGAGCCCGACGTTGTCCGGGCTATTCAAAATCCAAATTTCAAGTCGATAGCTCCACCCGATAGCTCCACCCGTTTCCGAGATATCGTCTGCGCATGCGCGAAGCGGGCGCCGCATGGGCTCACCAATACGACAACGTCGACCGCCTGGTCAAACTACACACACGTACCAAGTTTCGTCCCGATCGGTAGAGAATCGTAGATTTGTATAAATGACAGATATACAGACAAACATACAGAGGTCTTCAAAATATATATGAGATATAATCTTTCCATAAAAATTCAAGTAAAAATTGAAAAATATACGAAATAGTTGCCAGAAAGGTGATCGTATGAGGTTTTATGAACTTACTAATTCTAGACCAGTGTTCTCGTGAGGTTATACCATAGCCTATCAAAATTTAATCAAAATGTTGTAAATTTTACAGAAATTAGTAAAAATTCTCATTTTTCAAATTTAAAAAAAATAATTTAATCTTCGATCACGTTCAGACACGGTTATTTATCATTCCCTTCATCACTATGTGCATTGTTTCAGTTTATGCTTCTAAAACCAACTTGACATGCAGCATTCTAAGTGTAAACTACATAATTCTTTTTTCTGCAAAAGTTATATTTTAGGGATTGGGGTTAAGTTTACGCTCATATAACATTTTCACAGCAATATTCTTGGCATTCGTTTTGATATGTCATCGGGGCAATTTTTGAGCCATGTTGCGGATCAATAGCCCAGGTGGTTCACAAGTTATAGCCATTTATATATGACCATTTTTGTTTCAATATCCCTGAATATCCAAGTAATTTTTCGCGATTTCAAAATATTTATCTCAATTAAATATAAACTATATATTGTGCAGTTTATAAACGCAATATTTTGTTTATGCTCTGACACTTGTACTCAAGAAAATTTTCATTTTATTTTAGGGATAAGAGTTGTCTTCCCTGAAAAATCTATTTTGGGTCACTTTCTGAAACGGGCAACAAGCAAAATTTGATGCGCCATATGATGACCTTTAATTTGACATGTAGAAACCTTTGTTGGAGGGGGGGTGCAGCCAACTCGAAAAATATCTTGTTTGGCCCACGGACTACTGTGTATATTCCTCTTCAAGATCTGATCTGAACATGCAAAGTGTGGAAATGTCAATTTTATCTCTTAGCCCAAACTATTGGATCAAATTTCTTGTAACAGGTCCAAAATAAATTGGGACAGTCAGGCATATTTTCATTTGATATTCATTTTTCATACTATTTTTGCAAAATACCTTACAAACTTAAATACATTTCATTATGGCCATATGACTCATAATCAAATTCCCATTTCATTAGCTATAAACTGTTTAAAAATTCTCACTAACCTTTTCTTATATCGCTCCCTACTTCTTGATCTAGAGGACCGACGACTGACATTTTTTGAACTGTAGCTGTCATAGCTTGGTGATCTGCGAGATTTTGGACGAGAGTGGTAGCTATCATAGCTACGGGATCGTGATCGCCTACTTGAGGGTCTTGAATAAGCATCATAGCTGCGTGATCGTGATCTTCTTGACCTTGACCCATATTTATCATAACTTCTAGATCTCGACCTTCTACTTCTGAAAACAGATAAAAAAATATGAAGAATAAACTTCATTCAGATCAGCCATCAAATACTGTAATGCCCTAAATAATTGACTCCTTAACCACAGTAGAATTACGGGTAAATTTTCAGGATTTAGTCCGAAATATGGCTTGTTGCCATTCATTGGAAAGTTCTCACTGAGAGATTTCTGATGAATGGCAACAAGCCATATTTCTGACTAAATCCTGAAAAGTCACCCATAATTCTGCTGTGGTTAAGGAGTCGATTATTTAGAGCATTACAGTAGTTACCATATTGGCTACTAACATGCCTATGAAATCTTATCATACATATGAAGTATATCAACTTCAAAATAAGTTATAATTATTCATCATTAGAAAATTGTATATGTACACAAATTTGTTTCCGTGTAAGTCATACAAAACATGCCTCTAAAGTACTAAGACATAATAGTAGTTTACAGTTGGCAATGGGGAATGATATCTCATAGTTTTTTGACTAGTCAGACCATAAGTTATCTCATATCCACTCAGATATTGACGTATCTCCATCCAGTCTGTGTTCACACACACCAATGTTCATACTGATATTGAGTCTATCGTGTTCCTGTCAACTTTTCATTTTTTAGAAAGCTTATATTCTCCCCCCAAATTATGTCACATCGCTTGTTGCGATAGGGCACTTTTATTTTGGTGCTACTATTAATAGTGAATTCTGATTGGTACCACTGACAGCGGAATCCCGCAGTTCAGGAAATAGATAGTCTACGACAAGTAATCAGACCCACTATTATATGTGGGTATGTAGTTAACTCCATCATAAAATAAATGCTGGTTTTTTTATCAAAAGGATTTTTTTTTGACATAACAGTGACACTTGTATGGTAAGCCAAATTGACATTTAATAAATAATTGAGCTTGAGCGCAATAAGGTATCTCTAATTGCGCTTAAGCACAATAAGGGAAGATCAAATTGTGCTTAAGCGCAAGGATATATCTAATTGCATTTAAGTGCAATAAGGAATATCTTATAAGGAATATTCTTATAGAGCTTAAGCGCAATAAGGAATATTCTTATTGAACTTAAGCTGGTAGGCCTATTCGGATTCTACTATTTGCAGAGGGGTGATCTCATGAGGGAGGTATTGATTACGCTTAAGCTCAATAAGGATGTAAGGAGAAGATCTTATTTCGCTTAAGCACACTAAGGAATATCTTATTGCACTTAAGCACAATAAGGAATATCTTATTGCGCTTAAGCTCAAATTAAATGTCAATTAAATGTCAATTTGGCTTCCCATACATTTGTGATATAAAAGATTTAGCATGCCAAAGTATTAGTCGATACCAATGTTATTTGATGAGAAAAATAGATTTGTCTCCCGTCAAATTACATTTTTTTGGGACTACGACTTTTTAGAAGCCAACATACGATATGAGTATTTTCAGCTTGTATTATTGGACACTGACCGATCATAGCTTCTGCTCCTAGAGCGACCGTAGCTACGTGATCGCCTTTGATCTCTGCTCCTGGACCTCCTGCTCCGATTCCTTTCATAAGACGGGCTCGGCGAATGGTGTTTATGCTTCTTAGATTTCTTCTTCTTCTGTTTACTCGAGTAAACATCTTCAACAGAATTACTCCTAGAATAATTTTAAAAAATTACAATTTTTATTTATTTATGGACATAACACCATTAATTAACTATATGTACTGAACTCTCAGGATTGACAATTCATAACACCAACTTCAAACAGAATTATTTACATACCGCTTGTGGTTAATAAAATCACTTTTTCCAACTGTTCAGTTAATACACTTAGAAATTTGTGGCAATATCATGTAGCACCCTAAGTAAATGACTCATCAAACTGGGGTGGCACCCCAGATAGATCGAACTTCAGTTAGACTTTAAACGCGGTTAAAAACCACAAGATAACCAGAGGATTGTGTGGTTAGAATGCATGAAATCATCAATTGGTATGAAATGGTAACTTCCAGTACAATTGCGGCTCAAACAAATTTATATATGTCATATTCAGCAATTAGCTATGTACAGGGTACCGGCAGTCAAGGAATATAACCAGGGCTTCTTTCCGCATTTAATCGCGGTGCCACAGCCATCACAAAACCATTATCAGTGGTGTAGTTATGGTTTGACCGCAGTTATAAACACAAAATAACCCAAGTTACGCGGTCAATTACTTAGGGTGGAACATTAACCGGTCCAACTGTTATTTCATTAAAGGGAGTAAAGGCATGAACGTGAGTTCATATGAAATAACATAAAAGTCTGTAAAACAACTAAGTACTAGTACATGTGCATGAAAAAATATATTGAATTTGTTCTTATGTTCATTACTAAAAACTCTATAATAATGAGATTTTGCATTTGTCAAAACCATTGTTATGTAAAAATTACTGTTACAGTGGAATTACTGATAAAAGTCCAATTAGTACAATAATTAATAAGATACACAAATTTAATACAACTTGATGGTAAACATTGGAAAAGGTCATTTGAAGCATTGAAAAATATTCTGAAAATAATATGTAGACTAATATTTTTAAACTTAACACGCGATTAGCGATCTTTGTTGAAATCACTGTAACAGTTTGGTATACGTAACAATAGTTTCAAAATGTGGATAGATATTTTTTTATTATTTACATTGATCTGTGCTTTCAATAATGTTGTCTGTATGATATATTTCTTACAATAGGCGATTCTTACAATATTACTCAGTTTATTTGCAATAGTATATTCACCCATGGATATGACGTCATATATGAAGTACTCACCCGTCAAACGGTTAACCCTTTCTACACTTAACACTCACTGATAAGTAGTTATCTTAGAAGATATCAAAATAATAAGTTCAATAAACGACCATAGCTCATTTGTTGAACTTTTTATCTGAACATTATGAATATGAATCCTTATTCACTTATGGTATCTTTTCATCATACTGTCGTCTGCTCATTTTGTCTGAACATCGCTCCAAATGAATAATACACCATTCCAATGAATACTTTTATAACTGAATGGGAGAATCTATTTAGTAAAGAAAGGGTTAATGATGTATCGCACAACCTGGGATAGAAAATAGTTGCTAAATAGTTGGTAAGTATGACAGTTACAGAATCGTGAAACAAAGTGACAGCTTATGATATTTTGAAGCTCTTTGCCAAGTTTGGCCTGACTTCAGAACTTGATCTCAGTTGATGGATATCTCAATGTGATCAAATTGGCCAATTTTTTTCGAAATTGGATTGGCCAATAAAAATTTTATTTGACCAAACTTTTGGCAAAACTTTTTTTGTACCCCAAATGGAGGCGGGAAGCTAATTCAAAAGTGCTGAATAGATCAATAGTCCCGACGAAGTTAGGCGGCGAAAGTATTTCGTTCTTCAGACATATAGTAGCATGCAAACCAAAAATTAATTTTTCGACGGGAGCATTGATTGAATGGTGACGATGAACAGACCTTGGTTGACAATAAGAAGGGTGTCATGTTCTGTAGTGTGTGCATTCAGGTTGGGCTGAGTAACCATTTCATGGCTAGCTGCACAACATTGAAACTGTATATAATCAAACTTCACGAGACAGCAACATGTCAGCTCTAACATTTAACCAGCCATTTCAAATAATATTGGTTTTAAAACACTAATCGTCAAAATTCTTAATCTGTACACTGGTTTTGTTGTTGATTAGGCAGGCTTGCATTTTCTTGTTTGTGGGCAGATTTCGACCAAAAAATGGAATGTGACAGGTCCGGATGGGATCCTAACCCTGGCAGGGATGGGATGGAAAGGACAGGGCAGGGTGGGACGTTGCAATAATCCTAAAGCTGACCCTAACGCTAATCGGAAAAGGACGTGGCGGGACGTGACCCTAAACTTGACCAAAACCAGGATGCGACGGGACCCTAAAGGTAACAGTAAAGACAGTAAAGGTAACCCCAATCCTATGACTGGGAAGGGATGGGAAGGATGATGCGGGGCATAATTATGAAAACCCTAGACGGGCTAGCCCTTTTCCTACCTAACAATAATTGGGACAGGACGGGACCCCACATGTAAAGCTAACTATAAACTGGAATGGGACAGGTTGGGTGGCATCCTAAACCTAACTTTATAACATCGAAATTTGAACTTTGAAAGTTAAATTTGAACTTTTACATGCAAGTCAAAATTTTGAGATTATTTTTTTCTACCATGACCCTAATATGCTTCCATATAATTCTGTGTATAATTATTAGGGAAAACCGATTAGAAACTTTGATAGTGTAACCAGGCCTTTAAATTACCCCAAATTCACGGCGTTTAACGATGTCCCCAAATTAAAGAGATGTCCCTAAATTAAAACAAAAAAACAAACAAAAAATTTATATACAAATACACAATCTAAAATTGGATATCATATGTCATATCTATTTAAAAGGGCAGGATTTATTAAAGTGATGAAATTTTTTCAGAAATGTAATAAAACTTCAATTAAACTAGTACAGGTTGGAAAATTTTTCTTACGACATGACGAACCATGGTTGGTACGCAGTGTCCGATATCCCCAAATTAGACCAATACAAAGGCCTGCTCTAATGCCATTTCCGAGAGAGGTTTCAGCCAAATGCAATTGTTACTGGGAAAACATCAGGGATCAACAAAAGATGAGACTCTTGATAAACTAATTGGAATACACATGTTTCCACTCCCTTTGGACAACACATCCATCAATGAAATTATAAATATATTTGACAAGGACTTCAACAAAAACAGACATATTAAGTTACATTAGTTACAGTGAAACATTAAAGGGTAATGAAGTCATTATGAACACTAAATTTGGGCATTTTAATTTTTATGATTTATCATTATGGGACGATCTCATATTATATCCAACAGAATGTATGCAACATACTGTATGGATAAATTTGTGCCATGGATGATTGCAAAATACACTCATACAGGTACTCTTTGAAAAAATGGAAACAACAAGATAATTTTAATGAAAATGAGTTATTCTTAAAGCACATGAGTGTATATGGCACTCATTCATTGCTCAATTTATTCATTTGTTGGCTGTATAAATCTTGTTGGGTATAATCAGTCTATGTAAAAATACACTCAGATTCATAATGATACTGAGTCTATTGCATCCCATCAACTTTTCATTTCTGAACGGTTGTGGGCTTCCCCCAAATTACATCACACCGCGCTAAATATAAATCTGAAATTAGTTGTGATTGACAGGTGTAAACATGGTCACGTACCAGTGCCGTCATGGCCACTTCAACCCTGTGAAGCCGATTCTAAGAATCGGAATTAATAGTTGTAGGGTTTGTGACATTTCGTTCGGCGGTTGTTTTACTGACAATAAAGGGAAACAGCTTCCGGGATCCAAAATAAAATGTACAATAACTAAGACAGATCTACTTGAAATTATAAAAAATGTCAATTTATGTGGATTTCTTGGACTCAGAAGTTCTCAGAACGAATTATTTTTAGATTGGCCAGGCGATTTGTCGCCCATGTTGTCAAAAAATAACACAAATCAATGGCCACGAATAAAAAATACATGAATGTCGGGACTATCTGATAAAACAACTACAGAACTAAAAAAAAGTACAGTGACATAAAAAAACGATCTATCAGTTCCCCAGTACCGTAGCCAAAACGAGCGAAGAGCAACACAATTCTCTACCACCAACGCCACCGAAACCCATCCGACATTACACAGCCGTATTATTAGCTCCAAAGATTGTACCACTTGTACCAAAATTACAGTTGCCTGCAATCCACATTCCGGTGATTCTTGATTTTAAACTTTCGACTGCTAGTCAACAATCTACTTTATTTGTCGATTTGTGAATTTCTCTTCCGGTATAACATGACGTCATGTATACTATTTTTAACAACCTTTAGCCACACCTTCGGAATTTCCACACCAAGAGCACGTGACATGTTACTAGTTTTTTTATTGGGGCACACATTTCTTGGAGCTAAGTTTTGATTGGCGGTAATTACAAGGAATCCCAGATTTGGGAAATGAAAACTGAATGAAAGGTCGTCAGACCCACTATTTTTTATATGTGGGTATGTAGTTTACTCCAGACTGGGGTATAATATGAGATGGTCCCATAAAATAAATGGCAATATTTAGTGTCCAGTACCCCTTTAAAACATCAGTTTTGCCTAGTTTAGTAGTTACAGTAGTTACTTGTTATTAGTTCAAAATAAAGGAAATACTGATTCTGTTGCTCAACACACGCAGTGTTTATGATCAACTTGATCTAATTAATTGTGTAATGACTTTTAAATAAGATATACAGTCAGTTTTGGCAACTGTAACTTAATATAATATTTCAGTTTGTTGATGAGCCTATTTGAACTTTCTGGATTTAAATTTTAATTAAATATTTTCACCATTTTTATGACCTGTCTGTGTGTGTATATACTATTACAAAATTGCTTCATTGGACCACAACATATCAACTTTCTAACTTTTTTCAGGTTCACATTAAATTAAATTTTAATTGGCAATACCCATGATCAGTATGTTGGTGGACTGCTTGGAGAAATTTCAAGCACCATACATCTATAAAATGGCTTTGTTGATGTCAAATGATCCAATATTCCCAAGTGGTCAATAAATATCAGATTGTAACTTACAAAACTTGAAAATATAAGGGTAATATAACTTGCTGAATGCTTCAGAACCAACCAGATAGACCCCATTTTAGGCTTACTTTAAAAACATTTCTCCACAGGGGGAACCCCCGGACCCCCTATAGTCAGAACAGGGTAACCCCCCTCCCGAACCCACCCCCGCGGTTTCCCTAAATGTCCCCAAATTAGGCTAATCTAAAGGCCTGGTGTAACATATTTGACACTGTATTCAAATGAAGGTTTATTTTAACATTTCTGATAAATTAGTATGCTAGAATTTTTAAATACCGCGAGCGTCTTTTCTTTTTCTTTTTGTGTCTTCTTCTATCTTCATCACTGCTGTCTGACTGTCGCCCCATTGAGTTATTTACAAGAGGAGATATCTCTTTGTGTACCTGTATCAAACATTGTTGAAATGTTGAAAATTGAGGATTGATATTCCATGTTGTAAATAAAATGAGAGATATTATGCTGGATGATAGATCAGGACACATGAATTATCAAAGGGAGGTAACACACCAAATATCAGCAATATTTGTGAACCTTTATTCAAGTTATAAAGTAAATGACCTAAAAAATCTGAATCAACGGCTGCCTGGTCCCATGTCCCTCAAAAAAGGATTTTTTTAGAAACGAGAATTAAATTCTGGCAAAAACCATTGGACTAAACTTTGATTCAAACTTAGGATTCTAATATTAAGTAATAATAATTACAATTACACACTTCGGAAACAACAGTGATATTGCGTGTTGTGCATATGCAATGAAGTAAATGTACAGGGACAAGTATATCTGACATCATGTTTGGTATCATTACTACATGTACCGGTAGTTACACAAAATGGTGCATGATTAATATATATAAAATATGCATGTTAGCCATTTTGAATTTTAAAAAGCATACAGACCCAAATATTAAGCACTGAACAGGGCAGTATTTTTTTCGGAAATAAATTGCTGTACAAGTATGCTTATCTGGACCCCGAGAGTACTAGTATGCAACTTTCTTTTGAATATATCTTAGATTTACCCGGTACCAACTAGTGGAGTACGCAACATGCTCTTATTCCTATACAAGCAAGTATGGATTTCTTAGCCGCATTGTCTTCTTTGTGATGTTCGACATCATCATCATCAGTTTCGCATTAACTTGCATTACGCTGCAACAAAATTAATGTGTGGACTCTAAATGTGTGTATTCTAGGTACAGTAGGTAACTACCGGTACTAGTATTGACAAGTATTGTTACTAATGACGTAATGTTACTTTTGTTGGTTGGCGATTATCCCAGTTCGATAGGGGAACACTCCGATATTCGTACTAAGATGTCATAAATTTTTGTGCCTTGCTTGCCTGACCTAAGTTTCACGGAACATTCGCTAATTTGAATTTATTTGTAAGCACAGGTATGTTTATCATGCCATAAATTTATTATTCCTTTTCATGAAAACAAAACAATACCAAGTCGAAGATGTAAACTTGAATATTTAAACATTCTTATGAATGAAATTGGAGATATGTTGTTCCCAGATTACTTTATACTTGTGGTAGTTACATTACGGACACCAGTGGCAGATCCAGTGGCAGATCCAGAAAATTTGAAGGGGGAGGGGGGCGCTACCGGTATGTATTGCTGTACAATGTATATATGATGCATACATGTAGCATCATCGGAGCTGCTAAGCGCAGAGTGTGGGAGAGCACGAGAGGGGGTTAACCCCCCCCCCTTGTAGGTTGGGGTCCAGGGTGAAGATGATGAAGATCCCAACTCAAATTTCATGATTTAAGAGAATTTGTATGGTGGTTTTTCAATAACATCACATACAATTATGGCATTTTTTCATTGGTAATTAATTTGATGTTTATTGCGATATCAGCTCACAAAAGAAAGTCAGAAAAGCATGCAATTTCGACTTGGGACATTCACCTACAGTGAAGCACATTTAGGAAAAGATAACTGTTCAACTAAGAAATAATTCCCTGGGTTATGACTTATGTTTTCAAATTTATAAGGTTCCTTGTCAAAACTTCAAAAAGTTCCATGGTTTTGCACTGGTGGAATATGATCTCAACGGGCGTTAGCCACTGTGTAGTGAATTTGGGTATTGTACTTTTACGTCGTGGATGCTAAAATAAACACCAATTGACCTCGTCTGCACAGACTGAAGGTGGTCAAAATTAGTCACATTTGACCCCAATAAACAACTGGGAGAGCCAATCCTTGCATCTGGAACGTGTATGATTCGGCCAATTACGGGAAACGTCGGCGAGAATCCCCGATGAAGAACAGAAACACTCGATCCACAACAAGAACAACTTGAACTTAATAGCAACTCTTCAATTTGATATATTAACACTGACTGATGATAATTCTTTATAAATGATGTTGACATTTTCATAATGATATAAATTTATGCGAGTATAAATGGTTTTCATTGTAGTAATAAAACACATTGTCACATTCCTAAAGTACTACAACAGTAGAGATTCATGGCATGATCTATCATCTATGAAAACGGGAGATCAGTGAGCAGCATCACATCAGGCTATAGAGACATCATTAGAGAAATAAGGCACCACCGGGACTGTCGAATAACAATACTTGAAGTTCCAAACTATTCCATCGAAAAGTGGAACGAGGCAACAGCAAATAAACTGACAGCAAGAAACAGACGGAATCCAAGGAAGTATCCAACCATCCCACCACCACCACCTCTGGGAAATCAACAAAAACTTCTAGAGTCTTACATCAGGGACCTGAACAAAGACATCAAGAGGCTAAATGGGAATAATAGAAACTCCCCATAATTCAGCCAAGATTCTGCCGTACCTCCAAACATAGAAATGGCAGACATCGACGACTCACCACATAACGGTACTGGAAATACTCATATGATCTCTATAAAGACGGTATCCATCTAGGGATCCTCCTCAGTCGGGTCTGGTTACGAAAAATCAGGAACCAGACGCTGTCAGACTGCTGGTAATTCAAAACCAACACTGGGGTGCAGTTACGAGGTGCAGACATCTAACAGATTTGAATCATTAAACCTATTGGACTTGACTATAGATAGCATTAACACCACATTTGACCCGACCCATACCAGCAGCCCAACGGCCACAATAGAAAATGCCTCATCAAGGAGAGACTCAAACAACAAAACATTTGACACCCCAAATAAGGAAAATCTCAGAATACTGACTGTCAACTCCAGAAGTCTACCTAAAAATAAAGCAGAATTGTAAGTAGCAGTTCACTACATCAAACCCGACATCATACTAGGAACTGAATCGTGGTTTAAAGGAATAAGACCAGGGCAACCTCCAACACAAGATGCAATCCTATCAACCGAAGTATTCCCACCATCATACCATGCCTTGAGAAATGATAGAGCATCAGTCGGGGACGGCGTATTCATTGCATGTCATGAAAACATAATTATCACAGAACAAACAGAATTCATCACCGACTGTGAAATTGAATGGGCAAAGATATCACTCACCGGTAACAAAGACATCTACGTTGCCAGTTTTTACATGCCCCATAGGAAAATTGAAGCAGTAAAGAGCCTCGATAAATCAGTAAAAAACTGGCATCTAAAAGAGACCACAACTACATCATTGGTGGAGACTTCAACTGCCCAGATATAGACTGGGAGAAGATGACAGTCAAAGAAGAAGCTCAAGACAGAGAAGTTCAAACAGCTCTGCTAGATGTATGCATCAGGCATGGACTATCACAGATGAATGAAGAGCCAACTAGGGAAAACAACATATTGGACCTAGTACTGACAAACAACCCTTCCATAATGAAAAACTCCATCAAAGTACCTGGGATATCAGACCATGCCATGATAGTAACAGATTGTTACCCAAGACCCAAGAACCACAACAGGAAGAAGAAGAAAAATTACATATTCAGCAAGGCAAACTGGACTATAATTAGTGAAGACGTAGAAAAGGTCACCAAAGAGGTCACAACCAGAGCGAATACAAATGAAAGTGTCAATGACACTGTAGCTCAACTTAGGTAGGGGAATAATTTAATGGTTGACAGTAAATGGAGGAATAGGAAAGGTGCTAATTGAAATGTCTAACATGCGCCAAAGGATTTAGTGATGCAAAGAGTAAAATACAAGATGGCTGCTGGTGGCCATTTTTTTTGGCCAATTGACCCCAAAAGAACTCGTTCCCATCTACGTATAATTGTTAACATCCATGACAAATTTTATGAAGATCTGACCAAAGCTACGACATACAAATTTCATGATGATCAGACGAACAGTACGACCTGTAGACCGCGCCAATGGATTGAATTTTGAAATCCAAGATGGCCGCTGGCAGCCATGTTTTTTGGCCGAATGACCCCACAATGATTCGTTCCCATCTACATGTCAATGTCAACATTCATGACAAATTTAATAAATATCAGACCAAAGGTATGACCTGTAGCCCACGCCAAAGGATTTAGTCATGCAAAAAGTAAAATGCTGGTGGCAATGTTTTTTGACCGAATGACCCCAAAACGACTCGTTCCCATCTACATGTCATTGTTATAATTAATGACAAATTTCATGACCATTTGACCAAAGCTACGACCTGTAGCCCGCACCAAAGGATTTAGTCATGCAAAGAGTAAAATCCAAGATGGCTGCTGGCGGCCATGTTTTTTGACCAAATGACCCCAAAACGACTCGATCCCATCTACATGTCATTGTTATCATTCATGACAAATTTCATGATGATCAGATGAACAGTACGACCTGTAGCCCGCGCCAATGTATTGAATTTTGAAATCCAAGATGGCCGCCAGCAGCCATGTTTTTTGGCCGAATGACCCGACAATGATTCGTTCCCATCTACATGTCAGTGTTAACATCCATGACAAATTTCATAAACTTCCGACCAACACAACGACCTGTAGCCCGCGCCAAAGGATTTAGTCATGCAAAGAGTAAAATCCAAGATGGCTGCTGGCAGCCATGTTTTTTGGCCGAACGACCCCAAAATCACTCGTTCCCATCTACATGTCATTATTAACATCAATGACAAATTTCATGATGATCAGACGAACAGTACGACCTGTAGCCCGCGCCAATGGATTGAATCTTGAAATCCAAGATGGCTGCCAGTGGCCATGTTTTTTGGCCGAATGACCCCAAAATTACTCGTTCCCATCTACATGTCAATGTCAACATTCATGACAAATTTCATAAAGATCAGACCAAAGGTACGACCTGTAGCCCGTGCCAAAGGATTTAGTCATGCAAAGAGTAAAATACAAGATGGCTGCTGGCGGCCATGTTTTTTGGCCGAACGACACCAAAATCACTCGTTCCCATCTACATGTCATTATAAACATCAATGACAAATTTCATGATGATCAAGCGAACAGTACGATCTGTAGCCCGCGCCAATGGATTGAATCTTGAAATCCAAGATGGCTGCCAGCGGCCATGTTTTTAGGCCGAATGACCCCAAAATGACTCGTTCCCATCTACATGTCAATGTCAACATTCATGACAAATTTCATAAAGATCAGACCAAAGGTACGACCTGTAGCCCGGGCCAAAGGATTTAGTCATGCAAAGAGTAAAATCCAAGATGGCTGCTGGCAGCCATGTTTTTCGGCCGAACAACTCCAAAATAACTCGTTCCCATCTACATGTCATTGTTAACATCCATGACAAATTTCATGATGTTCCGATCAAAGCTACGACCTGTAGCCCGCGCCAAAGGATTTAGTCATGCAAAGAGTAAAATCCAAGATGGCTGCTGGCGGCCATGTTTATTGGCCGAACGACCCCAAAATGACTCGTTCCCATCTACATGTCAATATTAACATCCATGACAAATTTCATGATGATCAGACGAACAGTACGACCTGTAGCCCGCGCCAATGGATTGAATTTTGAAATCTAAGATGGCCGCCAGCGGCCATGTTTTTTGGCCGAATGACCCCACAATGATTCGTTCCCATCTACATGTCAATGTCAACATTCATGACAAATTTCATAAAGATTAGACCAAAGGTACAACCTGTAGCCCGCGCCAAAGGATTTAGTCATGCAAAGAGTAAAATCCAAGATGGCTGCTGGCGGCCATGTTTTTCGGCCGAACGACCCCAAAATCACTCGTTCCCATCTACATGTCATTGTTAACATCCATGACAAATTTCATGATGTTCCGATCGAAGCTACGACCTGTAGCCCGCGCCATAGGATTTAGTCATGCAAAGAGTAAAATCCAAGATGGCTGCTGGTGGCCATGTTTATTGGCCGAACAACCCCAAAATGACTCGTTCCCATCTACATGTCAATATTAACATCCATGACAAATTTCATGATGATCAGACGAACAGTACGACCTGTAGCCCGCGCCAATGGATTGAATTTTGAAATCTAAGATGGCCACCAGCGGCCATGTTTTTTGGCCGAATGACCCCACATTGATTCGTTCCCATCTACATGTCAATGTCAACATTCATGACAAATTTCATAAAGATTAGACCAAAGGTACAACCTGTAGCCCGCGCCAAAGGATTTAGTCATGCAAAGAGTAAAATACAAGATGGCTGCTGGTGGCCATGTTTTTTGGCCGAACAACTCCAAAATCACTCGTTCCCATCTACATGACAGTGTTAACATCCATGACAAATTTCATAAACTTCCGACCAAAACAACGACCTGTAGCCCGCGCCAAAGGATTTAGTCATGCAAAGAGTAAAATCCAAGATGGCTGCTGGCAGCCATGTTTTTGGGCCAAACGACCCCAAAATCACTCGTTCCCATCTACATGTCATTATTAACATCAATGACAAATTTCATGATGATCAGATAAACAGTACGACCTGTAGGCCGCGCCAATGGATTGAATCTTGAAATCCAAGATGGCTGCCAGCGGCCATGTTTTTTGGCCGAATGACCCAAAAATGACTCGTTCCCATCTACATGTCAATGTCAACATTCATGACAAATTTCATGAAGATCAGACCAAAGGTACAACCTGTAGCCCGCGCCAAAGGAAATTGTTGACGGACACACGGACACACGGACACACGGACACACGCACACACGGACACACGGACGACGGACGCCAAACCATGGCAATAGCTCAAACTTACAAGTAAGTTGAGCTAAAAAGGAATCGGTGGAATCAATATGGAACTATTTCAGAGATGAAATAAAGGAAATCATAGACAAAAGGGTACCAACAGCCTCAAGTAGAAGAAGAGAACAACTCCCATGGATAAACAGGAAACTATCACGCATGCTTAGGAAGAAAGGGAAACTCTATCGGGCAAAGACATCAAAGATTTCCAAAAGATGTGCAGAAATGAAATGAGGAAGGCAGAACGATCACACATACAAGAGATCATCAAAGAAAGCTCGGAGAAAAAGAACAGCAAACCATTCTGGAAATTCTTGAAGTCTAAAAATAGAGACACTACTGGGCAGTGCTGGCCTTATGAAAAATCTGCAGGGGCTAAAATTCGCCCTCGCCAAAATACTTTGCAGGGGCTAAAATATTTTGCAGGGGCAATTTCTGTTTTATGGGGTATTTATGTTGTAACATATGAAATACAAGTAAACTGACATATGTCATATTGCATATAACTTATTATGTGGTAAGTGATAATATTTAAATTTAATTAATTTATAATCATATATTAATTGTGAAATTATCAATGAATGTTGTATAACTTATTAATGTTTAATAAAGTACTTTTATAAATGTTATACCATGTCTTGCATATATGGTATTGTTGTGTTTGTTCCTTTATGACTGATCCAAGTGACCTAATGGTTAACCAGAATCAATCAATCATTATAATATATTTATATCATATATTACATGCTGTTATACTGGGGAACGGGACTACCCACCCCCGAGACAACCCGCCCCTCTGCTATTTTGGGGGTGGGTTGTCCCGATAAATGAGGTATTATACTGTATAATACATGTATGAGGTGACATCATGGTAAGATATTATTGTATAAGTTAACCAGAATCAATCATTATGCCATGCATATATTGTACATACATGTACATGATATGTTTGTTCCTTTATACCTGAGTGACCAAGTTACCTAACCAGAATCAATCATTATATCATGCATTGATTTGTTCCATACTTTTATCTATATAATCCATCGGTACATTCGCGGCTTCCGTACATTTGTGAAATTTCGTCCACTTCTATCGCGTCAAAACATACATTATTCCATACATATCATAAATTAAATCACTTCTATGTTTGTATCATCTCATAACCCATCCGTGCTATGTATAATTCACTCATTTCATGTAATTAATAGCACGATATCGCGATATTTATTCTTTGTTTTCGTCACTTCATTCACCTCATTTGTTTACATGTCAGCGAGCACTGTTGCGCGATTGGCGGATTCCTTCGTAGCCCCACCCATCGCTGTCAACAGCGCTCATCAAACTACCTTGTAGGTAAGGTATGATTTGTGGCCCTGCACATTCACAGTTAGGTCATGTAATCGTCAGCCTGTCACTGGTGACGGGTGTGTAGCATGTTTGACCTAATTAGATATAGCGGTGGCAGCCGACTGTTAACATAGCATGTGTCTCCTGCTTCAAAGATGCGATGTCGCGTTGCCTTATATGTTTTCAAACGGATAACTCATCAAAATTACGACTGCAAAAGTATGTTGGGTAGTGAATGTTGCGCAAGCGATATATCGCCCACGCCAAATTGAAATTGCGCGGGCGACGCGCGAGCGATAAAATCGCTCGCGCCATATTGCCAGGCCTGACTGGGATACCACCTCTCAAAAAGGTTACCGGTACCACACTCACGGACAACAGCGCAGAGAAAGCAGCTCTATTGAATAAACAGTTTCAATCAGTATTCACCAAAGATCTAAAGAATACACTCACAGCAAAACCATCAAGCAGTATACAAGACATCGCAGATATCAACATCAAAGAGGAAGGTGTATACAAAGTTCTAAAAGATATAAAAACATCTAAAGCCCCAGACGGTATACCAAACCAAGTTCTCAAGATTTGCGCTAACCACATAGCTCCTGCTCTAACAGCCATCTTCCAGCTATCAATGGACACAGGAGAACTCCCAACTGACTGGCGCAGTGCAAACATAGCTCCCTTCTACAAAAAAGGTGACGTGCACAACCCAGAGAACTACCGCCCTGTCTCACTCACATCGGTACCCTGCAAAATTCTAGAACACATCATCTGCAGGCACATCAGAGACCACCTGGATGTACACAAAATACTGACCGACAAAAACCACGGTTTCAGATCTGGCCACTCATGCGTCACACAGCTAGTCAATGTCACAGAGGATCTCCTACAAAACCTGGACAAAAACATACAAACAGATATAGCCATCCTTGACTTTTCAAAGGCCTTCAATACAGTGCCACACAAGGGCCTCCTATACAAACTGCAGAATTATGGCATAAATGGCACAACCCACAAATGGCTGGAAAACTTCCTCACAAAAAGAGAGATGAGAGTGGTACTCGAAGGAAAAGCGTCACCAAACGTACCAGTGGAGTCCGGAGTACCACAGGGAACGGTACTGGGACCACTACTATTGCTTTGCCATGTGAACGATCTACCGAAAGCCGTAACCTCAGAGGTCAAATTATTTGCAGACGATTTCCTCCTCTACATTTCAATGCAAAAAAATGCTACATCATGTCTACATACAAAGGGCAAATCAACCCACATGTACCAGCTAGACAATCACATCCTTCAGTCAGTAGATGAAACACCATATCTACGACTGACTTTTACCAACAACCTAACCTGGTCATCCCATATAAATAAAATTGTCAAAAGAGCCAACAGCACCTTGGGATTCCTTAACCCTTTACCCAACAAAACGGCCAAAAACGCCCTAATAAAGCTTCAACAGCCTAAAATATCTTCGGTCTCTCTCAATAACACCATACAAATATGGATATCATTGGAACCGGTTCATTGACCACATTGTGATGGTTACAGTTATGCCCTGTGCCAATGCATTCTCTTATATATGCGAGTCGACCATAGGTCGACTCGCATATATAAGAGAATGCATTGGCACAGGGACCTATTGGGTAAAGGGTTAAAAGAAACATCAGCAAAACCGATAAAAAACACAAGAAGCTGGCTAACGAGTCCATGGTAAGATCTACACTCGAATACGGGGCAGAAATATGGGATCCATACTTGCAGAAGGACATTGACAACATCGAAAGAGTACAGAAAAAAACTGCAAGATTCATCATCAGCAATTACAATGAAAGTGTCAATGACACTGTAGCTCAACTTAGGTAGGGGAATAATGTAATGGTCGACAGTAAATGGAGGAATAGGAAAAGTGCTAATTGAAATGTCTAAGTAAGACTAGATGTACATGTCAATATCAACATTCATAACAGGTTTCATAATGATCGGATAAGGGATGTGGTGATTATGGTGTGCCAAAGGATTTATTGATGCAAAGAGTAAATTCTAAAATGGCCACCGGCAGCCATGTTTTTTTTCCGAATTACCCCAAAATGACTTGTTCCCATCTACAGCCTTTACAAATCTCATAATGATCTGATCAAAGGTATGACCTGTAGCCTGTGCCAATGGATTTAGTCATGCAAAGAGTAAAATCCAAGATGGCTGCTGGCGGCCATGTTTTTCGGCTGAACAACCCCAAAATGACTCGTTTCCCATCTACATGTCATTGTTAACATACATGACAAATTTCTTGAAGTTCCGACCAAAGCTACGACCTGTAGCCCACACCAAAGGATTTATTCATGCAAAGAGTAAAATCCAATATGGCTGCTGGCGGACATGTTTTTTATCCAAACGACCCCAAAATGACTCGTTCCCATCTAAATGTTAATATTAACATCCATGATAAATATCATGATGATCAGACAAACAGTACGACCTGTAGCCCGTGCCAATGGATTGAATTTTGAAATCCAAGATGGCTGCCAGCGGCCAAGTTTTTTGGCCGCATGACCCCAAAATGACTCGTTCCCATCTACATGTCAATGTCAACATTCATGACAAATTTCATAAAGATCAGACCAAAATCATGAAGTTCTGATCAAAACTACGACCTGTAGCCTGCGCCAAAGGATTTAGTCATGCAAAGAGTAAAATCCAAGATGGCCGCCAGCGGCCATGTTTTTTGGCCGAACAACCCCAAAATTTCATGATGATCAGACGAACAGCACGACCTGTAGCCCGCGCCAATGAATTGAATTTTGAAATCCAAAATGGCCACCAGCGGCCATGTTTTTTGGCCGAATGACCCCAAAATGACTCGTTCCCATCTACATGTCATTGTCAACATTCATGACAAATTTCATAAAGATCAGACCAAAGGTACGACCTGTAGCCCACGCCAAAGGATTTAGTCATGCAAAGAGTAAAATCCAAGATGGCTGCTGGCGGCCATGTTTTTTGGCCGAACAACCCCAAAATCACTCGTTCCCATCTACATGTCATTGTTAACATCCATGACAAATTTCATGAAGTTCCGATCAAAACTACGACCTGTAGCCTGCGCCAAATGATTTAGTCATGCAAAGAGTAAAATCCAAGATGGCTGCTGACGGCCATGTTTTTGGGCCGAACGACCCCAAAATGACTCGTTCCCATCTACATGTCAATATTAACATCCATGACAAATTTCATGATGATCAAACGAACAGTACGACCTGTAGCCCGCGCCAATGGATTGAATTTTTGCATCCAAAATGGCCACCAGTGGCCATGTTTTTTGGCCGAAATACCCCAAAATGACTAGTTCCCATCTACATGTCAATGTCAACATTCATGACAAATTTCATAAAGATCAGACCAAAGGTACGACCTGTAGCCTGCGCCAAATGATTTAGTCATGCAAAGAGTAAAATCCAAGATGGCTGCTGACGGCCATGTTTTTTGGCCGAACGACCCCAAAATGACTCGTTCCCATCTACATGTCAATATTAACATCCATGACAAATTTCATGATGATCAAACGAACAGTACAACCTGTAGCCCGCGCCAATGGATTGAATTTTGAAATCCAAGATGGCCACCAGCGGCCATGTTTTTTGGCCGAATGACCCCAAAATGACTCGTTCCCATCTACATGTCAATGCCAACATTCATGCAAAATTTCATAAAGATCAGATCAAAGGTACGACCTGTAGCCCGCGCCAAAGGAAATTGTTGACGGACACACGCACAGTCGCACACACGCACACACGAACACACGCACGCCAAGCCATGGCAATAGCTCAAACTTACAAAAGTAAGTTGAGCTAAAAACAGAGAAAAGGTGCAGTCACAGAAATGATGGAAATAGAAGGGTTAACACCAATGAAGATAAGAAGAGAAGTGAAAAGGATGACACTGTTTAGAAAGATAGTAGAGGGGTCAGACTTATTAACGCTGAAGGGGTCACTCTCACCAAAAAAAGTGCTGAAGGGTACACAGGATTTTAAAATGTGCTGAAGGGTACACAGGTTTTGAAATCTTGTTTTAAATTACGTTTACTAGTAGTATTCGTATCTGCCATGATTCCTGTTAGAGAATGATTGTTTGCGATCCAATGAACATTAAAATGAACAGAAAACAAACTGCTAATGGGAATCAGACTTTCAGAAATACAGTTTTAGAAACTGTGTTAGTGCCGATCACAAACCCTGTGGGGAACGGGACTACCCGCCCCCGAGACAACCCGCCCTCTGCTATTTTCGGGGCGGGTTGTCCCGATAAATAAGGGCGGGTTGTCCAGAAATTGTTAATAGTGATTATGTTCTTTTATGTTCTTTGATGATATATTATTAAAGATTTTGACCAACAAAACATGTGTTTATTCATTAATTATGTCAATGCGTGGACTGGAGTAAAGTATGACACGATGTTTTGACAACAGTTTCTGAACGGCACGTGAAGACTAACAAAAATGGGTGCTTTCAAAACAAACATTTGATGCAAATGGTTCATTATCACAGTGTGTTATCACAACACTTAGTGATCGGGATTCATCTCACTGATGTTAACTGGAGGTGAGTATACAAACAGCCTTTGAATGATGCCGGCGTAACTGGGTAGGCCCCTATATTAAATCTAGAGTAGGCCCATATGGGTTATCTTCATTCTGCAAGCATGTTTCCTTGCATTCACTGCGATTTGGAGGTGCGACCAAAGCAACATGCCGTTGATTGTGATGTGTGTGGCGCACGCATATGGTTTATCGATGGTACATTCAAGATTGAGGGAGCACCGTTAAAACAGCCACTCTGCGAGGCCAGCTGATGTCCATCAACGCATTTATACAGAAATACGGCAAAGGGAAGCAATTCCCACTAGTCTTCGCCTTGATGTCTCGTCAAACGAAACAGGATTACAGCAGCCCCAAATTAATCATTGCATTTGTTCATATTCATATTAGCATATATACTTCATTCCGTTTTTAAATTTCGTTCACTTCGTAATAAATAAACATATTATCGTTGATGCATTTTTGTGTTCATAAGTTATATTATATTACATGTGTATTTATTGTTGTCCGTGTTGTTACATCAAATAAAAATCTATAAATAACAACCCAGTTTCGTTAAACAAACATCTCATAATCCCCTCACACCTCCTAATTAGCCACTAATTACCGCTAATTAATTTTAGGGGGCGGGTTGTCCGGGGGCGGGTTGTCTCGGAGTGCAAGGGGGCGGGTTGTCTCGGGGGCGGGTAGTCACGGACCCCACCCTGTGTACCCGTCAGCACATTTTCCAAACCCTGTGTACCCTTCAGCACTTTTTTTGGTGAGAGTGACCCCTTCAGCCTTATTAACAATAACACCAAGGAGCAAGATTCAAGATTCAATAAGATTTATTTCGTATTCAATATAATTATAATATATCAACAGGACCCCACAAAAAGTTTAACTTGATAGGGCAGGGCCCTTATGATTGTATAATGATACAGTGTTATGTGTACGTATATTGGGTGTATATAGTGTGGGTGCGTATTTACAATGTGTGTATTATTGTATAGAGATGGGCAAGAAGGGGTGTGGGCATGGGGTGGGGGGGGGGGTCGGGTTGTGAGATGGTGATTATAGTCATTTTTTTTAGTTGTTATGCTTTATCTGGTAGCCAATATGATTATCTTGATGTCTTTATGCTGAGACCTGCGCGATCGTCTTGCAATTTTCAATAATGTGGGGAATACCAGTATTTAAGGTGATCAATGAAATATAGGTGTGAATACTGTTTGATTTGGTTGAGGAATTGGTTATAAGGTTATAGACAAGTTGATTATTTTTGCACTGTTGTTCAGATGAGTGACAAATAGTAACACATGGAGGAAATGTGGCATAAATTTGGTTGGCCTGTTCCTCACCGGGAGAGCTGGCCAGGAGAGGGAGGATTATACTATGAGAATAAAGAGAAGTTCATTAATTTCTGCCCCCTCTTCTGGACAGTCTCTGCCGTAAGGGACTGCTGGCTGGTATTGCCTTAGTATATATAATAGGGGAGAGAATACATACAAACTGGATTGTTATTTGATATTTGGGGTGTATTTATTAATGAAATGTGATTTTAGGTACTTATGATATTTGTCACTAGTTTCTACGCGAAGCTTACAATCACATGGGAGTTCATTCCATAGACATCTGGCTCTGGTTGATATGACACTTCTTGCTTTTTTTGTTCTTCTGAATTCACAATACAGATTTGAATTTGCTTTGAACCGTGTATTGTGGTTATGGATATCATGTATATTAGTAAATATTGAAGACAGCGATTTGGGGAGTTTCTTTTGATGGAAATCATGTAAAATTTGTATTAGTTGCATGTTTCCAATGTCATTCATCAATAGCAAATTGTGGTCCCTGCATATTTCTGGTATGCTTTTTTTTTTGTAGGACAGTTATTTTTTTGCATAGATCTGTATTCGTAAATATCATGTAATAAGTTTTTTCTAGGTTTAGAGATAGTTTATTAGCAAGAAACCATTTGCTCATTGTCTCCATTTCTTTGTTGACTACATCATATGCCTTATTTATATCTTTATTAGAGTAAAATGCATTTGTATCATCAGCAAATAGTATTAGATTCAGGTCCTTACAAATATTTCGAAGATCGTTCATATATATCAGAAAGAGTAGAGGGCCAAGTATAGATCCTTGTGGAACTCCACATATTATATCTGTTTGTGAAGACAAGTGGCCTTCATATTGTACAGATTGTTTTCTATTAGTCAAATAGCTTTGGAACCAGTTCAGTGCAACCCCACGACATCCATAGTTTTCAAGTTTATTTAGCATTATATTATGATTTATTGTATCAAATGCCTTTGATAGATCAAGGAATACCCCAATGGTGTGTTCTCTATTATCTAGGGCTTGGGTAATTTTCTCTAAGAGATCAGTTAGTGCCAGAATAGTTGAGTGATTCTTTCTGAAGCCATATTGACTTCTATATAGAATATTGTATTTGGTTAAGTATTTGTTCAGTCGGTTGTACATCATTTTTTCTAGGATTTTGGAAAATACAGGTAGCACAGAGACTGGCCTGTAGTTACTTAATGTGGTTGGGTCTTTAGCTTTGAAAATAGGTACAACTTTTGCTATCTTCATGAGGTCTGGAAATATTCCATTAGCAAGAGAAAGATTGCATATATGTTTAATGGGTTTAATAATAAATTCGCTACAATGTTTCAATATTGAACACTTGAGATCATCAATACCTGCAGCCTTTTTTGCACTGATATTTTTGAGAATTTCTATGACTTCAAGTTCATCTGTTGGTGGGATAAAGAATGAAGAACACTTAGGTTGATTAAGGTAATCTGCTGGATTCTTGTTAGATTTAATTTTTGAAGCAAGGGTTGGTCCAATATTGGTGAAGAATTCATTGAATTTGGTAGCAATTTCCTCTTTGTTATTAATATATTTATTTTCATAAAAGAACTCTGTTACATTTTTGCTTCCCTTTTTCTTGTTGAGAATGTTTTTAATCAGTTTCCATGTGCCATTGATATTACCTTCATATTGTTGGAATTTCCTATGATAATATTGTTTAGCAGTACGGATAATTGAATTTAGTCTATTCCTATACTTCTTGTATCGATCATTATTATAGTATGTTCTGTTCTTAATGAGCAAGGACAAACGTAAAATAACTACTAAAAAATTCCCAGGATTTGAAACAACAAACATTATTGAGTCGCATGAGTGTACAAACTCACTTTCTTACGAAACAATAAGGACAAATACGGCTCAATATAAGTCATAATAAGATTAAGAACTCATTCTTTGTGAAAACAATCATCGAATGGAACCACCTGGAGGACACGGACAGCGCATGTGATTCAACATCAATAACAACTGCTTAAGTCGTCCAACGGTGAACCTACAGCCAAATCAAGGCTACTACACCGAACTACATACAGATACAGAAAACACTACCACTGCCGCTAATGGGGTCGTTGTCGTAATGTTTTATACATAGATGCACACCGTGTGCATTTATGTATACATAAATGCACACCAGTCTCGCGTAGTGTAATGTGACAGGGGTCATTGTCGTAGTGTTTTCTACATAAATGCACACGTTTTGATATTTTTTGTAAGTTCATTTTCTTCCGTTCATCAACCAAACTACCATGCAGTTCTTTCCGTCCCTGTTTAATACTAAGAAAAATATGCGACCGATGACCAATCTTATAAATTGCAGTTTCGATAATTGTGATAAAAGAATGCCTTTATCAGAACTTAGGAAGAAAACATGACACGAACATTGTGTTAAAACGCTATACCCGTCTGTATAGAGCACTGAAGGGGTAGCCACCCCACTAGAGTTAATTGGTATTAACAAGAGGTAATTAAACTGACTGTCGGGTCTGTTATTGTCAACGGCGGTTCTGTTTGTGAATGGTATTGACAACAGCATGTTGTTATAATTTCCACATGATTTATATTATTATTTTTGCATGTATCTTGAGTGTTTATTTAATTTTTGCACGAGGTGTTTTATATGCAGTTCGGAGGTTTCTTTTTCAAACGAAATTGAATCTCTTTTGTGTTTCACGTTTGTATCTCCGACGATATCTGACATGTACTAACTGTAAATTATTAGTAGGCTACGTGGTCACATACCTCAGTTTACCTACACAATATTATGCTTGAAAGATGCCAACATTACACAGTCACGATAGGTTACAGTTATTTATACAACCGGCTTGACATTCAAGTTAGATCCTATTTTCGTGCATTCAACAACAACTTAATTTAATTTGTATGACATGTTCCCGACGTCGGATCATAATAAATTTGGTACTGCTAAATCGGCAAATGACTCATCTTGCACCATGCAAAATTTTTCCGTTAAAAATGTTTATAGTAATCTCACAAAATGTCCCGGAACACAGCCCGTAATAAACATCCGTTCAAACTGTATACTCAAATATTTCTAGTGGGGTAGGTACCCCTTGGTAGTAATTTAATTTGTATGACATGTTCCCAACGTCGGATCATAATAAACTTGGTACTGCTAAATCGGCAAATGACTCATCTTGCACCATGCAAAATTTTTCCGTTAAAAATGTTTATAGTAATCTCACAAAATGTCCCGGAACACAGCCCGTAATAAACATCCGTTCAAACTGTATACTCAAATATTTCTAGTGGGGTAGGTACCCCTTGGTAGTAATTTAATTTTTATGACATGTTTCCGATGTCGGATCATAATAAATTTGGTACTGCTAAATCGGCAAATGACTCATCTTGCACGATGCAAAAAATTTCCGTTAAAAATGTTTATAGTAATCTCACAAAATGTCCCGGAACACAGCCCGACAAAGCGCGCCGACCACTATATCCGTAATAAACATATCCGTTCAAACTGTATACTCAAATATTTCTAGTGGGGTTGGTACCCCTTGGTAGTAATTTAATTTTTATGACATGTTTCCGACGTCGGATCATAATAAATTTGGTACTGCTAAATCGGCAAATGACTCATCTTGCACCATGCAAAAATTTTCCGTTAAAAATGTTCATAGTAATCTCACAAAATGTCCCTGAAAACAGCCCGACAAAGCGCGCCGACCACTATATCCGTAATAAACATATCCGTTCAAACTGTATACTCAAATATTTCTAGTGGGGTAGGTACCCCTTGGTAGTAATTTAATTTGTATGACATGTTCCCAACATCGGATCATAATAAATTGGGTACTGCTAAATCGGCAAATGACTCATCTTGCACCATGCAAAAATTTTCCGTTAAAAATGTTTATAGTAATCTCACAAAATGTCCCGGAACACAGCCCGTAATAAACATTATCTGTTCAAACTGTATACTCAAATATTTCTAGTGGGGTAGGTACCCCTTGGTAGTAATTTAATTTTTATGACATGTTTCCGACGTCGGATCATAATAAATTTGGTACTGCTAAATCGGCAAATGACTCATCTTGCACCATGCAAAAATTTTCCGTTAAAAATGTTTATAGTAATCTCACAAAATGTCCCGGAACACAGCCCGACAAAGCGCGCCGACCACTATATCCGTAATAAACATTTCCGTTCAAACTGTATACTCAAATATTTCTAGTGGGGTAGGTACCCCTTGGTAGTAATTTAATTTGTATGACATGTTCCCAACATCGGATCATAATAAATATGGTACTGCTAAATCGGCAAATGACTCATCTTGCACCATGCAAAAAATTTCCGTTAAAAATGTTTATAGTAATCTCACAAAATGTCCCGGAACACAGCCCGTAATAAACATCTGTTCAAACTGTATACTCAAATATTTCTAGTGGGGTAGGTACCCCTTGGTAGTAATTTAATTTGTATGACATGTTCCCATCATCGGATCATAATAAATTTGGTACTGCTAAATCGGCAAATGACTCATCTTGCACCATGCAAAAATTTTCCGTTAAAAATGTTTATATTAATCTCACAAAATGTCCCGGAACACAGCCCGTAATAAACATCTGTTCAAACTATATACTCAAATATTTCTAGTGGGGTAGGTACCCCTTGGTAGTAATTTAATTTGTATGACATGTTCCCAACATCGGATCATAATAAATATGGTACTGCTAAATCGGCAAATGACTCATCTTGCACCATGCAAAAAATTTCCGTTAAAAATGTTTATAGTAATCTCACAAAATGTCCCGGAACACAGCCCGTAATAAACATCTGTTCAAACTGTATACTCAAATATTTCTAGTGGGGTAGGTACCCCTTGGTAGTAATTTAATTTGTATGACATGTTCCCATCATCGGATCATAATAAATTTGGTACTGCTAAATCGGCAAATGACTCATCTTGCACCATGCAAAAATTTTCCGTTAAAAATGTTTATATTAATCTCACAAAATGTCCCAGAACACAGCCCGTAATAAACATCTGTTCAAACTGTATACTCAAATATTTCTAGTGGGGTAGGTACCCCTTGGTAGTAATTTAATTTGTATGACATGTTCCCAACGTCGGATCATAATAAATTTGGTACTGCTAAATCGGCAAATGACTCATCTTGCACCATACAAATTTTTTCCGTTAAAAATGTTTATAGTAATCTCACAAAATGTCCCGGAACACAGCCCGTAATAAACATTATCTGTTCAAACTGTATACTCAAATATTTCTAGTGGGGTAGGTACCCCTTGGTAGTAATTTAATTTTTATGACATGTTTCCGACGTCGGATCATAATAAATTTGGTACTGCTAAATCGGCAAATGACTCATCTTGCACCATGCAAAAATTTTCCGTTAAAAATGTTTATAGTAATCTCACAAAATGTCCCTGAAAACAGCCCGACAAAGCGCGCCGACCACTATATCCGTAATAAACATATCCGTTCAAACTGTATACTCAAATATTTCTAGTGGGGTAGGTACCCCTTGGTAGTAATTTAATTTGTATGACATGTTCCCAACATCGGATCATAATAAATTTGGTACTGCTAAATCGGCAAATGACTCATCTTGCACCATGCAAAATTTTTCCGTTAAAGATGTTTATAGTAATCTCACAAAATGTCCCGGAACACAGCCCGTAATAAACATTATCTGTTCAAACTGTATACTCAAATATTTCTAGTGGGGTAGGTACCCCTTGGTAGTAATTTAATTTTTATGACATGTTTCCGATGTCGGATCATAATAAATTTGGTACTGCTAAATCGGCAAATGACTCATCTTGCACCATGCAAAAAATTTCCGTTAAAAATGTTTATAGTAATCTCACAAAATGTCCCGGAACACAGCCCGACAAAGCGCGCCGACCACTATATCCGTAATAAACATATCCGTTCAAACTGTATACTCAAATATTTCTAGTGGGGTTGGTACCCCTTGGTAGTAATTTAATTTTTATGACATGTTTCCGACGTCGGATCATAATAAATTTGGTACTGCTAAATCGGCAAATGACTCATCTTGCACCATGCAAAAATTTTCCGTTAAAAATGTTTATAGTAATCTCACAAAATGTCCCTGAAAACAGCCCGACAAAGCGCGCCGACCACTATATCCGTAATAAACATATCCGTTCAAACTGTATACTCAAATTTTTCTAGTGGGGTAGGTACCCCTTGGTAGTAATTTAATTTGTATGACATGTTCCCAACATCGGATCATAATAAATTGGGTACTGCTAAATCGGCAAATGACTCATCTTGCACCATGCAAAAATTTTCCGTTAAAAATGTTTATAGTAATCTCACAAAATGTCCCTGAAAACAGCCCGACAAAGCGCGCCGACCACTATATCCGTAATAAACATATCCGTTCAAACTGTATACTCAAATATTTCTAGTGGGGTAGGTACCCCTTGGTAGTAATTTAATTTGTATGACATGTTCCCAACATCGGATCATAATAAATTGGGTACTGCTAAATCGGCAAATGACTCATCTTGCACCATGCAAAAATTTTCCGTTAAAAATGTTTATAGTAATCTCACAAAATGTCCCGGAACACAGCCCGTAATAAACATTATCTGTTCAAACTGTATACTCAAATATTTCTAGTGGGGTAGGTACCCCTTGGTAGTAATTTAATTTTTATGACATGTTTCCGACGTCGGATCATAATAAATTTGGTTCTGCTAAATCGGCAAATGACTCATCTTGCACCATGCAAAAATTTTCCGTTAAAAATGTTTATAGTAATCTCACAAAATGTCCCGGAACACAGCCCGACAAAGCGCGCTGACCACTATATCCGTAATAAACATTTCCGTTCAAACTGTATACTCAAATATTTCTAGTGGGGTAGGTACCCCTTGGTAGTAATTTAATTTGTATGACATGTTCCCAACATCGGATCATAATAAATTTGGTACTGCTAAATCGGCAAATGACTCATCTTGCACCATGCAAAAAATTTCCGTTAAAAATGTTTATAGTAATCTCACAAAATGTCCCGGAACACAGCCCGTAATAAACATCTGTTCAAACTGTATACTCAAATATTTCTAGTGGGGTAGGTACCCCTTGGTAGTAATTTAATTTGTATGACATGTTCCCAACATCGGATCATAATAAATTTGGTACTGCTAAATCGGCAAATGACTCATCTTGCACCATGCAAAAATTTTCCGTTAAAGATGTTTATAGTAATCTCACAAAATGTCCCGGAACACAGCCCGTAATAAACATTATCTGTTCAAACTGTATACTCAAATATTTCTAGTGGGGTAGGTACCCCTTGGTAGTAATTTAATTTGTATGACATGTTCCCAACATCGGATCATAATAAATTTGGTACTGCTAAATCGGCAAATGACTCATCTTGCACCATGCAAAAAATTTCCGTTAAAAATGTTTATAGTAATCTCACAAAATGTCCCGGAACACAGCCCGTAATAAACATCTGTTCAAACTGTATACTCAAATATTTCTAGTGGGGTAGGTACCCCTTGGTAGTAATTTAATTTGTATGACATGTTCCCAACATCGGATCATAATAAATTTGGTACTGCTAAATCGGCAAATGACTCATCTTGCACCATGCAAAAATTTTCCGTTAAAGATGTTTATAGTAATCTCACAAAATGTCCCGGAACACAGCCCGTAATAAACATTATCTGTTCAAACTGTATACTCAAATATTTCTAGTGGGGTAGGTACCCCTTGGTAGTAATTTAATTTTTATGACATGTTTCCGCTGTCGGATCATAATAAATTTGGTACTGCTAAATCGGCAAATGACTCATCTTGCACCATGCAAAAAATTTCCGTTAAAAATGTTTATAGTAATCTCACAAAATGTCCCGGAACACAGCCCGACAAAGCGCGCCGACCACTATATCCGTAATAAACATATCCGTTCAAACTGTATACTCAAATATTTCTAGTGGGGTTGGTACCCCTTGGTAGTAATTTAATTTTTATGACATGTTTCCGACGTCGGATCATAATAAATTTGGTACTGCTAAATCGGCAAATGACTCATCTTGCACCATGCAAAAAATTTCCGTTAAAAATGTTTATAGTAATCTCACAAAATGTCCCGGAACACAGCCCGACAAAGCGCGCCGACCACTATATCCGTAATAAACATATCCGTTCAAACTGTATACTCAAATATTTCTAGTGGGGTAGGTACCCCTTGGTAGTAATTTAATTTGTATGACATGTTCCCAACATCGGATCATAATAAATTTGGTACTGCTAAATCGGCAAATGACTCATCTTGCACCATGCAAAAAATTTCCGTTAAAAATGTTTATAGTAATCTCACAAAATGTCCCGGAACACAGCCCGTAATAAACATCTGTTCAAACTGTATACTCAAATATTTCTAGTGGGGTAGGTACCCCTTGGTAGTAATTTAATTTGTATGACATGTTCCCATCATCGGATCATAATAAATTTGGTACTGCTAAATCGGCAAATGACTCATCTTGCACCATGCAAAAATTTTCCGTTAAAAATGTTTATATTAATCTCACAAAATGTCCCGGAACACAGCCCGTAATAAACATCTGTTCAAACTGTATACTCAAATATTTCTAGTGGGGTAGGTACCCCTTGGTAGTAATTTAATTTGTATGACATGTTCCCAACATCGGATCATAATAAATTAGGTACTGCTAAATCGGCAAATGACTCATCTTGCACCATGCAAAAATTTTCCGTTAAAAATGTTATTAGTAATCTCACAAAATGTCCCGGAACACAGCCCGTAATAAAGTAACTTTTTACGCTTACCCGTACCTTTAAGTGTTTTGTTATGTATCTTACCATTTTGTTGTTATTGCTGTTCCGTGTATATAATTTCGTTCATTGAAATAAATCTGATTTTAACACACACCCATAGTAATAGTCAATACCACACACCCATAGTATATGTATAGGTACATTCTGTATTTTACACCAAATTTTCGGACAAGAATTACACACCTAAGATGAATCATCGGCGTGTTCTATCCGTCATTTGGGCTTTCATTCGAGACTGTATTAAGATACTCTAAAAGGTCGATTATAGTCTTCTCTCTCTCATTTTTACTGAGACTGTTACCATAAAACTTGGGCAATTTTAAGCCAATTTAATTCATGCATCGTATTCAGTCAGCTATATACCAAAATCAAGAAAGGGTGCAGGGAACAGCACACTGTATTCCGACCTCCCTACCCGGTCGGCGACATGAAATTATACTCAGATCATCATCAGACAACATACGCGACATATGGACTGCCGTCGGCTTTGTAAATTAAACATAATCCTTAGTATACTATAGGCGCCCCATAATCCCCTAATACACAGTGTATTCGTGTGTGTATTGGGAATGACACATACCAGCAATGTTAATTGCCGCTGTCTGCCACAGAGGTGAAAGGTTATACCCGAGTGATTTATCATTAAAGAACTAATGAGTTCGCCCATATTCTCTCCGTTCGTTTCTAATAGAGACCGCCCGGTTATGTCCACTCGTTATTTGCGTATCTAATAACAATAAATGTAGCACCGTGGGCATCGCGCAACACAGCTGTGTTACTTGGGGTTTATAATGGGGACAGACATCAGTGGTACCATTCTAAGTATTACGAACAATATGGCTGCAAAATTTTCGAAACAGCAATTGATCGACATGTTTATGGGAGATGATAGCCATTTTAGCGGAGATTGCCGTTTCTCGTCATCAGAAGATTCAGATGACAATTGCTCCCCCCTGCTACCAGCGACAATCTGATCTCCATCGCCGATAGTAGCTTGGATACTAACCCGATTGGCTGGTCATATAAACTTCGAAAGGTGTCACTTCCGCCATTTACCCAAAGGACAGGGCCAGTTATACCAGATGAATTCGCCACTGATACAGCAACAGCTTTGGACTAATTCAATTTGATGTTCTCGTCATCGAAGTGTGCCAAAATAGCCAGGCATACTAACAACTATGCCAAGTGGAAAATGGAAGAATATATATAGTGCATGGACATCATAGAGAACCCAATGTGTATCGACTGTATATTGATATACTCAGTTAAAATTCAAACTATCCAACTATATTGTTCACGCAACACATTTCATTATATAATTTCAAATTTGGTGAATTGCACGATTTGACTCATTTATAATTTCAAACCAAAGAATTGTCGACAACACCTGGTCAAATGGTCATGTTAATACGGTTGGGCCCTGCTGAATTGATATGATGCTGTTAGGGCAAACTGTTGCTGTTAACCGTTGTGCGACATTGCGTTATTTTGGCTGAAAGAAATAGAGGATATATAGCGTTCTGAATTGATATCGGACAAATATATTTATTTATTTTCGCGAGCGACTAGCTGCACTTTTCGCCAGAGATGATAAATAAATTTTGTTATTTGTAAGTTTGCAGTATCCTGACAACGTTTCTTGACAAAATATCAAGATTAAGCATGACAAATAAACAGCATTCGTTGCATTGCATGCAGGGTATAGATAAAGAGCGTTTGCACACGGACGTTAATAGAACATAGCCATCGGAAAGGGGAACATTCCCTCTGTGTAACTAGATATTTCCCGAGCCCCTCCCTTCTGGATAAGCTGCCGATATATTAAGGAACAAAAGTAGGGGTCCCAACCTGAGTAAATATTTTTCCGTTAATGGCGATTTGAACAAATATGAATATGTTTAACGAACGCCGCCTGTGCCGTAATAATTGCATATTACATTACTACATTTGCAGAAAATGAGAACACACGCTCCGTTCACATATTTTCGAGAGAGGTAGAGGGTGATGTCATAAAGAGCGTTTATATTTGTCTATATATTAACTCTATCTGAAACCTTCAATGGCACAGATGCATGCATCCCTTCTGCGCGCGAATGTACATTTTGATTTCTTATAAAAATTAAAAACAATTTGAAAACGATCTAGTTATCCGTGTGGTATTCCGAGACAACGCAGCTATTTCAAGAAATCCCACTTTTATTATTACATAACTCCACTATACTATAGTGCATATATGTATGCCACGCAATTAAGTCAAACAGATAAGATCGTTTAATTAGTAGCGTGCGCAGTCGTTGAGCAAATACCGTGTTTATATTGCCACTTTATGACCACGATGCTATTGATCCACTGAGAAAATGCTACCAGTTAGGCACTGGCATGCGAGGGAGCAGACACCACTCCACTGAATTGAGCCCCATCCCCTAGCCACGTCACTGTGTGAAAGTAATGAAGAAATAATGTACAACGCACAGCAGCAATTCGTATTTAAATCAGGTAAGTCTAATAATCAAATATTGTAGTTTCTACAATAATTTCAACAATATTTGCATATTTCCACAATTGAACGGACAGGAGGTTGTCACATTCCTAAGAAAATTTATACGTGCTTTGGGTTTAAAGTGCTTTGCCTACGACAGAATAAGTTTTAGTACCCAGTTCTCTACAAAGCAACGAAATAACTATATTTTCAATTTATATGGGAAACAGAAGCAGTGGAATTTTTACTGTTATGACACAATTGTTTTATTTATGAATACACCTCTTTAAACGAACATGGCTCATCGAGCTTCCAAATTTCCACTACGTCATTTTGAAGGTACCGTATAAGATGTGTTGACTGTATAGTATGCAAAATATTGGTATTCAGCCTTCCTGTGGTTTTAAGAACACGTGCGATTTCCAGATGATCACTTTCGGACAGATATGAAACAAACGGTCTTTATAAATGCAATATAAGGAATGCACTTATTAAACGCTCTATTCTATTCCATGCCGAACATGCCGATTGTTAGGGACCCAAACACCACATAGTTGTATTTACATTAATTCAGTGTCAAATACAGACAGATAGTTAAAGTTTTTTGGACCTATTTCAATACCCTGAAAGTTATCTGTATTTGGGAGCGCAAACGACCAAGTGCCTTAATACAAATTTACGACGATACCACGATGACCATATGTATCATTGTCACAAGTTTTTCAATGGAAGACAATATTTTACTAATTTTTTTTAAATCTCAACCACCACCACAGCTTCTACAATCTTTTGAATTGACCCCCCTCCCCAATCCGGCCCCTTATATATTTAGATGAATACACGAACTAGATGTGCATGTTGTGACAGCGAATTGGAGTCATATAACCCGGTTAGTTTGGATAAATAAAGAGTGTTTTTCACATAATTATGCGTATTTTTTTACTTTAAAAACTAAATGAATGTCAGGCGAGCACTTAGTCATATACATTGGACACAGGTTTCACAAATCGAAGCAGCTCAATCAGTTCATTGTTCAATTTCAATTCTTTAATCTCAAAAACCAATATACTGACATGGCATCTGAGGTACATAAATATAAATACAAATAAATGACAAAAGCACACTCAAAGGACCATTAGTATGCTACCATCCATGATGTCGGTCTGACAATAATTTGCCAAAGGACCAGTACACAATGCATTATAAACACTTCCATTGATCTTTACCGACGACGCAACCTACAAGTTTATATGAGTCGGGAAATAAAAGACGACGACATGGGTCTTTGATGTTAGGCCACCAAAGAGAGACAATGTAACTTTCAATTTATGGAAGGCTTTTGATCTGGCACCCGATTCTGACTTTGAATATGCATAATTTGAATACGTTCGACTGAATATGAAGTTTGTCAAAATGGATAAAGCACTACAACTCGTGTGTAAAAGCTGTACCGTTGACAGTCTCGCGCTGATTAAAGGCATGGTGGGCCTTAGTTGTCGAAAATGTTCATATTTGTTCCAATCACTGTAAACAGAAAAACATTAAAACACATACAGTTTCGTTCATATATACCATGACCATCGCGTAAACAGCATGCTATCACTATATATATATAGATAAAGACCTACTATATTTTACCTAAGCAAGAGCCTGATTGTGTTAACGGTTACAGAAGACAGCACAGTGTTACTGGCTAATCACACACAAATGATATAAACGTTCTTTATTAGTTCCATGTCAGGAATTCAGCAACAAAGAACACTCGTTATGTTTACCATCATAATATAAACAAACACCACGAAAGTAACTTTTTATGCTTTTGTTTACATAACAATGGTCAAACATGACAATAACATAATGTTTATGTGATATTTCTTATTTGTATTTGGACAACGTCGGTCTACATTTTAATATTCGTTCTGTTTGTGGCAGTTTTTGAGGTTGTGTTGTGGTTGTGACTTGGGGACTTTCCTTAAACAAAGGAAAACCATAAACCAGCGTTTGAAGAAATCTCTCGGTGCCGACTTCATCAAGTTCAAAGACATAAAGTTTCCGAAAGATTTCAACGACGACCAGGTTCATCTGTCAGACACAACAGACGACCGTGGATTCTCAGGAGCGAGAAAATATTTCCTATGCGTGAGGAGAGTTTTCCTGAGGCAACGTGGATGGCCGGTTGTCATTATGTCGCAGTGAGACCATCGCAGAATAGATATACTTTTGCTTCCCAGTGCATTATTGTACACTTATGAGATTATAGCTCGTTTTATTTGTGAATATATCGACCATGTTGTATATTATATTTTCAAGATTTTCGGCAATAACATATTATTACTGTGCCCAAGAGTTTGTCCGCCCAATAAAGTAGTAAAATATTCTGGTTTCAAATTTATAGCATATTGTGAATAGGGTTGCGAGACAGGAACATTTTCAGTACTCCATCCATAATAGGAATGAGACCCAAACGATTACATAATTGCGAGACAAAACACTTCAAAGCATGCATAACAGTCACGTCAACGCGAGTTTTTTTCCATTTATTAACAAAGAGATATAAAGCATTTAATGTAATTGTGATATAACATTTGACATAAAAGTACTCAGGCATTATTTCATGCCATGCATTTAATTTCATTGTGATATATATATGTAACAATTTAATTAAATGCACGACATGGAATAATGCCTGAGTACTTTTATGTCAAATTTTGCTTGACCAATTAGAAAAATGAAAGCAGGCCATCTGACATTGTCAACCAATCAGAAAATAGCCTGTGCGATCAAAGGCTACTCTTACCGCCCCGGCAGGCAACAGATCCCAGCCTTGAGTCTGCGGATTGATCAATGATGTTATACACTATAAGTTAACTGAGTTTTGAATAGCAAATGACATGAAAAACAGATGTCACATAATTTTTTTTGTAACGAATTTAATATTGTTTTTTTTGTACCGAATATTAAAAAATTATAACGCCACAATTATGATCTTTTATAGATATCCCGCATTACAGTTTTATGCATGATGACTCCGACATATTATTCTCATGCTGCCCAATATAATATATAATATTATTTGATATTAATCGACATTATTATTGCCGACTTTGATCTTACATCACACATGCACCGTATTTGTAAAGTTGAAGCTGCTAGCTATGATTTTTGTAAATACATTTGGGGAATACAAAACTTAGACTCGATTTATTCCTTGTACTAGTATCGGTATTATGGGTGAAAATAGCTCAATTATCGCATCTAATACACGAGACGTGCCCAGGAGTTTTATTTTTCAAGTGTGTTCGCCGTTTATTATTTGATATGATTTGGGATATACTGAAGTCTTTGTATCCGCTTCAAGACTGACATATATCCAAACGTATTATTTATTCTGAGATCTAGTAAGAACTTCAGAATAACGGTGTTCTCAACTATCGTGCCAATAGCTGTAATCAATATCTGCATTTGTTTGAAGGGTTAATAAAAACCTGAGTAAGTTAGAATAGTTGACACTTGATAAACTACAAAAATCTAAAATAAATATCAGAACACGTGTCCCTGAAGAGAGGATTTTTAACTCCGCCACAAATAATCGGATCGTTATCAAATTTGAGCTCGGCCTGTGTCTTCACGGCATGTGGTTAATACGCATACCAAATTTAAAACAAAATAAGTCGAACAGTACTAAAACAATGGGCGGACCGAAGCCATATTAGACATTTTGGAGCTGATAAACTCACCACCAAATTGGGTTTAGATCCAACCGACTAAATCATCCGGAAACCACATAACTCCGGCAAAAATGAGCGGACAGAACCCATATTCAAACTTTAGACGGAGGTATTTTGAGCCGCTAAGCTCATATACCAAATTTGTTAAGATCAGATCACAACTTAAGTTAGGCCTAAACAAAAAATACGTTTGTTTCCGCTAACCCGACCGACCCTATTTTAAACCGCCGACCCTAAACTTTTTATTGCCATTGCAAAAAAACAAAAAAATTGGACCAAAAAAAAAATTTAAATTTTTTTTTTATTATTTCAATTTTTTTTTTTTTTAATTTAGGTCCCAATTCATATCATAACAAGATGCAAAACATTTATATATTTATATATATTGACATAAGAAATTTAAGTTTACAAAAAGATTTAAGTTTAACAGTTGGAATCATACTGTAAAGTATGTTTGGCTTTATCTAGCTTTCATCTGTGAAAACTTCAAATAATTTGAGTTCAGGTACAGTATGTTATCATTCAGCGTTCAGACTTCAGTATTTCAATCAATTACAGCACAGGAACATTAACAATTTGATCAAATCAACCTGGTTATCAAGTGGGATCTCATAATACCAAATGAAAAATTAACATAGAGATTAGTACCATATATAGTCATTACTATCTTAATACATGTACATTGTTTCTGTACTACATGTACCTGTAGGATTTCTGTATTACATGTACATGTAGTATATTATGTACGGTATGTGTCTCACTTGAATTTTATAAAATAGCCTATTTATGAATTAGAGTGATGATGGCAAGTCTAATTTCAAGCAGGATAAGGCATAAGCATAATCCATAGAACCAAAAGATATCTGACAATAACTTATAAGCATTTCCAATCCATACATATATAAAAAGTTCCAAAGTTATGCTTGAGAAACTCTCTGTAAAATTCAAAATACTGACTCAAAGAGCCTTAGATTAGATCTAAATGCAAAGGATTTTCAAAAAAATTTCAGGGGAAGAACCCCCACCATCATCAGGGGGTCACCCTTCCCAAACATTCCTCCGATCAGGCCTTCAGGTTATGCCTTCGGCATATCATTGCCCAAAAACAGGTGTCCCCAAAAAATACCTAGATCCTTCACTGAATGCGGAGAAGGTGGTATTGTGAAGCCATCCTTAAGAGATCGGTACAAGACGGTCACTCCAATATGTGAACAGTGCAGTGGTGCTGGACTGACTCCAGTTGTCGCCAGACCATATAGGAAATATTAGGATTATCAAGGACTATCTTAGTATATAGACTAGTATACATGTATATGTAAATATTAAAGCATATATGTAAGATTGAATTGGAGTGTCTAGTTCCTCTGTCATCTGGGTTAACCTGATTGGGGCTAAGAAGTGCATAGTTTGGGTTATTGACAAGTATTATACAGTTATTTTTAAAGATACTGAAAAAAAAAAAGTTAAAAAAAAAAAAAATTAAGCCTACCTACCTACCCTAATTTTTTTTAGCTCGTTAGCGGAAACAAAGGTATTATTTGTTTAGGCCTTATGACCCGGAAATCATTACCACACGACCATTAGGACGGGCCCACGTGCGGATGGACACCGGCTATTTTAATAGCACCACAGTCCCTAGGAATCACTGTTAGTTGAATAAAATATTATTTAATAATATTAAATCAATATATTATAGTTAGTTATTATATTAATATATATACCAGTTTGGCAAGTAAAAATTTTGTGTTCTGCATTTTCATTGGTAGATGATTTGAACGAAATTACAAGAGTACAAATTTTTATGCCACACAAACATTCTCGCTTTCTGAGTTTATATCATCATATTCCGTATTTTTTTCTTGAAACGCTGGTGTATTCAGATTGTTTCTATCTTTACCCACTTACCAGAAAAATGTCTGTTAGTTCCTCGAATATTCATTCAAGTCCAACTCTCGGGGATTCCTAATCATTTCTGAGAAAACCACCCAATCTGTAAATAGTTCGTTCGCGTATAGCCAACCGGTGATAATCCGAATAAAAGGGATTACGGATGTGAGTAAACAGACGTCGGGTGTGTTAAAACTGGCTCTGTTGTGCACTACTAAGTACACATTTTAACTCATTCTCATTACTAGAGAAATGTAGAAATGACCATCTCAAACTAATATATCTATATATTTTCAAGTAGGGCCCTGGGGTGGTTGATATCTTGAGATGTGAAAGCAAATTTTATATTCCAAGCTCCCAGTTAACTCCGCATCTCAAGAATGGCAATGGGAGATAACTCGTGCTGGGTTTGGCTGCAAAAGTAATGTGTAATAGGGAACTGGATTGATAACTTCCCGTTTTAAACAATTTTGCAGAATTACGTCACTTGATAATTTAGCCGACAGTTATTCAATGTAAATATTGGATGGAAAATTACGATTTATGTACAACTCAGACAAGGTACAGTTGATATGACCCGACGAGCACATTAAGAACAATTAACTTAATTGTCACATGTCAAATGTGGGGAGATAAATGCATTTTTTTCGAACGAAAAATCGAATTGTTCGTTTTAGTGATAGAGCACAGGGGGTGGTCTGCAGCCAATGAGGTGATGATTTACATAATAACAAAATCTGAAGTTGCCTAACTGTAGCTTATATCTATATAGTAGAGGTAATATATCTAGATCTATTTGTTATATTTTAATCAAATTTAATATTACATGGACAGTGATTCCTAGGACTGTGATAGCACCCCCAAAACATTTATTTTTTGGTGACAACAATTCTGGCCCATGCACGGATACATCCGCGACAACGATTTGAACAGTCTTGGTAACATTATACTTCAGTATTAACGGAAATCACAATACAATGTATCGACAAAGAGGGGTTAATAAAACCGGCCGTGGACAAACAATATAGTCAAATACATGGCGGCAACACTCCATTAACATTTGCGCCAACGACAGCCGATAAATTACACACGGAACGACTGTTCAGCGCTAAATATCAATTATCTCTCTAGACTCTAGTGGGGTCTACCTAGTTCCGGGGAAACTCGAAAGATTTACACTCTTTTGATGTATATCATGTATTGTGACTCAATAGGGTCTAGGTCTACCTAGACCCAGTTGAGTCACATACATGATATACACATGTATGAGACTCAGATTGGGTCAGTAGTGGCCAAATCTGATGCTCATACCTTTTCTAATTACAGGCGACAAAGGACTCCTGGTCGCAGATTCTGCTTGGTTCTCTTATTATGGTGACAATAAAGACAAGATTCCACCAAAAGTTCCGAAATCCGCGCCTTCATGAGCTAAAATAAAGACTTTTGTCATTTGTGCAAAAGAAATTGTTGTCTGTCTGTTTACGGAAGCGATATTTCACCACATGTTAATGCTGTTTGTCATGCGCAGTTCAATGTTTCATGATGGTCAATAAAACGTGTACTCCACCCCGAAGACGACTGTTGGAAATGTGTACTTGGAAGATATTATGGAAAAACTAAATTCTTTTGCTAAATGTTATGCTACTATGCCAATATATTACATATGTAATAAAAATATTACCGAAAAATTATCAACATATACTTTTTAATAGAATTGTTGCATCGAAAATATACTATTTAAAAAGTGTACTCCAAGCCAGAATGAGAAAAAGTGTAGCCGAGTTAGATCATGCTTTATTACCCACTTCTACAAAATGTTGTATTATACTTTCAACAAGTTGTAGAAATATATTGGTGATATGAAGTAATTATTTTATTCAGTGAAACATAATCACTTCTCACATTTGTCATGGTGTCAAAAAATGACATACTCCGGCCCTGACGCCGACTCGGGGAAATTGTGTGTATACCGGTACCGATACTCGGAAGATATATGGTATAATTGCATCACTATACGGTATATATACTTATACCATTGTTAACTTCATTAAAAGTTGAACAAAACAATCATTCTCCTATTATAATAAAGTGTACATCGAAATAGCATTAAAAAGTGTAGGTCTACTGCCCTACTCCGGATCCGACTCATACATTTGGCCAATATCGGGTTTTTTTTCTTCCATTCAGTGTCTATTTGTTCAGTTTAATTACGGTACCTACTCTCGTCCTGTATCTGGGATTGGGATAAGCAGACTTCATGGTAGCCGTTTTGTTATAGTTTTCTTTGTCCTGGTTTTCCCCCTGCACTAACAGCTACAAACTTGCACCATCATCTGGTCGTCCGTTGTTCGCACAGTAGTGAAACAAACGCTATTTATTTATACCATATCAGGAATAGACTCACACGGAATGCTCTTTTCCAAAAGCAAATATTTTTAGGTGTAACATGTTTTCATATTAGCGAAACAAACGCTAATTATAATAACCTATTTAGTGACACTTTAGTGATAATATATCGCCATTTTATTGTTCATAAATAGGCCTAACAAGTTTTGAGACTTTTTTTTACCATACAGTTTCAAGACTGGTTTATAGCATTAGTCTGTTGCAGTAAATCGATTCTGATAACTAAAGCTTATTTTGAACAAATGTTGTTATTGTATATATATACGCAATAGGCACACGAAAGCAAACCTTATGGGTGTTAGAATACAAACACAGTTCGCGCAGCTATCAATGCGCGACGATGTGATTATGTCATTTTTTTGACACCATGCATGACAAATGTGAGAAGTGATTATGTTTCACTGAATAAAATAATTACTTCATATCACCAATATATTTCTACAACTTGTTGAAAGTATAATACAACATTTTGTAGAAGTGGGTAATAAAGCATGATCTAACTCGGCTACACTTTTTCTCATTCTGGCTTGGAGTACACGTTTTAAATAGTATATTTTCGAAGCAACAATTCTATTAAAAAGTATATGTTGATAATTTTTCGGTAATATTTTTATTACATATGTAATAAATTGGCATAGTAGCATAACATTTAGCAAAAGAATTTAGTTTTTCCATAATATCTTCCAAGTACACATTTCCAACAGTCGTCTTCGGGGTGGAGTACACGTTTTATTGACCATCATGAAACATTGAACTGCGCATGACAAACAGCATTAACATGTGGTGAAATATCGCTTCCGTAAACAGACAGACAACAATTTCTTTTGCACAAATGACAAAAGTCTTTATTTTAGCTCATGAAGGCGCGGATTTCGGAACTTTTGGTGGAATCTTGTCTTTATTGTCACCATAATAAGAGAACCAAGCAGAATCTGCGACCAGGAGTCCTTTGTCGCCTGTAATTAGAAAAGGTATGAGCATCAGATTTGGCCACTACTGACCCAATCTGAAGCTCTAAAGAGTGTAAATCTTTAGAGCTTCCCTGGAGCTAAGGTCTACCTGGTCCGGTTTTTAACGCAATGTTCGCGTCATGAATAGTTATGAATTGAAGCAGACGGCAATTATTTACGGTAACGTTTCAATCTCGCGCCGACTGAGACTGGTGTGCATGCACACGGTGTGCATTTATGTATAAAACGTTACGACAACGACCCCATTAGCACCACTGCCAACATAATCGCCAACCACTTTTCAGTGTTGTTACAACGAAATTAGGATATTCGGAATTTTTTACCATTATATATTACAATTCTTTCAAATCAATTTTAATAGCCTTAATTTACTATAACGGATATATCACAATGAATAATTCACCTGTAATTATGTTCCCATTTAATCACATAAAATTGAAGAAGTCACTCGCACTTCTCCGCATATGAAAAATTGAGAACGGAATATATGAACATTTTCGCGGAGAATATTTGCGACCGTAAAATACCAATATAATCCTTTCGAAATTATTCAACAAAACCACATGATCAGGATTCACAAAACATCTGCCAACACTCTACAAGGTTACTTGAAGCAAACTGTGATAAATTCAGACAAAATATGAATAGCGTCAATACATACCCACTACCCACCGCCATATTATGGCACTGGTCTCTGGTCAAGTGTTCCCCATGAATTTTTTTTTTTTACCGATTTAGGTCAAACAAAGGGTGCTGTAGGGTGTCCCCAAGCACAGGGGCCTGTAACGCGCTCCGCTGTCCGCCTCACGACTGCAATAGTAGAAACAGCCAATCACGGCTCAGTATTAGAATCGAGGTCAGGTCATAATGAATATTAAAATGAGGCGCTGCGTGATTCGTAAACAAAAAATGAAAAAAAAGTTGGAATTATCGACAGATTTCTCCTCTATAGAAATTGTTTACTGACGATGTGTTGATTTGTATGAGTAAATAAATTATTAGCCGACAAGAAAACCCTGAGCGCTAGATGTTTAGTTGACCGATTTTTAATTATAGTAAGCCGTGCGGGGGTGAATTTATTGGAACATATCGTCCATTGTTTTTTGAGCCGGATCAATCCGAAAATTTACGCTCTTCGGAGACAATATTCGGTGGTTAAAAATTTATCAAATGCTATGTATATGAATGGTTCTGATGGGAGTTTGTGGTATTGATTGAAAGATGAATTCTTCGCCGATACATCCGTGGCTATATCGTCAGCATTACTGGTGTGAATGGCCTAAATTTGTCCAATTGCCGAGGGGTGGTAAAAGGGTGAATTTCTACTGTTCCCCTTGTGTCTATTATACTACCATTAGCCTGTACAAGAAATGGCCTGACCTCGATTCTAATACTGAGCCGTGATTGGCTGTTTCTACTATTACAGTCGTGGGGCGGACAGCGGAGCGCGTTACAGGCTAAACAACCAATTCTACTCAGCTTTCTCTACCCCTAAACCCCTTAAACTCTCTCACATCTGTGAAGCCAACTCCTTGATCACAAACCCTCCAACTGGCTCAATGAGTGAAATTGAAGTATCAACTGATGGCGTCTCAAAAATGCTGGCAAAGCTCAACCCAAACAAAGCCTTCGGGGTTGACAACATCTCCCCTCACCTGCTGAAAATGGTCCACAAAGAAATAGCCCCGTCATTGCAGATCTCTTCTCAATTTCGCTCCGCACTGGCCATGTACCATCAGACTGGAAGAAAGCCATAGTCTCTCCTATCTTCAAAAAAGGCTCCAAATCTAAACCTGCTAACTACCGGCCTATATCCCTGACTTGTATCCTCAGCAAGCAGTTCGAACACATTATTGTCTCCAAAATCATGTCGTACCTAGACTCAAAACAGCTCCTAGCATCTAACCAACATGGCTTCCGCTCAAAACTGAGTTGTGAAACCCAGCTCATTGCCTTCACACAAGAAATTTTTGAAAATATGACCAAAGGCAAGCAGACCGATGTCGCAGTTATGGACTTTTCAAAAGCTTTCGACAAAGTTGACCATCAAAGGCTAATCATAAAACTCAGGCGTATCGGCATAAACAACACAGCTGTAAACTGGATTAAAGACTTTCTATCCAACAGATCACAAAAAGTTGTTGTCAATGGCCATGAATCATCCGCTCGTCCCGTACTTTCTGGGGTTTCACAAGGCTCTATCCTTGGGCCCTGTCTCTTTCTCATCTACATAAATGACCTCCCATCCTCTCTATCAAGTCACTCCCGCCTCTTTGCAGATGACACTATAGTCTACTGTACAATATCCTCACCCTCAGACTGCAACACGATCCAACAAGACCTGATCAAACTCGAAAAGTGGGAAGATGATTGGCAAATGGCATTCAATTCTGACAAATGTGAAATAATCCACATACATAGGAAAAGGGAACCTATAATCCATGACTACTATCTCCACCATCAGAAACTAAATAGCACAGAAAAGGCAAAATATCTAGGAATAACCATCTCTAAAGATATGTCATGGAATTCTCACATAAACAACATCACAAACAAAGCCAATGCCTCATTGAGGTTCATCAGAAGAAACATCAGGACAAATAACCACAAAACAAAAGAACTAGCCTATAAAACATATGTCCGCCCTAAACTGGAATATTGCTCAACCATATGGCATCCATGGCAAGCATACCTAAGAGACCAAATAGAAATGGTCCAACACAGAGCAGCCCGGTACACAATGAACATCTACAACTACCCAAGCAGTGCCTCCGATATACTAAGACAGCTGCAATGGCCTACTCTAGAACAGCGGCGTTTGTACCAATCACTTGTCATGTTCTATAAAATAAAAAACAACAGTGTCAACATACGAGACACCGCTCCCCTCACAACATCGAGAGGTCATAAATTCGTGTTCTTTTATACTGGACCCAAATACATCCGCACCTCATTCTACCCTCGCACTATCCTTGCATGGAATTCTCTCCACCCTTCTATTGCTACCCTCACAGACCTGGACAAATTCAAATCTACTCTCTATAGCGACCACTTTAAACTCCCATAACGAACCTGTACCAAATCTGAGTTTTATCATGTTTTTAAATATAATCCAAAATTCACCAAAAATATTGCACAAAAATTGTATAGTTACACCTCATGCGCCTCCTTTAAAACTTCAGCATAATGAAGGTTAGGAGAAACCTATAGATAGATAGCATGCATGAACCAGGCGCGTATATAGAGGCGGCGTATATGGGCAGCGCAAAAGGGGGCGGACAGCGGAGCGCGTTACAGGCCCCTGTGCCCCAAGCCATAAATATTCATCCCTTTCGCTCCATCCGATCCAAAATGGCCGCCACCCAGAAGGGTTCAAATAGGACACGTTGTCATTTCTAGATCGGCCCCTTGATCGATTTAGGTAAAACAAAGGGTGAAAGAGGTGAATATTTAGATTAGATTGGGGACACCCTAAAACGCCCTAATTCGGTCAAGGGGACGAGAAATGGCATGGGTGCCCTATATATTAATCCCTCTGGATGACAGCCCATTTTGGATCGGAGTGGGGTGTTACAAAGAATCTCTTGTGTGGCCACCCTACCTAAATCGATCAAGGGGCCGAGAAATGGCATGGGTGCCTTTTTTGAACCCTTCTGGACGGCGGCCAGTTTGGATAGGGGTGGGGTGAAATGGGTGAATATTTAGATTGGCTTGGGTCCACCCTCCAACAACCTTTGTTTGACCTAAATCGGTCAAGTGGCCAAGAAAGGGCATGGGTGCTCTATTTGAACCCTTCAGGACGGCAGGAACTTTTGATCGGGGTCGGGTGAAAGGGGTGAGTATTTATATTGGCTTTGGGGCCACCCTACAACACCCTTATTTTGACCTAACTCTGTCAAAAGCCCGAGAAATGGCATGGGTGTCCTATTTGAACCCTTCTGGTCGAGAAATGGCATCGGTGTCCTATTTTATCATTTATGGACGGCGGCAATTGTGGATCGGGTGGGGTTGAAAGGGGTAAATATTTAGATTGGCTTGTGGGCCACCCTACAACACCCTTTGTTTGACATAAATCGGTAAATGACAGAGAAAAGGTATGGTTGCTCTATTTAAACCATTCAGGACGGCAGGTATTTTGGATCGGGGTGGGGTGAAAGGGGTTAGTATTTAGATTGGCTTTGGGGCCACCCTACAATACCCTTATTTTGACCTAACTCTGTCAAAAGCCAGAAAAATGGCATGGGTGCCCTATTTGATCAACAGTCCGCTAGCTAGCACGAGACTGTCGAGAGACCAGTCAAGCTCCATGCTGAGACGAGGGGACTGAACTCTGTTTTTTGGGGCAACTTTCATTTTCTGAAGCCGACAATTGGTCGTTAACGGTATCTTATAAATGTACGAGTCAAGGTCCCAAGAGAGACCTTCACCCTTGGATCAACACAACCACACATTTAAGTTGGTCCATTCGTTTCCCTGGAGCTATGTTTAGAAAGATATTTTCACCGCATCTGAACAAATGTATCCACAAACAATGTTATGCATCGGTTGCAGGATCTACAGAACACACGCTCAATGTTCGAAAACGCATCGAAAGCACGCGAGAAAAAGCTTTGCTGGGTGGCGGACAGAAACGGATAGATAACCAACACAAAAAGGTTCACACAACTAGCCGTGACACATACCGGACACAAGTCACAATCAGTGTATAGACTAGAGTGTAGTCTGTAAATTGTAATAGCCTGTATTGTAATATGATGATTGATAGGGTGTACATGTACAGTAGACATTGTACATGTAGGCCTACCGAGTAGTCCCCTGCGAACCGTTCGATGTTCGGTTCGATTCGAAACCGCCGTGAATCGCGTGATCATTCGGTCCGGTTCGAAACCTTAGACGGGATTCGTTTATATCGAACCTTTTCGTTAGTCCCGTACAATGGGCAAGTTTTGCTACCAGGAATTGTTTATTGATTATTTAAAGTATATACATTAATTGGTTTATACACAACTGTGTGATACTATGATTTTACATCTACGGTACATCTACAGTATACCCCATACCCTCAATGAACTGAGGATTATTATGGGGCGCATGAATACAATATACTTACATGGGTAAAAGAATTTATTTTTTTTTATTATTATTAAAATCAAGAGCATTTGGAATTTATGTACCATTATTACCACTTTACTGTCTTTAGAGGGCGTTCTCTAGTAGATTAACAGTATTTTACCCGAACGGTAAAAAGCCATAACGCCCGGCATCAAACCGGATGCGGGCCGTTAACGATATTAACGGCCCGCATCCGGTTTGCGATTTGCTAGAAATCCAATCGAACGCAACCTTATTTCGGATTTCGGAATTTCTGTTAAAACAATTTTAATAGTTTATAGTATATTATTACGAATAAAACTGAAATTTTACTGTACTAGATGTAAATGATGTAATAACAGACCAACAACAAGTAAGTGTTGCCTAACAAATGGAATAAATTAGATTTCTGACTGAATTTTCGTTAGATATGTCCCTATTTTCGTGGTAAATAATATAATTAGTCACGTGACAATTTGTTTGACAACGAACAGACGACACATGGTTTGAATTGTGATCGTTTTGAAAAAAAAAGAGTTATTACATGTATTTCATTTGACATATTGTTGCCTACTCACTCATCTATGTTCTAGTTGGGTTTCATTTCAGAAAGTGGTAATAATAGTAATAACTTGATTTTGTCAGGCGTTATGGTTTATTAACGGCCCTCCAGAAATGATTAACAGCCCTCGGGCCATTAAAGGCCCTCGACTTCGTCTCGGGCCTTTAATGAACCCTCGGGCTGTTAATCATTTCTGGAGGGCCGTTAATAAACCATAACGCCCTCCAAAATCAAGTTATTGGTATATTATTTTGACGCTGGTGGTGGTTTTGTGATTTTATGTTTGAATTGTTTACACTGGACATAATTAATTTGACCATTACTCGGGTTGGGTCACTGGGTGATATTTCGTTGAAGAGGTCTTTTGGCATAATCATTTTATTCTGTTCCCGCTAAACGGTCAGGATAATTAATTAGTAAAACTATTTAGTCTGTCATCAAAGTTCGTTTTATTCCCTATATAATTTTACTAAAAAATTCTGGGACTACATAGCGAGACGCTCAAAAACAAGAAATGGTGTCCCAAACTTGGAGAAGAAAGATGGAACAACAACAACAACAGATGCAGAGAAAGCGGATGTACTTGCAGAATTCTTTTCTAGCGTCTTCACAAATGAGCCACAAGGAAAGATTCCACGAATTGAAGACCTGGTAATAGAACATGAACTAGAGGATCTAGAAGTATTAGCAGAAGGAATTCAGATCAGACTATTGAAGCTAAATCAAAACAAATCTCTGGGACCAGATGGGATACACCCAAGAATATTGAAAGAATTATCGCAAGAATTAAGCAAGCCATTAGCAATAATCTATAATAACAGCCTCAGACTAGGACAGTTACCAAACGAATGGAAGGATGCAAATATATCAGCAATATATAAGAAAGGTGGAGCCACTAAAGCTAACAACTATCGTCCAATCAGCCTTACGAGCGTAGTCTGCAAAGTACTAGAATCAGTCATAAGAGACAGGATCATGGACCATATGAGAAACAATAAACTATTCAGCAAAAATCAATTCGGATACATAAAAGGGCGCTCAACGACATTACAGTTATTAAATACACTTGAAGGATGGACAAAGTCCATAGAAAATAATCAAGCAACACATGTAATATACATGGACTTCATGAAGGCGTTTGACTCTGTGCCACATCGTAGACTGATAGGAAAAACAGAAGCATATGGAATCAAAGGCAACATATTAGGGTGGATTAAGGATTTTCTGAGTGGAAGAAGACAAAGGGCAGTTGTAAATGGGGAGAAATCAAAATTCTACAATGTCATCAGTGGGATTCCTCAGGGAAGCGTACTTGGACCACTACTATTTGTCATCTATATAAATGACTTGCCAAGTTCAACAAAATCTGATGTCATGATGTACGCTGACGATACCAAAGTATTCAGAGAGATAACAACACCAGACGACATGGAAACTCTACAACAAGATCTTAATGAACTACAAAAATGGTCTGATAAATGGCTTCTTCGTTTCCATCCTGAGAAATGTGTAATGATGAACATTGGAAAAGAAGGATATACTCCAAATTATACTTTGAAGGGAGTTGATGGAACAACCTACACACTGAAGCAGGTCGACAGCGAGAAGGACATAGGCATCACCACAGATAAAAACTTAAATTTTGAACAACATATAAATGAAAAAGCACAGAGCGCTCAATCAGTGATGGGGATGATTAGAAGATCGTTTACACATCTAGATGAAGAAATGATGACGAAACTGTATAAAGGGTTGGTTCGACCAAGATTAGAGTATTCACAGCCAGCATGGAAACCATATTTGATCAAACACATCACCCAACTTGAGAAAGTCCAACGCAGAGCAACAAAACTAGTTCCTACTTTAAAACATTTACCATATGAAGACAGACTTGAAAAACTAAAGATTCCCACCCTGCAATATAGACGACATAGAGGAGATATGATAGAATGCTACAAAATTTTCAATACATATGACCCGGAAGTAGCAAATATACTGACACGGAACTCCGAATCCAAAACCAGAGGCCACAACTTCAAGCTGTTTTTAGAAGGGGCAACCAGAGACACAAGAAAACACACTTTTAGTCAGAGAGTTGTGGAGCCCTGGAACCAATTAGCAGAAGAGGTAGTCAACGCCGACAGTTTAAACCAATTCAAAAATCGACTAGATGATTATTGGATGGAACAAGAGGTGAGACTTGATTTTAAAGCAAAATTGGGTTTGACAAGTTCACAGACGAGTCGGGCGTTAGATAGACTAAACAACATAGGGCCTGAATTTGGTGAATTCGGAGAGCCAGACACAGAAGACGTGGACATAGTGGCAGAAGCCAGCGTCCACTAACAGCATAAGGTATCATAAGGTAAGGTAATAGACATAATTATACCTATATATTAATGAGACAATTTTCAAGTTATGATTATTATGATTACATAAATACAAACGAACAAGCTTTTATGAACTCCGTAAACTGGCTGAAATGGACATTTCTGGGCAGCACTTCTGTGTCTACAATTGGAATCAACCAATCAGTGAGGAGAGGGTGTGGTCATTGTTTGTCAGCACAAATGATTGACATGGTTATGTTACCTGATGTGTATTGTCTTGTGACTGTGTGAAACCCTTTGATCTTTGTTGTGTGTTGTCGCAGAGTTTTGATTGACGGTCGAGTGCTTCGTTGTCTTGCTACAATTTAGCTGTCTGTCAATAGTACTGCATGAGTGTGCTCATTACAATAATAATATGCTGTACGGGTACTTAATGTATCTACAAGAGAAAATTCCCACTGCACAGTGTTTATTTGGGACCCTACGTTAATTACTTTTCCGATAAAAAAATCGTAAGTCACTTACAAAAATAGAAAAGATCAGAACATAAAATGCGTAGATTTGAAACCAAAGTCGCAGACGAATAAACATCTCCATTATAAAATAATTCTTTATTATGTAATTATCTTATAGTGTGGATTCCGAGCCGAGTGGCCGCAATACTTAAATAACCGTTGATTTTACTATAATAATGTCCACTAACTGTTCTGATTGCCCACTCTATCGTGAGTCTATGACAACACGGTCGTTGTTTGGCTTCGAGGTTCGGTTCCATTCGAAACCGAGACGATGATTCAGTTTCAAGGTTCGGTTCGACCTAAAATCTAAGGTTCGCAGGGCCCTAGTACCGAGATAATGACTTAATCAGGGTTCTTATAAAAGCCGAACACAAGTCCAAATCTATCTATCTAGAATTACCTGTCAACTCCCGTTTCGGGTATTACAGACAGGGTCCAGGTCTCGACTGTGGTCAGTGCTTTGGTGGGCTACTCTAACCTACAGCCGGGTTCTTTAACGTGCACATACTAGTAGTCACCCATGTACACGGGTCAGCCATTTATGTCGGCTCCTGATCCGACAGCGTACCGCACTCACGACAACATACATTGTACCTGGACATGATGTCGCCGTGAAGGGAAGTCAGTTTTGTGTTCGGATATATATTGTGTGATCACAAATGAGAATTTTCAATCATACAACGTGGTAATCTGACCAAGTTTGGATTTTTGTCATAATACCCGACCGGGAATCGATCCCCGGACCTTTAGCATGAGAGACCAGTACGCTATCCACTCGGCCACTGACTTCCCGTCATATAATGGGAAATATAACAAATAAAGTTCATAGGCATATGTATTCATGTTCACACTATTAGTATACAAAGTTTGGTGGAGTTTGGGCCAATAATAAGTGTTTTATTCGATATTTTGTAAAACGCGTTTTGTGTTCGGCATAGAAAAGCTTCTGTTCGGCACTCAGTCACCGGTTATTAATTAACACATAGATCTGGCGTTTGAGATATATAAATCTATATACAGTCTACTAAATATATGACCAGCTCGTAAACTTCATAGGCATATATTTACATACACCTACTATCGCTTCCGATTTCCCCATAGCGTTACGGTAGACACGCCCCCTGGTTCAATATGTTCATAAACCTATGAACGTAACGTGGCATCTCTTTCAATGTCGTTCATAGATTTATGAACGACGTCTTGAGTATTCAGCATGTCCGGATTTGGCAAGAATTTTGTTTTAGTCTACAATCAGTGTTGTTACCCCTTCATCTAAAACTCATCTCCTCTGATTACACACCAATAAGTTCATACAACCCAATCAGTTCGACAATTGTTGCCATGAGAAGTACAACGTGCGGACATCTCTCACCTCACAGCCATGTTATAATATAAAGACGACACTCTGTTTATAACCCCACAACTTTCGAAACATCGCGAACAATGGTGTTTGCTCATTTGCATAATTATCGTTTTTAATTTGCAATTGAAATGCATTGTGCGTATATAGTGTTGCGACCAACGTAAATTTGTATTATGATGTAAGGTTCCTATTGGGTCTTCTTACATGAGCACCGTGGACCACATAGTTCAGCCCTCTTAGTATGCCGTGGCCCAGTTTGCTTCAGCAAATTCATTGCCGTAGCCAATTATGAAGGCTGCATAGTTGCACAATAGCATTACACAGCATCTATTACTGAAATATCGCAGACAAATGCACAACCGATCGAGCGACCATGCAATACGCTTCGTGTCACTTAGTATTGATGTTCAAATAGCCACGATACTCAGTAGAGTTTGATAATTTTCCTTGCCGCTACAAATATTCCTCCGACCTCACAAATATATAATTTTGGTAGAACGGCGTGTTGTCAATTTCTAATCCACAGCCGAAACTTAATTGTTAGTTTCATATATTATCATTCTTGAAATCAACGCGTCTACATTCATTACAAGCTAAATGAGAAATTTCGTCATATGTGTATACTTTACTGTGAAATTGCGTGTTTCCGCTCTCCGTCAACGGATTCTCACACTGTTTGGTTTCTAAAAAGCAAGTATTCGAACTGTCCGAACTGAACTCCATACGTTTATTTAAAGTTGAATAAATAGTGGGAAAGACAAACAATCCTAGTTCATAATGAATTTAAGTTTATAAATATAAATAATAAACGGCGGATTCAACATGGTCATGGGTTTTGACCGCGATAAAAATTTAGCAAACTCCACATGAACCCCTTCGGGGTTCATGCAGTTTGCTGAAATTTTCTCGCGGTCAAAATCCCATGACCACATTGAAACCGCCGTTCATTTCTTATACCGGTATGTATTCGGTCCTCATAAAAGCCGGACACAACCGAACATAACCGAACACAAGTTCAAATAATGGGAAATGTAACAAATAAAGTGCACAGGCATATGTATTCATGTTCACACTATTACTATAAAAAGTTTGGTGGAGTTTGGGCCAATAATAAGTGTTTTATTTGATGTTTTGTAAAACATGTTTTGTGTTCGGCATAGAAAAGCCGAACACAAGCTTCTGTCAAGTAACCGGTAATTAATTAACACATAGACCAAGAAGCGATTAATGCTGGGCTTATCTTTTATGAAAGGCATGTGCTTTGCGTTTAACAATTTCCATCACCATTGATGTATCCCGGCTTTGGACTGGACATGGCTGGTTTAAATTTTTTTTGGGTCTATTATCGGATGGCGCTAGACAAGACGACGATGTATTATTATATGTTAGTCCAGTGAATTTATGCCAAACTGCAAGCAAAATGAAGGGATATATTGCTGTTTTATTAGTTTCCTCACTACATTGTGCAAAACAAAGCATTACTTTATGCATCTATGAACGAGTCAAACATATTCTTAAACAAAATGTGTGTTCAATTGTATGGACTTAGCCAATTTGCCTTGTCACACAGAACTTGTGTGATGAAATACCTGGCGTATCTGGCGTTTGAGATATATAAATCTATATAGTGTCTACTAAATATACGGCCACCTCTTAAGAGTTCATAGGGATATGTATTCATGTTCTAACTATTACTATACGAAGTTTGGGTCAATAATGAGTGTTTTTTAGCTCAACTTTACTTTGTAAAGTTTGAGCTATTGCCATGGCTTTGTCGTCCGTGTGTGTGTGCGTGATGCGTCAACAATTTCCTTTAGCACGGGCTACAGGTCGTACCTTTGGTCGGATCATTATGAAATTTGTCATAGCTGTTGACATTGACATGTAGATGGGAACGAGTCATTTTGGGTTTATTCGGGAAAAAAACATGGCCGCCAGTGGCCATCTTGGATTTCAATATTCAATCCATTAGCACGGGCTACAGGTCGTACTCTTCGTCTGATCATCATGAAATTTGTCATGGATGTTAATATTGACATGTAGATGGGAACGAGTCATTTTGGGGTCATTCGGCAAAAAAACATGGCCGCCAGCAGCCATTTTGGATTTTACTCTTTGTATGACTAAATCCTTTAGCACGGGCTACAGGTCGTACCGTTAGTCTGATCATCATGAAATTTGTCATGGCTGTTGAAATTGGAATGTAGATGGGAACGAGTCATTTTGGGGTCATTCGGACAAACAACATGGCCGCCAGCGGCCATCTTTGATTTCAAAATTCAATCCATTAGCACGGGCTACAGGTCGTACCTTTGGTCTGATCTCATGAAATTTGTCATGAATTTTAACATTGACATGTAGATGGGAACGAGTAATTTTGGGGTCATTCGGCCCAAAAACATGGCCGCCGGCAGCCATCTTAGATTCTCTTTGCATGACTAAATTCTTTGGCACGGCCTACAGGTTGTACCTTTGGTCGGATCATCATAAAATTTGTCATGGATGTTAACAATGACATGTAGATGGGAACGAGTAATATTGGGGTCATTCGGCAAAAAACATGGCCGCCAGCAGCCATTTTGGATTTTACTCTTTGTATGACTAAATCTTTTAGCACGGGCTACAGGTCGTACCTTTAGTCTGATCATCATGAATTGTCATGGCTGTTGAAATTGGAATGTAGATGGGAACGAGTCATTTTGGGGTCATTCGGACAAACAACATGGCCGCCAGTGGCCATCTTGGATTTCAAAATTCAATCCATTAGCACGGGCTACAGGTCGTACCTTTGGTCCGATCTTTATGAAATTTGTCATGAATGTTGACATTGTCATGTAGATGGGAACGAGTTATTTTGGGGTCATTCGGCAAAAAACATGGCCACCAGCCACCATTTTGGATTTAAAAATTCAATCCATTGGCGCGGGCTACAGGTCATACTGCTCGTCTGATCATCATGAAATTTGTCAAGGATGTTAATATTGACATGTAGATGGGAACGAGTCAAAATGACCACCAGAAGCCATCTTGGATTTAACTCTTTACATGACTAAATCCTTTGGCGCGGCCTACAGGTCGTACTAGTAGCTTTGGTCAGATCTTCATGAAATTTGTTACGGATGTTAACAATGACATGTAGATGGGAATTTTTCATTTTGGAGTCATTTGGCCAAATAACATGGCTGCCAGCAGCCATCTTGGATTTTACTCTTTGCATGACTCAATCCTTTGACACAGGCTACAGGTCGTATCATTCGTCAGATCATCATGAAATTTTTACTGGATGTTAATAATGACATGTAAATGGGAACGAGTCTTTTTGGGATCATTTGGCAAAAAAACATGGCTGCCAGCGGCCATCTTAGATTTTACTCTTTGCATAACTAGGCCTTTCAACTTTCCACATTCCTAATCACTCCATTGACTTTAACACATGAAATTATTCCCTTTCCAAGTTGAGCTACAGTGTCATTGACACTTTCATTTATTTATTTTTTTATTGGGGTTTTGGACAATGCCAGGGAGGATTTGGAAGGGGCATCACCCCTTCCCTACCACCCACTTGGGAAATTTTGATGAATATCATGCAATGGTGAGACATATACATGAAATGGATGAAATGGTGGAAAATGATCTAGACATGGTGATTTTTTTTTTTCTTGATTTTTTCTTCTTTGTCTTTTTCTTGTTTTTTGAAGTTCTTCTTCTTCTTCTGATCTTCTTTTCAGAAATTTATTTGCTATTGTCTGTGTCGCGGCCATCTCTTCTGAGCAGCTCAGATTTCTTCTTGAGCGGCTCGGACCTGCTCCCACACCTGATCTGTGGAGACGGTGGAGCTGCTACTGGTGTCGATAGTGCTATCGGTAGACACCGGCCAGCTGTTGTACGGTACTCCGGTGTCTTGGGAACAAAGGAGGATGCTGATGAATCCGTTTCCATTACTTCAGGGAGTGGCTGGGATACATCAGTCTCCTCCTGTGGTTGCGGGTTGACAACAGGACCGGAATCCCTGATGGAGTGATGATCTTCTCCAGAGGCCAAGTGGGGGGGAGCTGGGTGTCTCTCAGCTCTCCCTCTTCTCCACTTGGCCCTCCTGCGTTTCCTGGAGGGGGTCTTCTTCTTCCTCCGCTTCCTCCTGCTGTCAGAATTCCCAGGTTGCTGGTGGTCTCCAGCAACCAGGTTACGGCCAACAATTGGGTCCTGAAAAGGACCGTGTTGGTGTAACCCGGTAAGACAAAAACATATGAACTTGGCTGCCTTACCGTGTAATCTCCAGGTCAGGCAGTGATCCAAGTTGATTGAGCTCAACACGAGTCTGACTTCAGCAGGTATTATAGACAAATCCATTGACTGTTTCAAGTTTATAGACGAATCCATTGAGTGTTTCAAGTTTATTTGATGTTTTGTATAACGCGTTTGTGTTCGGCATAGAAAAGCCGAACACAAACTTTTGTCTTGGATTAGTTTATCCGCTGATAGGTGATAATTATTATCTGCCAGATGGGATTTGGCAGGCTTTATTGTTGATGGCTGTTCCTTGCCTATAAGTGTTAAGTGTTTTGACAGTTAGTTGCAATCAGTGTTATAAACCGTAAACGAAACTAAACCAGGCGATTTTTTGTTGTAAATAGGTTTATTGCAAATAAATAGACCATCGGATGAAAATCCTTGGCTGCAATTGAAAAATGTTTGTCTGCAACTTTTAGGATACTGCAAGAACTTTATATTTTCATAGCAAGATTGTTTTCTTGTAACAGAATGTAAAATGTCCTTGTTTCGGGAGTTGCACATTTGCGAGGAAAAACATGTTTTGTTAGTCGTTTTTGTCTGCATTCTCACTAAAATATTATTTTTTCCCCGTTATTATTACAAGTCCATTCAGACAGTATACTAAAATGAATATGTCATTTTGCTTGAGGTTTGAGGTTTTGCACTTTTTTTCTCACAAATGCACTGGACTAACATATAATAATACATCCTCGTCTTGTCAAGCTTGCATCATCCGACAATAGACCAAAAACAAATTAAACCAGCCATGTCCAGTCCAAAGCCGGGATACATTGGTGATGGAAATTGTTAAACACAAAGCACATGCCTTTCATAAAAGATAAGCCCAGCGTTAATCGCTATTTGGTCTATGTGTTAATTAATTACCGGTGACTGAGTGCCCAACAGAAGCTTGTGTTCGGCTTTTCTATGCCGACACAAAACGTGTTTTACAAAACATCAAATAAAACACTTATTATTGGCCAAAACTTCGTATAGTAATAGTGTGAACATGAATACATATGCTTATGAACTTTATTTGTTATATTTCTCATTATTTGGACTTGTGTTCAGTTATGTTCGGCTTTTATGAGGACCCTATGTATTCACGTTCAAACTATTACTATACGAAGTTTGGTGGAGTTTGGTTCAATAATGAGTGTTTTATTAGATGTTTTGTATAACGCGTTTGCATGTGTTTGGCATAGAAAAGCCGAACACAAACTTCTGTTGTGGATTAGTTTATCCGCTGATAGGTGATAATTAATATCTGCCAGATAGAATTTGGCAGGCTTTATTCGTGAGAAAAACGTGTTTTGTTAGCCGTTTTCGTCTGCATTCTCACTAAAATATTATTTTTTCCCCGTTATTATTACAAGTCCATTCATACAATATGGTAGTTTAGATGGATCAGACTGGACAAATGTGAACCTCTCACCACGCCCCGGACCTCTAAGAAGTAGTAAATCGGTTGTTAAGTTAAGATACTCTGATATGTTCATTGTAGTTAAATACAATATACTATATATACTTATATACAATGCATGAGTCAGTGGTATAAAACACACGTAGCATAAAACATAAAAATGTGAGGCACAAAATATGAAGCACAAAGTATGAAGCACAATATAAAAACACAAAATATGAAGCACAAAGTACCGGTATGAGGCACAATATATGAAACACAACTTGTGATTACCACAAAATTTAGGCACGCATCAGAGCCAATTTAACCCACTGACAATCAAGAATACCCGACATTAGAGATAGGCAAACTCTGCCCTCGGCGGAACGGATTTGGGCAGAGCTTGTTATCCTTGAAGTCAGTAGATGGAAATGGCTCTGATGCGTGCCTAAACTTTGTATATATCATGCTGGTGGAAGCCGGTAAAGCCATTATTTAACTTATCTGTTATGTTCAATGTAGTTAAATACAATATACTATATATACTTATATACAATACATGAGTCAGTGGTATAAAACACACGTATCGTAATACATAAAAATGTGAAGCACAAAATATGACTGGATTTGAGACATGAACTGATTGAGAAGGACTGACTACCGAAACGACAGATGCATAACTTCGAACTGGACACGGCCTTCTGAATCAGAATCAGACGAAAGAACTAGAACCAGCGAAGGAAGAGCCATGGTTGGCAGAAGTGGAACGAAATGATTCTGAATGCAGTGAACTTTGGAGGCACCATTGCCGCCCAGACCACAGAATTGAAACTGAGTCCACACATTTAGAACGAACCCGAGGATTGAATACCGTGTTTAAGATTATGATACAATGATCCCCGAGTCCATTCTTTGTGGGATAGACTGATTTTATTGGCCGACCTATCACTGATGCGACACCATGCATGGTCCAGTCTGGGCACAAGACAAGATGTCTTCATCCAGTGGTGGGCTGACCAAACCAAGATTTGAACCACTGTGAAAACTACTATAAAACGACCTGTTGATTGACAACTCTATACATGTCCTAACTCTCAACTCTGTTGCATGAGACTCGTCACCAAACAAACCAACTGATACCGAATTGAACGAACAATTGCCATTACCTTCGACATCAATAGGGACAGAACCATTCCACTGACTACCCAACAACTTTTTAGAATAAGAATCAACAGAGAGAGAACTCATGGGATGATACGTCTGGACGGAAGGCAGAATGACATTCCGTTTTTCAAGACGCAAGAAAATTTGTTCTTTCTTTGCGTCATTGAGAACAGAGTCATTGTTTGGCCCCGCCATCTGACGCAGACTCACTTTTTTGTCACTCGACTATTGTTTTTACAATCGTTGTCTTTCATGACGGGGCCTATCAAAAGCATGTTGTTTCTATAATAGTAGTGCGCCATAAAACACTGATTGCAACTAACTGTCAAAACACTGAACTACAATAGGTGAGAGACAGCCATCAACAACAATTAAAGCATGCCGGCATAGTGACCATATGGCAGATATTAATTATCACCTACATGTACATAGCAAAATAGCCATTAGACTAATCCATGGCAGAAGCATGTGTTCGGCTTTTCTATTTACAAAATGTCGAATAAAACACTTATTATTGGCCCAAACACCACCAAACTCTGTATAGTATTAGTGTGAACATGAATACATATGCCTATATGAACTTTATTTGTTATATTTCCCATTATTTGGACTTGTGTTCGGTTATGTTCGGTTGTGTTCGGCTTTTATGAGGACCGCTTAATCAAGTTAATGTCAACAGTTCACAGACCCTCATTGAGAACATATTCTCCAACTGTCATCTCTCTTCATCATTTTACGCAGGTATTTTTGTGGAAGACATAACTGATCACTTGCCCATTTACCTTCTTGTGGATAATGGAGCCAAAAAAGTAACAAACATAGATGTTTTAGTTTACCAAAGAGACTATTCAAAGAAAAACATAAAAAATTTCATCAACGATATCTCAGTGGATGACTGGAGCACAGTACTTTATAACTAGGACTGCAATGAAGCCTATAATGTAAAATAATTAGCACTTATAATCTTAACTTCCCAAAAAAGAGGAAGAAAGTCCAAATATCTAATAATCAAAATCCATGGATAACAACAGGTATACTGAACTCCATCAGAAGAAGGAATAAACTTTATAAAATATTCATAAAAAACAGAACAAAATATAATAATGAGCAATACAAGAAGTATAGAAATAAAGGTAAACTCAATTATTCGAACTTCTAAGCAGCATTTTTATCACAGTAAGTTCCAACAGTATGAAAGTAACATTAATGCTACATGGAAACTAATCAAAAACATTCTCAACAAAAAATTGATAATAAATACATCAATGATAAGAAGGAAACTGCTGCCAAATTTAATGATTTTTTCACGAATATTGGACCAAACCTTGCTGCCAAGATAACATCTTGTGAAAATCCTTCAGACTATCTTAATCAGCCCAAGAGTTCTTCTTTTTTTACACACCCAACTGATGAATTTGAAATCCTTGATTTATTACAAAGTATCAATTCTAAAAAGGCGGCAGGTATTGATAAACTGAAATGTTCTATTCTGAAGACATGTTCCAAATTTATTATTAAACCCATTACACATATCTGTAATCTCTCCCTGTCTAATGGCATATTCCCAGACCTCATGAAGGTAGCTAAAGTTATTCCAATCTACAAATCTAAAGACCCAACAATTTTAAGTAACTACAGGCCAGTATCTGTGTTACCCATTTTCTCAAAAATTCTTGAACAACTGATATACAACAGAATGGATAAATACCTTACAACATACAATATTCTATATAGTAGCCAATATGGCTTCAGAAAAAATCACTCAACTATTCTTGCTTTAACTGATTTATTAGAAAAATTAACTCAAGCTTTAGATAAAAAAGAACACACCATTGGAGTATTTTTAGATTTATCCAAGGCATTTGACACAATAAACCACAATATAATGATTAATAAACTCGAACACTATGGCTGTCGCAGGATTGCACTGAACTGGTTCCGCAGCTACCTGTCAAATAGAAAGCAATCTGTACAGTACAAAGACAACTTTTCCTGCCAAACAGGGATCAATACTTGGCCCTCTTCTATTTCTTATATATATGAATGATCTTCCAAATGTGTACAAAGATTTAAAGGTAATACTATATATTTGCTGATGATACAAATGCATTTTACTCAGATAAAGATATTATTAATGCTTATGGTGTTGTTAACAAAGAAATGGAGACAATGAGCAAATGGTTTCTTGCTAACAAATTATCTTTAAATCTTGATAAAACAAACTATATGCTTTTCACAAATACAGATCTTTGTAAGTCGTTAAATTTTCTACCGGAACCAGCCGGAACTAAAAATTACTGATAAACTGGTCCAAAAGGTTAAAAACACTAAATTCCTAGGAATTAATATTGAAGAAACTTTGTCATGGGATTTACATGTGGATACAATTATCAATAAATTATCCAGAAACCTAGGAGTCATGCGTAAGGTTAGTGAGTTTGTACCAAAGGATACGATGAAATCACTTTATTCGATACTTATTATCCCATATCTCACCTATTGTAATGCTATTTGGAATGCAACAACAGTGAAAAATCTCCAAAAACTTGAAAAAATACAAAACAAAGCAATTGCAACACTGTCATATGGAAATAAAAATACCCAGGAAATATGCAAGAAACACAATTTATTGCTGCTTGAAGACATTGGAAATATGCAACTGCTTAAATTTTTACATGATTTCCACCACAAGAAACTCCCTAAATCACTGACTTCCCTGTTTACAAGCTTACATGCTATCCATAATTACAATACACTGTCCAAAGCTAATTCAAATCTATTCTGTGTATTTAAAAGAATGAAAAAAGCAAAAAATGCCATATCAACCAGAGCCAGATGCCTGTGGAATGAACTACCAAGTGACTGCAAACTCAGAATAGAAATTGATAGCAATTGATCAAAATATCTGAAAGAATATTTCATTAACAAGCAACATAAAACCAACCTCCCCCACTGATATAGTACTCCTCCCTGGTTACCAACATGTAATCTAATAGTAGTACAAAACAGAATTCTGACATCACATGGCTATTCAGATTAGAACAAGCTCCTTATTATACCCCCTTTTAAAAAAAAGTTACTGTTTTGCACCTGTCTGTGCGTGCGTTTGTGCGTGCGTGCGTACGTCCGTCCGATATCTGTTCATGTCATAACTTGAACAGTAGTTTTCAGATCCCAATGAAATTAGGTATGGATGTTCACTACTATGAGGACATTAAATAGAGGGTTCCATCATTTCTTTCGGATTCTCCATTCTAGAGTTATTCATCTTTGTTTATCTGGAAATGTTGACTTTTTGGTCCATTTGGTGTCTGTTCATGTCGTAACTTCAAAAGTTGTGCTGGGATCTCAATGAAATTTGGTATGGATGTTCACAACTATGAGCACATTAAAGAAAGGGTCCCATTGTTTTGTTCGGATTTTCCATTCTAGAGTTATTCATCTTTGTTTATCTGGAAATGTTGGATTTTTGGTCCGCCTGGTGGCTGTTCATGTCATAACTTGAACAGTAGTGCTCGGATCTCAATGAAATTTTGTATGGATGTTCACTGCTATGGGGGCATTCAATAGAAGGTTACATCGTTTTGTTCGGATTTTCCATTCTAGAGTTATTCATCTTTGTTTATCTGGAAATGTTGTCTTTTTGGTCCGTCTGGTGTCTGTTCATGTCGTAACTTCAACAGTTGTTACCTGGGATCTCAATGAAATTTGGTATGGATGTTCACTACTATGATGATATTCAACAGAGGGTTCCATTGTTCTGTTCTGCTTTTCCATTCTAGAGTTATTCATCTTTGTTTATCTGGAAATGTTGGCTGTTTGGTCCTTCTGATGTCTGTTCAACTCATAACTTGAACAGTAATGCTCGGATCTCAATGAAATTTTGTATGGATGTTCACCACTATGAGGACATGTAATGGCACATTCAACTGTTTTGTTTTGGTTTTTTGTTCTATAGTTATTCATCTTTGTTTATATGAAAATGCTGATTTTTGGGTCCATCTGAGTATAGCAGTCATAAGTTATAGATATGCCCACACTAGGCGGTATGCTACAAGGGGGTATGCACCGGACGACAGTCCATCTCTTGTTGTTTCATACTCTTAATGTATAATTCCTCCTACTCTGATTAGCCCTACATGTACATGGTGAGGGGAAAGAAAAGTCTGAATATTTCAACTACATGTAATATCTAACGTGTCATCCCATATTGAAATCCGTACAATAACCAATGGATAACTCAGAATGAACCAAACTAACCTATCGAAACATGCCTCAACCTCTGCATCTGTATATAGTAATTATAAGTAAATAAATTATAAAATAATATTTAGATGCCCTGCATTGACTCGTGTGGTTGTGATATGATGCATCTACATCAGGTCGCAGCATGAGAAGGAGCTTGGTATTACATGACCAATTATATCATTGCAACATGAAAAATATACTGTGACATGCCCCCATCCCCTCCCCTCCCCCCTGCCCACACCCCTTGCATACCTGTCCCCAAAATCTTTGTAGTTGTCACACACATTTGCACCACCAGTAAATATACACAGCAACTTTAATGTCAATATAATATTAATGTAATATATTTGTATAAGGGTCCTGCCCTCATAAGCCCAGCTTTTGTGGGGTCCTGTTGTATATAAAATGTTATTATTTGATAATATCAAATAAAACTTATTGAATATGAAGAAAAAAAATTGACTACATACATTTGTAACATAAATTTGATGTAGAACTTGAAGAGAGCTATAGATGGCCACCAAATGTGGAACCACCAGGACACCATTGGTCCACAAATAACAAACCATCATTGTAGAATCTTTCCACATTGGGGGTATTGTTACTACAAATATCCCCAAAGGCAAAACCCCATTGCTGTGATGGTTAGAAGGAACTAAATAAGTAGAATTACATCCCTTTCGTTTTTACAGGGTATCTCAAATAGAGTTTTAAAAATTCTGCCGCACCATATAATATGTCAAATAAATTTACAAATATAATATAATACCCATAGCATGTAAAAACGTTGGCGTTTCCAAGTCTGAAAAGCATTTGTGTCCAAACAATGGTGGGAGATTGTGACTGTGTATTGCCTTTCGTAAGACTGTCAAATTCTGTGCAAAAAGTAGAGACTGTGCCACGATTATTGTTTATGATAATCGATAATCGGTCGTCAATAATCGATTAATCGTACCTAATATTAATATTAATTAATATTAATTCCGTGATATTATGGCTATTGCCATTTTGGCTGGGTGCTGGTTAACTGCTATCATTGCTTGTTTGAGACATCGGCTGATGTAATTTTTATGTTAATAAAGTGCATCATAAACCACCAGTAATGACTAATGAGCACAATGTATTCAATACGAGCACAGTTCTCGGCAATGTGATGGCTATAATATTTGTGAGTTCATTGGAACGAACGTAGCGATTAATTTAATAGCCAAACATACAAGCAATATAAAAGTGGGAATGCACGACAGACCGATGGTGGTTCCTAAAAGAAGGAATCTAATGTTACAGAAACTATAAGTTTCAGCAAAATTCCAGAGCGTGGATAACAATCACAAAGGTTGGCCCCCCGCCCGCAAATTTCAGTACTCAGAACAAGTTAAGTATTTGATAATAGTAAATTTCATTCAGCAGTCACCATACAATAAGCGATAGCCTGTATTGTAACATCTAAGTATACTTACACAAACAAAGTATACTTGCTGCAAATGACACCGCGAAGAATATCGCTGATTAAAATGCCGTACTAATAGGTTTCGAGAGAATGTCAATCAACTCCCCTTTGGTCCAATGAGATTCAAGGGCGAGTGCATTCAGTTCATTTACAGTCAGCCCATTTAAAAACATAGTGCCGCCGTTCTTGTAGAAATATACAACGACGTCAGCATAAGTTCAAAGCTGCAGTGCCGCCAATTTGAAGAATATACAACGACCCGAAGAGTAACCATGTTGCATCATCAAATGAACTGCCGACTGTTTGCAACATATATTTGTAGTACTCATGTTGTCGGAATATCTTTGATACATGATCAAAGGTTGTTAACCCCTCGGTTGTCGATTAAACTGTGTAATCAGGGTATTCAACAATAACTGGCATTTTCCAACATTCGAAATAAATAACGCAGATTAATCGATGACGGAAATGGTAATCGATTATCGGCTTTATCAACGGTTCATCGATTATACGATTAATCGTGGCACCCCTAACAAAAAGTTGGGTAGTTTGGAAAACGCTTGTTGAAAAAGGCATGGCTCGAAAGTTACTCCTCTGCAAACACATGCCAAAAGGGTTGTTCTTCACGAACGTGCACTTCAGAACTCGAGGATTTAACGTTGGCGTGGTCAAACGTTAACACTGTGGCCTATGGAAAACATTTAGTTCCTTCTAACCTGATCTCTTATAGAGTACCTTTTACATACTTCACACCAACCAAGTCCAGTATCTTTGGCCTTGCTTGTTCTTCATCTGTGTGAGACTGTGTCCATCATTATCATACAAGTTCATGTGTTTCTATCTAGAGATCAAATATTCAAATGACTGGTCCCAGCTAACGTCACACCATGCAACTTCAGGGGATTAGGTGCATGGGCAAGCCTGTGTCACACAACTCAGGAGAATACTAGTAATCCCCTGAAGCCAGATATCTGGACCAAACCATCAGGCATGATCAGGTCAAGACCTTCTGCCCCTGTTTAGGGACACACTATGTCTGGAAATTAGAATGGCTCAGAATAGCTGATTCTGCTGGGAAGAATTAATCCTAAAGACACTAGTTCATGTCAAAGGATGGCACCGAAAACTTCAGTTGATGCTGTTCTGCTCCCACCCGAACATCTTCAGGATGATAGATTTCCTAAAGAAAGAGCAAGACTTCCAGGAAGCAACTGTCATCTAGCTGTGAGCAGGTGGGAGGCTTAGGCCATGGCAGTATCGAAAGGTTGATAATTCAATCGGACACCTCTTGAAAGAGAGTTTTTGGCGAAGAGGAAATTGAAGTGCTGGAGTATATGGACTCAGTTGCTAATAGCATCCATAATTACTAGTAATGTGTATATATTTTCTGTTAAGCTATGCTAATGGAATGTGTTAAATATACTGAGTATTTTATAAATTTATTGAAATATATCATATGTGCATTTCTTCATGGAAATTCTGTACATGAAAAAAACTAAATAATCAAACAAACAAAAATTCGGGCATCATCGCCAAATCCCCCCGGAATTTGACATTCCCATCAATTCCCAATGACAATTGTGATAAAAACTACAGTTGGCAGCTCTGTGATGTTGAGGATTATTACACCTACTGCAACACCTATCGGAAACAATAGATGCCGGAAGAACAGGACTGAATAATAAAAGAGTTATTTTTTTGTTATTGGTATATGTCAAACAAGTAACATGAGAATAGTAGAACAGCAACAAAAGAAAAATAGAGCAAGTTTTATTAATATATAGCAGTGAGCTGAAAGAAAAGTTTATTAGAATAAATTATGGGCAGGTGGGGGTGAAAACCAAGATATTGACGCATTCGTTTGGGAAGATTTTATTGACTAAAAATTATATGGATACATGTATTAAAATTGTATTGTTTAGCTCTTTTGTTGTTTTAATTTACTGTCCGGTCCTGGAAACTTTACTAGAAGGGAGTGTCGTTGTCTTTGCCGTTTGTTTTCTTTTGCATTTAGTTTTTTTCAGTTACAGCTGTGAGCACCATCCTCTGGCCGTCCTTTTTTTCTCATCATCTTCTCGTGCACTGGCTTTATTTTCCATAGAAATGTCTGAAAATGGGTTTTTTCTCACTTCTGTTGATTTTGTTTTCCAAATTTCATCATCAATATCATCAACATTTGCATTAAATTAATTAAATTATATTAAATACTGAGTAGAATAAAAGAAATAGGAACTTAATTAAACTGTTATTTTTTTTAGTTAAAATTTTACAAATACCCATCTTAAATAATTATAAAGGGATAAATTATAATAATTGTTTCAATTTTATGTGTGACTTTAACAAATTGTTTTGTTGTAGGGGAAGTTGACAGCCAGGGAACGAATCCGTTTACTACTGGACCCAGGCTCATTTGTAGAATATGATATGTTCATGGAACACAACTGCTCAGACTTTGGAATGGCGGAATCAAAGGTACATACCAGTACACATGTGACAACTTTTATTATGTGTACCCATACCTTAGTATGGTACAAATAGTGTCGATGTCCAGGATAACAACTCGCCGTTCGTCAACTCTTCTGTCCGTAGACCCTTTACTCATGGTGCGATAACTCAAACATTTTCTATCTGATTGGAACCAAATTTTGTATATGAGTTTCTCAGCCCAAAATACTGATTGAGTTCAAATATGGGTTTGATCCGACTTTTTTTTTATGAGTTATGGCCCTTATTCGACTTAGAATTCACGCATGCTGCGATATCTCAAACATTTTTAGCTCATCTTTACTTTGTAAAGTTTGAGCTATTGTCATGGGTTGGTATCCATCATCATGTGCAATCAAGGCTTTAGCCAATCAGATAAATTTGGTTGCTCCAAGTCGTCAAAGCCAGTGACATGTTCAATATATATATATGCCATCAACATCCTTTTTCGGTTGATCTATGAGCCTATAGATCGATCAGTAGACGAATAGCATGCTGTATAATTCCGAGAGACGTTACACCTGAGTTCAATCTGAAACCACATTGATGTCGATTTTGGCGATGGGAAGCCATTTTGGCGATTCAGTTTATATAAAATTGTATCTACTTTGTTCAAAAACTTTAGCCAATTTTTTTTAGCCAAACGTGATTCTTTTCAGCCAAATTGAATTTTTTTTTTAGCAATTTGCAAACTTGGCACCTGCCAGCGTGAGCCCTGATGACGGGAGCTGTGCTGATGCAGCATTAAAGATCCTGTGTCAGGGGATTCTCTTATATATGCTATTCTCCCAGAGAGCCTTGCAATATATAAGAGAATGCAATGGCTTACCGGGTCAAGGTAAATATTGTTAGGCCACTGTATTCTCTTATATATGCGAGTCTCCATATGGGAGACTCGCATATATATATAAGAGAATGCATTGGCACAGGGTTCCCTCAAAATTTCAGGAAGCTCGAGTCATGGAAGGGTTAGCTTACCCGGGCCGTCTACTCTCTTGGGGATGACTTCTCTAGCTATCGCAAGAATGGGTTGATTTACAAATGCAATGGGCAATAAATACAGTAATGCCCGAAGTATATGACCCTTTAACCACAGCAGAATGATGGGAAATTTTTCAGGATTTAGTTGGGAATATGGCTTGTTGCCATTCATCGGAAAGCTCTTGCCGAGAGCTTTCAGCTTTCCGGTGAATGGCAGCAAGCCATATTTCCGACTAAATCCTGAATTTTTTTTCCATAATTCTGCTGTGGTTTAGGGGTCGATTATTTAGGACATTACTGTAGCTCTGCTGTAAGCTTCCACATGCCAGAACAAGGCACACTCGCATCCGCAGGCGGTAATAGACCCTTAGAATGCCAAGTTTGATAAGATCGAATCCTTTTATTTTCCAGTATCCTGGAGACAGTGTTGTAACAGGTAGAGGCAGTATCAATGGCAGGACCATGTTTGTCTTCAGTCAGGTGAGTATTTAATGCTTTCCAGGCCTGCAGGTTTCAAAATTATGTATAACCTATTTTTCGTTCACCTGGTTTGTGCTTAGGTAACCCATACTATAGGTTAGCAGGAGAGTTACACAAACTGTTATATTCACTAAAACTGGTAATATTAACTACAAATGGGCAAATAATTGAACTACCATAATAAATTTGAATGTCTCATTTTTTAGCAAAAATTAAGGTGAGAATTAGTTATCACGAGACCTGCATTTATAAAACTTTGGCATGACCGTTTTTTTCTTTTGCAGCGTTTTCATTTTAGATAACCTCCAGGTGAACTGAACGGTCATTCACATCAAATTTGAAAGCCTGCTTTCTATACTAAATGTTCATTGACATGTAGTTCCCTTAGGAAATGTTCGGATAATAAATTCAACAAACGACCAGTCATTTGTTGAACTTATTATCAGAACATTTCCCACCAAAGAATATGAATCCTTCTTCCCTTGTATCATCTTTTTGTATGTCTGTTGTTGTCTGCTTTTATTACCTGAACTTCTGAAGCATGAATGTAAGGTTTTGAAAATTTAGAGGCATGGTTAGGATCACCTCTGGATCCACACAATACAAGCTCTTTACTGAAACTTTTTTACTTTCCCTCTTTTTTTATCATTCTATTGATTTCTCAGCATAAATTAACGCCTCCCCAATTGAGCTACAGTGTCATTGACACTTTCATAAATTTACATAGAAATCTCAGATACGTGGTTCACATATGAGAAGACGGAGGCCAGGTTTGATTATTGTCACCGTCTAATGATTTTTCATGGAGTTTTGCCCCTTTTTCGACTGTCATCTCGTTTCGGGTGACATGGGGTTTGCAACCTTATTGATTGTCGACTGATATATTTTGCTGCGGTTATATATTTTTCTATCTTTTCAAGTTATACATGGACTATATTCAAATATGAGTTTATTGGCTTTTAACTAAAATATGCAGCGCATCTTTATTATAAGATTTTTATCAAATATTTTCAATTTCAAAAATGTTCCAGGATTTCACTGTTTTTGGAGGAAGTCTCTCTGGTGCACATGCACAGAAAGTTTGTAAGGTTAGTAAACATATATTATCAGGGCAAGAAAACAGCATTTATGACATGTTGAAGTATAAAGTCAAGGGTAAAAACTTATTGCAACTTTACTGTTATGATTGAAGCAACATTCCTGACAATATTTCAGAATGATTTGTCACTTAGTCTTACTGAAATTACACCTACCGATATGTATTGATGATGAATAATGAACAAAACGTGTAAAACATGGAGATGAATTCTTCAAATGATGTTGTATATTGACAAAACTTTTGAAATTATTTCGTAATGAATAATCTGTTAGCCTATGAACATTTAGCCTCAAAACATTTGTGGAGTTTAGAAACACATGCTTGTTGGTTGATTATGAAGTTTCAGTGCCACTTTTCAAAAGTTTTTTCTATATGTAATGTGATTGATGTACATGAACATAGGGCTGTGACAATACGATATGCATATCACGTTTCACTTTAGGCTTTAAAAAATATTGAAATTTTAACCTGCTGTGACGAATGGTGGTCTGGTTAGTGATAATTCCATTTCTCATTTCTAATAGCATACCACTCCCTGCCTAAGATTATATAGCCACACTGAAACAATTGATTTTATCCTTTAGTTTAGTTGAACACTATTTTCTAGTGTTGAATGCTAGATTTACCAGTCACAGCAAATAAGGAACTGTACATGTACATATAGTTGACAAAATATATCAAAATTTGGGAATAAGTGCACCATGATACATATGTTAAAATGTATCACAATACAATTCTTCAGAAAGAATCGCGATACACATGTATCTTTCTGTCTTTACACGCCTACTTGAATCAATGAATTGTGTGGTGTTTTAAAATCGGAGCAAACAACAGATAATTCTCTTGCATTTGTCCTGAAATGCTAAATATGCGAATGATTCTCTGTCGCTAGATTAGCGCACTGTTCCCAATTATCAATGCAAATAAAATTTGCTGACATAATCGACAAACATGCCATGTGGAACCACTGCTTTTGGATATCCAAACAAGTATGTAATTAGGGTTCTTTTATCACTTCGCTATATTTATAGATTATGGACCAGGCTATGTTGATAGGCGCTCCTGTGATAGGACTGAATGATTCTGGAGGGGCCAGGATTCAGGAAGGAGTCGAATCCTTAGCAGGATATGCTGATATTTTCCAGGTAATTAGAATATAAAATCTGGTGAGTTCTGGCATTGAGAGATATTTACTATGAACATAGTTGAATTAAATTGTCACGATTTAAATAAAATTTTCTCTGGCTATTTTCCAAAAAAAATGGACAATTTGGCCACCGACATCATGATCATAAAATGCATTAACCCTTCCATGATGGATCTTCATGAAATTTTGCGTAAACACTGTGCCAATGCATTATCTCTTATATGCGAGTCTCCCACAGGGAACCTCACATATATAAGAGAATACATTGGCCTAACAATATTTACTTTGACCTTGTAAGCCAGTGCATTATCTTATATATCCAAGGCTCCCTATGGGAGACTCTCATATATAAGAGAATGCACTGTCACAGTATCGTTAATGTTGCACAAGCGTAACTCCCATCATGAAAAGGCTAAAAGGTGTATGTACAGCGAGATGCTGGTAGCCCGTTTATTCTATACACACATACAAAATATAACTGTAAAAAACAGCTGTACTTTTGTCTGTGTATTTAGCCATTTTGTTCCACTGGAGTTTTTAGTTCAACTTTAATGTTTGAGCTATTGCCATGGGTTGGCGTCCGTCGTTCATGCGTCTGTCAGTGCGTGCATCAACAATTTCCTTGGGCATGCCTTAGGCCAAACAAAATTAATGAATTGATTCTCAGGCAATTTTTTTTTCAAATGAATGAGGGAGGGCGGTTTTTATTTTTATTTTTTATTTCCAGCGGCCAGTTCAGACATACATCTGGGATCCCCGAAATCAAGACCAGAAGGCTCAATTAATTGTGGAATCATTATAATTGAAACTGCGAACCAATAAACAAAACAAAACAACAGACTAGTAGTGAAATAAAACTGGAAAAGTGTATAAAATAAAATATATGCATTGAAGTATCCTACTTCTAAAATAACATCGAGGTTGTTCCTCTTAAACCTAAGCAAATGAAAGGACGGAAAATGGAATGATTATATTAAATATAGTGAGGTATTAAACTGATGTTTGCCATTCACACTGTTTAAATGCGTCTTGGGGAAATTGCAGACATGCTCATTTTGCCTTGTTTCATTTAGCTTTCAACTTCTCCTGTTTCTCACTAGAGAAGTTGCGCTTACGAGATAGCACTGTCTGAAATTTTTCAAGACACGTCTTACACTGTGGATGGCAACCATCAACCTTGTCCAAATCTTCCATTCCACCACATTTTATGCAGATGTCTGGGAAGGATTTACAGCTGAAATATGGAATTTCGATTTGGTCAGAGCATTTAAAGTTCTGTCGAACATACACCCTCACAAATCACGGAATTTGCCGGTGAAGAAACGGCACGACTCGTTTGTTTGTGAACTTATAAATAACTGTAAATAATGCAACCTGCTTTAATGAATGACATTAGTTCGCTTTATTTAATCATGTATTTTTGCGTAAATACCGAGGCCTATCATCTCCCCAGCAGCGCACTGCCATAACTCGCCGTAGTTCGTTTCGAAGTGGTATTCCTGTCGTAATTATTACATTACCACGTGCTAAAAGCGTAAACCGGAAATAGCAAATTCCGGCACTTCCGCAAACAGAGAACTCGCCACGAACTCGCCACTTGAATGCGAATCGGCTGCGATTTGAATTATTTGATCGTTGGTTGTTTGGATTTAAAATAAAAAGAGTTAGGCGGCCCCTATTTTATGAGAGCGGCGGTGCCTGAGAATCAATTCATTAATTTTTTTTGGCCTTATAGGCCGCATCCCTCATCCGATCTTTATGTAGCTTCAGGGTGTCCTATAGATGGGAGCTATCAAATTTTTCCGAATTTCAATGAAAAACATGGCTGTCAGTAGCCATCTTGGATTTCATATATGAGCACATCGGAACACCCTACAGCCCATATTTATGGCCAGATCATTTTGTTATTTTGCAGGCAGGATTGTGATCACCTGTAGATGGGAGCTATAGAATTTTAACAATTTTCGGTGAAAAACATGCCCACCGGCAGCCATTTTGGATTTTACTCTTTGCATGACTAAATCCTTTGGCATGCCCTACAGACCACATCCCTCATCTGATCATCACCAAACTTGATATGGATCTTCGGGGTGACCTCTAGATGGGAGCCTCCTTATTTGACCAAAATTTGTTGAAAAACATGGCTGCCAGCTGCCATCTTGGATTTCAAATTTGAATCCATCGCCACACCCCCGCAGCCCGCATTTATTGGAGAGTTGATTTGAAAATTTGCAGGCATGTTTAGAATCACCTCTAGATGGGAGCTATCAAATATGAAAAAAATTTGATGAAAAACAGGGCAACCAGTGGCCATATTGGAAATTATTCTTTGTATGACTCAATCCTTTGGCGCACCCTACAGACCACATCCCTCATCTGATGATCACCAAACTTCAAATGGATATTTGGGGTGACCTCTAGATGGGAGCCTCCTATTTTTACCGAAATTTGTTGAAAAACATGGCTTCCAGCGGCCATCTTGGAATTTATTCTTTGTATGACTGAATCCCGTGGCACACCCTACAGACCACATCCCTCGTCCGATCATCACCAAACTTCATATGGATCTTCGGGATGACCTCAAATTTACTTTCCTTCTTCTTTATCATTCTATTCATTGCTCAGCTAAAAACTAACTCCTTCCCAAGTTGAGCTACAGTGTCATTGACACTTTCATTTTATGTCTTGTCAGGTCAGATTTGATGTTTTAACTATGTCTGAAATAGACCAATTTTTATACTAGAACATAAGCATGAGCAAATTGCACATCGTGTAGGTTTATGGACCTTTCATTAAATAAAAAAACGATCCGCCCTATCACACAGTAACATCATGAAGTCCTAAAAGGCAATAAGTGTACACAGCGAATGGCTTGTTGGTACACAATATAGAGCATGTTTTGCTTGTGTATATCTCACATGTAAAATACACAAGCTACCGGCATCTGGCCATAAGGTTTTCTAGGTGGTGGGTTTTAATTTAATTCTCGTTCTTTCTTCCACAGAGGAATGTGAATGCTTCAGGCGTAATCCCACAGATCTCAATGGTAATGGGTCCATGTGCAGGTAATACATGTACATATTAAAACAGCAGAATAAGTACATACATTTAATCCCTGATACCATGCTGCTAATGTGGGAAAGTGCTAACAAATTGTCAACCTCTGATCTTGCAATTTAGGCCAAATAAATAAAAAAAACTACTGTGTTCTCAGGCACCTCCTTCATCACCTGATGAGGGCCTTATCAAACATTTTTATTTGAAAATATATCCATAACTTTCAAAGAGTCAAAACTAAATACCCTACATAGGCAGCCTGTTCTCCCGAAAGCACGCACATTATCTGCATATAATATGACTTGTTTTAGGTAGATAATCTGCTTAGAAACGCCTAATTTTGAGTCGATAATGTGCTGAAAATGAGAGCATTTTAGTCACATTATTGACTCATAATCAGCCGATTCTAAGCAGATTATGCACGGACAATGACACAAATAAGCCAACTCACAACTGTTCAGGTGTACGCTGTATAACATATGTTTTCACTCTGGCCCATCCATAAAACGAAATAACTGGTACGAGTCCATTATCTTCTTATTTCATAATAAAATAATCACATTATGTACCTATTTCACATTATAGGTTGATTATGTGCATATTTGCGCAAGGATATGTTGACATAGGCCAATATATAAAAAAACATTGCTAGATTCTCATCCCTTCCCAACCCTATTTGTTTTCGCCTACTACATGTTTTTGTTTGGGTAATTTTGATGGAAACTTTTCTCTCATACCTTAAAGGTACTCAATCCGATCCCCATATCATTAAGTTTCAACAACAAGAACAACGTTTCTTCAAAATACGCTTTAGTTATCAGAATCGATTAATTACAACAAAATAATGCTAACCGCAGTCAACTATAAAATTTCCCAAAACGTGTTATTTATCAACATGTTATTCAATGAAATATGGCCGTATTATCACTTGAGTATCACAAAATTTGGCCGTATTACCACTTGATTTTAGAGTTACCTGCATCTGCAATTTTGTCCGAGACCGTCTGTTTGACAACTTTTTTCTGGGCCACAAATAAGTACACATTTCGAGAAATAACAAATTTCAAAAATTGATATCTGATCACTCTGAGATTTGATGGGTGGGTTCCTCAACTCGAATCAAATATTTTTTACCCCTGAAGCCAAAGAAATAGTAATTTGGGAGTGTTAATTTGGATAACGCATCTTTACCCTTCAAAGTATATTAGAATGATCCATTAATCAGTCTATTTTGAACTTGGCAATTTAAATCATCATGTATGTTATAAGGTAGGATACTGCTTTAATTTCGAGAACGGACCATGTCCATTTATGTTACCAAGAATAAATTAAGAAAAAATAAACTAGCCTAATTTAGATTGGTTTCTATTTAATATGTAATCGCTAAATGCCATTGCATGATGAATTCTATAGATTGCGTGGAAAATCAGAATTTTATTCCATAATACTTTCTATACATCCTGGTCCCAATACTTTCTAGAGTTCTTGCAAAATATAAAAAAATAACAGTCCTCCTTCCCTAATCCAATTTTTCATATATAATTACCTAAGAAGACATACATTTATTTGTAATGGACATCAGCATAGCCAATTTCAAAACAGTGATTGTAATTATAAACATTGCCAACACAGTCATCAGTTGGATGAATGTTCATGGATTAATAAAATGATGCAGTTACTAGACATTTCTGTTACATATTAACATATTGTTGGATGGATATTCTAGTAATACTTTTGCAATTTGCATGGGACCATTTAGAGATTTTGATCTGAAAGATTATCATGGGCTTTAATAATGTCAATGACAAAATTATATATCCGTTTCCCAAAACATTACCTACAGGACGGGAAACGGATATATCCGTTTCCCACTTCATGCACTTGTTATCAGCGAATGAATCTTTTATAATTAAATGTTTTGCGCAAAGTATCATGTATTCAATAATAGCCTATCACTCAGTGAGGGGTCCAGGAAGATGTAATCTATTTTTGGCGTCACGTGGGGGTCGCATGCCGTGATTTGTGATGTCATTGTTTAAAAATGGCGGCACTCAGTAGCCTAAGCCGTAGACGCGTAGACAAGTTTTCAGTTGGCAATCAACAGGGCAAGTGAATCTTGACCCCTTCAGCGGAAGGAACAAGAAGCAAGATCAATTTAAGTATATTCCTGGATCCTATGTTTTGGAAATTAATTACGTTTGATACAAAATGTCGCATGCAGACATCTCGTATAGCGAATTTGCAGCCCCAAACGCATAATTTTCCAAAATTCGGTTGCCATGTCAACCGGTCGCAATTTGGTGGTATCTACCCAATTTGTTTTGGAAGATTTATAGACCACGGATGATCACCCATATATTATGAGTTGTCACGTGGATAATTCTGTCATAACAAATGGTCTGACCCAGCATTAAATTAGCGCATACATTGCTATAAAATGATATAAAAGTAAGCATTTTAACGTTAGAAAACAGGGGTTTGGTGGCCATTTTGAATGGCGCCCTCTGTCGGTGATGGGTGATTTTTGAGCAAGGCTAGTTCCAAATGTTGGCAAAATATTCCTGGATCATTTAACTTTTGAAATTATTTATATTTGATTCAAAATGTGGCAAACATATTGTCATATAACGAAATTACAGCCCCCAAACGCATAAATTTACGAAATAGGTTGCTATGGCAACCGGTCGCAATTGGTGGTATCTGCCCAAAATTTCTCGAACATTTATAGACTACAGATGATCATCCATATAGTATGAGTTGTCACGCGGAGAATTCTGCCATGGCAAATGGTCTGACCCGACATTGAATAAACGCATAAATTTGCTATAAAATTATATAAAAGTAAGCATTTCTCAAACAATCTCGTCTGTGAGTAATATTTTCTCAAAAGAGTATGGATGCAAGTTGGTCTGACATTTTTATGTGTGGAATGCTTTCGCGATCCACACAAAATGTCAGACCAACTTACATCCATACTCTATGAAACGCAAGCAAATCAACATCCATTTAAATGAGTGACAATAAGTAGTGTCTGCGCTTGGCCAGAAAATGTTTGGCCAAAACTTAAGCCATTCTTAATATTTTTCTGGTCAGGATATTATAACATGACTTTATACTGGTAGATACATGTAAATAATTGTTTGATTCTTCAACCAGTATTTTGTGTGAAATTTGTTTTTAGACGAAACATCAATATTTTCCAACTTTCGGACAGAACTTTGTCAAAATGATATCTAACTTGCGTTTACAATTTCTCTTGGAAATTTGACCATCCAGTTGCATACTACTAGTATATCTATTTCAGCCACATTTATTTGCAATAACATGACATTTGTGCTGTTTTGTTTACTAATGGACAAAGCTTTCAGACGTTTGATATCCTAAACACATACATCGAGAAAATTACCAAGCCTGCAGCAAGCAAGGTGTGTGTTTTCGTTTCTATGATTAATCCGGGTACTGTGTTCATCGACTGCCCGGATGCTCTGCATATTTCAACAGTGTAATATGAGATGGTTACCATTGTTCCTAAAAAAGATCCCTTTGGACATTATTTTAGCCATTGTTGACCTTGTTTTCCGCCATTTCATATTTTATCCAGGAAATGGCCCGAATGGCCCCTGGCAGCACGAGCACTGATAAACTAAATAAATTTGTTCTGCTGTAAGTTGTACTGATCTATTTTTATCTCATCTTCTAGGTGGAGCTGTATATTCTCCTGCTTTGACAGATTTCACTTTCATGGTGAAGGTAAGCATGAGTAGTGTTTATAACTCATTAACCCCAGGGTCAACCAGTTCAACTCCCAAAGAGCTAGATGGAATGCCAGGGTTATGGGTTTATGATTTACCAGGTAGATAAAATAGTCATTGAAAATATTTTTACTTCAGCAGGGGATAGTGTATGTTTAGCAATACCTTCTTTTATTATAAATTCAGGGATAAAACTCACATGGTGATTAAATAGAGTTATCTCCCATCAAACAGTCCTACATTACCATTATTGGGATCTTGGACATAACCATACAGATACAGAACAGAGTGCATTATTACAAGTAGCCCATCCAGGTACTGATGTGGCCGGTCATGCACATTGATATGCGTGACATTGGTTTTGATACAGCATACATCAGTCCTAAAATCTTCAGAATACAGTCGTAGTCATTGTCAACTATCAAATTAACTAGAAACACTATTACATATATAGACTACTAGATGTTTATAAACCCGATTCAAGACTACAAATAACTTTTTCTGTGAACAAAACAGACAATACTGAAGATTGGGGGTGTATTATTTGTCTATAAAAGGCATTATAAATTGCTGTATTCCTGCAAAAGATCTGAATCGAAATGACATTTTGATGGAGAGTGCTAACAAGATAGAGTTGTGTCTCTTGCTATGCTCTGAATGCACCTGATGATTATGTTTAAAAATAGACAGTAAAACTGTCCTGAAAGTTTGTATGTATTATTCCAAAAATAAATCAAAATGATTTCAACAATAATTGATAGAAGTGTTTCCGGATAGGTGTCTTCGATTCATATTTATTATTTTATACCCTAGAAATTATATAAAGCTTGTTAACCCTTCCATGACTGGAGCTTCCTGAAAATTAGGCGAAAACCCTGAGCCAATGCATTCTCTTATTATGCAAGTCTCCCATTGGGAGCCTCGCATATATAAGAGAATGCATTGGCCTAACAATATTTACCTTGACCTTGTAAGCCAATGCATTCTCCTATTTATGCGTGGCTCCCTAAAGGGAGAATCACATATATAAGAGAATGCTCTGGCACAGGATCTTCAATGCTGCACCAGCGCTGCTCCTGTCAAGAAAATGTTAAGAAGAGATAGACCAACATTAAATTGTTAATAACCAAAACATGCATTGAAGGTTGAATTATAATTTCTATCTCAAATAACAGTGATTTCACTTGTTCTTTCAGGAGACCTCTTATCTTTTCATTACTGGACCAGATGTCGTCAAGGTGAGTCCATCCTATTTTCTGTTTGCCCCTACTAAGGCCATGGTTAATTCATTTTATGTTTGGCATCATCCAGGATTCTCAGAATTAAATCGCAGTGACTATCTATTATTGATTATTCTCGATAGGTTTCTGAAATTCCTTATATAGTACAATGCAATTATAAATATCAACACCAATCTTGTTTACATTCAATTCATGTCAATGAAGCATACTAAGTATACTAAGAATGTTCCTATCAGAATTTTCACAAGGGTCACTCATTAAGACAAAGGAATTGTGCCTTGTGCCAATAATTAAAGGCCCACTTAATTTTCGAGTCAGCGATTATTTTTTTTATAGTGACTTGATATACGGTTTTAATAACAATCTATGCCATAAAATATGATTAAAATACTATAATTCATCAGTATTTGAAACATCTGTGTTTCAGAAGATACCCACAGAGAAATAGAAAACTGCTGAAATCATAGAACTTCCCCCCCCCCTTTGGCTCCCAGAATGCAACAGAATTCAAACTTTTTCAATGGAAGGGGAAGAACTCTATCCTTAATATATAGAGTTATTCCCCCTGCATTGAAAAAAATACTGCTTTTTACTGCAATTTAGATGACAAAACGTGTTGGCAACTCAACAAAAACAGCATGTCCACAGTTTATTACACCGGATTAGTTGATAATACAATGTTTTGGAGCTTCCTCTTTCAAATGGTATATAATATGGCATATATTTTATATAATGTAATCTGGGGGTTCAAAAATTAAGCGTGCCTTTAATCAAATCAATATTACTTTCTTCATAAAAAGGAAATGCGGTGTTTTGACACTAAACCTGAAATTAATTGAACATAAAAGAGTCGCCATCTCTTGACGACTTTAAAAAGTCACTAAAACCTTACTTGTTTGCGCGGCGTTTCAGAAAATAACTTTGATATTGTGTATATTTATATTTCATGTTTATGTTTATGTCAAGCGCTTAGGGCCCGCTTATTGGAGATAAGCGCTATACAAATATTATTATTATTATTATTATTAATTAACCATGGCCTAATCATTCTAAAGATCTAAACAGGAGCTGATGTGAATTATCACATGTTATCGTGGTATGGTGTGTGAAGCAGCTATAAACCAACATAGTTAATCATGTAAATTAATGTACATCGAGTCCTAGTTGGTTGGGTGGTGGAGATGGGGTCTGTTGGGTCCATTGGTAAGGTGCATTGCACATGCGGTCATACTCATAATAAGCCAACCAGCAACAGCAAAACTGGTTTGATACCTTACAAAAAAGGTTGCTTATCAGGAAGTCAGTGCTTTCATCACGCACTGGAATGCTGCCCCATCAACTCCAAATTTCTTGCATGACACACCATTAGTTTGAAATTTTACACCACAATTAGGTTGAAATTGTTCTCATTGATTATTACTAACTAGTAATTAGTAATGTTTTGTTTTTAGACTAGCATATTTTTTCTATTTTTGGTCAAAAGTTTGGTCTGAAATGGCCATCATTTGGAAATTTTCCAACTTTGGGGGGGGGGGGGGGGGGTTGTCCAGTTAGAAAGCCTGAGGTTCCAGTTGAAAAGTTTCAAGTGGGAGGGTGCAAATGGAATTCTATGGACCTGGGGAGTTTGGTCTGGTTCAGTGCGGGGTGGGGGGGAATTGCAGATGGAAATGTGAAGATGGACACTCCCAACTTGGACACTCTAGCCACGTCCCTGTTTGTAATATTGACTACCAGAGATTGGCATAGAAGTTTCAAATAGAGAGTTACTTCTCGCTATTTGTTTATTTAGTAGAGGTGAACCAATAATAGGGAAAATTCATAAAGGCTGAAATTTGGGAGTTGGACTGTGACTTTGGCCCGAATCAAATCTCAACATCTAATCAGTAACAATATACAATCACTGGGGGTGCCTGGAGCAACCATGGGCAGGGGGGGTGTACAAAATTCCAGAAAAGGTCAAGTTTTATAGTCAGATGTAAGTGATATACGCATCAGAGACAACATTATGCTACTTTATCTTTGAAGTGATGTGTAAAAACTCTGATAGGGTGATCAGAACAGAGTAGCAATTAATCTTTCCCAAATTATTTATTTTCATAAAGTTGATGTTCAAATTGGCAGAAATTAATATAATTTTTATGATGATGCAGTCCTCAAAATTAGGTCAAATGTCCCATGGCAAATTTATTAGATGCCACATGTTGCCACGGCACTTCCCACGGCATTGCTTATTGCCGTGGCTAATTTCAAGGAATGAATGATGTGCATGCAGTGAATATTGTTCGTTGAATCATTGCCTGATGTTAATTGCCCAATAATTCATCCCAGATAAATGAATAAATATTTACATGTGCATACAGTAATGCCCTAATTAATCGACTTCTTAACCACAGGAGAATTATGGGTAACTTTTCAGGATTTAGTCAGAAATATGGCTTGTTGCCATTCATCGGAAAGCTCTCGGTGAGAGCTTTCCGATGAATTCATGGCAACAAGCCATATTTCCGACTAAATCCTGAAAAGTTACCCATAATTCTCCTGTGGTTAAGAAGTCGATTAATTAGGGCATTACTGTAGTTCAGATATTTAAATGTGAAGCATAGATACTCCGCTTCTATGCAAAAGTCAGTAGAAAAAAGCTTGCGAACTTATTAGCCCACAGGTAGCAGCTGAAATATTCTTCTTTTAGCAACCAATTTGCATCTTATTTTTTATCTCAACTATACTCACATGAGCATGGTTAATCTAATATGTCTGTGGACACAACTTTCATTTGTATTTCTACATTTTTCAGTAAATTAAAAAAAAAACTTGGAACAGATGTTTAGTACCATGGTAACCTATGCTCCTACGCTTATTAGGTCTGTACGACTTTAAAGTATAGTTATCCCCCTTTTTTGACATAGAAATGTTTTGCAGCATGCATAGTTTTGTTCGAGCTTGTATTCCTACATTTTCCATTCAGCTCGTCGACTTTTTACTGGGCCACTAATAAGTCTTGATGGTGAAAAATAAATATTTAAAAAATTTATATCTAATAACTCTGAGTTTGATAGGTGTGTTCCTCGACTTGAATCAAATAGTTCCCCCCCCCCCCCCCCCCCCCCCCCGAATCCAATTAAATAGTAATTTAGGGATGCTGAATCAGATTATGCATCTTTAAAGATACGGTAATCGTTGGTGGTGGGGTTTTCTTTGGTTAGAAATCCGACCAAGTTATATACAACATATGGGTATAGCGTTTGCTAATCCTCACCTCTCAAGATTTTGGTGTTGAATGGGTCACTGTAAATCGCTCTCCTAAAGAAATTGCCACGGTGTTGAGTGTTTTGCTTATAAATGCTCACTAGTGTTATGCTCAGATCACATAAAGCGTGTTTAGTGGAAAATATCTCATTCATACTACTGTATCATTCATTATACTATACTATTGGTATATTCTTGAGGAATTTGGTAACTGTTATTTCTAAATTATAACCTATAACGAAGGCCATCCGTGCCTTTAAGTTAATGTAGCCCAATTGCACTGCGGGGGAGGGGGGGGGTATACTTAGTCCCACTGGAACAGGTCCACCTTCAATTTCTCAACTGTTATTTACATCAGCTTTAGAGTTACTTCCCTTCCATTATATTTATCCTTCAAACTATTAATTTTTGAGAAGGAAGAAATATTCCTCAGGTCATATTTATTCTTGATAAAATATTTTCTCAAGTAGTTACCTCCTGTTTTACATTATTGGTGTATCACACATGTTATAAGAGAATTTCATGCTTAATCTTGTGCATCTCTAATGTCAATGTTGTTTCATTTCAATGTCAGAATTTTGCATCTGGCATTGTAACATTCGAGTGGAACATGAGTGGAACACGTAATACATATCAAGTGGTTCTTACTTCACTGTGAGATAACATTGTACTTCCCACCCATAAATGAGTCCATAGGTCTTGGGGTAAGAGTGCTAGAAGCAACCAAGGATAAAGGGGGGGGGTCATAACTTTCAGAAAAGGGCACATTTTAGTCAGAGGTAAAGCATAAATGGTGAAAAGACAAAATTTTCCCACTTAAACAGCATTTTTAACCCTTTCATGACTGGAGCTACCTGAAATTTTGCGAAAACCCTGAGCCAATGCATTCTCTTATATATTCTCTGTGCCCTCACATATAAAAGAGAATGCATTGGCCTAAGAATATTTACCTTGATCTTGTAAGCCAGTGCATTGGCACAGGGTATTTAATGCTGCACCAGTGCATCTTCCGAAAGGGTTACCTCTTTGATAACTGAATTCTTATTGATGAATTGTTCTCCATGTCCTTTGCTTAGCCCTTTCTATACTAAATGGAATCTCCCATTCAGTTATAAAAATATACATTGGAATGGTCTAATATTCAATTGGAGGGTTGTTCAGATATAATAAAACAGCATCACGCAAATTTAATACAAGTGCAGAATAATTCATATTCATTGGTGGAAATTGATCAGTTAATAAGTTCAACAAACGACCTCTGTAATGGTTTGGGGGAATACAATAATACAAATTTTAGTCGGAAAGACCCATTGACAAGAGCATCTGTCACTATAGAAATAATGCTTGCCCAAAGAATTGGGACAGAAAATGTTGCGATGTTTAGAACATTACACGTTCAACTGTAATGTGTGTATGTTTTTTTAATTGGAAATCTGTCTTTTAAAGTGATTTGAAACTCTGCTGCGGCTTACATCGAATAAACTTGCTCATCCCAGGTGTTTTGGGGTAGCCTTACTGAATACACTCTCTGGGGGACCTCATTCTGCAATGGGGCCTGAATGCAAGTGTGTCTTTGACAAGAGTTTCATAGCCATTTCTTTCATTGTTATTGAAGTGTTGCCAGGAGGAGATGAGCATTTCTCCTCACATCTGGTTGTAACTGGCAATCAGATTGGCTACAATAGTACAATGCCACGTTTAAAGAAACTTCGCTATATGAGCACTAGAAACATTGGGGGGTATATGAATGACCCATATTGTGTGCATCATTCATAGAGCATATTAGTGTATTTTGCACTAATCCATGGCTCAAATTCATTCATTTGTTGCATATATTCTGTTGAGTATAAAAGGAGATGGTCCTATAAATGGCTGGATTTAGTGTACATTACCCCTTTATATTGATAACTGCTATTAAATTGATCTAATAATTTCACCGAGTTAACGTGCGAAACATAAAGTTTTTCCTCGTAACAATTGAATTCACTGTTAATGGGGTGCATCAATGAATTTTCTTTGTGAAATATGTCGTGTCATTCACATGTCATTGCAATATGGGATATATTACAGTGGTATAAGTAGACAAAATAGTCCCACGCAAATCTGGAAATTATTTGTAAAATTATTTATGAACCGGTTTGAACACATCTAGACCATGGGATGAAAATCCTAGGACGCTTAGAAAAAAGTTTGTCTGCAACTTTTAGGGTACTACAAGAACTTTATATTTTCATAGCAAGATTGTTTTCTTGTAACATATTGTAAAATGTTCTGGTTTCGCGAGAAAAACATGTTTTTGTTAGCCGTTTTCGTGTACATTCTCACTAAAATATAAAAAAAAATTCTGTTTATTATTACAAGTTAATTCAGACAATTTGGTGATTATACTAAATGGAATATGACGAAATCTTTCAATAAACACGAAAAGCACAAACAGAACGTCATATTTACGCCCAGAATGACATTTTGAATATTAAATTCCCCCGAATGGTGCCTGACGTTCGATGAAATAGAGTTACTGTTCTTGACGTTACATGCATTCCACCGACGAATAGTGTTATTCCTCTGGGCGTCACGTGTATTTAACGGAATATCTACGCTGAAATTGCATCGACTTGAGGGTCAGTAAATGTTTTGGTATAAATATGAAATTAATAAAAACAAAATTATGTGTAGATATACAATTTTAACTAACATTGGGATTGGGGTGCATTATTTCGGTCATAAAATAATAAAGGCCAATAGGCCCTATATATATAGTACCGGGTACGTGTTCTCAAAATCCGCGGCCTTGACTTCGATCATATATACAGTTTAACTGAACAAATGGTATAGTTTTACAATTTTGATGGCGCAAAACTTTCTCGGGACACATTTTGTCGCCATGCATATAGCCTTATAGACCCAGACAATCATACTATTCAAGTTTATTTTAAATTATAAGGTGAAAAGTGCATGTGCAGATGTTCCGTTGAGAACTTGAGTGCTACATGTATTCGTGTCCGATATCGTGACCACCGTGCGCTCGCCACAGAACATGGTCGTATATTTATTAGATTTTAGCTACATGTGTAGACTTATCTCAAACGCCGAATACATGCACATAACGGCCTTGTGGAACAAATCATATACATGTTATATGGGCTTGTCGGAATGATTAATGCCCGTCATAATTGTCACTGAAAAATCGTGCGATATGTCCAACATCGTTCACAAAATAATAAAAAACAAGCATGTATATAACAAGATATATAAATGCATCGATATGGATGTCACTATAAAGTGTGTTTATTTAGTTCACCTTAGAATTACATAATAATACATCTCCCTTGACCTCGAGATATCAAACATTCCCAAACTCTTTAAAACTTAATAATTTTGTATATCTTTATTTCCATTTAAAACAAAACAACTTTCAAACTGATTGGTCAATATTCGAATCTATTTTCTGGCTGAAATGTCAAATTACTTCTGTTGGTTCGGGTATGCATGCTATGTCCAACGTTGAACATTTTGACCAAAGTTAGGACTACCCGGTCGCCACGCTCATGCATGCAGTGCCTCAACTTGTTTTAAAATTTCGCCAGGTAATACCCCGCCATTATAATTCGCGACTTGCATTTATGATCCAATAAACAGTCAAATACAAATATCGTATACTTTGTTTAATATGAGGTCATTCCATGAAGAGTTATATTATTATAGCATGTTTTGAAATAACTTTTCATGCGCGGTATATATATCATCATCATGATGTAGTCAGCCATGTGTAACTGCTATATGTCGGTATAGTGGACAAGATATTACATGTGCATAAACTTGCACGAACTGTTCAGTATATAAATAACTTAGTAAAAATAAATAAACAAAAATAGAAAACATGGAATTTCCAGAATTGTTGTTATCTGCACGCCAAAATATAGAGGCTTATTTGACTCGGACACATGCCCTCCAAGATTTGTACTGAACTAGAACCTATCATTTTCGTCCCCGTAAAAACGGTACATAACAACATGCATGGACATATTCCTCAAACTTTTCACGCCTGCATAATTCACATCAAGGACTGCATTGTATATACGCATATTTAAACACCTCGCATATTTAAGGGGAAAATTGCAAGTAGAGATCTACAAAACTAGTTAGTTGAAAATTATCACATGAACGAATTAATAGCTTAAGTTCATATGATATTTGATTGTAAAAGATAGTTAACGGAAAACATAACGATAAATACGAACCCATCATCATCGTGCTTGAAAAGTTCAACTTATATAGGCCTATATAGACTTATGCACACCAGACACTAAATGAAATGGTCGGCTGGCACTCTGTATCTGGTAAATATTCGGAAAGATATTATGGATTAATATAATGTCTGCCCTATCTCTGAAAAACAGTGCCATTGTCGGTGAAATAGAATAAAGAGAAAGTGCCGCATGAAGTAAAAATAGTTTCCCGTTAAGACCTGGCGTAATACTAATTTTCCAGACAATCGCGCGCTTGGTTTCGCTTCCGATTCCAGAAATTCAATTAATCGGAATGGCACGTGTAATTGATGTAATTTTTGTTGTGACTTTAATCTGTTTCTTGATTTGAAACTATATCGGGTTTATGTATTGTATAACTTCCTGGTAAAGTGTTGATTGTTTTTGGAGGAATCCATTTACAATAAATGCATATTTATCGACCTTTGATATTATTGACAGAATGCGTCTAAATAACGGAATATCACGACGGAACGAACCGCGTGCACCGGCGGTATATTTTTCAGATAAACTTTTGCTCTTTATTCGAAAATGTGCAACTCCCGAGGCCAGAACATTTGCGAAATATGTTTATTGACACGTAACCTTTCAACATTTACCAAAATTATGTAGTACCTCAAAAGTTGCAGAGCAATGACAGCTTAGGATTTTCATCCCATGGTCTAATCTGGTATTATGTGATTGAGAGTCTGTTGTGGCTGTGGAAATCCTTCTCCGTGCATTTCTCTGAATTTACAATAATCTTTTAAAAATTGGTACTGTGACAGATATGAATATTGGTATTAACCCTTTCATGATGGGAGCTGCGCTGGTGCAGCATTAAATACCTTGTGCCAGTGCATTCTCTTATATATGCGAGTCTTCCATAGGGAGCCTCACATATATATACCGGTAAGAGAATGCACTGGATTACAAGATCAAGGTAAATATTGTTAGGACAATGCATTCTCTTTATATATGCGAGGTGCCCTATAGGCGACTCGCATATATAAGAGAATGCATTGGCACAGGGTTTTCACCAAACTTCAGGAAAGCTCCAGTAACAAAAGGGTTAAGATAGACAACTCTGGTAGAGTTTGGTGAAATATTTATGTTAGGAGTAAACTCGATGGGTCAAATTCCTCCTATCTAAGTTATCTGGAGCCTCCTAGTAGAGATGTTAAACACTTCATCTGTGATTGGCATATTGTTATCACTAGTTGTATATAATGGTATTTGTGTGTATACCTGACTGCTGTTCTGATGTAGTCGATATGGAAGTCACTTCAGGGAACAGCTTCTGTCAAGATAGCCTATAACCACCCTCCTATCATCGAGCATTAACCCTTTGTTTACTAAATACTCATTGACGATAGTTCCATCAGGAAATATTCAGATAATAGGCCATTTGTTGAACTTATTATCCAAACATCTCCCCCCCCCCCCTCTCCGCCCGCAATTAATAGGAATCCTTCTGCACTTGTATTTTCTGTTTGTCCATCTGTTGTTTGCTTATATTTCCTGAATATCCCTCCAGATGAATAATAGACCATTCCATTGTATACTTTTATAACAGAATTGGAATCTGTTAGTCAAGAAAGGGTTACATGATACATGTAACACTGATAAGTCGGAGTCGGGCATGTTTGTAAAATAAAATCATGAGGCATATTGGAAAGTATTATCCATATTTTTGCTAACGAGACCTTCTCATGGCAGGGTACGTAGAAAAACCATTGTTTTTTTTTTTTTTTAAATTTCAGTTGAAATGTTATAATATTTTCTAACCCTCACACAGATGTTACATAAATAATAATTGATTCCTTAACCCTTTGAACCCGAGACCGGAATACCGGTCCAATCCTTATATTCCTATATCCCGGGCTCGGAATACCGGTTCAGAAATTATATGAAATTTGACACAAAATTACAGCACAATGTGACAATAAACACACATATCAACTAAAGTTGTACTTCTACTTTGCACACATGCGTCCCATTAAGGAATAATCTCGGTTTCCTAATGTAATTACAGTCTAAAGGCATATGCCGAATCACAAACCTATAAATCGCAAAGCGATTTATAAGAGTTTGTGAATCGGCATATGCCTTTAGACTGTGTAATTACATTAGGAAACCGATATTATTCCTTATAATTATACCATTAATTGTTAAATATTGATTTTAAAAACATTTTCGCCCTTAAAAGACGGTTGAAACAAGGAACTATTTGTTCTCAAATAACGGACCGTAACAGAGTCACTGTTTGAATACGACTTGAGCCGATGACAACTCGCCCCGTTTCCGTCCGAATAATATCGATCGATTGATAGATCGAGTGGGTTTTTCCCGAAGCTATGTCAAGGACGAAACCAAAATTAATAAACTTTGCCATCGTTGGATGAAAATTAAACATTATTAGCAGAATTTTGGAATACATTTAGTCTCCATATGTCAACTAGGACTCATGAACAGGCGATAATCAATACGTTTTGTGAACATTTTCTTACAGGAATTCTTCTATTTGTCAGCTTTGAGCCGAATATTTTTGATATTTAGATATTTCGCTCCACAGTTGTACACAAACAAGTTTTCAGAAGAATAAACTATAATGGTATTTAAGTAATTTTAAGATGATTTATTTATCAAAAACTAATATATTTGAAAAAAATTTAAGTGATTATTAAAAAAACTTGTGTCCAGACATGAATATATGAGTTTATGACCAGTTTGTGAGGAATCTCAGAAATCACAAAATGTTCCGCAACTTGTCAATTCATTTGTTTGCATTCTAACAATAACATGTTACTAGCCTACACTGCGATGGGGTGCAGAAAATTCTGCTGTTATCTCGCGGGGACTTTTTAGCATTTGTATTGAACAATAATTTGAACACCCGTCTACGAGTGGTACATCGTTCTGTGGAATCTCATAAATCACATAAACCTTCGTAACTACACTGAGACGGTTTTCTCATAGGGACTTTACATCATTTGCATACACCCATCAACGAGCGGTCTCTGTGGATCTCAGAAATCACATAACGTAATGCTTCGTAAAACTTTGTAACAAATTAACTTATCACTACACTCGGATGATATGAAAAAATATACAGCGGTTTTCTCACAGGGACTTTATATCATTTGTAACAACTGTCTACGAGAGGTCTCTGTGGATCTCAGAAATCATTTACGTAACGCTTCGTAACACGTTGTAACATATCGCTGCATTGAGATGAGTTTAAAAAATATGCTGCGGTTTTCTTATGAGGACTTTATATTATTTGTAACATGTACCGCTTACAACTTACACTTCGTAACACTTTGCAACATATCATTACACTGAAACGCGGTGAAGAAACATGCTGCATTTTTAACAATAACAGGGAGTTTGTAGGGTCCTCTACTCCTCTGGCTCTGTAGCCTGTACAGGCTGTAGGGACAGTCTCTGGAATCTCAGAAATCACGTAAAGGTTTGTAACATATCGCTACACGGAGACGAATGGAAAAACATCTTGTGCGGTTTTCTCACGGGGACTGGTAGATCATGCCATGAATCTCTACTCTGGCTGACGACGTAGACACGGGCATCAGCCAGAGTAGAGATTCATGGCATGATCTAGGGGACTGGGTACAATGTTTGGGAATATTTGTAAACAGTAATTAAAAATTTCATCACAGTATATATATAATTTATAAATTGTTGACATGGCAGAAAATTATAATGTACGGTACCATGCATGGACTTGTGACGGTCTTACCAATATACCATTGGAGTTTGGAACTTGATCAATAACTTCCTTTTATTAGCAAATTTTGGCCCAGCATTATGACCAAAACATTGCTAATTAGCCTAATTAAGGCAGTGGTTGATCAATTTGATCAAGTTCCTAGCTCACGTGGTCTTTCAAAAATCATAATGCATATGATCGACCCAGCCCTATGCGGTGTGAAAATTCAAATAAATGAAACGAAAACAAAAAAGTTGTGTAAGTTTAGCCATGCATTTCGAAAAAAATGCAACCAAATTTATACTATGCAAACAGCTTTGGAATGTTGATTTCATTGGGGCATTGTCTTTATTTGGATATTTCTTTATTATTCTTTTATTGGCTTTCATACCGTTCGTGAAAAATGTGTTTTGCGAAGCGTGTGTGAAGAAAGTAGCGTCCTTAGTTACTATGCAACGGACTACAAATATCATTGCGCTCAAGTACTTTTGGGTCGTTTTTGTTGCACTGATAAAATCTCAACCTAATGTAATTATCCGATATAATTACATTAGCTTTGATAAACTCAACGGCAATTTACTATAGAGAATGAAGTGGGTGTAATTATTATATTCATAACTCATTGTGACGTCACGCTTAGAAACACAAATTATTTACCGCTCCGCTAAAAATCAACGTAAATACGAAAATGAAGAAGCAAACGTCGAGGATTCACGATAACTCGTGTTAATATGAAGAACAAAGGAGTATAGACATGGATTGTGCATATATTTCGTGATAAATTTCGAGGATAAGGAAGGAAAGTGACATTTCTGTGCAACGTTGCCTATTATCGTGCATAAATAGACATAAACAATCTCTGAAAACGCGATGGCGCATATAAGGGTCAGAAAAGACTTACCGTTGGGTAAAAGCGAAAAAGACTCAAATGTGTGTAACGTATGTGATATAGATGTAAAAGGAAATTCAGGTATTTTATGCGATGCTTGTCACAGAATATATCATCCAAAGTGTGAAGACCTTACAACATCTGACCAGAAATTCCTCTCGAAAAGAGCTATCGGAGTGAATTGGGAGTGTAAACAATGTCGGAACAACAGTGACCAAGAAAGCGAGATGGGTGAATTAAAGGCAAAAATTAATGATATTCTGGATATTCTAAAAGAACAGAAAGAGAAAACGAACCAAATGGATGTTATTATACAAATGTTGGGAGAACAAAAGCACCAGACGGAGAAAGACATAAAAGAAATAAGAGATGCTACATCGAGCTTAGAAACTAATATGGAGCAGCGCTTCCGGACACAAAACGAAAACACAGAACAGGAAATAAAGGATATTAAAAACAACTTGGATACACGGGTAAGTGAACAGTTTAAAGAAATGGAAATAAAACAAGTTCGCAAAGAAAACCTGATTGGGACAAATGTAAAGGAAAGTTCCAAATCTGATGAAAAACTTGATAAAACAGAGGTTCTAAATTCCATCAAAAATGTAATAAAGAATATGACTAAAATCGATCCAGACGGAGTTAAAACAGCCCACAGACTTGGCAATAAAATGGCCGGGAAAACTCGCCCCATCAAAGTGATATTTCGTAATGAGGACACGCGGAACGATGTTTTATCCGAAGTGGTAGAGTATAACAAAAACCTACATGATACTCTAAACAAGAACAAAATCTTCTTCAATCCTGACCTAACTCAAAAAGAGTGTGATCAACAACGAATGCTACTTTCTGAACTGAAACAAATGAGAATTAACCCTTTACCCAACAGAAGGGCCCTGTGCCAATGCATTCTCTTATATATGCGAGTCGACCATAGGTCGCCTCGCATATATAAGAGAATGCATTGGCTTAACACATTACAAATTATAAAATTGTTAAAGAATGTAAGAAAAAATGGTAAAAAGTGTTAAAAAAAGATTTTTTTTAGGCCAATGCATTCTCTTATATATGCGAGGCGACCTATGGTCGACTCGCATATATAAGAGAATGCATTGGCACAGGGCATAACTGTAACCATCACAATGTGGTCAAGGAGCTGGTTCCAATGATATCCATATTTGTATGGTTCTATTGAGACAGACCGAAGATATTTTAGGCTGTTGAAGCTTTATTTGGCCGGTTTTGGCCGGTTTGTTGGGTAAAGGGTTAACAACACAACAGAACGATTCATGATCAGAGATGGCAATTTATAGTAAAGCGCGCAGAAAGAAAACCGGAAGAAGATTTATGACGGGAAACAAGTCATTCGACAACATCGAAAAACGAAACATTGAACTGTCTTCACGATCCAGCTCCAATATGTTTGTATACAAATGCGGACAATCTTATCAATAAAAGAGATGAACTTCAACTACGTATACATCGCAAAATTTAACCCAGCCATTGTTTGTATAACAGAAACCCTCCCCAAATATTCTAAAACAACAGTACAAGAGAGTGAACTTCAGATATGTAATTATGACCTCTTCTGTGGAAATAATCCCAAAAGGGGTGTACTTATATATACTCACAAACAGATGCGGGCGCAGCGGTGTATAGATCTAGAAAATGTATCCTTCTCTGAATCAGTGTGGTGTCAATGGAGGATGAAAAGTGAAACGTTTCTTGTTGGATGTGTCTATCAGAGTCCTAATACAGAATCTACTAATGAAGCAAAACTCACTACTTTAATAAACAAGGCTGTGAGCTTGAACAAGAAACACGTCATAATTATCGGTGATTTTAATTACCCAGAAATATTTTGGGAAACGGGACAAACTCCATAATCTACAGGCTGCTTTTCGTTTATTGAATGTTTAAAAGTCACATGGTTGTATCAACTGGTAACTGAACCTACTCGTCACAGAGGAAATCAGATAGAAAACATTCTGGATCTCGTTATAACAAATAATCCTGAACAAATTACTACAAAATTGATAGAACACGAACACTCTCTCTTAAAAAGCGACCACGATGTTTTGGAAATCAGCCTCAGTTGTTCACTGTTCACACTGCCACAGACACAGCGTGAAGACAAATATTTGTGGAACAAAGGAAATTACGAGCTAATGAGAAAAGTATTACACGAAAAAGACTGGAGTGAGCTACACAGCGTGGACCTAGCTGGACCAAGCATGGGATATCTTCAACACCACCCTCTAAGAAACGACTAAAGAGTATGTTCCAAAATCTCAAACATATACAAATAAAAAACGGAAAAATTTGTGGGTAAATAAGGATATATTGTCTCATGTTAGACAGAAAAGAGCAGCTTATAAGAGGTATCGTCGATCACACGAATCAGCCGACTACCTGAGATACAAACGGTGTCGAGAAGAAGCAAATTTCTTGGTAAAAAAGGCGAAGATAACATTTGAGAGGAAAATTGCCGATGAATATAAGACAAATCCAAAGTCTTTCTGGAATTATGTCCAAAGCAAAACTGTTGCCAAAACTGGTGTTGGAGATTTGAAGAAAGAGGAAAATGGGTTGATCATCACAGACAATTGCGAAAAAACGGATATCTTGAATACTTTCTTCTCATCTTTTTTCACGAAGGAAAGCCTTAACAATATACCGGATACTCCTGAACATTCTGACGGCAAATTTCTTTCCGACATTCAAGTTACACCAGAAGCCGTTGAAAATAAATTACTAAATCTCAACCCTTTCAAGAGCTGTGGACTAGACGGAATACACTCCAAATTATTGAAAGAGTCGGTGCACGAAATCAGCCAACCTCTTACACTTCTATTCAACAGATCACTCTCAGAGGGAAAGATTTTTGCAGTTTGGAAGACAGCTACAGTAACCAGTATTTTCAAAAAAGGTTCGAAATCCAATCCCAGTAACTATCGGCCCGTTAGTTTAACGTGCGTTTTGTGTAAAATGATGGAATCTTTTATTACCGATGCTGTTATGTCACATATGGAACAACATAATCTATTAACATATTGTCAACACGGCTTCAGAAGTGGCAGATCATGTACAACACAACTTCTAGAATATCTTTCATATGTTGTCACATCCTTGGATAATAACAATCCAGTGGACGTGGTGTACTTAGATTTCAAGAAAGCTTTTGACTCTGTTCCGCACGTCAGACTCCTAAATAAAATACACTCCTATGGAATAACGGGAAACGTTCTGAATTGGATCAGTGATTTCTTGAACAACAGACAACAACGGGTTCATGTAAATTCATCATACTCAGAATGGACCTCAGTTACTAGCGGAGTACCACAATGAAGTGTTCTCGGGCCTACCCTGTTTATCATGTATATCAATGACCTACCCGATTGTGTTCACGGAATCTGCAAAATATTCGCCGATGATACCAAATTGATGGGGAATCAACAAAAGGAAAACATACAACGGGACATCAGTGCCGTATGTCAGTGGTCGTTAGATTGGCAGTTGCGATTTAATTGTGAGAAAATACATGTCGTACACTTCGGACATAATAATCCTCGTAAACCATATATTATGGACGACGTGGCCAGTAATCCGCCGATATCAGTTAGCACATGTGAAAAGGACCTTGGAGTATACATTGATGAAAAACTCAAGTTTGATGTACACATAAATACTATATGTACCAAAGCATACAGAACTCTCGGAATAATTAAAAGAACGTTCACAAATTTGGATTAAGACATGTTTAGAAAACTCTATATCAGCATGGTGAGGCCTGTTATTGAATATAGTAACATTACATGGAATTCACATCTTAAGAACCAGTGTAAATCTATCGATAGCATACAGCGCAGAGCCACAAAATATGTTCCACAACTCAGGAAAATGTCATACACCGACAGACTCATCCACCTCAGTTTGATGTCAATGAAATATAGGCGATACCGTGGAGATATGATTGAGACATACAAGATTATGAACAATTTCTACAATATTATTCCAGAGCAGTTTGTTCAGAGAGCAATATACTCAGCAACCAGAGGGAACAACCAAAAACTTCAGATGCCTGGACCGAAAAAAGATTCTTTTTTACTAACAGAATTGTTGCAGAATGGAACAAATTACCTGATATGGTAGTGGGAGCGCAAACCTTGACAGAATTCAAAACATTACTCGATGCATACCGATACGATTTAAAATACCTTTACGATGATTGAACTATTGTGGCGTTATAATTTCAAATTGTTTTATATTGTTATTGTGTAAATTATTGACGTAACTCAGTGGAACTATTATTTGAATGACTTGTTTCAAAATAAAGATGATGATGATGATGATGATATTTACCCATTAAACTTTTACAGACAAACTGATGACAGAGGGTCTGTTTCTTTGCACATGCGCAGATGCTATTTTGAGAAAAAAATCACTTTTTATCGTCTGAAATGGGGAAGTATTTCGTTAGAAATTTCGCGATCAAAGCACAAATTAATTATAATAATGCTTCTACTTTGCACAAATGAGTCACAGGTATGTTCATACCTCTGATTTTAGCAGCCAACTTGGTGACAGGGAGGATGTTTCTTCGTGCATGCACAGAGGTGCATTTGAGAATGCCTTTTATCGGCAAAGGATAAGAAATTTGATATAAATATATAGTGTGACCAAAGCGAGCCGCAATATAATCTACATACATGTATATTGAACATGGAATAGACTGTTGAAATACCCTGACATATAGCATAGTAGATTGCTGTATAGTTGAGTTTGTATACATGTATATATGTCCCAGTTAAGAGAATTACGATGTACGTCATCGGAAACGCTATATAACGCCAGTGCCTCAGGTGTGGACCATTTAATGTTCAGGATGTCAGTGTTCAAATGGTTAAGAAGTGCAAGCAACATAAAAGATATGAAAATCCTGCTTGCACATGCAGTAAAGTTATAATTCATAATTTCATATTTTGGGAGTACCGTTCACAGATTCAAAATGAGAATTTAATACTAATCTTTATGTTACTAGCATATAATAAATGTACAGGTCGGTGTTAGGTCAATCATGCAACTTTGTACCTGACTGATGTTCTGGTGTAGTCACTATGGAAGTCGATTCAGGGAACAACTTCCGTCAAGATAGCCTATAACCACCTTTTTCTCATCTTGCTTTAACCCTTTCTTCCATGAATGAATTCTCCCATTCAGTTATAAAAGTGCACATAAGTCAAGTTACATCAAGTTATGATTATCCGATAGCTCTAAAATGTAGTGTGTGGATTAATTACATGAAATTATAGGTCAAGTTCGAATTTGGGTTCAATCCGACCATTTCTGGCAGAGTTATGCCCCTTTCTCAACTTATAAATTGACAATTATTATTCTGGTTAAACAGTCTAACAAAACTCAGACTGTGTTTCATTTCAATCAACTTACGGTCTGAAGACTCTCATGGTTAAAATTATTTCGAACGAGAGAAATCTAGCTAATTCGCAGCAAGCGATGCGTTGGTTCACCAATGAATAGCTTCTTGCAAATTCAATTAACATTCACTATTTCATACAAGCCACACCCGCGACATTTGACTGCAATCTCATGAAGTTATCATATAAACGACACGTTAGTGTCGCGTATCTTAACTGACCAAACATATATTCAAAATCACAACTAACATACGTTTATTCATAATTGGGAAATGTTCAGACAGAACAAGTATACATAACAGAATTGTATTTGCAAAAATATTGAAAAAAATACTATTTTCTCCTAACCTACGGATATTACGTCACGTGCCAAATAAGGATAAATTTACAACTTCGTAGTAAATTCCAAGGTCGTATTGTAAACAAGGAGATGACGCAACATGACTGCGGTACAGCTCAATAAAATTTATATAGCGTGCTTATCGCTATAGCCTATATTGTCATTACATTGTTCTTTATTATATAGCATCTGAATTGCTAAACTTGTATTCTGCATGTACAGCGAAGCAATTAACATTGAGAGCATTTTATTGCACGGAAGAAGAGTGACAACTCTTAAATGTTTACATGACCTCAGGCGCACGTGTGTAGATCTATGTGTGTATCGCAATGATAAACACTGCCTTATGAATATTAATGAGTTTTCACAAAAAAGGGAATTTCCCCTTCATCTGAAATCAGATTCCGTGCGAGTGTCGTCAGACGTAGTTGAAAGTAAAGAGATGGAGTCTGGATATATATCAGACTGTTGGAAACAAAGCTTGATTCAATTATTGTACCCAGAATAATATTTTTCATTTCTAATTGAGGCACCCTTCAAATCAAGCCATCTTATGCGGGCGACATGTTGCCTAGCAGCATTCTATTTTTCTACTGACTACTTGTCTGGTGATGCTTGCTAATAATTCCGGCCCTTTGCTCTTCACTGCCTCTGGCAAAAGTCAATTTTTGTGACAAACTACATGTAAGGTGCAGGTGGTTGAGTTGTTTTACTACATAGTGCACCGGGTCATCATACACTGCCTAGGGTTGGTGACGCTGGATTGATCATGATAATTTCAGATTAGTTTGGGGAGGGGGTGTCAGTGGTTTCTAGGTTTTCTATATGTATGGACTTGGTTTCATAGTGAAATTAACTTCTGCTGTTCTGTGTTTTAACCAACCAACCACGAATGAAATCTTTGTCTTAAATTTTATCCGATAACAATCATTTGGTAGAGTTTTAGTCTATTAACCTCTTGGCTGCTATACATCCCTGCTGAGTATTGATGTAAAATGTCACGCTGTGTGCTATATCTTCATACTGAGTACTGACCTACTTCAGCTCTCTTGCAGTTGGTCATTATTCATAAAGCAAATTCAGAAATTGCCTCTGAACAATTGTCTCTCACTGTTTTAAACATTATATTATGATACTCCAGCATTGTGAATGAAGCCTTTGAATCAAGTCAGTTTTAGGGTTTTTGATGATATTCCCATTATACTTTTCCACTGAAAATGGCCTTAACTTCAACTATCAAGGACACAACATTATGATGTCATTCAGCAATGAAGAGGTTTAATAAAGTGCCACATCATGGTGAACTATTTATTTTCATTTATATATTATTTTAATCTGTTGATACAACAAAAGATCAATTAAAAATGCTCTGAGTTTGTGAAGGTTAACACTGTATATACTAAATACTAATTGAGTAGTAATCTCTTAGGAAATATTCAGATAATAAGTTGAACAATATACCATTACCATGTATACATTTATACAGTAATGCCCTAAATTATCGACTCCTTAAAGGTACGGTTGGCCTTGGCGGTGTGTATCCTGTGAAAATAGTTCCACCCGTCAAAAACCGCCACAAACAGAAAGAACAATAAAATGTAGACAGACTTTGTCCGTATACAAATAAGAAATATCGCATAAACAGTATGTTATTGTCATATTTTTTACCATTGTTATGTAAACAAAAGCATAAAAAGTTACTTTTCTGGTGTTTGTTTATATTATGATGGTAAACATAAAGAGCGTTCTTTGTGGGTGAATTCCTGATATGGAACGAATAAAGAGCGTTTATGCCATTTGTGTGTGATTAGCCAGCAGCATTGTGCTGTCTTCTGTAACACAATCAGGCTCTTGCTTAGGTAAAATATAGTAAATCTTTATGATAACATGCTGTTTACGCGATGGTCATAGTATATATGAAACGAAACTGTATGCTTTTTAATGTTTTTCTGTTTACGGTGATTGGAACAAATATGAATATTTTCGACAACTAAGGCCTCACGTGCCTTTAACCAGAGCAGAATTATGGGTAATTTTTAGCTCAACTTTACTTTGTAAAGTTTGAGCTATTGCCATGGCTTGATATCCGTCGTGCGTGTATGCGTGTGTGCGTGATTCGTCAACAATTTCCTTTAGCACGGGCTACAGTTCGTACCTTTGGTATTTTTGGGGTCATTCGGCCAAAAAACATGGTCAGATCATCATGACATTTGTCATGGATGTTAACAATGACATCTAAATGGGAACGAGTAACTTTGGGGTCATTCGGCCAAAAAACATGGCCGCCAGCAGCCATTTTGGATTTTACTCTTTGTATGACTAAATCCTTTAGCACAGGCTACAGGTCGTACCTTTTGTCTGATCATCATAAAATTTGTCATGGCTGTTTAAATTGGAATATAAATGGGAACGAGTCATTTTGGGGTCATTCGGACAAAAAACATGGCCACCAGCGGCCATCTTGGATTTCAAAATTCAATCCATTAGCACAGGTCGTACTGTTCATCTGATCATCATACAATTTGTCATGGATGTTAATATTGACATGTAGATGGGAACAAGTAATTTTGGGGTCATTCGGCCAAAAAACATGGCCGCCAGCAGCCATCTTGGATTTTACTCTTTGCATGACTAAATCCTTTGGCATGGGCTACAGGTCGTACCTTTGGTCAGATCATTATGAAATTTGTCTTGACTTTTGACATGTAGATGACTAGATGGGAACGAGTCATTTTGGTGTTATTCGGCATTAAAACAGCCGTCTTGGATTCTACTCTTTGCATGACTAAAGCTATCAAATGTTTTTGAATTGTTGAAAAACATAGCCGTCAGCAACCATCTTAGATTTTACTTTTATATACATGTATATATATATCTCTTCATGTTGATAAACTAGTAAATTAGATATTCAACTTTCCACATTCCTAATCACTCCATCGACAGTAACACATTAAATTATTCCCTTTCCAAGTTGAGCTACAGTGTCATTGACACTTTCATTCAGGATTTAGTCGGAAATATGGCTTGTTGCCATTCATCGGAAAGCTCTCAGTGAGAGCTTTCCGATGAATGGCAACAAGCCATATTTCCGACTAAATCCTGAAAAATTACCCATAATTCTGCTCTGGTTAAGGAGTCGATTATTTAGGGCATTACTGTAACTGAGTGGGAGAATCCATTTAGTATAGAAAGGTTAAACACAATGTGTGGCTTTTCAGAGGAGATACTGTGCATTCTGTAACAGAGCAATCAAGATGTTTCTCGTTTAATTTATCTGTTTAGATAAGTCTGTATCTAAATAACTGGTCTCCATTATTGTAATACCAAATGAATGTGAGCATAATTATATCAATATTTTGTTCCGGTTACATTGTAAACTACTGTAGACTGGAGGAATAATCATAGCAGAATAAATCAGCACCGTCTCATTCCATTATTGGTTAAGATATTCATTGAAGCCTGTAATTTATTTCACAGGATCCGGAGATATTAGTCCAATTTCGGCAATGAGCAAGGAAATTGACAATGAAACAACATCAACAAATCAAACAGACATGACTCATTCGAGCTTCCAAATTTTGTCTATGTAATTTGAAAGGAGGTACAAGTAATGCCCTAAATAATCGACTCCTTAACCACAGCAGAATTATGGGTAACTTTTCAGGATTTAGTCAATGAATGGCAACAAGCCATATTTCCATCTAAATCCTGAAAAGTTACCCATAATTCTGTTCTAGTTAAGGAGTCGATTATTTAGGGCATTACTGTATAAGATAGGTTGACAAATATACGAAATATTGATATACCAACTTCATATGTTTTGAAAAAATACTTGCCATGGTCACACCCATATTCCAGCTGTTTTCAACTTTTCGCACAGAAGTGAGACAATTATTATAAAACTCTCTTTATTTCTATGTGTCAGTAATAGACTAACACAGAATGCTGTTTTCTTTTCCATGCCATGCAAATGGCTTTTTTTGTTTGGGACCTGAATGGTAGGGGGCACGCCGATCAAAAGGGTACTTTCCTCAATGTATTTAAAATTAGGCTTTTGTACAGGCATCCAATTCTAGTTTTCTGTAATCTGAGTAATGAGTTCAGTTGAAGATCCTAACTAACGCTTTATTGACATAAATACAAGTCAATTTGCTTTGTTTTGTTTGCCACCATCTTTTATCTATTTAAAGCAAGACATGTCATGATGCATGCCATATAAGGTATGCTATGCCTTACATTGCATTGTAGATAGAATCTCTGCATTGCATGCATTAACAGATATAACATAGCGGACATATAGCAGCCATCTGTATGCCTTATTTTTATTTCCTGTAATACGATTTCAATGCAACGTACTCGTAAGTGATGTCTGTTTCCTCCACCAGTATCTAATATAAACCTTGTATCAAAGGGTTATGCTTGGTTTGAATGTCAGAAACTAGTCAAGATTAGTATCACTGCAACTTTGGAGAGCTTAATCGAAATGGCCAATTATCTGAGTAGTTGACTTTGTACTGTGACAGAAAATATTGTTTGTTTTATATTTCCCTCCAACCAGGATCTTTACATAGTTTCTGCAATCCGTACATAGTTGATATAAGTATGGATAGGCAAATATTCCCATTCAGATATAATAGTATACATTGGAACAATCTATTGTTCATTTGGATGGGTGTTCAGGTAATAAAAGCAGACGTCAGACAGAAAAACAGATAATGCAAGAGCCGAATGATTCATATTCATTGGTGGGAAATATTCTGATGATAAGTTAAACAAATGACCTACGGTATTGTTGTTTGTTGAACTTTTATCTGAACATTTTCTAAGGGAACAACTCGCCAATGAGTATTTAACATGTACAGTAATGTCCTAAATAATCGACTCCTTAATAACCACTGCAGAATTATGGGTAATTTTTTAGTCGGGGAAATTTGGCTTGATGCCATTCATCGGAAAGCTCTCACTTTGAGCTTTCCGATGAATGACAACAAGCCATATTTCCGACTAAACCCATAATTCTGCTGTGGTTAAGGAGTCAATTATTTAGGACATTACTGTTGAATAGAAAGTGTAAAGGACTATGGATACTCTATTTTTCGGAAATACCAGACAAAATTATATCAAAGTATCGAAACAAATTAAATAACCATTCACTAATATCTCCCTTTTTGCTGAATAATATCAATTTTGATTATTTTCCTGAAGAAAACAGGATCATTATTCCCAAATTAGCAGTCTCAAGTTGCCTCAGGCTCTGAGGTAATTAAACATATATGTTGACAAAATTTTCTGTCCTACAGCGGAATTATTTTTATAAATACTATCAGTAAATCCTTTATTTTGAGCAAATTCAGTATGGTAACATCAAGTATTTTACTCTTCATTTCTTCAAGAAGTTATTTTCGCAGTAAAATATTTTGGTGTTGCCATATTTCAAGGAATGTTACTATTTCCTTTTATATAATTTGAGAATCCATAGTTCTAAAATCACCATATATGGCAAATTTTGGTACGCCGAAAAACATTTTTTCTAAGTTTCTAAATTTTTGCTTATAAAATGTAACCAATGTAACCGACGTAACAACAGGGTACAAAAGTTGTGTTGTTTTGCTGCGTACCAAAATTAGACATATCTAAAAATCACCCTTTCTTTACTAAATACTCATAGACGAGTAGTTCCCTTTTGTATATGTTCAGATAATAAGTTCAATGACCTTAGGCCATCTGAACCTTTCCCTCCAATGAATAGGAATCCTTCTGCATTTGTATTATCTGTTGTCTGCTTTAATTACATATTCTTTGTTGTACATGTATTCTCTAAAAACAATGGCTTTCAACTGTGTGGTAATTTTTGACAGAAACCCCTAGAGCAATCCTGACATTTTTTGTGGTAACCTACATCATGATGTTGCTACAGGCGATGTAACGAGTATTTTTCCCGCTAAAGGAAGCCTTCACACTGAACTAAATGGATATATGTCCTGCTTTGTAAACCACAGTAGGAAAGGGTTAACTTTTTGGTCGCCTCCCGACGCCCATTGTCTTGCTCAGATTAGTCACGCATGAACTGTCCCAATATAAACCACTGTACACGACGGGACACTTTAGTTTTATTTCCGACTCAATCAGGAGATTGGCGAGTTGCGGGGTTGGGAATGGCACCGCCATGGGAGGGCCCTATGATAGTTCAGTGTTCAGGCTTTCTTTAAGGAAAAATGTATTATACTTTTAAAAATAATATTTTTGTAATGCCAAAATTGTTGCAAAACAATGAATTTCATCGAAAAAACTTCTTACAATTAACAATTTCATTTGTGATTGGGGTATGTAATAAATATAGAGCCGAACATTTTTGGGACGGGTAAGTGATTATCGGACTCATGCGAAGGATACCCCAAGAGCCGAAGGGCGATAATCACTTGTCCATCCCAAAACTGTGGCTCTATCCATATATTACCTAAACACCCATCCAGGATGAATAATATGCCATTTCAATGTACACTCATTTCTGATATCCAAATTCAAGCACTATTCATGGACTGCAGTGATAAATTTCAAGGAGAATAATAGTTGACCATTATATTTTGGTGCTGTCCTAAAATGGCCTGCAGACATTCTTCCCAAAGAATTTTAGTTTTTTTTTACTTATAATATTGAAAGAAACAGCGCAAATACGGTTCAAAGAAAATTATCAGATAAAAAATTTAGGGATTTGAGAAAATAGCTTATTCAAAAATACTCAAACTGAATAAATTCAAGCACTTTTCAAAGGTGATGGGTGAAAATCAAGTACTATTCAAGGAAGAAAATGAATTTTAGCACTTTTCGGGGAAGGGTCTGATATTCAAGTACTTTTCAAAAGAACCATGTTTTATAACTGAATTGAAAATACATCCAGTAACGAAGGAGTTAATGAACTAGCCCCTCAGAATTGAGACATTTTATGATGTGCTACTGGATAGCGATATTTTAATGCTGATATGTTCAAACTAAAAACTTAACAACATCTTGAACAGTGCTCTTGTATTGCAATATTAAGTCTTCAGCAAAGTTTAGCACAGTCTCATCATGAATGGTGGGCTCACAGACCATTCGTTTATCAAAATTAGAATCACACATCCTGTAATGATGAATCTTAGCATGGTCACTAGGAACAGTCTTCACCATCGATGTATCATTCACGAGCTTACTGACGTGATGAATTCCAAGTTCATACACCTGATCGGGTTTTACGATAACTTTAGTTCTGACTGAGCTTAGTAGTTCAGTGCGGTCTAATAACTGTAAAACAGGTATTTTCCCTCTTGGGTCAGGAACTTGTGCTGGGCTGAAGAATGCACTTTGAAATGAATAGCCAGCCACAGCTGTCTCGTTAAATTGTCTATCAAGGGTCTCTAACACCTGTACCATTGACAAGTATTTCACCGGGACCATAATCTCGTCCAGATCAAGGAAGCCCACATATTCAAATTTTGGCATACTGCGATAAAGGCAGTCATGTACGGAAAGCAGCTGCCCTTTATTCCAGATGCTATCTTCACTGATGTATGCTGGGAGGGACCACTTGACGACAGTTATGATGCCCTTTGAAGCATAGTATCTAAGCAGTCGTTCAACGTTTGCTGTTACCTTGTGAACGTAGAAAATGAAGTGCGAAACTCCCACAATTCTATGCAGTTCCACGAATTGAATTATCACAGACATAGATATATCTCCATATAAGGGAGGGACACACAACGCAAGTTTTTCTTTCGTAGCCTTTGATGCCACTGGAATTAGGTCAATTTTAGCTCCGGAAGAGTCAGTATCATCAGTTTTTATAAACATTTGTTTTGGAAGTATTTTTGGAAATCTTGACACGGGCACAGAACATGAATATATCCAGCCGCCATATTTCTTGCTGTGGTTTTCACACATCTCATGTTGAGATGCCATGCTTTTCACAATTCCGTTCCCTGTTTCCAAATAACACACCATATATTTAGGAACATTTCTTTTCTTCATAGCGAAAATTCTTATTTTTGGATCACTTTTATTCCGATCGTCAAAAAACACTGACAAAACATAAGCGAAATTTGAAACTTTTTGAAACTCCAGCTCAATAATTTGAAAGTAATTTCCCCAGCTGGTAGCATTCATCACAAATTGATCTATATTGGCCTGTGTTAAATTTAATGACATATTGAAGGCCTTGCCATCAGATGCTAAATTAGATGAATTAGAGCAACTGTTGTTTTTACAGGATTCCCCTGCCTCATTTAAACTAGGAAATCTGTTTCCACCATTAAATTGCTGCCTATCGCTCCTTAAGTTTCCAATATCTCGACCTCCAGTCTTGGATGTGTTTTCCCAGTTGAATTTATTCCTGTTTACCTGGCTAATTTTGGCACGATCCACCTCAGATTCTGTTTTATTAAGCTTGTTTATTTTACCCCGCAGATTCAAATCACTCCCCAGGCTCAGACCAGGTGTGCCCAGTTTGATCTTGCTGCGATTTTCACGCTCCTCGTGTGATACTTCTTTCAGTTGTCGATATCTCCCTCTCAGAGAAGATCCGTTCATCAGATGTTTGTTTACTCCCTTAATTCCCTTTGATTGCTGTGATTTTATAAGATTGTGTATGCTTTCCGAATCTCGCGTTCCGCTGTCCACGTGTTCGGCACTCTTCTTTTCTATCACCATGCTTGTGTGGAATACGTATAGCATGATGAAATACATACTCGTCAACAGTATAGTGTAACTCTTTATTTTTCGCCCGATATTGTAGTTTCTCCACATCTTTTGTTGTCAGATATCCTCAAGATTATAGAAAATTAGATTGTATGGAGTACATCCCTGAAGAAAAAGAAAAATAGTAGTGTTACAAAATTTCTGAAATCTACAAGGAACATGCAAAGGAACAAATCTCTATTTATATAATACACATCAATGGAGATGCGTTTGTTAAAGTGGCACACTTGTTTTAAATTTAGATTTTTTTCATTCATATGTATTATCATTTTAATGACATCCCCCTGTGGGTACCGGTATAAGGCAAAAACAAAAACAAAATTTTTATGTTTCCAATTTCTTGAGCGAAAAAACCAGGTAGGCAGGTAAGAAAATATTTGTTATTAGGCAATTATTTTTAGTCAAATCCATCTATAATGCACCATATTTTAAAAACAATATAAAAGTTGGAATTCTCAGTATCTTAGTATCCAGTTGCTGAAGTTTCTAACAGCAAACTAGCTTTATATCTGACCCAGAATATACACTTGAAAGTTCGGAGCGATCTGAGTTCCAAGAAGGGACACGGAAAGCTATCTCCCGCTCATAGCACCATGACACGATGTTGCGCAATATTGCACATGACAAAATTAATACTATCCGTGTTGCTAGCAAAAGTCTAGACAACTTCCATGCTATCATGTTGACATCGCATTTTCACCTGGCCATGCGACCCTCAGTACAGAACAGATTTATTTCTGAGATTGGGATTCATCTGCAACCACAAATAGACATGTATTTTAATATAAGTAAATTGTTTTTGAAAATTCCATCTAACATTATTCTGCTTAATGTTTTACATGTCAATTACATGCATTAAAAAAAAAAAAATTTAAATTAAAATTTGTTTTTATTATCTATTTATTTATATATTTATTTGTTAAAAAATCCAGGTCAGCCCAATTTTGGCAGGTTGGTCGGTCGTCGAGAAACCGGAAACCAGAATCTACATACAATTATTGTCTCAGTTGACGGGGCTAGTTCATCTATAAATATAAATGCAAACAACTTTTAACTTGCATCATTTATATAGGAGACCGGGCTATCTCGCCCGTATAATCACCCCCTTATTAAATGTGTAAAAAAAAAAAAAATTACTGGTGATAAAAAGCTTCTGTTTGCCATCACTGACTCAAAACAATTATCTTGTACCCATGAATATGTATAGTTCAAAAAAGAGAGATCCCACCTTTAATGCATGGTTTGGGGGATGGTAGTTTCCATGGATCCCTATAGGTGCTGGGGGAAGATCTCAATCTATGCAACCAACTGCAAATATCTAATATTGGTAAATCTGCCCATTACTTAAGCCCAATTTCTAAACATATATGGTAATATAAGTAGACAAATTCAAGAAATCACAATATAAAGTGTATTTTAATTTTTGGAGAAACTGAAAGGTTTACATGATCAGTTCATATGGGATGGCATCGTAGCAACCTGTTTTATTTGACAACGTAATTGCCATGTAACCAGGCAGAATCAAAATATATAGTATACTCTATACCACTGGTTTGTGTTATCATACAAGTACAAACATTTAGGTTAATTTTATCGGGTAATAAATTATAACTCCCTGTATGGTGCTATCCACCGGCCTTTGCTCCTTATAAGCCTTCTTGTTAGTACTCTCTCAGAAATCATTGTGTTATCCCACAAACGGCATCTAATTTGTCCAAAGCTCCAAAATAAATCAACACCAAGATTTCCAAAATGAATTCAATATGAAATTATTTGACGAGTAAATACGGAAACCAGACCATCGAAGGTAAGCTACGCTTCATCACAGCTAGTACTTTGGCACTGCTTAAATGGCGAATCTGCCTGCTTTATCGAGGCCATCTTTCACTTACATGCACTACTACTATGGATTAGGCTGGGAAAGCTGAGAATGCGAATATATAATTATGTAAGTATAAACATATATGTCATGTTTTCGTGGAAGACTGCTCCATTTATACACACACGCTTATTAGAGTCAAAAATGATCTCAATACTATTTTGTACAACAGGTGAAAAACTAGAATACCATATTTTCCCCTCAATGGGTTATTTAACGTAATTGCTGTCACAGATGCAACGAAATGCGATCTGAGTGTTTTAAATTCGGAAAAATTTCCCAGACCCCCACCGACGAGAGGGGACACCCCTCTCGTGCTCTCACCATCACCAGCCTGCGGCTGTCGTCGATGGCCGTGGTAAATAAAATAAAATTCTCTACATGTATATGAAAGATGATGTTTGGGACTTTTGCTAACCAGACAAAAATTCAAAATGTGTTAAACTGTTTAAACTTCCCCTTTGAAATTTTAATCAATAGAACCTCCAATTAATGGGGTGGCACGATCAAATTATTTTTTGGTTATAAAACATCGATTGTAGTTTTATGATGTCCAATCGGACTGCAGATCTTTAAATACTGACCTGTAGAAATAAATAAATAACCCAGTTCTTGCTACACATGCACAGATGCTCACTAATTCACAGAACTGTCAATTCCTAACATTAAGAAAGAAATAAATCTCCATTTTATACCAACTCCATGAGAAATTTCTGAGGCCAACATGATAAAGCCACAACTTTTACAGCTATGAAAATAACATGCTATTTTTTGTGTGTAAGAAAAGCCTGTTTTCTTAGCAAATTGCTCATAATCCGTGAAAATGTTATATCAATTAACTCTAAGTTACCTTTGTTACTAACACATAAATTGCTTTCATTCTTAAATAACAGCGGCTTGATTGAAAGTCCGCAACACCACTTTAGCAATTGCTCGGAAAATTAATTTTATGTCAGATGTATATTCTTTCGGCTAGTGCCCTCATAATAAGTGTTTATGCGATTACCCATACCTCTGTAGTCCCATAACCATTGTCATTTAATCAGCCTCTTTGAAGTTCTGAGGGGTTCAGTAATTCATAGCACCTATGGTAAAGAACTTTGAAGAGGAAGAGGCCACTTTATGATATCCGTACCTTTTCTCAGTATCTGTCTTCCAGGTATTCACACAGAGGATAAATTCCTGTGGTAGAAATAACCAAGTTGAATGAATTGAAGATTAGTTATCACTTCTGTATATTGTCCGTCTTTCATCTTCTCTGACGAGTCGCAATAAAAGTCAGTGAGACCTATAGAAATAGCAGCTCCCACACCTCTCATTGGGGGGTCTGGAGGTCTATAAGAAATCCTAAGTATACACTTCTCAAGTTCGGTTTGATTAGAAGAGCAGGTTCTAAAGCCTTGATGATAACTTTGAGTTCAGTTTTTCACAATATATGCATGTTCTATGTCAAAAATTGCATTCACTGTTTATTTGTTTGAAGTCACTTCAAATATCTTGAAAAATTCACAGAAAACTTGGAACAGTTTCTCACAATAGTTGCATGTTTCATGTCAAAAGTTACAATCAATGTTGATCTGTTTCAAATTCACTTCAAATATCTCAAGAAATTAGAGAACCCCTGTTCCTTTGAAATCACTCCAAATATCTTAAGAAATTTGAGAATCCAAGAACACTTCAGTCAATGATTATGAAGAGCACTGTAGAGGCAGAGCCATCATGTATCCATAACACTTAGTGATCCTTCACTGCCAATGACTTCTGTACTATTTAATGGGAGCTTTATTGCCCTCTTGGGTCTTCAGTTCAGATATAGTTTGTATATAAAGCCTCTGCTTCCACACTTCTTTGTTTTAGTCTCTGTGGCCTGCGGTTTTTAAGCCTTCATTCTTTGTGTATGTGGTCTTCTGTCAAGCAAAATCGGTAACACTCAGGAATACTTCACTGTCAATGACTCCTGATCTGTCCAATGTGAAGTCTATTGCCCCCTAGGGTCTTCAGTTTGAATAGATTGTATAAGCTTCTGCTTGCACACTTCTTTGTTTATGCCACTGCTCATTTTGTCTATAGATTGTCTTGGGTCCTTAGTTTGAACTGCTGGTATAACCTTCTGCATGCACAGAATTCTGTCTTTAAAGCCAATCGTTTTTAATAGCCACCCCTCTTTGCGTCTATGGATCTGGCTTTATGTTTGATTTTTCCAATATGCTTGGCAGCTCTACAATTATTACTTGCTTGATTCTTACTAATTGCACAGTATGTTACTGGTATTATAAGCACCAAGTTGATATTAATCCAAACCCTTTAGCTTTAAACACCAGTAAAATCGCCTGCACATGTCCCAAATATCTCACCACAGATTCACTATCCTTTAACACCAGTTAACAATTAAAATGTTCCAAACATGACATTTTGGATTGGTATATTCTGGGGCACATGTGCCAAGTAAATCACATAATCTTCTCTCATAGAAGTGCTGTAATATTTGCGCCAATATTTTATATTCCGGGATAAACTTTGAGCATCTGAGGCAGACGTTAGGTCTAAAGTCCGGATTTATATGCTCCCAGCGTTAAATAACTCCACAATTTTCTTTTCAAGGTATTCTATGTGGTATGGCTGGATTTTGAGATATCTCATGCAGCAGTTTTTCACCATCACACTGTATTTTGTGGGAAATCTGCCTCCTTGTTAGTATTTTGCTAATACCTCATATCTTGTTGATATCTTCAGCCTGGAAAGATCAGGTTATATGTATATTAATGAGTGATTGGTAGACTGGTATCCAGATATCACAGATGGTGAACACAAGTATGGAGCACTAGTCTATCATATGGCTATTGAAGTGGGGCCCTTCTTTTACTTTTGAGAATTATTTTGGTCTTGTGAAGTCCTGATATATTTAACCTTTTCTATACTAAATACTGATTGACAAGCAGTTCGCTTAGGAAATGTTCAGATAGTAATTTCAACAACATTTGTTGAACTTATAATCTGAATATTTCCCTCCAATAAATAGGACTCCTTCTGCACTTTTATTATCTGTCGTTAGCTTATTTCTCCAAATTAATAATAAACCATTCCAATATATACTTTAGTAACTGAGTGGGAGAATCAATTCAGTAAAGAAAGGGTTAACTTCTTCAGTGTCAGGGCCAAGCATATAAGCCCGGGGTAACGGAATCACTGAAGGACAGTGGGAGCACTATAATGGTGTTCAGCCCGAATATTTGAACATTCAAATATTTACTTGAATGATGTTGGCTTCCGAATATTCCTCAGAACATTCAAATATTCGTCATAAAAAACTTGCTTTTGCTTTCAGTCATAATTGTACCTTAGGTTCTGCCTAATTCAAGATACTGGCATCTATACGACCACTCATATTTTATTTTTGTCGCTTGGGTCATGTCTGTTATAGCATTTTGTCCGTTCATCCAGGTTCGTCAATAAAAATTGGTAAAAATAATTTTGTTAGAAAATTTTGTTTTAATCTTCTCCATAAACTTGAACTATTACATCATTAGTTTGAATAGTTTCATTGCAGTAAATGTATGTTTAGATACTCAATCGATAAATCAAAGCTTATTGTACCTTACACTGATATATGGTCAAATGTACAGGAATATCATGCCACCCGCAGAGATCATATTCCACCAGTACAAAACCTGGGAACTTTTTGATGTTCTGACCCCTTCTGATGGGGAACTTTATAACATAGAACAAACAAGGAAAGGTATATTTCTTTGTTTTTATTTGTTCCTCGATAATCAACTTCAAAGTATGAGGTGGTCCCAACTCGAAATTGCATGCATTTTATTTAATTTAGTGAACCGATATCGCAAAAAAATACTTTGAATTAATTACCCTGGAGAAATTCCATGATTGCAATTGGTGCAAAGCGAAATTGCCCACAAAGTTCCTTAATTAATGTAATCTTGAGCTGGGACCTTCGCCTACTGATGAATAAACTATCAAGGAACAGGTATTAGCAATGAAATATATTACCCGTGATATTTTTTCAACTTTATAAGGTTCCCTGTCAAAACTTCAAAAAGTTCCAAGGTTTTGTACTGGTGGAATATTATCTCTACATGCTTTAGCCGGAGTAGAGATTTGCGGCATGATCTAATGTAAAGCAAGAAGAAAAACAAAGAACAGAGTACAAGAAATGAAGTAACATTAGAATGACATAATAATAAAATATAAATGATATATCACTAGTTGAGAAACTATAAATTTAACTAAAATATAAACCAAAAAATAATTAATTAACCCTTTCATGACTAGAGCCATGCTGGTGCAGCATTAAAAATCCTGAGCCAGTGCATTCTCTTATATATGCGAGTCTCCCATATGGAACCTTGCATATATGAGAGAATGCACTGGCTTACAAGGTCAAGGTAAATTATTGTTAGGCCAATGTATATTCTCTTATATATGCAAGGCTCCTTATGGGAGACTCACATACATAAGAGAATGCATTGGCACAGGGTTTTCGCAAAATTTCTGGAAGTTCCAGTCATGGAAGGGTTAATAATTCATATCAAGATTATTAAGAGCCTTAATCAGTCGCTGAAATCCACAAACAAACTGCCCAATTAATTAATGATCATCACTATTAAATACTCCCAGAGGGGGATGTATGATCATGTGTCTATGTATAAATACTCTGACACCAATTGAGAGTCAATCAATTTAAATAAAATGTAAACCAAATAAATATTGAAATAATAATTCATTCCAAAAAGAATAAGTGCCTGCAGTCACTGAAAACCTTTAAACAAACTATCCAATTGATAATAAATGGTCCTCCCTATTTACAACTCCCAGAGTAGATGTATGTACAAATACTGAGATACAATCAATTTAAATAATATTTAAACCAAAAAAAATAATAAAATAATAATTCATACCCAGAATAGTAGGAGCCTGCAGTCACTGAAATCCTCAAACAAGCTGCCCAATTTATTAAAGGTCCTCACTATTAAATACTCCCAGAGCCAAAATAAACACCTGTTCACTCCCACATGCCTGGCCAGAATACTGTAGTAAAATAGCAGCCTGCCTCTCTAAAAGACCCTCACTGTCTGGTCCATCAGCAAACATAACTCATTTAGGATGAAATTAGGTTAGAGCTTCTAAATCATTTCTGGAATATAGGTCTATGTGCTTCCCATGTAGTTCTAAAGATGATAAGGTAGCCAGCACCCTGTATAAACTATCTTATTTCATTCTTTTCTGCCAACCTTTGGCATGGCCATGTCGTTAGATTGTCATCACTTTTCTAAACATGAATGGCACATTTTTAGGGGAAATTCTTCAGGTAATATTTATTTATTGTATGCGTAGGGTCAGTTTTCTTTTGGTATATAACATCTCAGTTTGTTGCCGTTTTTCTCTTTCCAATGTCACTTGATGTCGTTCTTGGTTTCTGCTTCTTTTGTCCCTGTGGCAGTCTGCCTGTTGCTAAAACTTTTGTATAATTGCATATTGATTAGTGACATTAGTTTGTTTTTTTAATGTGAATTTACTGTTGATCTACTAATAGTCCATTTCCTCCACCAATAATTACTAGGTCATAGTGGTACAGTAGGGCCACCTAGGTCAGAGTGTTACAGTAGTGCCCCGAGGTCATAGTGATATAGTAGTGCTCCCTAGGTTATAGTGGTACCGTGGCGCCCCCTATGTCATAGTGGTAAAGTGGTAACCCCAAGGTCATAGTGGTACAGTGGTAACCCCTAGGTCATAGTGGTACTGTAGTGCCCCCTAAGTCACTGTGATACAGTGGTAACCACTAGGTGATAGTGGTACAGTGGTAACCCCTAGGTCATAGTGGTACTGTAGAGCCCCCTAGATTATAGTAGTACAGTGGCACCCCTAACATTCTGATAAGGGATTTGGATTAACATGAAAATTTAACTAGAATTTTTTTTTTAAATGGCAATGATGATAAAATCTATAAATGTATTCATTCGTGGAGTGATGTCGAAAACAAGTGAAGACACAATCAATCAATTAATTTATTATACTTTTACACCAAATATGGGCAAGTGTATACATACATAATATAGAAACATAATTTATAACAATGTAGTGAAAGGACATGTATTCATAAGTTCATTTGTGGTCTTGACACAATATGTCGCACATAATACTGTATAGTGATATATACTTGTAAGGAGTTTTAATCGTCTTATTGGGAATTTGCATGGTTGCGTATTCTGTCTAGTAGTTGGTCGCTAGGTTGCCATTTTCCCTTTTTGGCAAGTCCGTGGTAGACAAAATGGGCAATTGCTTTTTAGTATGTTCGGTTCTGAGCATGTCATTATTTGTTTAAATTGAGCTATTCCATCTAACTCTTAGATGTCTTTCGATAGTTGTTTGAAGAGAGATTGACGTTCGATTGATAGTAGTGAGCATCTTATAATGAGGTGGATTTCGTCGTCTAATGGTGAGCATTTTAAAAACTGTTCTACCCATAATTTCATGGTGTGAAGACATATTGGTTATAGCTTCTAAATCATTTCTGCAATATAGGTCTGAGATGTGGTTGTAAAGATGATATTTCTTTCTTTTCTGCCGACCTTTGGCATCACCATATCGTTAGATTGTCATGACTTTTCTAAACATGAATGGCACATTTTTAGGGGGAATTCTTCAGGTAATGTTTAGGTTTTGTATACATAGGATCAGTTTTCAGTTGGTATGTAACATCTCCATTTGTTACATATACGTAGCTCTCTTTATACCAAAGTCGCCTAATGCTGTTCTTAATTGCCACCTTTCTTTTTCACATACCAGAATTCCTTGTCAAAGTTTAATTGTATATTGACTAGTCACAGGGGCGTAGGAAGCTATATTTATTTTGGGGGGTATCAGAGGCGTAGGAAAGAAGTTTGTATATGAGGGGCTGGAGATGGGGAGAGCTCGAGAGGGGTGTCCCCTGTCGTCGGTGGGGAAATTTTTCTGAATTTAAACCCCTCAGATCGCATTTCGTTGCATCTGCAACAGCATTTACGTTAAATAACCCATTGAGGGAAAATATGGTATTTTAGTTTTTCGTCATTCACCTGTTGTACAAAATAGTATGGAGATCATTTTTGACTATCATAAGCGTGTGTGTACAAATGGAGCAGTCTTCCATGAAAACATGATATGTAGGTTTATTACTTACATAATTATATATTCACATTCTCAGCTTTCCCAGCCTAATCCATAGTAGTAGTGCATGTAACTGAAAGATGGCCTCGATAAAGCAGGCAGATTCGCCATTTAAGCAGTGCCAAAGTACTAGCTGTGATGAAGCGTAGTTTCCGTATTTACTCTTCAAATAATTTCGTATTGAATTCATCTTGGAAATCTTGGTGTCGATTTATTTTGTAGCTTTGGACAAATTAGATACCGTTTGTGGGCTAACACAATGATTTCTGAGAGAGTACTGTAACAAGAAGACTTATAAGGAGCAAAGGCCGGTGGATAGCACCATATGGGGAGTTATAATTTATTACCCGATAAAAACCTAAATGTTTGTACTTGTATGATAACACAAACCAGTGAGACAATAACACATGGCAGTCAAGGCACCTAATATTTATAATGGTAACCCCAACCGCTAATTGCCCATATAGAGTATCTAATATATATTTTGGGACTTCTGTCTGTCTGTTAGCTATGGCCGGGAAAACTGCCGGATGGATTTCGACCAAACTTCCTATCTATTAAAGGGTAAAAACCCAGATGAAGTGTCGTCGCATTGCTTTTGAGAAGCTCCGAGCACTCATTCTCCATTCCCACTGCCGCCGTCTTGGAATTGTGGGGTTAATCGCGTGATAGTTAAAGAGCGTTCGTAGCCGCAGTGTCGTTGATAAAGAGCGTGTATGTGTCCAGACATGAGTGTGTCTGTGTCCAGACATGAGCGCAATGTGTGATCCTTATGTCTGTGTTCGTACTTTGGGCATTCGGTGGCCCCATGGGTCATAGGGCGTGGAGTCCAGATTGGTACTTAGGGGTTCCTAGGAATGGGGGAGATTTTCATCGGGTCAGTTTTTCCGCCCGAGGTGACCTTCACCTTGAAATGGGTACCCACAAATGATATATATGTATGTGTGTGTCCGTTATAGACTCGAAAACGGCCCTACCGATTGAGTGCAAACTTGCTACCTAGGGGAACTTTTGTCCGGGAAGTCTCATGGACCAGTCAAATTGTGACCCCGACCTGATCTTCAAAATGATCAATTCAAGGTCAAATCCGGTAAAATTGGCGGATTTCGACGAAATTTGATACCTAGGTGCACTTTTGTCCGGGGAATGTATTGGATGGGTCAAATCATTACCAGGACCTGACCTTGACCTTCAAAATGGTCAATTCAAGGTCAAATCGGGTATAACTGGCGGATTTCAACGAAATTTTTTGCAAATGCAGCACACGTGTCTCGGAAGCTGTTGCAATTGCTTTTTCGAACAAAGCCATGGGACGAATGCCGCCAGTGGTGGGCTAATTTGCTAGTACTATATATTTTATGTCAAAGTCAAATTGTGCGGGCGGAGAATGTGACCCCCCCCCTCCCCCCCCCCCCCCCCCCCCCCCCCCCCCCCCCCCCCCCCGGTTCCTACGCCCCTGACTAGTCAGTAGAATGTTTTTTACAGTGATTTTACTGTTGATATATTAATAGTTATTCCCTCCACCAATAATTCCTACACTCTTAAAACAATAGGTACTTCAGAGTACCTACGTAGGTACTAAGCTTTGTCCCAAATTGTTGGTACTCTGGATTACCTAATAATTATTTAAGTTCTACCCGGGCATTGTGCATATAATACCCACCCCGCATTTATGTCACCGAAGCCATGACGCTCACGATATGAAGTGCCAAGAAATAGATGCTTTCATGTTACGCCCTATATATTATCTGAAGTACCAAAATATCAAGACAGGTATTCTGAAGTATTTAGGTACTACGCGTAGCTCCAGCAATTTGGTACTCCAGAGAACAAAACAGCCCAGATACTGGCAAATTTAACAATGTGACATGTTATATTCCAAATGATGCTGCTGCGTTTAAACATCGAATTAAGTACAAAACCACAAAGACTCCCTTGCATAGTGCTAAATGAAATAATCCGACAGATCTATGACCGCGAGTCGACGGGCGGCCATCTTTTCACTTTAATTTAATCCTTTGCACACGGCACTCGATATTGACACACCCACAGTCTCACCCAATCAGCACGGAGCCAACGATTGGCCCTCTGTGGAGTACCAACTCATCTGGTTCTATAACGCTAAACAGGCTCTAAAGGCTTATAGTACCAAACTGTCTGGTACTATCGTGGCTTTTGGTTCCATGGGGTACCTAAATCAATTGCTTTATTTGAGAGTGTAGGTCATGATAGCGGCTACAGTGGCACCCCGTACTCATTCGTGGGGTGATGTCTAAAACAAGTGAAGACACAATGGTGAGAGCTTGGTTAGAGCTTCTAAATTATTTCTGGCAATATACAGTAATGTCCTAAATAATCGACTCCTAAACCACAGCAGAATTATGGGAAATTTTTCAGGATTTAGTCAGAAATATGGCTTGCTGCCATTCATTTTTCAGGATTTAGTGAATAAAATCCTGAAAAATTTCCAATAATTCTGCTGTGGTTAAAGGGTCACATACATCGGACATTACTGTAGCTCTGAGATGTAGTTCTAAATATGATAAGGTAGCCAGCACCCTGTATAAACTATCTTATTTCATTCTTTTCTGTCAAACTTTGGCATCGCCATGTCGTTATTTTGTCGTCACTTTTCTAAACATGAATGGCACATTTTTAGGGGGAATTCATGTTTATTTGTTTCATTATATTTCTCTCTTTCCAATGTTCTATTTTGGGTTTTACATTGATAATTGGTTTTATGAAATCTAATTTTGATTAAATATTACAGTGATCAAGGGTGGTTGAAGCACGGGAGGACAAAGCAGTCAAAACGTTCAAAAATTTTATCAATGTAAATTTCCACCCTCCGGCCCGCCCTACTTTCTTTACCCTATGATACCGGAAATATTACTATATATTTTTTGCCTAATGACATTAAAGATGTATAATCCAAACTAACGCTCCTAAATTAATATTTCTTTGGCTTCGGGTGGTAAAAAAAAAAAATTTGGAATCGAGGAACCCGGCCACCCATCAAAGATCAGAGTTATCAAATATAAAAAAATTTAATCTGTTATTTTTCACCACCTGGAATATTTGGCAGCCGGAATATTTGGCGGCCTGGCAAATATTCGTTGAATGCCGACCAACATACTCTTGATACCAAATTTCATTAAACAAAATGTATATAACAATTTTTGGTCAATTTTATATTATAGATGTCAGTGGTTTGCATTATATTTTGGCAAATAATCAATTCTGATAATTAACTGAAGTGGCATTTCAAGAAATAATATTGTTGTTGGAATCTGATGATGTGGGGACCATCAAATTGGATTATGTACCTTTAAAATTAGTTTACATATATATTATAGAGTGGAGATGTATGCTGCCTATTTGAATACAAAATAGGTGGCAATAATTACGTTGAGCAAGATTGTTTGCTTTGACAATCTAAAGACCCAAGTGAAGTGTTTCACATCGCTTGATGTTTGTCATAGTTCCAAAAATGTTTAATTATTCATGAACATTTTATTACATGGGTATGATCTTCAAAGATTCTTATGTAACAAACGATCTGATTTGTTCCGCTGTCTACAAAGTGAAAGCAAAATTCATCTTGTTCCCTAAACGTTATGTAACTCGCATTTACCATGACATGTATGTTAGTCTATTAAATTGCCTTGTTTGATTTAGTGACAAACTAAATGAGTTAATGCTATTTGTTTACCACAAAAAACTCATAACTACTGACACTTCTTCAGATGTAAAAATTGCTTTGTTGATGTTTTGCATTCGAGCATTCATCAGCTCTTCCACACACAATCTTAGCTTTTAGACCAGAACATGATTTCACCATTGGATCTACGCTCTGCTTGTAACATCTACTCAGATGAGGTATCAATCATGCGCTAGTGTTTGAGCTTTTTCTGTGATTAGGAAGCCAAATTTCTGAGTGTTACTTCAGACATTTCTTTTCTCAATCAATCTTGCATGAGCATTCATCACTTTCTGGGGTGGTGGTGTACGAGATACTGTCAGTCGGACTGGGCTTCACACATTGCATTCTGGGGTGGTGGTGTTTGAGATGCTATCAGCCAGACAGGGTCCGCGCTGGATCAAAATTTACTTTTGCCAAATAATTTGCCAAATGAAAATATTTTGGCCAAATTCAATTAGAATTTGCCAAATGTTATCCCTGAAAGTATCATTTTATGTAACCTTGATTGAGTTGTATATTTCAACACTCGACGTTTAATATCGATAGGAAAGCAGTTAGCTAATAATTATACTCGCATATCTATTGTGGTTTATCATACAACAATAAACCAATCACCGAACATAAAATGGTAGAAGAGTTGCTACATCAGAAGGGAACATCACAAGAGGATTAGCTGTGTAAACACCACCACCACCACACTGAATACTGTTAATCCATCCACCCACCAATAATAATGTTACCAGATTAACGGAGATTAATGGAGGTGTAATAGTTTCCTAAAATTAATGGTATTGATTGACCGATATTTTTCAACTTTATTGAGGAATTAAAAAGTGACTTGCCAAAACTTTTGCCAAATGAAAATATTTTTGCCAAATGTGAATTATTTTTGCCATTGGCAAATTTAGCAAGTGGCAGTGCGAACCCTGCAGCCAGAGTGGGCTTCATACATCGCATTCTGGGGTTGTGAAGTTTAATGAACAGGGACCTCCACTGGAAAAATAATGTTCTGTCTATCAAAAATTTACAAATAACAGCACACAAGTTGGCCCATCTGCAAAACATGCAAACAAAATATTGTAGGTAACAAATGTGTAACAAATAAGAAATTTACCTTGAAAATAAGACTGTAAAATTTCTTGTTTCCTGATTCACTGTTAACATTTGCTCGGACTAAATTTTAAAATAGTTATCAAATTTGCTATTCTTCCACTAAAGTTATTACCCATGAATTCAGCAAATAAAAGTGATGATGTATGGTAAGTGAATCAACAAAATTAATTTTGATTCTGTTGAATGCTTGTAGCAAATACTTGTTGAAGTTGTTTAATTATTATTACTATTCTCATGGTAAAAACATGTGGTTCTGGTCAGGTCCCCCTCCCCACATCCTTAACCCATAACTAAATACTCATTGATAGTAGATCCCTCAGGAAATAAGTTCAACAAACGACCATAGATAGTTGTTTAACATACTTTTATAAAATGTATGTTAATTCCCATGAAACCACTTCGAAGCCTTGACCCTTTCATGACAGGTGCTCGCTGGCGCAGCATTAAAAATCCTGTGCGATTGCATTTTCTTATATATGTGAGTTGCCCATAGGGAGCCTCGCATATATAAGAGAATTCACTGTCTTACAAGGTCAAGGTAAATATTATTAGGCCAATGTATATATTCTCTTATATATGCTAGGCTTCCTATGGGAGACTCGCATATATAAGAGAATTCAACAAATTTCAGTATGCTCCAGGGTATGTACTTTAAAGTTGTGTACATGTCATTGTCACAGCCAAATTTAGTTGATGATCTATATAAAAAAACAGAGTTCAATTTTTGGAAATTCTTTTGTGTACCATTGCATGACATTGTGTTGGGTTCTAACTCTCTGTGTATAGTCAGTATATTATATCTTGCAATATCATATCGTCTTGTTCAACTTGGCAGTCATCAGTAGAGCATTGTGTAATTTCCTCTTGACAGTCACACTTCACAAAGTTATGTTACATGACAAACCCACCCATTGTGGATGCACACACATGCTCTTTTGTTGACAATTTAAATTGAATTTTTTTTCTGATATATATCAACTAATCATAGCCAACATATTCTGAAATAGCTTAATTTGCAGGAATTCTGGAAGGGCATTATAAAGATCACAAGTGGTACTTTTCTTCCAACAACATATTGGACAATGCCCAATAGCACCACTAAATTCACCCTCCGGGGATCTCATTATGCAAATGAAATACATGCTATAAATCAGGCTTGTTGTCCTAAGATAAGATAATTAATTCCAGTAGCTTAACCCTTTCTTTGCTAAATATATGTTTCCATTCAGTTATAGAAGTACAGTAATGCCCTAAATAATCGACTCCTTAACCACAGCATAATTATGGGTAACTTTTCAGGATTTAGTCGGAAATATGGCTTGTTGCCATTCATCGGAAATCTCTCAGTGAGAGCTTTCCGATGAATGTCAACAAGCCATATATTTCCGTCTAAATCCTGAAAAATTGCCCATAATTCATATGTGGTTAAGGAGCTGATTATTTAGGGCATTACAGTATACATTGGAAGGGTATATTATTCATTTGGAGGGGGTGTTCAGGTTATAAAAGCAGACGATATATAGACAAGATAATACACGAGCAGAATTATTCATATTCATGGGTGGAAAATGTTCAGATTATCAATTTGCTATCTAAACATTTCCTAAGGGAACAACTATTCATGAAATGTGTTAACCCTTCCATGACTGGAGCTTCCTGAAAGTTTGTGAAAACCCTGTGGCAATGCATTCTCTTATATATGTGAGTCACCCATAGGGACCCTCAGATACATGTATATAAGAGAATACATTGGCCTAACAATATTTACATTGACCTTGTAAAGTCAGTAAATTCTCTTATATATGTGAGGCTCTCTTTTGGGAGACTCGCATATATATATATGAGAATGCACTGGCTCAGGATATTTAATTTTGCACCAGTGCAGCTCCAATCATGAAAAGGTTAATATAAACTTAGTCATGGACTGTGCTCTAAAATGATGTATGCTTACTAACTTATGCTTTTTCAGTATTTAAGTCAATATAACCTTTGACTGAGAAAGTGTCATTTTCTGAAAGGTGTGCTCCGCCCCCCTCCCCCCCCCCCCCCCCTTGCCCTTGGTTTCTTCATATGTCGCTGATTCTCATCCTAAGGTATGAGTCTCAATTTGAGCTTCTATCTCACGTTTAAATTTTGTTGAAAGATTTTTTCAACACTTGAGTCAACATGGATGATGGGCTATCTCCCGCTGTTGATGACTCAATGCTTTTGATTTAAGGGGCCACGCCCAGCAGGGGATATTTGGTGGTTGGCCAGCTTCTCAAGATTTATGAGTGATGAGTGTTTTCTATGTATACAAGACTTTTGAGAATGATTTTCTCATAACACTAACCCTCTGTTGCTTCTCATGATTGACCTGTTTATTACAGGTTAGAAATTATTTTTGTTGACGCCTTATGTTTTAAATATATATATTTTTTTCAAAAATTTGTATCATGAAAGCTGCATAACTATTCAAGCCTTTAACTAAATTATAATTACACATTCTTGTCTCATTCTGTGGATCAAAATAGGTCAATCAATAAAAAAAATATTCAGATTCTTTTAAGTATTCTCTATTTATTAGTTGTTTTCAACTTTTCACACAAATAATTATCATTTATAACAACACATTGGCCAAAAATGAACAATGAATGATTCGCATGTTGAATAGACAAAAATTTTCTTTTTGAGGCAATAATTTCTAACACTTCAATAAGTCTCTCTGAGAGATGTATATACCATAATCATTTCGGTCATTTATTGGATACATGTACATGCATATGACATAACATGTTTGCTTCATAATAATAATAATTAGTTATATAGTGCCACTGATATATAAATACTTAGTTCTGCTTCACAAAAGGAGACATATAGAAACATACAGGGAATATGACTTCTTAACACTTTCATGACAGGAGCAGTTGGGATATAAGGTTTTACATTGTTCATCTAGCGTAACTACAGTAATGCCCTAAATAATCGACTCCTTAACCACAGCAGAATTACGGGTAACTTTTCAGGATTTAGTTGGAAATATGGTTTGTTGCCATTCATCGGAAAGCTCTCAGTGAGAGCTTTCCGATGAATGGTAACAAGCCATATTTCAGTATTCAGAAAGTAGTCAATTAGCAAAGGGTTAATGACTAATATAAAGTTCTTTTTATCACATTAGATTATTTCCTTGTAATACTCTGGGTTAAATCTATTTACAGAATTGAATTAAAATCTTCTGGATGATTAGCCAGACCCCTGCAGATACATTGAAATTCCGTTATGAAATACCACTGGTGGTTGCCAGATATTTTTTGTCAAAGACGTATATTATTTCGACATCATGTTGATTGCATCAATTTCACACCTCCTTAGATTCTTATATAAAAACCAAACTCATAATTAAAAAGACAGCAAGAACAGACTGGCAACTCAAATAACATATCTCTTTTATGCCAAATAAATGCTTACAAAAATAAATCAATTTGATGAACTTCACTAAACAAAATCCATTCAAAGATTTACAAAATGATATTACTATATGTATTCCAACTGCAAATTTCAATGAATAATGAGTTTCTTTGAAAATGTTCTCCAACATTTTCTTCAATGTCTCTTCAGAAATTTATTTGTGGAATTCCTCTTTCTTCATTTGTCAGATAAATTTAGAGATGAATCTGAGACATATGTTTTGCGCATTAATGTGGTAAGTCTTTAAATTTTAATACTACTGCCAAGGCAATCTTCCTCTGTGCAGAAGTTACAGTCAGATATATGTGATACAATCTAATAAAGTATTGATGATGCCCTACATGAAAAATTACATTTTAATGGTTGTAAGCTGTTGGTAGCAGATATTAATAAAGTTTTCATTGGGATTACATTTCCAAGCACCAGCCAATACTGGGCCTAATATTACATTCCTCAGCAGTAGTGTAACCATAGGAAGCATAAGAGGGCCCAGCTAACCTCTCCCCCCCCCCCCCCCCCCCCCGCCCAATTGGCCTTTCCCTTACCCTGCCGACCTCTCAAATTAAGGCCCTGCGAATTAGCACTTTTCCACGGATTTCAGATATCCAATATCGTGCATAGTGAATAGGTTCTCAAAGTTGGTCGCATGTACAGTAATGCTCTAAATAATCGACCCCTTAACCACAGCAGAATTATGGGTAACTTTTCAGGATTTAGTCGGAAATATGGCTTGTTGCCATTCATTGGAAAGCTCCCCCTATAGAGCTTTCCGATGAATGGCAACAAGCCATATTTCCGACTAAATCCTGAAAAGTTACCCATAATTCTGCTGTAGTTAAAGAGTCGATTACTTAGGCCATTACTGTGTGTTCCAAAAAGGCTTAGGGGATGAATAAGATGAGCTCCTTCTGTGATAGAGTTAACCTATATATTCTCAGAGTTTTTCTCTTACATATTGGCAATTGTATAAAATTATTAATCGCAGCATATTCGGATTTGGCAGAGAATTATAAATTGAATGACTAATTGGTGTGCGCAGTACAGTAATGCCCTAAATAATTGACTTCTTAACCACTGCAGAATTATCTTTTCAGGACTTAGTCAGAAATATGGCTTGTTGCCATTCATCGGAAAGCTCTCAGTGAGATTATTTAGGGAATTACTTTATTAAATATGCCTAATCAGAGATTCTGCAATTTTGAAGGTTGAGCTAGTTGCTGAAAAAGGACTATATACATGTACATTACTCTATTATTTTATAATTTGGGGGGGGGAATGGAATTTGATTTGAACAAATTTAACAGTCCAAAGTCCAATGGCTGCATGAAACAACATGCCTGAAATTTTAAGTTGGTCACCCCACCTCCTTTCCAATTGAAGAGGCTCTATAGGTATATACTAGTACATGCACCTTCTATTATGTTTCTAGTTATCAGTCAGAGCACCATTACACTTGCATTATAATCTTTGTATAGATAGATGCATGCATATATTATGGTATCATACTTGCAAGTCAAGTTCACAGTGGAATATTTACTGTCCATTAAGATGGGTATTGAGTGTTCATTATTAAAATAATGGAGCATTGTTTGTAAAATAATGTCTGAACTCACCAACAACCAACCATTATCCTATAAACTGGATGCTGTGAACAACAGAGTAACATCATAGCCATGTTTTAATACCAGATGTGTAAATATTTTAGGTACCCAGATTTTGTGGAAATTGTGTAACCATTGTGAAAATCCTGTATTTTAACCCCTTCTACACTAAATAGATTCTTCCATTCAGTTATAGGAGTGTAAATTGGAACAGTCTATTATTCATTTGGGTCAGTGTTCAGGTAATAAAACCAGATGACAGACAGAAAAACAGATAATAAAAGAACCGAATGACCTATGGTCGTTTGTTGAACTTATTATCTGAACATTTCCAATTATAAAAGGAAACTACTCATCATTGAGTATATTTAGTATTTAAAGGGTTGACTATAAAAGAAAAGTCTCATTTTGCTCCAACATGCCCCCTTGCCCACCACCCTTTTATATAATTACTTTATACAAATATCTAGTCCTTAGAATTGAGACAGAAACTCACATAATACAAGAGCAGAATGTTTCATATTCATAAATTGGGAAAATAGGAAATGTTCAGGTAATAAGTTCAACAAACAACCTCAATTATCTAAACATTTCCTAAGGGAACTACTCATTAATTACATGCATCAGTGGGAGGGGGCTGGTGCTCCTGAATGCCCCCTCACTCCACTGCCCCATATAATGACTTTATAAATATATAGTCCTTAGAATTACTAAAAATAATCATAGTATTTGGTTCTCAGAAATTGGTGGTAACCATTATTTGAAGGGTTAACCCTTTGAGTGCCAGGCCGATTTTTGTATCAACCCATATACCCTGTGCCAATGCATTCTCTTATATATGCGAGTCGACCATAGGTCGCCTCGCATATATAAGAGAATGCATTGGCTTAACAATTGTTTTGTTTTTTTTACAATTTTTAACAATTTTAATATATTTTATTATATTCTTTAACAGACTTATTGTGTAGGTTTAGGGCCGATTAGATCGGCCCCTGGCACTCAAATGGTTAAAGAATTGAATTTTGAAGCAAGTGTTCCTTCAGACAGATACCTTATCACAATATTTGGTGAATATTTGGTTGCATGCCTGCCTATCAACTAGCATGATATGGTAATAGACTGTGACTCCAACTTCCTCTCAGCCCAGGTGTGGGCCATTTGTGAAGCCTTTGGCAGCATTTTCTACACAGATTCTTGTAAACACTGATAAATTGTTGGAAGGATTTCAACAAAAAGACAGTTTGGTCTGATTAAGTTGATACAAGACAGAACTATTACCACTGCATGCCATTTGTCAATGTGGCCCCAGCTATCTCACACATTTATCAGCCCCCTGGAGATATTTTGCCTGGGTCTATCCCCTTAAAACAACACTGTTGTAATTTACTCATGTTGTGTAGTGACCAGATCTTATTTCTGTCATGGCAAAACCAGCTGTACTGCCTGTTCACAAGACATTCTCAAATTACATGTAGCTATACTCAAATTTATTTTATATATATTTATTAGAATCATTCAAGGTAGATCATGCCATGAATCTCTACTATGGCTAATGCCCGTAGAGATCACATTCCACCAGTACAAAACCAGGGAACTTTTTGAAGTTTTGACAGGGAAAGTAAAACAAATAACATGGGAATATATTTCTTAATGAATATCTGTTCCTTAATAGTGTACTTCACTATATTTGAAAGTCCCAACTCGAAATTGCATGCCTTTCTGTGACTTTTGAGAGCCAATATCGCAATAAACATTCAATTAATTACCCAGGAAAAATTCCATAATTGTAAGCTACACGAAGCAAAATTGCTCACAAAGTCACTTAAATCGTGAAATTTCCAGATGGGTCCTTCACCAACAGTGAAGTACATTATTAAGAAACAGATAGTAACAAATAAATATATTCCATGTGCTATTTTTTTTATTTTATAAGGTTCCCTGTCAAAACTTCAAAAAGTTCCCTGGGTTTGTACTGTGGATTATGATCTCTATGGGTGTCAGCCAGAGCAGAGATTCATGGCATGATCTACATTCAAGGCAGTAAATAAAAAAATTTGATTCTCAACCCCTTCAGCCAAGCCTGATTTAATTTTTTGTTATCCCCTGACACGTGTCAGGCTCTTAAAGTAACCTGTCTGACATTTTCAAAAGTGTGCCATTTGGTAACTTTGAGATCAAAAAGTTAATTTCCATATAAATTGGCCTATATGACAAAAAACAGATCCCTTTAATTCAGTGTTGTTGTTTTTTTATTTTTTAATAATCAGAAATCACAGTGTAATTTTATTAACATTTTACAAAATTTCAGGAAACTCCAGTCATGGAAGGGTTAAAACACATAATGTAGGAGTTAGTAGAAGTACAGAAGTATTCTTACCACAGGTGACCCCTCTCAATTGATTACAGGTATTTCCACTGAAGTAGCATCACTAATAGAAAATCTGCCATTTGAAGAGTTTCTGACATGACATGGCCTTGTTGTGTTAAATGAAGCCAGGTTTTCATCCATGGTAATATTGTTTGAGTAGCAACAATAAACAGACATTTGCTTGGCCAAACACTGGGCACATGCTGATTACTTCCTGATATGTTTGTGTAGCTGAGACTGCATCAGGGTCCATTAAGCCTTGAAATGTATACATTAATGCCCTAAATAATCCACTCCTTAACCACAAGAGAATTATGGGTAATTCTTCAGGATTTAGTCAGAAATATGGCTTGTTGCCATTCATCGGAAAGCTCTCAGTGAGAGCTTTCCGATGAATGGCAACAAGCCATATTTCCGACTAAATCCTGAAAAATTACCTATAATTCTGCTGTGGTTAAGCTAGGAGTTGATTATTTGGGGCATTACTGTACATATTCCAGCATCAGAAAACAGAGCAGTCATACCACCAGTCATACATAAACATTTTGACCGTTTCTGTTTACTTTTCCATACATACATGAAATAGCTTTATATGGACTATATGCCTCAGAAAAACTTTATATTTGTCATTATTTGACACCTTTCGCATAATGAAATAATTACTGATAAGAATTACAAATAGCTTTAATATAGTACATTTTTCAGATAGTCCAAAAAAACCTTTTCGCAGGATTGACGACAAGGAGTCTGTTTATGAGAATATAATGCCATTCAACTTCTTGCTACTCACAGTACGGTGAAATAGTTTTGTTTGCCATGATTATAGCACCCTATTCATATTTCTTATCGGGAGTAGCCCATTATGCGAAAGGTGTTCATTATTGGAGTCATAGAATTTACCACTTCTGCAAAAAAAAAAGTCTTTTTGCGCAAATCGCTTTTCATGTTAATATAGCACAGCAAATTATGAGGATTTTTTTTTTCGGTGCTATTTCATTAGGTCCGTTGTGAATAATCCATGTACATGTAGATATGTTGATATTCCTCTGTTATATGTTACATCTAAATATTATATAACTGCTGTGTTCTGTTGAGAAATTTAAAGCGATGTGGAACAGTCTGTCGAAGCAGTGTTAATGGACGAGCGATTGGACATTTGGAGCAATTTTAGTTCTGAATGCAGGGCCATTATTAACTGACTTAAATTACACTTATAACATCATTATAATTACAGATGACAACTTCAGATAAATCTCTATAACTGAGACATATAGTAACATTTTTCTGCATAAATTTTTTTTATTGATGACAACAATTTACAAACCCATGCCCCATGAAAGAGTCAAGTGTGTGAAGTTTGTGCACTTGGCAGTGAAAGCAAATATAGGCCTATACAACTCAAAACCGCACAGTTCAAAACCAAACATGGACATTGGTAGTCCTATCATAAATATTAGTTTTGTGCTGTTCATATAGTTTATTTATATAACTTACTCACATTTAACCCTTTGAACTCGAGAGACCGGAATATGATAAAGCCAGCAAGTTTGCAAAAGCTCAGGTCACAGTGACCAACAAACACATATTTGAAATACTTTTAAAAATATTTTCAAAATAATAACAGTGTGTTTAAAAATAATTATATTTTTAATACTCACATTTTAGTATAACCATAGGACCACAGATTGTTCTTCTAAGCCTTAAATCCAGACACGCAGAGAGGCATTAGGGTCTATAATGCTCTATTTTGTAAGGTGTTGCACCTATTTCCGCAGGCAATCCCACCATTAAATTGAGCCAACTATCAGGCCAAAGAAAACTAAATTCCCTACCAAACCTATTTTAAACCCTCACCCTAAAGTTTTTTTTCCTTTATGTGCTGTTATGTGAAGAATATCTTGATTTATTTTTTATATTTATATACATGCAGACTTAAAGTAAAGAACACTTTTCCAATTGTATAGGTTGATCTGATTTCTCAGTCCATGGATTGTGCTTTTACAATGATGCTAGATAATAAGATTCAAGGTTTAAAGGGGTACCATACATTAAATATGGCCATTTTTGGGACCATCTCCTTTTATACTCATCAGAATATATGCAACAAATGAATGAAACTAACCCATGGATGAGTGAAAAATACACTCTTTTACCATATGAACGACACAAACAACATTGTAATTTTAATGATAATGAATTTATGACTCCAGTCATAAATTCATTTTCTTTATAATTACCATTTTTTGGCATCGTTCATAGAGCTAATGAGTGTAATTTGCACTATTCCATGGCTCAAATTCATTCATTTGTTGCATATATTCTGTTGAGTATAATATAAACGCAGATGAAAAAGAAAGCCACAAAAAATAGCTTGATAAATATAAATTCAAAAATAAAATTTGAAGCCTACCTACCAACCATATTTTTTTCTGATATATAAATGTCACTCAAACCAGATATTTAAAGATGCTCTATCCCTTCTGGTCATCACTTCCATCAAAACAACAACCAAAAATTCTATAAAACTATTTTTTTAAACAAGTTGGCATCATTATTCCCCTAAACACAAGAGCTCAATGTAACTTAATTGTTTCTCTGACTCAAAATTATTATTTTATGATTCTGAATCAATACAGATACTTCTGAGAAGAGATACAACATCTTTGAAGGTACTCAATCCGATCAGACTGTCACCATATCATCAAGATACAACAACAACATTTCTTCAAAATATGCTTTAGTTATCAGAATCGATTTATTGCATCAAAATAATGCTAACCACTGTCAACTATGGTATCAAATTTCCCAAAACTTGTTATTTATCAACATTTTGCTCAACAAAATATGGCCGTATTATCACTTAAGTATCACGAAACTTGGCAGTATTACCACTTTATTTTAGAGTTATCCATCTTCATCCGCAATTTTGTCCAAGACCGTCCGTTTGACCACGTGTTTTTGGGCCACATGCAATTGCACATCTCGAGAAATAACAAACTTCAAAAATCGATATCTGATCACTCTGAGCTTTGATGGGTGGGTTCCTCGACTCGAATCAAATAATTTTTACCCCTGAAGCCAAAGAAATTTAGTAATTTAGAACGTTAATTTGGATAATGCAACTTTAAATTGTATTGGCCTCAGATAGCTCATGCAGTGGTGCATCTGTTGCTTGCTGTGAGAATTTTTAGCATTCAAAGTCAAATCGGTTTGAAATTTGAGCCATTTTAATCCCTACTATGAGTGTTTACAGAGCCCCCATAGCCACACTTTATAAGACAAGGATGTTGATTGGAGTGCATGAAGTTCTGCCTCATGATGTTTTCTTTGATAACATATTAGTTAATCATTGCGCTGTCTTCATTAGTTTTCCTAACGAGACAATTTATTTATCTAATTTATTGATCTCCTTTACCATCTGACCTTTAGGTTTATGAAGTTCTATGTGTAGAAGGTGTGGAATTATCTTCGGAAACTCAGTCTGCAAGGAAATATATATACCCTACAGCAAGCACCCACTCGGAAACTAAGTCTGCAAGGAAATAAATATACCATACAGCAAGCACCCCCTCTCCGTTATGGTTCATTCGGTAAGGTGCATAGCACATTTAGTCCATCATAAGCTATCCCAGAAATTCAGAAGCTGGTTCAATTTTCTCCCAACAAGTGCAGATTTTCGATCCATGCTTGGGAAGATAACCTGATTTGTGTCACTTTGTTATTTATCAACATTTGGAGTGATTTCCGAGTGAAAGTAATTAACCCATTGTGTGGTCTTTTCTCTACCAATGAAACTGTTGGTGTTGTTATGTGGCCTAAAGAAATTTACTGAGGACTATGATGGGAGGCCATTTTCACAGTTAATAGTAATTGGTCTTTTATGATAAGCATAATACAATTACATTAAAGCACAACTCAATTATGCTTATAAAGCATAATTTAATGAGAATTTTTTTTCTTTTGTTTCTCTGCCCCTTTAATTTCTTTATTACATGTACAGTAATGCTATAAATAATCGACTCCTTAACCACAGCAGAATTATGGGTAAACAGCAGAATTATGGGTAACTTTTCAGGATTTAGTTGGAAATATAGCTTGTTGCCATTCATCGGAAAGCTCTCACTGAGAGCTTTCCGATGAATGACAACAAGCCATATTTCCGACTAAATCCTGAAAAGTTACCCATAATTCTGCTGTGGTTAAGGAGTCGATTATTGTATTGTTCACATTTTCTCACATTTACTGAATCTAGTTTAAACTATGTTGGGACATATGAAATGGATTGGTAGCTATCTTAAATGGAAAAATCTAAGACTCAGCTGCTCTAACCTCTATATATGTCAAAAAAGGACCAATGAGCGATTACAACGTTATCACCAGACCTGTTTACTTTCAAAATTGGAAATAGGGAGATTTGTCCTCAGAAATAGGGAGATTTAGTGAAAAATAGGGAGATTTTTTTCAATGTCCGCATCATGGAAAAAACTTCATACTTTTCATTTAAATGTCATATAGACTGTTTGTTGCGTTTGGTTTGCATCTGCAACAATTAACGGCCTCTAATTTCTAAAATCATTGACATTGGGAATAAAATTGCGATTTTCCGGTTATGGATCACGTTTTATTTTGAATAAGGCAATTCTACGATTAAAACTATATTTGCGCACTATAAAATGGTGCTTTCGGATAATTTTGTCGCCAAATATATTCAGTAACATCAGGTAACATCGGTGAATTTAAAGAGTGGGTGTATTGAAATAATTGTTTGAGGTCCGTTCGATTCGCGTTATATTATTGCGTATATTAAACACGGAATACCACAAAGACGGAAACGGAACTAAAACAAAAAAAAAGTTTAAATCGGCAATATAATAATTTGAGTCGGCGGTTTTAAAGCAGTCGGTCAGGACTAGCAGAAACCAACACTTTATTAAGTGTGGCCAAAAAAGGAAGGCTTCTTGTTTGATATATTATAATCCTTGTCTGGACATTGAAGACCGCATTTACTTACTCAACGCTGTTAAACAAAAGAGAGTCAACGTTGTGTCAACATTTTGTCACTGTTTGACTCGCAGGCGATATATTCCTAATTGATTTGTAACACTAAAGCGTGCATGCCTTATCGCTTGCTTTTGCTGTAGGCTAATTTTTGGCTTCATCTTTTTAATTGGGAGATATCGTTTCCCGATCAGGAGCACATGAGAAATGACACAAAATCGGGAGACTCCCGCCGAAATCGGGAAAGTAAACAGGTCTGGTTATCACCTGATAGTCATAAATTAATTGAAGGTGGTTTTGTTTGCAATCATCAATAATTGTGCTTAAGAGTTATGGCTCTTTCTCGAAAAAATTAGATTGAATTCCTTGCTCAAATTATAAACCCCAAAAACATACTTTTAAAGAAAAATATATATAAATTTTTTTTTTTTAAATAATTCAATTTTTTTTTTTTAAAGGTGAATTTAGTGATGCTATCCTACATAGCAGGCTAGTATCACCAAATTCACCCTCTGGCTTTTTCCCTATATGCCCTAAATTTAAAGAAGACAAAATGCATAATCGAGGTGACTAATGAGTGAACATCACCAACTTTTACTGGGGAACTTCTGTCTGATCCTAGGTCTCCCATAGCAGTTGAGGGTTAAGCAGAATTTGGAGTCAGATGCTAGCCCACTGTGTGGGGTTGCATCACTAAATTAATTCACCCTCTGGGTGACCTCATTCTGCAAATGGCAGACACACTAAATTCAGACTTGAGTACATGTACATGATATACTGCTAAACTATACAATGTACTGGTGTATCCCACTCAACAATTTGTTGGCTGTGCCATGTTTTGTTCTGTTGGAACCTTTTATCAGAGAACTAAAATTAAATTAGTTCTATGAACTTCTATCAGTTGAGAAGCACATGCCTTGATAAGGATTTTAATTTAGGAGCTACCTGCTGTTCTAGTCAAGAGATTTGAAGACTTCAAGAAATTTGCACTCCTCATATCAACATAGTCGCTTATCTCTGAGGAAAATCACCCCATCAAGGCAGCTGTCTCATGTTCCCCTGTCTATCTGTCTGTTAGATGCACCATTCAGAGTTTAAAGCTGTTGGATTTAATAGCTAATAATAATTTTAACACCTTGTGTCTAGTAGGTGTATTGTTGGTGCTAATTTTGAAACAGAATTTTGTATTCCAAACATGTTCTCACCACATTCTCACCATGAAGATCATGTGCAGCTCTGTAGGTTTTTATCCTTGTTATACTTGAATTGAATGCAGCTATGTAATGGCTAATAAGGGTTAGATATACTGATTAACTTGTACTGTAGAGTCCAAGGCGGTACTGCCCCTGCTTGCAATAGCTAATAAGTATTCTATGCTAGCTGTTATAATTAGTTATAATTAGAAAATTAGTCCAGGGGCTAAGCCCTAACTATGGTGGCATCTTGTGTGGTTTCAAAGGAGGCCCAATTTAATTGGCTGTATTAATTCTCAGTACATTTTGAAAAAGACTCTCGCCTTTAGCCCAGTCTGTGTAAAAATACACTCTTAGTCATACTGATGTCTATCATAGTGTCCTTGACTTGTTATTTCTCCTCTTTGTGTGAATTCTGCTTGGTGCTAATGATTCAGAATCAAACAGCTATTATTTATGTGGATCTGTATATTAAAAATTAATATCTTCTTGATGAATTGAAAGATATTATCTATCCCATGGCATAAAAGAAATAGAGTTATCTAATGCCATACTTTATGTGGTTGTAGGAGAGTTGAACCCGGAAGAAATAGGATACAAGCTGATTTTGGTGTCATTTGACGCGGAAAAATACCAGGAATAACATATAAAAAATCAGCTCATGGGAAAATTCAGGATCCAAGATGTCGTCACTATTGGCTGTTGTTATCAGTAAATGTTGAATTTCTGTGGTAGGCATTCCAATTCTTAATAAATTGAAATATACACAAACAATGCTTAGTCGTAAAGTATATCTGAGTCGTAAAGTATATCTGTAGAATGTCTGTCCCAAAATGGCCACCAAAATGAACAAAATCAAATGAAATTTACATTGTGTGAAAACTTGAATAGCTAGTCCTATAAGAGTGAACAATCGCTCGAATTATGCGAGGAAGATCGATTGCAGCTACTAGTGTATGGTATATTAAAGAGAGACCTTTGATCAGAGATGTACGAATTCTCTATATTATGTATCTCGCTAAAGAGCAAGCGAAAGCAGGGTCTCATGCAACAGTTAATTCTGGACTTTTGGGTGCCCAGAAACAGAAAAAGAACGCAGTTTTATATGTACTACTTATCTTGTTGAATCGTGTGATATATGTGTAATTAAACAGCTAAATGGGATTTAGTGAGGATGTATTGATTATGTGACCTTTTCTAGCAGCAGGAATATATGTACTCAGATCAGTCTCTTGCACTCTCGTTGATGATCGGTCACATTTGTGAGAGTCTCACAAATGTGACCGATCATCAACGAGTTGTGGGGGATATACTGGAATCAGCTTGTCCGTCCGTCTGTCTAGCCATCCGTGGACTCAATTTTGTCCGAGCTTTTATTCCTACAATTTTTGGTCAATTGTTTTAAAGCTTGGCACATATATTTAGTACCATGGGAACCTGTGCACCTGCAACTATGAGGTCTGTCTGAATTTTTTTGTGGAGACACGTATCCCCCTTTTTCGACTTGTAAGCGACACAAAACAAATTCGCTCACATATGCAGTCAATTAAATCATGCAATTGAATTGGAGTTGGAGCACCTTCACCTACAGGGATTTACATTATTAAGGCAGGTAAGGCCATAATAAATGGGTGAATATCTGAAAACTGTACAATTTGGAGGATTGCATTGCTCGAAATTCATAGTTCAAATTCACATAAAAAAACATTTCCATGTTGAACCTGATGACTTACCATGAATTAGGATTTGCTTCGGCATGCTGGAATTTTATTCCCATTGCCATGGCAACATGACTCACTCAAGGTAGGTAGTAAAACATGTCACTCCTGTTACTAACAAACAACAATCAGCTTACAACAAGTGCGGCCATTTCACCCAACTAAAATGTATTTATTGTTATTACCTTTTGTTACTTCCAGGAAATAATTAAGCTTGAATAAGCTCATCATAGTAAATATGTTTAAAATCCCTATACTCTGGGTGAATTCGCATATTTCTTGCATAAAAGTGCAAAACTGATTACTCTGTAGGCCATGAACTCAAGAGTTCCCAGTTTATCACATATGCATAAGTGTCTACACTTTGTATCAATCCCATTATAATAATAAATGTTTTCTTTGGATGAGTATTTTTTTAGCAAAATGGAAATATGCGCTGTTAACAGGAGTGACATTGGTAACAGGAGTGACATTTTGGTAACAGGAGTGACACACCTGGTTTTTACAATGTTATAAGTTTTTTTTTTTTTAAATGGCTTATATTGAATTCCTATCTTCTTGATCTACATGGACAAACACTGGCCAGAAAAAGGGGTGGTGGCAATAACTGTTTGTTGCACATATCTGTCACTCCTGTTACTGTCACTCCTGTTACCAAAAAAGTAACAGGAGTGACAGTAACAGGAGTGACATTATGGTAGTTTATAGAAAATTTCGATAAATGTTCCAGGATTTATTATTTATTATTTATTTCCAGCTCGGCATAGATGAACCAAGGAAAGTTGATTCAATTCATTGCTATGTTGTATACATGTGCAATATTAATAAAATGTGAGTTAAATGAAGTGAAAGATGGAAATAAATAATACCTGCCAATAAATGTCATGTTGTTATATATATATATTCCCAATTTCCCATCATTTACTTCATTTATAATAAAACACATATGATATATATATATTAATATCGCACACACATATGTTGTGGTGCAAACTAAATGTCAAAAGATGCCCATGTCAAGCATATTCGCAAGCCCTATTTCTATGTGGTGTTCGGTATCCCTAGAAATGAGCAAATGCTTGCGGTACAGAACAAGCATGATTAGGCAAAAAAATATATATTTGTTTCCTATTACGGTGCCAAAAAATTCCAGGTAGGTAGGTAGGGATTTTTTTTTTTTGGAAATATTTTTTTTATTTTTTCCCCGAACAGTTAAGAAGTGCATTAAAGCTTACTCTTTATACTTGTGTTAATGCTGTCCATGTATATTGTAAGAAAACAGTTAATTAGCACAATAATATGATAAGTATTGTCAATGTGGACTAACAAATGCCTCCCAAGCACTCAACTATGCATTTCTCTTGTAATTATTCTCTCAGTTTAGATTGTGGTGGCACATCTTCCTCAGAACATAATATTGACATATCAACAGGCCCAAGATGAACACCATATTAAATAGGGTTTTTCTATGACTTTATAATAACATAACTTGTATGATATTAATTCAAACCTCACTTAAATATTTGGTCATACACCTCAGGACCTAAGACACCTCTACTGGCAGGATATCTCACATGCGCCTCAGTCACATTGCACAGGGTGTAAATGTTCCTCAGTCTCAGACGCCCCTCAATTGCATTGATATATAAAGACCCACACCACACTGAAAATGGTACCATTACCACTACACAGGCCACACCTTGACTGAGGTATCACACCTCAGCGCTGATTCAAATTGCCCCCAACTTTGAAGTTCCTTATGCACACTGGCATTGCATGCTTGTAAGTTTTATACACTCATACAAACCAGTAGATAATTCCATGTGCTGTTTTTAAATAGTGCCCATCCCAGATGGGTGTTTGATATGGTAGACATGCAGTCATCTTTATACTGTATCCATACTAGTAACTACACATGAGCACTATGCATCCTTGATTGGCTGGGGAGAGAAACTTTAAATTCTGATATAGAAAGTCTACTACATGTATATTGCTCTCTAGCAGATAAGACTTCTTCCCACAAGAGATGGGAGTTTAACAAACAAGTTTAGCACAGGCATGTTTTAAGTAAATTGTTTTAAAAAATTCCATCTAAAATTATTGCTGCTTAATGTAAACATAGTATAAAGTATATATTTAGCGATATAGGTGTGCTTACCGGTACATGCCAATTACATGCATTAAACAAAATTTATAATAAATTTTTTTTTTGGTTTGAAATTTGTGTTTGACTTTCGTAAATGGTATAATAAATCAATCCGAGGTGGGCCGAAAAAATCGGGGCGGGCGCCGATGATCATCTAGCAATATATTTATTATGGCCTAATAACTAAGAAATATATTCCCGGCTTATTTTTTCATCTTTATAAGGTTCCCTGTCAAAACTTCAAAAAGTTCTCATGTTTTGTACTGGTGGAATATGATACCTAAGACAATTAGCCATAGTAGAGATTAATGGCATGATCTAGCTGAAGCCCCTGCATGCCCCACCCCCTGCCCTGCTGCCCTGTTCTGCCTCTTTGCCATTTCATGCTTCTGGTACCTTCTCCCAATCTAATATCTCTTGAACCATGGTTTGAATACTATGTGTGAGAATGCATGGTTAACTAATGGACAGATACTTCCAGCCAAGATAACTTTGAATCTAAAATTAAACTGAAGAAAACTCATCCCCCAACAGAAGAAATTATAGATAGCAGCAAGCCTGAATTTAGTGTCTGATATTATATAGGAATGAGGTCCTCAAGAGAGTGAATTTAGCAACCCTGTCATGCATAGCATCACCAAACTCACTCTCTGGGGACCTCATTCTGCTTATGGCCTCAACTGCTATGGGAGACCAAATAATCAGGTTGAAGTTCCCCAGTTGAAGTTTGTGATTAGTCACCTCGATTATGCAATTTATCATCTGCAAATTATGGGGAAAGTAACTAAAAACAATGTTAATTTGAGACTATAGATACTTCCCAGAAAATGAGGCCTAAGCAGAATGAGGTCCCCAGAGGGGTTAATATGGTGATGCTAGCCCACTGTGCGGGGTAGCATCACTAAATTCACCCTCTGGGGACCTCATTCTGCAAATGGCAGACACACTAAATTCAGGCATGGATAGCGGATTGCAGTAAAATAGCATGAGCGACTCCACAGAAGACTCTTTAACAGTGGGAGGCCAGAGGCATGCACTGAGGATGGTGTGTTATCCCTGTGGTTTATCACACTGACAGCGGATGTGCATGGCCGTGCCTGCATACATTTCCTGTATTTCACTTCATGAGGTGTCATCATAAATTCTACCCAATCTCTCTGATGTAGAGTCGTTATCATTCTAAATTACGCTGCCTAAATCTGATGCAACCCATTTCTGTGAAATATGTGGGAACTTTCAAAGTTTCTTTGTTTGGCATTTGGTGCCTTGGCTCGTTAGTAGAGATCTGCCTGATTCAATTGGACAGCAGTTTAAAATTTCAGGACAGTATATCCATGATCCATTTGCCACATCCCTGCTAAATGTTACATTTTCAATCTCAGTCTTTTCGTAGTTGAATATTAATTGTAAACTGAAAAACAGTGCAAATAGATTCACTTGTCATCACTACCTGTAACAAATTGCTCTAATTTTTTTTCTTCTGCCCTCATACTTCTTGTGCCCTGATGACGCACCTGAACATGTCTCAAATTTGAAATACATGTATTCCTCATTTTCACTCTCATATCTCATTTGATTTTAATTCCATTACCTTCGCCTCTGAAGTTTTATAAGTTGAAAACGAACTATATTGATTGCATGGGTGTGTATAGCTAGGCTTGATTAGGTTACTTTGGCAGCCATACTTGTTTTGATCAAATTTTGTAGACAAGTCATTTATATTAATACAGGACCGATCCATCAGTCTGGTCCATCAGATTAAATACTCAATTGAAGTTTGTTGATTTCTAGCTCGAATATCTACCAAACCAATCAGATTGTGCCTTCAATCCGGCAAGGCCATAGTTTCTGTCAAAATTGGTAACATTTCTGATAACTTTACCAAGAAATCAGAATGTTATTAGAAATAATTGCCAAATTTTCCTGACTGCACAATGCACTTCCAAAATCGGTAAAAATAATAAAAACCAATTTCAGAATTCTGCAGAATACCACAGTAATCCGGCAGAATTAAGAAAATTACCAAATTTTAATTTGACATGACCCCGTACTTAAGTCTGATTGACGCCTATGATGAATTCCTAATTTTTGTTTTGTTTAGGTATTTATTGTTTACCTTTGACCTGTACTCCCTTGCTGCTTGTTGCTTCTAGTGTCGTTGATAGCATGCCTGTACAGAGCTCAAATTTGAATCACATGCATTCTTCATCTTCACTCTCATATATAATTTGATTTGAGTCCATTACCTTGGCCTCTGAAGTTTTAGAAGTTGAAAACGATCTATATTGATTGCATGGGTGTGTATAGCTAGGCTTGATTAGGTTTCTTTGGCAGCCATACTTGTTTTGATCAGATTTTGTAGACAAGCCATTTAATACAGGACTGATCCATCAGTCTGGGCCATCAGATTAAATACTCAATTAAAGTTTGTTGATTCCTGCCTGGAATATCTACCAAACCCATCAGATTGTGCCTTCAACACAGTTATATTATACATCCATCACCTGCTGGCAAAAATTAACTGCTTCGGGGCTGTATAAATCTCCAGTTTATTTTAATCTCCAGTTTATTGCAAAGACTTTCAAAGGAAACTCTCATGTTACCTTCAATTTGAAACTTTATTCTTCCTGATAAAACATGTTCCTCGGGTTTCAGGCCAATTTGCAGGAAACTTATTTTACTTTGGATTTAGATGCTATTGTAACCAGGCGTATCTATGGGGGGGGGGGGGGGCTGGGGAAAACTGTGGTCCATGAAATTTGTCTATACTCCCCCACCCCCAACCAAATATATAAAAAATATATAAAACTAGGTCTCACACATATTCACATGCAGACAACTTGGAGGACTCTATATTATATTCTTACAAGGCGGATGTAGAAAAAAACAACTTCAGACCTGTTCACAAGATGTTGCAATGGATAACAAACTTTATTTGTTTGGAAAAATCTACAAGGAGGTCAAAACTCAAACTTATTTAACATTAGGGATACCTAAATCTCTCACCAGACACCTGAATGCAATGAGGATCGGTGCTCATAATTTAGCCATAGAACAGGACAGACAGAAATGCCCAAAACCAACATTATCTCAAAGAACTTGCTCTATATGTTCAATTAGAAGACGAAGAACATTTCTTCCTATTCTGTATGAAGAATGTCACCCACAGAGATAATTTATTTGCAAAACTCAATCAACAAATTGAACCAAAAACTTTACAACATGGATCAAAAGAATCTTTCAATAATTTTCGAGGTCTTCTTAGCCCGAATACAGATCGCAAAACAAAATTGATATGTGAATTTATTTCATGTTCTCTAGACTGACAGGGTCCTCCACAGATGTTTCACCTATTATAGTCAATTTATAGTCACCAAATATCTGATTACTTTCTCTGATGTACATGTATATATTATGTTATGACAGACACCATTGTTTTATGGTTTGTTTTAATAAATCTCTCTCTCTCATTTGATTAAATTGCCTGCCACCTACAGAATGAATATATAGGCAATCACTACAATCAGCACTAATTATTTCCAAAGACAAATTTGGTAGAGGTAAAAATACACCCAAATACAAATTAGTAGAGTGATTTCCCCTGACACGCCCAAGCTAGGATCAGCATAAAAAAATCTTGGCAGATGAATGGTGAATGATACATGGATGAAAAGTGCACAAACAATGAACAAAACGTGTTTCCCGATGAGAAGCATCAAATGTCATTTTTTTCTCCATTTTTAGGGTAGTGTGAGGTTTGTCAAAACTGCAGTGTGATGCAATATGTTGTCAAGTACTTTTGGGCACATTTTTGTGTGTCTAGAAGGACGTTCTTTAATTTTTGATACTCTTGCAGGGTCAACCCTTTCCTGCGAAAACAGGCCAGTGGGATTTATTAACACTGAGGCCTATGCAAATCAATTGGTGTATTGTAACCTAGAGACAAGGCAGGACGAGATAAGAACACTCATATTAAATTGACACAAATCATTAATTGTAGGCTTGTTCTGTGTTGGATAGCCTAAGAAGACAGCTGGCTTTGTGAATGAAATATTTTGTTGGAAAAATAAATATCCCTTAATGGCCTTATAGAAAAGTCCCAAGCATAACTTTTTAGGTAGGCCCTAGATTCATTCCCAGAGCATTAAAAATGCAAAATATCACCAACTCGGACCTACGGGAATATATGCCCCTGATCCGGCTTTTCACAACCCTGCTTGGGGATTCTTGCTACACCCCTGCATGCATCATACCAATCACATTTTATTTCCATGTATCTCTACTTTCAGTCTGTGACAAATGAAGATGTCACTCAAGAAGAGCTGGGAGGAGCTAAGACACACACCACAATATCAGGTTAGTCAGTGGGTTCGTACTTATAGTGCCAGTCTCCAAGCCAGAAAATATGGTGCTGGACATTGAGAATGAGGTCTCCAGAGGGTGAATTTAGTGACTCCACCACTCACGTCTGGCTAGCATCACTAAATTTACCCTCTGGCGACAATGGCTTCATATGCTATGGTTCCCAGATAGCGAAGATGGTGCCTCCATTATTCAATGTGTCTTCTACCAATTTGGAGATACAGAGAAACTAAATTAACAGAAAAAGAAACTTTCTAAGTTTCTAAAGAAACTAAAAAAATTGTTAATTTGATAATATTAAAGATACTTTCCAGAGTAGATAAAGCCTAAGCAGAATGAGGTTCCCAGAATGTGAATTTAGTGATGCTAGCCCACTGTGCAGGGTAGCATCACTAAATTCACCCTCTGGGGACCTCATTCTGCAAATGTCGAGCACTATATTTTGAGGTGTGCCAGACTCGATAATCTGATCAGATATACAGTAATGCCCGAAGTATATGACCCTTTAACCACAATGGTATTATGGGAAATTTTTCAGGATTTAGTTGGAAATATGGCTTGTTGCCATTAATGGTGAGAGCTTTCCGATGAATGGCAGCAAGCCATATTTCCGACTAAATCCTGAAAAAATTTCCCATAATTCTGCTGTGGTTTAGGGGTTGATTATTTTGGACATTTACTTCTCTGGAACTGTGATTCAGATTTTATTTCTGTATTGAACAGATTTCCTCCGTTCCATTGATCATGTCTCAGACTTCGTGCTATTTCATTTGTTGTGTCACAACAGCTCATTGCAAGGTGGAATCCAGTCTCTATAAAAATCCCATAACAATTACAAACACTGCTTCATGGTTAGTTATAATTAAATTATAAGATCGGAGTTCAATAACGTGTTGACAATTTTCCCATGCATTGCGAAACACAACAAATTTTGTAATACAGAATATGCAGGCAACATATTCATAATTCATTATACTCTTCGCAATCTAGGAGTCATCATCTTTGAGTTTTTATCAGTCAATGATATTTATTAATGATTATTTGTTTGCATCTTTTTTTTTTTATTTAATTAAAATGGGATGTATTATGTTATTGGTCGCAGTGTCCATCCATCCGTCCGTTCGCTTTTGGTTTCCTGATGATAACTTTAGATAGTCTCAACTGAATGGAATGAAATTTGCTATGTGGGTTTATAATTAGCACAAAATACAGGACAATTTTGATTTTGGTTCCGACCGCCAATTTTTACCAGAGTTATGGCCCTTTTTGTTGGAATTTGCACTAAAATATTGTTTTCTGGATGATAACTTTATTAAGACTGAACTGAATGGAATGAAATTTGGTATGTGAGTTTACTAGCCCAAACATGCAAGTCTCTTTCGAATTTGGCTTCTGGCCGCCAATTTTCACTAGAGTTATGACCCTTTGTTGAAATTACCATGGGCAGATTTTTCCACGTCCTAGCGATGCTCTTGTTAAAACTACTACTGAATACTACGATTCTCACAAACTTTTACTACACCTGGCATGCACTCCATATTTGGAAACAATTTATTACATCATCTTGGGAAAGCCGCGTTGTCATAGAAATCAGATATGAGTGCAGTTCCAGAGATGTAAATATGATAATATTATCGTCAGCTTTTAATCCTTTCATGACGGGAGATGCACTGCATTCTCTTATATGTATGAGTCTCCCATATATAAGAGAATGCACTGGCTTACAAGGTCACAGTAAATATTTTTAGGCCAATGTATTCTCATATACATATATGCGAGGCTTCCTATATAAAAGAATGCATTTTTAGCCAAATTTCAGGAAGCTCTAGTCATGAAAGGGTTAATTGAGACTGTTATAGCCCCTACCCATTTCGGGGTCTGTCAACAAGTCCCTTATATCCACACTTTATACTTCGCGCATTAATTAGATGTCAGGTTGGCCTAGCTTTTATCAATCATCATATATAACAGGGACCAGCCTAGACCTGATTTCAGGGCGAAGTGACTTCTCCCTGTCACAAAAATAAGACGAAGTGGGTGTCCAATAGGGCGAAGTTTGCTTTTCAAAATCGAAATCGACCAGTAGTCACCTATCTATTATATATTTTGGAAGATCTGTTTGTGTGTGTGTGAGTGTGTGTGTAATCGATGAACTCGAAAACGGCCAACCCGATTTCGATGAAACTTGGTATGTGGGGGTATGTTCGGCCGGGGAGTAACATAGGCATATTAATTTTCAGATCCGATGTCAACTTTTCACATGCCGAGGTCAAATCTGTTTTTACGCTGTGTTACGGGACTTTCATTTGAGTTCGGTGCTTACAAATCGATTCGAAACAGCGCGAATAATAAAATGCCAGTCATAATAATGACACTGTGAGAATCTTTCGTGTTTCCTCTTTCCAACGATATATAATGCGTATGTATCCGTTTTAGTTATCTGCCTCAATTATCAAGAAGAAGTGGTACTATCTTCCATCAGGATAAAAACAATGCGTAACTTCTATGACGTCGTTAGAGGTCATAACGTTAGATCACGTTAACGCTTAACCGGCCGATGCATTTGACTGTTTCAGACGTCTTGGCGATATCTCGGGCACCGATGGTAATTTATCTTTACGTTGAAACTTGATAATTAATGAGCGTGTGTATATGAGGCGCGTTTATATACTTGAGTGGAAATCAAATCGGGTTAAACTGGCGGATTTTTACGGACGAAATTTGATGCATAGGGTATCTCGGTATCCGCTGGGCCGATTTCCCGGTATCCGCTGGGCCGATTTCCACCATTTTTGGGGTGTTGGTGTTTGACCCCACCTGACCTTGACCTTCAAAATGGTCAATTCAAGGTCAAAGCCCGGACAAAGTCGGGTCACCTTCTAGTAAGGCTATATAACGAAAATAGGAGATATGTAATATCTAAATAAAAATTATGAAACAATGGTTCAATTATGGAATCTTTATGTTCAAATCATCACTCTAATAACTATGAATAATCTCCAAACATAATTGCGAGAGAATGGTAGCATTTTATATAATAATCATGACTGAAAATTGAGGTGTCCTACCGACATTCTTTCTCATCAGTGGACTCAATGTTGAAGGTACAGTAAATGCCCTAAATAATCAACTCCTTAATCACAGCAGAATTATGGGTAACTTTTCAGGATTTAGTCGGAAATATGGCTTGTTGCCATTCATTGGAAAGCTCTTTCTGATGAATGGCAACAAGCCATATTTCCGACTAAATCCTGAAAAGTTACCCATAATTCTGCTGTGGTTAAGGAGTCGATTATTTAGGGCATTACTGTACTGCAGTCTAAGTTAACTTAAACTACAGACCCACATAGTGGGTTTGAGTACTTATTGTAGACTTCTATTTCCTGAACTGCATAATATCACATCGGTAGGTCCAATCAGAACTTACTATTATCTGAATCATGTGACGTAATTTGGGTGAAGCCACAGGGGTGTGTCGTTATAACAAGTACAAAATAAAATTAAAAAAATATAAATTAGATACAAGCATGCCACTTATACAAATGAATAAATGTTACAAGGGAGTTCACAAAATGAATTTCCTCATTTCTAATGGCCACAATTTTTAAATGCCTGAACCTATTCCTAAAATTCAATCGTTTGCATCATGTCTGGATGGACCTTTATACCCCAACATTTCAAAGAAAAATGGGGAGTATACTTTATTTACTTTGTCCATCTGTCGGTCCATATGTCTGGGCATATATCTCAGTCATGGGTTATCGAACTGACTGAAATACAGTATGGAGGTTCGCCATCTTGACTGCTTTCAAAAGAGTGCCCAAATGACATTGTTCACATTTTCCATTCTAGAGTTACCCTTCTTCGTTTATCTGCCAATCTTGTGTCAATCAATATACAAAATATCTAACATTAGCTTGCAATGACTAAAAAATTTGGAACTCTAATGCTGATGAGTATCAATATCACAGAATAGCCAGGCAAGTCTCTCAGGCAATTCAGAGGTCATGACCCGATATGAGGAATATTCAGTTCACTACACAACAGTGGCAGCAGGTATGAGACAGTAAAATATAGAGTTATCCCTCTTGGAATAAAAAGATCCAAATGAACAGGAAATCATGTGGACATGTTATCCACTTTGCTTGATAATTAAAATATGTTGACTATATACGCAATGGTTCATCAATTGACTTGAATCTAACTTTCGATGAAGACTTTATCTCCTTTGGAAAGTATCTTTAATACATTTGTATTATCAAATTAACAATTTTTTTAGTTTCTTTAGAAACTTAGAGAGTTTCTTTCTTTTCTTTTTTTATTTCAATAGAGTTTCGTAAAACCATGATATACTCAAAATTATAGAGCAATCTTTTGTCAAACATGCTTCAAAATTCCAAACATGAATTATACAAGTTATAAATTTGCATTTGTTTTCCTCATGTCAAATTTGTATTCATAAAGATCATGGCTAATTATAAGAACAAATGTACTTTTTCAGCACTATATTGTTAAGATTGATATAGCAAAGAATATTATGCATATATGTATGTTTTGATATCACTCCTTCCAAATAACATGTACATAATTTGGAGATTTCATTTGCATTGTAATCACTATCGGCGAGATATACAAGGCCTGTGTGTTATACTCACAGGTGTATCCATGGCATATCCTCGACCAATGCACATGCAAAGTATTGCTTGTGTTTTGTGCCATTGTGCGTGTAGATGCAGTTGGCCATAATAATATAATAATGATTGCCTGCTATATGGCATGATCGTTTGATTGGATCATCATTCAGTAACCTCGGGTGTTATATTGGCATAAATTTAGATTAGCAATTTGTATTGCCGAGTCGATGTTGCTGTTGGGTCATACATGTAGTTTGTGAAAAATTATTACTGGCACAAATAGATGCTCTTTCTATTTTGGATTTTGCACATTATTTTTTCGTTTTTGGCATCTTGATTTCTTGTATAGATAAATGTATAGACCTTATACACAGTCAATGAAAATGACCTTGCATTCTGAGCAAACAGTCGCGATATGCATGCCTATAAGCCGATGATTGTGTTATCAACTGATACAGACAATCGATCGGCCAAAAACAACATGAGGATACACTGGCAATGTCTTGTTTTTACAAAAGAACGAACAAGTATTGCATGTGTATATCCCATGGATATATGTGTATAATACACAAGCTTCGTACATCCTGCCATATGTATCATTTAAAATGTTGACCCTGTATTACAGGTGTGGCACACCATGCTTTTGAGAATGATGTGGAAGCCCTCCTGCAGCTCAGAGAATTCATGAACTTCTTGCCGCTGAGTAACAAGGATGACTCACCCATCAGACAGAATGATGACCCATGGCAAGTATCTGTCATCCATACTTCATGTTCTGCCTCCAGCAAGAAATGCTACAAGTTATTGTGGTGGATTGACAGTGACATAGTGTGACATTGACGGCTTGGAGTATATCCATGAATATAGCTGTCAATTTCACAGTTTGTTATCAGTCAACCACAATAACATACCGTATATGTTCTGGAAAACAGTCCTGCTCGTTGATAGCAATTTGACATTTATTCCGGAAGAATTATCAGCACAAAATGTAAAATCTCCGATCGGTCTCTTCATAACATTGTTCAATCAAGTGGGCTAGCATCACCAAATTCACCATCTGTGGATCTCATTCTGCTTCTGCCTCATCTTCTGGGTAAGTATCTATAGTCTCAAATTAACATTGTTTTTAGTTACTGCATGTTTCCCTGCTTTTCAGTAGATGTGCCACGATTATTGATTTTGATAATCGATAATCGGTCGTCAATAATCAATTATAATCGATTAATCGTACCTAATATTAATAACATCAGTGGAAGTATTTCGTAATATGGCATATTGGCCGGATGGTGGTTAACTGCTGTAGCTGGTTGTTTATTGGCTGATGTAATGTTACGTTAATAAAGTTGATAATAAACCACAGGCAATGAACAATGAGCACAATGTATTCAATACCAGCACAGTTCTCAAAGATGTCATCATAGTTGTAATATTTGCGAGTTCTTTGGAATGAACATAGCGATTAATTTCAGTGTTATGAGTAGCCAAACATACAAACAATATAAAAGTAGGATTGCACAACAGACCGCCGGCGGTTCCTAAAACAGGGAATCTAATGTTATGGAAACTTTTAAGTTTCAGTAAACTTCCAGAGCGTGGATAACAATCACAAAGGTCTGCACTACATGCAAATTTCATCCTCAAAGTATTTGAGTTTCATTCACCGGTCACCACACGATAAGTGATAGCCTGTACTAGAAACATTTAAGTATACGTATGCAAACAAAGTATACTCGCAAATGATATCGAGCAGAACATCACTGATTAAATTGCAGTAGTTTCCCTGGTTTCGGATATCTTTTGATTATGAGGAAGTATTGCTGAAGAATTATTAAAGGGATACAGTTCACTTGCATTTGGGATCATCAATATGATATACCGGTATATGCACAATGTCAATCAACTCCCCACAGGTCCAATCAAGGGCAAGTACATTCAATAGCGGATTCCCGAGTTCGCTAAATTCCAGGAGCTCTTCAATAAGAGAGGTACGAATCGTAATGCCAAGCACTGCTAAGTGGGGCCAGAATTCCACAGTTCCGCGGAGTCTTTGTTTACATTTGTGCGAGACTGCGAGTTTATTTACGATGAAAGTTTCTGAAGATCTTTTCGACAAGATGACAGTAGTTCAAATACAAAAATATTAAAAGACAAATCTGAAAAAATAACAATTGTTTACTGTGATTGTTGTATGTAGCATTTTACGGATCTTATATAGTTATCTTATGCTTTAGGTAATCGGTCACACTACTCACATGCAAATGCAGCGCACAAACAGGACATATGAATCAAATTCATTGCTTTATGCTTATGATTTGGTGCAAGATGTTTCAGCAATGGCATTACTTTGAGAAATACTCCTCATATCAGTATGAAAAATGTTACGCAAAACTTTGAACATATGGGTCCATCAATGTGAGTGCATTTTTAAAGAAAACTTGAAGACCATTATATTTTGAGAGAATTACGTACTTCTTGCCATGTTTTTAGAAACATTCGAATTAGCATAACGTGATGTCGAGCATTTTAAACAAATCGACAGAGAAACACAAACAGTATTTACCCCGGTAGTTACATTTTAAAGATTGCCCAACCCAGCTGATACAGGTCATATAAAACCACAAAACTCAAAATATTACTTATGATAAAGAGCGTTTCTGCTATATTATACCCTAATATCCAAATATCCATATATAGTGATCCAACACTATAAACAGGTAACTTTATACTTAATAATAATGAGTAAGTCTGGATAAGTCGGGGTTTTTTCCTGTCTTATTCAGTTTGAATCCACATAGGATCATCATCATCAATTTCCAAAATAAAAATCAAGTGCCTACAGTACTATAGTAGTCCAGGCACATTAGACATGAAAGTGGAAAAGTAAGGAAATAAATCGGGGAAAGCTGATTTTTTTATATTATTTAGGCCATAACATCGCGGACGCATCACGAAAAGTCCCCTAAAATCCGAGTTGAACTTTCTGAGTTACATCATTTTTTCCATATAATTAAAAAATATATATTTTTCACAATCATGAAACTAATTGGATGCTGTAACGAGTTTTCAGCCGAAACGTATACAAAAAGCACTCAATATTGTTCGATACACAATTCTCGAACCAAAGACACCCGTTCAAAGGGAACTTCGAATGAATTTCGCATATATGGATATGAAATAAAACACTGAGCCAAAATACTGACGATTTTGAAGGCAAACTGTTGTATTCGATGTCAGATTTCTCGGGCTTCTCAAAACATAGACACAAGCTATCTATTTTAATAACTGCACAGACACCACTCCACCACTCTAGAATTAGCGAGTACGCATATCATAAGTGGTCAAAACTTGTAAAAACATAACCCTACCCCCAAAACTGGTTGTCAACGATCTGGTCGTATTTTGCTCTTCTATTTTGTCTAATCTATTCATATGCATTACGCAGTTATACCAGTCTATGTGAAATATGAGTACGAGAGCGAATATAGTGACACAGTCATAATAATACAAACGCGGTCATGAAATGGCTGTCAAAATGGCCGCAACCACCAAGCTAAGCCGAGACGAAAGCAACTTATTGTATAACCACCTAGTAGGTAAAATACGTATTAGCAATATACAAGTCTGTTGTTAAATATCTTTAAATGTACACAGATCATTAAAACAGATCCATGTGGAGGTTTTATCAGTCATTGCAACACAAGTCAAACTCAATGATTTACGTCTTTAAAATATCGGGTTTGCTGTTTACAGTTGGGGCCAAAAATAATAATTTCGGGCATGCAACATACGAAGTAATGTTTCGTCACACAGCGTGATGATAAATTATTGAATGTAATGCAGAAACTTAAGTGCACATCCTTGCGGTATAAATAGTAGTTACATTTCCGGATTGTTCAGCACTGTACATGATAATACACCATACACGTATGTTGCAATGCTTATTATATTGCAAAGAAACCGCCACCTCTTCAAAAGATTAGCACTGCATCACACCAGATCAAAGAGACAGCACATCGTACATTTTATATACGACTAATTTTCATGCTGCTTCCAAACCGGTGTCTTAGTAGACAATTTGTTCAACTTATTTCAGTCGGCAACTTGCAACTGGAATATGATATTACACAATGTACAATATTAGTTTTCCGTATTTTGTTGTTTGAAAATATCTTGCCAAAATCACCCATGAACTTGTGCAAAATATCAGGTGATCAGCGTTTAAAGCTGTTATTTCAGCGTTGAACATTGACTCAATGTTGCTATTTATGATTGTTAATTCAGCAGATATGTGTAACATTAGGGAGAAGGGATACACACGGTAATGCGGTTGCAGAAAACATTGTACCCTTCGCGTATATGTGACCTTGGGTGAATATAACCAAATATTATTTCCAGGTATAAAGACAGTCTCTGTTACAGAGTATGTGGGCAATTTTGGTCAAGTTTAGATTTTTTGAAGAAAGTATATGGTACTCCTTTGTATTTTGATAAATTGCATTCATACTATACCACCATGCATTCTTGTGATAACAGCGAAATATTCGTGTTTTATTACTTAATCTTAGGCAACTACGACTAATATTTTAAGACACGGAGAATATAATCTACACAATTCACCCATTACTCTATGAATATCTCTCATACTGCTCTATAGCAGTGTATTTTGCAAGGTTTGATGGTGTACATTTATATATCAAAAGAAACGATGACCAGTCACATTAGTGATACTGCTATGAGCACATATATTTCGGCTCCTAGGAAAGGTCACAGAATCAATTCCTCGCTATTAAATTTCATTTTACAGTGTAGTGTACACATATATCACACGATTCAAGATAAATTGTGTAGAAAAAATTGCTTTATTCTTCCGTTTCTTTGCGGCCAAAAAGTCCAGATTTAACCATTGTATGAGACCTTGCTTTTCGCTATATCTCTCGTTAGATATATTAGAGATAATTCGTACATCCCTGATAAAATGTTTCTCTTATACTCTGCAATCATTCTTCCTCACATATTTCGAGCCGTTGTCACTCCTCTTATGGGACTAGTTATTCAATTATGCATAAAATGTAAATTTCATTCTATTTTTGCCATTTTGGGACATAAATTCTACTTATATGGTTCACGACTAAGCATTGTTTGTATGTATCTCAATGTATTATGCATTTGGAATTAATTGATCTACACATGACTGCATTCCCATATGGCCTGATGGAAATGCTTCAGAATTTGAACCACTCTGAAAAATCAAGATATCTCAAAAAGATCAACTCGGATTTTAGGGGACTTTTGACATGTTGTTCATAAACATTACATGTTCTTATTTATCCCTGAAAAAATCAGCTTTCCCCAATTTTTTGCACTAGTGAAACCTAATGTGCCTGGACTACAGTATGGACTCAATATAAACTAGTCCCCTGTTGAAATAGCAACATATTTATGCATGCAGGAGCTAGACCATCATGTTATCAATTCACAATACTCCGAATACAGTTATGTCTGTATATTAATGTGACGATCGAATCAAATGCCGTGCGTATATATGGTACTCTAGTCAAACTGCTAACGTGACGTATATATACGGTACTTTTGCAGTTCGGCTAAAGTTTGACTAAAGATTTAGTGTCGTATAGCAGTATATAGCAGCTCGGCTACAGTGCGTATACGCGTACTCTAATCACGGCCTATTTGGGAAAAATCTGGCCCCACCATCAGATAATGAATAACTGCGCACTCTAGCGGTTATACCAAAGGGGCGTAATTGATATATCTGCTAATTTAACTCGGGAAGCGCGTATTCATTGAACACGATGACCGTCGGCACATTTCAAAGATGTAGTGCCGCCTTTCTTGTAGAAATATACAATGACATTGCCATAAGTTCAAAGCTGCAGTGTCGCCTATTTGCAGAATATACAATGACCCAAAGAGTAACCATGTCGCATCATCAAATGAACTGCCGACTGTTTTTAACATATTAGTAGTACTCATATTGTCGGAATCACTTTGATACGCGATCAAGGATTGTGAACCCCTCGGATGTAGATTAAACTGTCACTGACGTCCGAAATAACACAGATTAATCGACGACGGAAATAGTAATCGATTATCGGCTTTATCAACGGTTCATCGATTATATATTCCCTAATTTCCAGGAGATAAAATGCATAATCGAGGAGAATAATGGGTGAACATAAGCAACTTCAACTAGGGAACTTCAATCTGATCCCAGTTCTCCCATAGCAGTTGAGGCGGAAGCAAAAGGAAATTCACAGAGGGTGAATTTATTGACGCTAGCTGCCATCCAAGATACCGTCAATAAATTCATCCTCTGGGGACCTCATTATGCAAATGTCAGACACTGTATCCAGGCTTGTGTTCAGCATAGATGACGTAACAAAAACAACACTCAAGGACATACAATAGAACGGTTGTCTTGACTTCCCTTATGTTGACTTGCTTGGTTCCCTTACTAATTACAGATGGTTTTCCAACAGCACCCCCCTGCCCACCTTGAACCAGACCAAACATCCAGGTTCTCAGAATTCCATTTGTACTAACTGGTACCTCAGAAAAATATGCTACTGCTGTGGGGAATAGACCTGTTACCACATTCCTGCTGCTTCTTCATGACGTCACTTATATTGGACATAGACAAATTGTCAAAAAAGGACAATATCATATTTATAGCAGTATAGTTTCAGTTAGCTATTCTTTGAACTATGAAGAATAAAAATCCTTCAATTTGATGTGAAATCACGCAAAAAAGTTGGTCAGCGCAAACTGTCCAATAGATAAACAATAATATATTCCCACCTACCCTGTATTTTCAATTTAAGTGGCTGATCTGTCGTCTTGTCCTGTTCTGATATTTGTTACTAGAGAGATCATCGCATAATATACATATGTATTTCAGGCATGAAGCACCCATTTATAGTCTTAAAATTACATCAACATGTATATATACTATTACAATATTTAAGAATTAATTCACATAAAATGCAGTCAGTTCCAATGATTAAGTAAATGTGAATGGTACATTACATAGAATTAGAAATAGAATAAAAATTCTGTTACCAGAAATATATATCCTCTCTCGAAATCCATATATCCTATCAACACAGGCAAACAACACATTCTGTCACTTACAAATATCCCACTCGCACTGCATGATCTTTGATAACCCATACACTTCCTGTATGCATTATTATAACATACCATAAACTTACTAAAAAAAGAGTTTGGTATAATTAACCCACAGATGTGCTCAATATAGTGGAGATATAAACACCTGAAATAAGTACCGTACATTTTGACGTGACAAGAACATTTGAAGAATTTTTAAATGAACATATTTGAACGAGTACATATAGACCTATATTGGTGCATTATGTCACTATCATCTGAAAGGTCGTCATTGAGAATATATATAAATAAAAAATTACTTCATTTTTGTTCAAATCAGTTACCAATTCAGTTTTCCAGTCTAATTAGACAAAATTTAACAGTTTGTGGTCAAAATAATTTACTCATGAGGTTCACACATTTACCTGCAACAAAAACAGCTTGTTGATTCCGATAATGTTGCTGAACATTCGATTACTATTGTTTGTTGAAAAATAGGAGATTCGCATTCATGAGCCGTATAAATAGCCCCATCTGCCCCATATGTCAGCTTTATTGAAGGCAAGAGTCAAGGTTGCCTTTGAACCATCATGCTCCCCCAGCCCTGCTCTTGATGTCTTGCATGTGTAACCGGAGGGCTATGTTTTAATTTTCAGGGACAGACCTGTACCTGGGCTCGACACCATTGTTCCGTTGGAAACGACAGCTGCATATGACATGAAGGAAGTAGTAAAGGGGGTAAGATTATTTGTTAATCTCAACATTTTATCAAACAAAAGACTCTGATTAGTGACTAAATTAAAAATATCAAGCAAAACATGCTGCAGTGGTGACTAAATAATTCATGCTCTAGCTAAACTTCTAAAGGCATTGACTAGTGACTAAATAATAAATTCTTAATCTTTTAAGTTAAATGCATAGACTTGTGACTAAACAGTAAATTCTTAAGTTAAAGCCATAGACTAGTGAATACATAGTAAATTATTAAGCTATTAAAGGCATTGACTAGTGACTAAATAATAAATTCCTAAGCTAAAGGCATTGACTAGTGAGTAAATAATACATTCCTAAGTTAAATGCATAGACTAGTGAATACATAATAAATTCTTAAGCTATTAAAGCCATTGACTAGTGACTAAATAATACATTCTTAAGCTAAAGGCATTGACTAGTGACTAAATAATAAATTCCTAAGCTAAAGGCATTGGCTTGTGACTAAATAATAAATTCTTAAGCTAAAGGCATTGACCAGTGACTAAATAATAAATTCTTAATCTTTTAAGTTAAATGCATAGACTTTTGACTAAACAGTAAATTCTTAAGTTAAAGCCATAGACTAGTGAATACATAGTAAATTCTTAAGCTATTAAAGGCATTGACTAGTGACTAAATAATAAATTCCTAAGCTAAAGGCATTGACTAGTGAGTAAATAATACATTCCTAAGTTAAATGCATAGACTAGTGAATACATAATAAATTCTTAAGCTATTAAAGCCATTGACTAGTGACTAAATAATACATTCTTAAGCTAAAGGCATTGACTAGTGACTAAATAATAAATTCCTAAGCTAAAGGCATTGGCTTGTGACTAAATAATAAATTCTTAAGCTAAAGGCATTGACCAGTGACTAAATAATAAATTCTTAATCTTTTAAGTTAAATGCATAGACTTTTGACTAAACAGTAAATTCTTAAGTTAAAGCCATAGACTAGTGAATACATAGTAAATTCTTAAGCTATTAAAGGCATTGACTAGTGACTAAATAATAAATTCCTAAGCTAAAGGCATTGACTAGTGAGTAAATAATACATTCCTAAGTTAAATGCATAGACTAGTGAATACATAATAAATTCTTAAGCTATTAAAGCCATTGACTAGTGACTAAATAATACATTCTTAAGCTAAAGGCATTGACTAGTGACTAAATAATAAATTCCTAAGCTAAAGGCATTGGCTTGTGACTAAATAATAAATTCTTAAGCTAAAGGCATTGACCAGTGACTAAATAATAAATTCTTAATCTTTTAAGTTAAATGCATAGACTTTTGACTAAACAGTAAATTCTTAAGTTAAAGCCATAGCCTAGTGAATACATAGTAAATTCTTAAGCTATTAAAGGCATTGACTAGTGACTAAATAATAAATTCCTAAGCTAAAGGCATTGACTAGTGAGTAAATAATACATTCCTAAGTTAAATGCATAGACTAGTGAATACATAATAAATTCTTAAGCTATTAAAGCCATTGACTAGTGACTAAATAATACATTCTTAAGCTAAAGGCATTGACTAGTGACTAAATAATAAATTCCTAAGCTAAAGGCATTGGCTTGTGACTAAATAATAAATTCTTAAGCTAAAGGCATTGACCAGTGACTAAATAATAAATTCTTAAGCTAAAGGCATTGACTAGTGACTAAATAATAAATTCCTAAGCTAAAGGCATTCATAAAGGCATTTATAAAAAATAATACATTTTTAAGCTAAAGGCATTGACTAGTGACTAAATAATAAATTCTTAAGCTAAAGGTATTGACTACTGAGTAAACAATAAATTCCTATAATGTTCAGATGGTACATTAATGATTTCTAGTGTTTTGAAGATGCTCTCCTGTACACAATTTTTTGACAATTTAATGTTAGAACTGTTTAATAGTAATACTTGCTAATGGTTCTGTCATGGTTAATGGACATTCAGAAAATAGAAGGTCGAACCCGAAGAGGTGAGATCTTCTAGTTTCCGAATGTCCAGTCACGAGTCCATTAACTGATTTAAAACATAGTTTTGAAATATACAAGGATGAAATACTTTCATAACGATGAACAATTCCGATAAATTAAGAAAAAAAATTTGTATAAAAATAGTCCTAGACTCAGAACAAAACCACACCCCTTGACATGGATCATATTAGTGGAGGTTGCATGTACACTTTGCTGTGAACACAATTGTAGGCATATATTCCGGTACAACTCTGTATGCAAACATATCATACAATATTTGTTTTGCATATAATAGTTACATAATATATACTGTTGACGCAATTATTAATATTTGGGTAGGCATTCATATTTGTGTATTCAGAAGAACAGTAACTCTATTACTGGAGTCTGGCATGCTGATGTATCATGTTTCAATGTGACGGATACCCCCTCACATGCAAATAAGCAGCATGCTTCTACTGACATGGAAATTAATTGCGTGGGGTTCATAAGCTCTATGTAACTGTTTGTTTTTGTGGGCGGGTTTAGAAGCAAACTAGTTCTCTGTTAAAGGTCTCCATGGGAGCTCATTGTGCATAAATTGGGACATCTGAATGTTCGAGATTACGAATGTCGACTTGTGTGAACATTCTAGATTATGAATGTCGACTTGTGGTATAAAGTGCCCATACAGTTTTAACAAATTGAATTAATAGAAAATTAAATGTTTCGGCATCTTGCCAGAGTCGAGATAAACTTGGGTTCCGGTCAACACCTTTAGTTACAGAAGTCTGTCCAGCTGTTGAGCATGCTGCTGGGAATCGCATGAATTCATTTATTTTTGGCAGTCCTAATACTTATTGTATTGTCAGAGGAAGGTACTGTGCTGATTCGGACTGCTGTGTATTGTATGGTAATTGGAGATGCAGGTTTCCACTGAACCGAGTCATAGTTTGTACATGTATGTATACATGTAAGAACAGACACTTTTAGTTTATTAACCCTTCTCTTACTTAATGATCTCTTCTGTGCAGTTATAAAAGTATATATTTGAATATTGTCCATTACTCATTTGAAGTAATAGTCAAGAAGTGTGTGGCAGATGACAGACAGATAATTGTGCAAAATGATAATCTTATGTATTTCGTCTTGTGAAACTTGCCTATGGATACCTATGATGTATGTTTCCAACCATTTTCTCATGTATTAAATGATGCAATGTTTTTATTGCCTAGCACTAAAGGTGAAATTATAAAATGAAATATTTTAATTGCAGATTGTAGATGAAGAAGAATTCTTTGAAATTATGTCGGCCTATGCCAAAAATATCATCGTGGGATTCGGAAGAATGAATGGCCGAACTGTTGGCTTGGTGGGAAATCAGCCCAAAGTAGCAGCTGGTAATTATAATCCATCGTGGATTTCTTTGTTTTGTTAACTAACCCTTTGATTAATGAAGGGATTCTCATATCCAGTTCTAAAGGGATACAACTAAATGGTCCTTTCTTCATTTCTATGACTGTTCAGAAACTTTCAGCAGACAACAGACAGTGAAGCACTTTTAACCTTTTCATGATGGGAGCTGTGCTGGTGCAGCATTAAAAATACTGTTCCAGTGCATTCTCTTATACATGTGAGTCTCTTATAGGGAGTTTCTTATATAAGAGAATGCACTAGCTTACAAGGTAATTATTGTTAGCCCAATGTATTCTCGTATATATGCGAGGCTCCATATGGGAGACTCGCATATATAAGAGAATTCATTGGCACAGAGTTTTCGCAAAATTTCAAGAAGCTCCAGTCATGGAAGGGTTAAGAATCATTTGTAGGAATGTTCAGCTAATAATTAGTTTGACACTCATCAGCTGGTATTTGTTGCTCTAAGAGCAGCGATACTCTTGTGTGTTCCAGTGAGTTTTGACATGTGTTTTTGTTTATCTGTGCAGGTTGCCTTGACATCAATGCCTCAGTGAAGGGAGCCAGATTTGTCCGTTTCTGTGATGCATTCAACATCCCTATCATCACATTCGTGGACGTACCAGGATTTTTGCCAGGTCTGTATCTTCAAAGACAGATAACTAAAAATTATTTTCTATTAAAACCACTATATTATTTTCGCATATATGCATAGAAGTTAGGCAGATTGCAATAATTTGTTTAACAATATATTATAATTATGTACAACAATAAATAGAGTGGGGATTAAATATTACAGTTCATACCATTAAATGCCATAGATTTTATAGAAACTATAGAAATGAGCAGTGTCCATCCATCGAAAGGTTTGTTGTTCTGATTACTTGTTGTTCAATTTGTTGACTTGATTAATATGCAACCGAATTGTATAACTGGTAGATAATGAAAATATGAAAAATTACTGATCTAGTGCAAATATGGGTTCAGTCCAATGATTTCTCACGGAGTTATGGCCTTTCTTCGACTAATAATAATAAAACACATAAATTCAATAAAATGGTCCACTTCAATTTTTATAAACAAAAACAGTTGTTGGCAAACAAACACCCTAAGACAATTAACCCTTTCTATACTATATTAAATACCCATTGACGAGTAGTTTCCAATGGAAATGTTCAGATGATAAGTTCAACAAAATGACCATAGTTAATTTCCATCCAATTTACTCCTTCTGCACTTTTAATACCTGTCATCTGTTTATTTTTCCTGAAAACCCCTCTATATGAGCAATAGACTATTCCAATGTATACTTTTATAACTGAGTGGGAGAATCCAATTAGTGTAGAAAGGGTTAAAGATGACAAGAGAAACATGTGATCATTTGACATGTTATATATATTTGATTTCGATTTTTTGCCTCGGATGTTGATTATAATATAGAATATTCATAGTTTTCAGAAAATTCATGGGCCATTATCTTCATTCCTTTCTAGGTACTAACCAGGAGTATGGTGGGATCATCAGACATGGTGCTAAGCTATTGTATGCATACGCTGAAGCTACAGTACCAAAGATAACTGTCATTACTAGAAAGGTTTGTGTTCTGAAATATATGGTTATGAGAAAAAGCTCTGAAATTTTTGACACAAGCTATATTGCAAGACTGTTTCTAAGGCCGTAGAAAAAAGTTGTGGGGTTCAGGTTTCCCAATGGACCCTATATTAACCATGTTACTATCACAACTATATTTTACTATATATATACCATGAATGCTATGAAATGTTTTTTATATATGAAGTTGGGGAAAGTTAGCAATAGAGCTTAACGTGAGATACAAGAGGCCAGGTGATCATCAGACAATATTTACATAGCCTGTCTGTGTTACACTAAATCCTGTTTGGTGATTGGTCAACTGCCAATAGGGTCACCCATTTCATACCCCAATAACATAGACCATAACACGAACACGACGTCACAAATTGTTGACCTAATCACTAAAAGCGGTCAGCAGAATAATTGGGCATGCTTTTCAAAGTTCAGCCAAATTGCATCTGAAGCCATTTATTTATATCGATCATGTTATCGTTGCTAAGTGCTTGGAAATCTTATATTGGGCTAACTTAATGTGCTCTGTGGGCTAGTCTCATATTCTCGGCAGATTTTGTGAAAATAAATAAAATTACACTCGGCTTTTTTATGGGAATAAATAATCAGAAAGCTATATAAATATAACAAATGAATGCAGTGGTGTGTGTGTGTGTTATTGGGGGATACGTCACTGTGGTCGTTGAGGGCACATTTAGTGAAATCCACTTTGCGGTTCACACAATGTACCCCAATGACACACACACACCCACTACATTCATTTCTTAAGTAATAGTAAGCAACAATTGTGGATCTAATTATATATTTGTTATTAATATATCCATTGGTACCATGTACCATTGAACTATGTAACAATATGTAAATGTGGCATTTATGTAGAATGGAAATGAATGAATAAGCAAATCATAATTAAAATAAGATTTTAATGAAGATTGAGTAATTATATGAAATGAAATTGAATGAATGGTAATCCATGAATTGTATGTAAGAATATATGACTACTTCATTTCACATTCAACACTGTCGCCAACTATATAGCGCTATGTCTTTAAATCTAACTTATTGGAGTTGATTATTTGTCACATGAATAAATTTGAATTATTGTAGAATATACAGCGCCACTAAATACATATGGCTACAATTGTAATGGGATAAATATTCCAGATGAATGTAGTTTGAGTGTGTTTTATTGAAGGGTATAGCACTGTGGCCTTGCAAAAGCAAAGCAATTCACACTAAACAGCCCCAACGACATACCCTTCAGTTAAACACAATCAAACAGTCACACTACATTTATTTCTTATATAGCTTACCTTGTTAATTTCTATAAACCCAGCTGAATTTTTTCTGAAATATGTCTGTAGTTGGACATTATACCATACAGAACTGTAAGTTAGCAAAATATTCTGCCTGTGAATTATTGATCGGATTGTTTATGGGCGCATATTTAAGAACACTCCCAGTTATTCTATCTGCCGATTTTAAGTGACCCATCACCGAACAGGATTTAGTGTAACACACAGTCTATGTAATTATTTCAGAATCAACAAACAACAAATTAAAATATCATCTGGGTTATAATTTCTCGTTCAATCTGACAGTTATTCCCTAAAATGGCTGTATTACTCACTCAACTGACAATCTAAATCTTCATCAAATCATCAGCAAATCATACCAGTATATCATGTCTGGCTCAAGGTCAGAGTCGTATCTAAATGGTAGTTGGGATGGGCATGAAGACAGCCCCGTCTGTGGTTATGCCCATTCCAGGCTTTGTACTCAACATATATAAATAGTATGTATTATTTTTTAAGCATTTTGCCAATAAAACATCTATCTATCTACAGTAATGCCCTAAATAATCGACTCCTTAACCACAGCAGAATTATGGGTAACTTTTCAGGATTTAGTCGGAAATATGGCTTATTGCCATTCATCGGAAAACTCTCAGTGAGAGCTTTCCGATGAATGGCAACAAGCCATATTTCCGACTAAATCCTGAAAAGTTACCCATAATTCTGCTGTGGTTAAGGAGTTGATTATTTAGGGCATTACTGTATCTAATTTTTCTGCTAACAATTTGTACACTTACTGGTATTATCAGTTATTTCTCAGTATAAATATTCTTTGTAAAACTTTTACCCAACTTTACAGGCATATGGCGGCGCATATGATGTCATGTCGTCCAAGCATTTGAGAGGTGATATTAACTACGCATGGCCAACAGCTGAAGTAGCCGTTATGGGTGCCAAGGTCAGTGTCCTTCCTTCATATATTTATAGTGTATATTAGAACGATATATAACTATAGAAATGAGTGGTCCATCCGTTTCGTTTGTTTTCTGGATGATAACTTGAATATATCTGACAGAATTTATTGAAACTTGGTAGGTGGCCTTCATATGAGAAAGTCCCTATAAAGTTTGAATTTGGATGCTGTATGACCATTTCTGAGTTATGCCCCTTTTTCGACTTGTCCCGTTGTTAACTTGAATAATGTTTGATTGAATTTGATGACAATTGGTATGTGGCCTTCATATGAGAAAGTCCTGATCAAGTTCGAATTTGGATCCAATCCGAATATTTCTGTCGAAGTTATGGCTCTTATCAACTTAGAATTTGCTCATTATTTTGTTGTCCAGATGATAACTCAATATATGATTATCCTAAAGCATTCAAATTTTGTTTGTGGATAAATCACATGAAAATACAGGTTGTTCGAATTTGGGTTCAGTTCAACCATTTCTGATCGAGCTATGCCCCTTTTTCGACTTACAATTTGCCAATTATTATTCTGGTATATTATGTTTATGTTGTTAATATAATCAAATATATAATTTGTTAGGCCAATGCATTTTCTTATATATGTGAGGTGACCTGTGGTCAGAGTTGTTAGGTTTCATGGATTGTCCATGAGACTCCAGTATTGCATTGGGAAAACCTACAAAATACGGAAGACCACCCATTTCTCCCACATGTTCAGATACACTGTTGGTAACTTCAACACTAATCAACACTGATAGCGGTGAAGTGTGATTGCAGTGTGATAACCTTAATTTATTTTCACACTCTCCCAAACTGACCCAAAGCCATGATTGTGTTATGATGTGCTCTTGACCTTTGGATGTCAGCGATTTATCAGGTGTTCAACGCACTGTACTATTTATATAACATGCATGTATCTCACAGTAGCTGTTTTCATTACTGTTTTGTTTAGGTATATATTGTTATAAAATAACCACAAATCATAAATTAAGTAAAAAGATGAAAATCAGTTACCAGTAATTTATTTTTTGAACATGAGTCATGAGCATATTTGGGCATACCTCCTGCAAAAATCTCCCGGATGGCAATTTTATAAAACTTAACATGTCTGATGGAGATCAAAAGTTTGACAAAGAGGCATTTTCACTGAAAAGGTCATAACATGGTTGTTCATGAATAAACCAAAGATCATTCAAATCTGACATATGATGACCGAGATATAAAAGAGTTTAAATTTTGTTATGGATGGACAGACTCATGGACAGATGCAACCCATGCTGCTCTTTATCCCCCTCAAATTTTGTTTTCAGGAGATGAAAATAATGTAACATGCTCAGGAGATAAGATGCATAGACATAATCCATCAATTATTATTGTAATAGTTAAACTCAGAAATAAAATAAAGAGCTGCTAGGCCACACGTTGCCCATATAAATTTGATTCTGGGAACAATCATTGAATCAAACTTTTCTTCAAAATGTTTATGTTGTTATTATATTATTTTTTATAATTGTTAAAAAATTTAAGAAAACATAGAAAAAATGATAATTTTTTTAAAGAATGTAAGAAATAATGATAAGGATAAAAATTGTTAAAAGAATATAAAAAAAAATGAAAAAAAATTGATAAAGAATGTAAGAAAAATTTATCAAAAGTGATAAAACTGTTAAAGCATATAAGAAAAAAATGATAAATAAGAGAATGCATTGGCACAGGGTCTTTAATGTTGCACCAGTGACATCCTTTATACATGATGATGATACTAACTGTGCCTAGTGCCTGCCATTCAAACAAGGCCCACAGTAATGAAATGTAAAGTAACTTTTATGTTACAGGGTGCTGTCTCAATTATTTTCCGAGGTGATAAGGATGCTGTTGACCACGAGCATGAGTACATCGACAAGTTTGCTAACCCATTCCCAGCTGCAGTCAGAGGTTTGTATTTTTAAATTCATTTTGAGTCTGAATCCTCTAAGAACATCTATTTTTTTCTCCAAATTTGTAGTACTGATAAATAAAGTAATGCCCTAAATAATTGACTCCTTAACCACAGCAGAATTATGGGTAATTTTTCATGATTTAGTTGGAAATATGGCTTGTTGCCAGTCATCGGAAAGCTCTCACTGAGACAAGCCATATTTCCAACTAAATCCTGAAAAATTACCCATAATTCTGCTGTGGTTAAAGGTACTCAACCCGTAAAGAGGGTCCCCATCTCAACAGATTCCAACAACAACAATCCGATCGGAGGGTCCTATATTACTATTTCTTTGGCTTTGGGGGTAAAAAATATTTGATTCGAGTCGAGGAACCCATCAAACAAAGCTCAGAGTTATTAGATATTGATTTTTGAAATTAGTTATAAACTCGAGATGAGTACTATTAACTGCCGTAATCTGCTCTGGATGTGTTCTCCAAATCTATTCAAACAGACAAGGATGGATAACTCTAAAATCAAGTGGTAATTTTAACTCAATTTTGACTGAGTTCTGGGCCAGATAGTATTCCCGATAATGAAAAATAATAGATTTCTAAAATCGATATCTAACAAATCTGAGCTTTGATGGGTGACTTCCTCGACTCGAATCAAATATTTTTGACCCCCGAAGCCATTGAAATAGTAATTGAGAGGAGTTTTATCGGGTTGAGTACCTTTAAGGAGTCGATTATTTAGGACATTACTGTAAATGATACCCTGTCTTCAACGCTCAGAGTTATTTGATTTCAATTTTTTTAATCTATTTATTATATGCTTGAATATTTGCCAGTCTAGAAAGATTCTACCATCTAGTTTTGGAGGTTGCACAAGGTCACAGAAACAAAATTGACTTTATTTTGTTATTGTTACATGCGTATGCATACATAGGGATACTTATTCCCGATTCAGTAATCATGTTTTATTCATGAAAAATGACAAGTTATACATCATGTCGATCACGTTGTTTAATTTTTGTGATGACACATGCTAGGGAATTCCATTTCGAACCAGGCATCACCATATATGGAATTCATAGTGTAGAAAATAAATTGAGGTTAAAAATTGAAATTTAATAAATCTGCCTTGACTCGACTCAAATCAAACATTTGTCACCCCGAAGTCGAAGAAATAGTAATGTAGGGTGTGTTTTAACATACTCAGCATCTTTAAACCTTTCACAATGGGAGCTGCGCTGGTGCAGCATTGAAGATCGTGTGCCAGTGCATTCTCTTAGATATGCAAGACTCCCATAGGGAACCTCGCATAGTATGTATGATACATAAGAGAATGCACTAGCTACAAGGTCAGGTAAATATTGTTAGGTCAATGTACTCATATATGTGTGGTTCCCTATGGGAGACTCGCATATATAAGAGAATGCATTGGCACAGGGTTTCTATTTATTTCAGGAAGCTCCAGTCATGAAAGGGTTACAGTTATCTCAACACTTCATTATGATTTCATATTTTCAAAATACAGCTGATCTGTTACACATTCATTTCATCTTAAAGCTATGGAAATTTTTCACTTATGGTACAGCTGAAAAATCAGACATAGTTTGTTAAACCATTATTATTATTACCAAGGAGAACATAAAAGAATAATACAAATAAGAAGAAATTAATTCATTAATCCTCCAGTGATGAGATTCATAATTACTTGTTTGCAGTACAGTGAAACCTGCTTTGGGCGACCACTGCCAAGAGCGACCACCTCGCTTTAACGACCGGATTGGCTTTGTACGGACTGGTTTTACTATATAAATGACCTGCCGTGAGCGACCACCTGTCAAACTCGACCAGCGGTCGGTGATTTGTGGCAAAAATGACTAAATTTACCCGTTATGAACGACCACCAGACATGAAAAATAAGTCTTTAACAAAGTGCTTTTCCAACGTGAGCCCAGATGCTTCAGCAAGATGCATTTCTTTGATTAAAATTACTTGCAATCAGTTGCTTCGTCACAGACTATGATTTGGGGATTGCCCACCTGGACATGTGACTAAGCGGAATTCCCAGCAGGGGGATATGACATTGGTTCACTTTAATCCAAAAGTAGTATTTGGGAACATGGATTATAAAAACTTCATCACTCTTTATTTTTATTTTTGACGTGAGTGTTGACGATGTGTTTGACCTAACTAACTAATGTGTGATGAAATACAAAAAAGATCCTATATTCCATAGTAGCATAAATTTGAGACTCTGCTTGGCTGTACTGTTGTTTTAGCGATAAGCCTATCATTAATCTAGTTGCTGCCTCATTGTGGCGAAGCATAAAAATGCTTAGGGCAAAGTGTCAAACTTACTCAACACGGGTATTTAATGTCTGCATCCGAAGCGTATGGCATAAAGGAACCTTTATTTAATAAATACAGGAGTTCGCGTCCTCCCGCTATGTCTCATTGAAAGAACCATCAACACGCTGACAATGCATGCTTTCCAAGTTTTTATAATGCTCATTCCCGGGCTTCATATTTTAATATCATGTAATGTGACATCATCAAGTAATAGTAGAAGTTTGCAGACACTACGCAATGAACTATGTCGCAACAATAGAAACATCAAAGAGATATTCCGTCGCGAAATGGAGGTCAATCATGCACGTGTCCAGAATCATGACAGGTCAGGTCAAGGACACCCACTGTTTATGAATTTTCTGCTGTTTGCAGTTTTATTCGAAGATACTAATACATTCAAAATAATATAATATGTGAGACAAGAATGAAATAAAGACCCGCAGTGATGACTGATGTACGTTTATTTCATTTTTATCAAGTTATCATGTTGGGAGTTGATTTGCACCCCGGCAATCTGTCTTGTTCTTCCTTCTGTCATGACTCACGTGCCCGATGTGTTCTCTGATCGGTTGTTCTACTGCATTATTTAACATGCATTTACCTGTATAAATCTCTTTTTTGTTTTTAGTCGAGATTTTTTCCAAAACTCGACTTATAGTTTGATGAGGGGCGGCGGACGGGCGGGCAACGTGTTTTGCTTATAACTCAACCGTTTATTGACGGATTAAAAAAAAAATTGCATATCCATGCACGTAAGCTGCAGACAAAAAATCGGGTTCGTCCGCACATTTATTACAGAGTTATGGCCCTTTTAATTTTCAGCTCGTTAGCGCGATAACTTCAACAAACGTTATCCGATTTGATTGAAATTCGGTATATAGGTGTCTCCCAAGAATATCTCGGATGAGTTCGAAAACCGGCCTGGTCCGATAAAATTTGATAGAGTTATGGCCCTTAATTAGTCATTTTTCACGAATTTTCAGCTCGTTAGCACGATAACTTCAACAAACGTTATCCGATTTGATTGAAATTTGGTATATAGGTGTCTCCCAAGAATATCTCGGACGAGTTCGAAAACCGGCCTGGTCCGTTAAAATTTGATAGAGTTATGGCCCTTAATTAGTCATTTTTCACGAATTTTCAGCTCGTTAGCGCGATAACTTCAACGAACGTTATCCGATTTGATTGAAATTTGGTATATAGGTGTCTCCCAAGAATATCTCGGTCGAGTTCGAAAACCGGCCAGGTCCGATAAAATTTGATAGAGTTATGGCCCTTAATTAGTCATTTTTCACGAATTTTCAGCTCGTTGGCGCGATAACGTCAACAAACGTTATCCGATTTGATTGAAATTTGGTATATAGGTGTCTCCCAAGAATATCTCGGTCGAGTTCGAAAACCGGCCAGGTCCGATAAAATTTGATAGAGTTATGGCCCTTAATTAGTCATTTTTCACGAATTTTCGGCTCGTTAGCGCGATAACTTCAACAAACGTCATCCGATTCAACTAAAATTTGGTATATAAGTGCCTTCCAATAATATCATGGACGAGTTCGAAAACCAGCCTGGCCCAATAAAATTTGATAGAGTTATGGCCCTTAATTAGTCATTTTTCATGAATTTTTAGCTCGTTAGCGCGATAACTTCAACAAACGTCCTCCGATTTGTTTAAAATTTGAATAGACATACTTGCCAAGAATATTTTGGACGAGTTCGAAAACCAGCCTGGCCCGATAAAATTTGATGGAGTTATGGCCCTTAATTAGTCATTTTTCGATTTTACCTATTAATTAGTCTACCGATACTGATGCACACCAATTGGCGGTAGCCACCGTCGGTAAGCCACCGAAAACGAGACACAGCATCTCTGATGCCACCTCTTGTTTTACTAATATTAATTTAAATTATACTTTATTAAAAAAAAGATTAAACATATAATCACAATCATTTTCAACCAGTTTGTGTATAAAAATAATTCACTTGTTCAAACATCTAACACTGATGATAGATCTCAATTCAGTCGAAATTGGAACAAACCTGTCGTCGGCGACCACCTGTCATGAACGACCATTTTGTGTTGGCAAAATGGGTGGTCTCTCATAACAGGTTTCACTGTAGTATTGGCAACATGCAAGTCAGTCTACATTATTTTCCTGGTATTAAAAATAAACAAAAAATATTAATTGTAAATCTATGCATAAATTGTCTGGCAAATACCGCAATGAGTAAAATTTTAATACCTTGAAGAATACGATGGCACTCGGACATGTGATATTAATGTTCGATTGGCGGAAATTCAATAACATTCTATTCACTTAGCGAGTGCCTTGAGGGTCTTTAAATGGATAGGTTTTTGAAGAGGTGATAAGGATGCTGTTGGCCTGTGGATGGGTATTATTTTTATTACTTACATTGAGTGGTACTTTTTATAGTAATGTTGTTTGTATGATTTATTTGTTACAACAGGTGATTATTACAATATTACTCAGTTTACTCATGAAATGCATTATGTTTTCTCAAACCTTTGCTAGACTCCATAACTTCATTAACTCTTGCTATACTAAATACTCATTAATGACTAGTTTCCTTAGGAAATGTTCTGATAATAAGTTCAACAAACGACCAGTTTTTTCATTGCACTTATTACCAGAACATTTTCCACCGATGAAGAGGAATCCTTCTGCTCTTGTATTTTCTGTTTATCTGTCTATAGTTTGATTATATATTTTCTGAACATCCCTCAAGATGTATAAAAGAACATTCCAATGTATACTTTTATAACTGATGAGAATCCATTTATAATAGAAAAGGTTAAGAAGCCCTCTCACAATTTTACTTCTTTGTTTCAGGTTTCGTTGATGATATTATTGAACCAAGTACAACTAGAAAACAAATTTGCCGAGACCTGGATGTTTTGGCAAGTAAATTCCGTGAGAACCCATGGAAGAAGCATGCCAACATGCCACTATAGATTCGGAAGCTTGTGCTATATGTGAACTTGCCATATATTCATATCACTTGGGTTTGAACAGTGTTACCCTTACTGTGTTCGCAAAGTGTCAATGAATGATAGATTATGTGCAAGAAACTGAATATGATCTGTTGTTGTCTTCTCAAATATACGATAGTAGCTTATATGCAGTTGTCTTCACATCTAGTGTTGTAACATGCAATCTGATTGGCTATGCCATGATCAAATCACCACAGTCTCCATCACCTGGTGGTGGGGGGAGGGGGTTGGATGCGGGTTTGTGGGGTAGCGGTTGGTAGGTAATATATGAGGGACGTTTGCACTGGCAGTTTTGACCAATCATCATGTTTTTCTAGCATACCATGTTTGATCCATAGCTTGGCTACTGAATTAATCTCATTGATGTGAATTAATGTAAGGATCTGCTGAAAACCACATTAATTTGAGGTTGTAGGTTCATTGCTGTGGGGACATAATCGGTATATCCAGTCTCCAGCAACATCGTGAGGTATATTGAGATTCTGCCTCAGGGTTAAAAATCGAAAATTCAACATTAAGGTGTCAAATCTCAATTGCCCCTGATGTTGTTGGAGATATCTTATATTAACCCTTTGATGATCGGGTCAGGCACATCCTGATTTCCACTATTATAATGGTATTGTTTCCTTTATTTGTGTTGGGAATACAAGACATCGCATACCAGTGCACAGCCAAATTTCACTCTTAACAATATCGCAGCAAATGAACAGTGCTCCGATAAAATTCATAGTGCAATCTTTGCGCCAGCTTTGTTATTCAATAATATTACAATTATATGCCTTTCTAAATAACAATAACAGGATGATCAATCGCTCCTTCGTAACAATATTTAAACAAATTGAATGCTTTTCATGTGACGTCATGATTTTAAATCATTCTCCTGGACAAAATACATGTATGATACTGAATTAGTGTGTCAATGATTTTGAATAATTTGTGTGAAATATTCGAATATGAATGTAAGTTTTGAGACAGTGCAAATTTACTTTTGCATGTGGTATTGACGTCGGACTTTGAGTCGCAAGGTGCGCTCGCCGTTATGGGCCAGGGTTCGAATCCCACCCAATCCCAAAAAAAATTGCACTGTCTCAAAATCTCAAAACTTACATTTGTTTCTAAAAATAGGTGCTTTGTGTGTTGTATAGTCCCAGACATGTTCAAAGAGCAATGCTCGGCATGTTTCGGAGACGTATATATAACATACGTCTGTGCCATATCTGATAAATATATTCAAATATGATTTTGCATTATCCCTCTTTTATCAAATTCAAAAATTGGTAATGGTCATATACCATATTAATAGTGGAATACCATTATAGTAGTGGAATTCAGGATGTGCCTGACCTGTATATAGAGGATCTACAACGAGTCCCCAGTTTATAGCGGAATTTACAAAACAAGTCCAGTAAATTAGGTCTGGAACGAGCCTTCGGCGAGGTCCAGACCTAATTTACTGGACGAGTTTTGTAAATTCCGTTATAAACTTGGAACGAGTTGTAGATTCTATTTATTACATAATCCAAAACATACTTAAATCAACAAATGGGACGCAAAACTAACATCAACTTCATAAGGCATGCGATGACATTTCAGACAACTCTGCATTGTTTGCCCGCGCAAAGAAATAGTCCCAGATAAATAAAGACTCTTTGTCGTATTTAATGGCGTATATTTAATGACATAACTTTTCAAACTCTTCAGTCATTATAGTTTGTTGAAATTATATTAGAAGCCATAGTATTTTGAGACGTAGCGTACGGAATGTAAAGAAACCACAAACCGGAAGTCAAAGAACCTTTAATATCACAATTTATAGAATGGGTTTATTGAGTGGAATAAAGGTAGGATCATGTAATAAATAAGAGAATGCACTGGCTTACAATGTTGTATAAATTAAATAAAGTTACTCTCATTGAAATAGTGTGTCTGTCATTTGCAGAATGAGGTCCCCAGAGGGTGAATTTGGTGATGCTAGCCCGCTATGCGGGGTAGCATCACTAAATTAACCCTCTGGGGACCTCATTCTGCAAATGACAGACACACTATTTCAAGGCTTGAAAGTTACTCTCATTGGCGATATCATTGTCGCTCGTTTATCGCTGATTTGTGTGGGATAAATGAAGGACTGATTGTTTACATTTTATGACTTTGTGTTCTATGAAATGGCACAGGCGATGTTTTTGAATATTTTGACAGTAATAGTTTAATGATGAATTCTTCCAATGGGTGTAGAGGCTGAGTCATAAGATATCAGTTTGATGCAGTGAAATAAGCATGTATTATGTCATAGACAATGGAAATATTCAGTGGTGAACAAGATAAGTTGTGTGTTTTAATTCAGTCATATAAATTGACACTTGGAATTCTTTCTAAAACTAAAATCCCCAGATCTCATGAAAAGTAAAGCATAGTCATACAGTGTGACACGTCTCTTTTTGAGCTGGAATACTCATTATTAACATGTTCATTTGTATCATGTTTTATGAATTATGTTCGTTGTTATAGATTTCATTTTATGAGTGCTATAAGATTTATTAAATTATTGGAAAGATAATCTGTACATTCACATACATGTATATGAAAAATAAATGTCTTTATTTCCAGGAATATATCTACTTGTTTATTATTCAGATAAAGGTGTTTGCAATGGAAAATTGTATTCATGTTAAAGATGCATTATCCGATTAAACACCCCTAAATTACTATTTCTTTGCCTTCAGGGATAAAAAATAATTGATTCAAGTTCATCAAAGCTCAGAGTAAAAACAGGAACCGGGAATGAAACCCCTTCAGAACCGGGAACGTTCCCGGGAAATGTATGGCTTGTATGCACAAGTTGTACAACACGGGTTATGTGCAATTCGCCTAGTTTGGGTGACAGGGAGCATAATAATGTTAATTTAGATTAACTAATGGATATTCCAAATTGCTATATTTGACCTTTTTGGGCCACATATTGGTATACAATGTACAGGTAACATAACACAAGTTGGAAAATTTAAAACCATTGTTCCGACTTCACAAACTTCAAACGAAATGTTGTCGACGTTGTAAACTTCTCGTGTCATCTCAAAACTTGTCTTCGTATGTTAACTTAAAAGACTTTCAGAATAAACAGTCTATATATAGTTCGATGAAATTTGTGTGTTGAGTATAGTTTATAACCCGCTTGGGTATCTGTACAAGAAATACAAACCTAAGCACGATATCGTTGCGGTTTGTATTTCTTTTACTGATACCCAACCGGGTTATGACATATTTATAAACTGATTCGCACCCCGAGGAACAGGTTGTCATTGGATATGTCCATTACGTATGATAACATATCAGATCAATCACACGTGGGCAGAGCTAATTTAGCACCAACATATTCAATATATACTAGAAAGTGGGTGTTCAATTTGATAGAAACTCATTGCATTGACCCAATGGAATTGCCACTTTTATACTTTATAATTTGAAATCACTGTGCACCGCAGTGACATTGGTACAAGTGTTTAATAGCTGAGCGTCAATGACACCACTGTTCTGATTAACATTTTTGGTTAGCAGAAATACAGATTTATACAAGGATTATTGTTCAGCAATTCAAGCGATTTCATTGGTCGAGGAGTTCGAATCGGTTTATAATTTCCAATACTGTTTAGTGTCCTATTTTTTATTTTATTGGTAGTCGGATGTAGTCTTGAAAAGTACATTTGGAGCAACACCAAGTCAGCCAGTGATTTGTCAGTCTAGTAGCCAATGTGCTGTACAATAAAAAACTTGCATTATATCGGAAGCTCGAAATTTATGGGTATAATATTCTAACTGGACTCTACACTGACATTCACAAGACTCACAAGTTCACAAATTGCACGACGGAAATTAGAATGCGACATGAGCAGAAGCTGCCTGTGCATCCCAGTCTATTCATGCATACACCACCCATTCAAGCAACTGCCTGGGAGTACAGTCTGTGTATGTGTCGCTAACAATAGCCTGAGATTGCATATATCAATTGATAATTGATATATGCAATCAATGTCATTTTCGATGCATCTGTCGGCGTATAGAAGTGTCGGATGCCGAATTACATACTGTATAACTTCACGAAGCGAAATTATACTAAGTATGTAGTTCGGCATCCGAGACTTCTATACGCCGACAGATGCATCGAAAACGACGTTGATTGCTTATAATTATGACAACCCGCATATTAGTTGGTGATTAAACAAGTTTTTTTAAAGAAACTATATTTAAAACACTAAAACTACCCAAGTGATATTTGTGTCTGGACTTCAGCTGCTCTTTTAACCGAAATGGGAAATTGGGTCGAGAATAAATTGGGCGACCGACCGGAAGTTTGACATGAACACACACAATTCGATCTCTGTTTCCAACTACACAAAAGCAAGACACCACACCCGTAAACTATTAAACTGTACTTGCTGGTGTAAATTTCACTTATTTAAAACGATTCTAGAACATTTATTGTCATAAAGACACTCCGATTCAATAGCAATTCCGAAGCGGTGTTCCCAAACTTCCCCGCCGAATTTGCGGTCTCCGGTGACAAACTCGAAAAGTAAACAATCGCTACAAAGGTGCATTCTATACTCTCATGACCACTGCCATGTCATATTAGTATTGGCACGAAGCTAGATAAATGCTAATACTAATGGTGGAATAGTTATGTAATTCATTCCTTTATCCCCAACTAAATTAATGTACTATTTTTCTGTTTAATCGGCGATAATTTTTCGCTGAGAGTTGGCGTCTTGGGTTACCACTAGAAACGGAAGTTATTTCTTGCGATTTGATTGGTGGACTAAATAAAATTCTGGGTAATTTAGCCCTATGGATATTCGACTTTGTTTGCAAACTTTTTAAAGTATCACTACACCCAGTGATGCGGGAAACGACACTTCCCTCGGCTGATAGAGATTGTCGCTACCAAGTGTATCTAAGGGCCTTGACCAATCAAATGCATGCATTTAAGTGAAAGCGAAAGTAGTTGTAATTATAATTTGATACACGTTGTAAAAGTCTTGTTGCCCCACGAACGGTTCATGCCACTATGTCATGACTCGTGAGCTCGTGTCGTGAAGTCATGGCTGTGCATGGGCCACGAGACCAAACCTTAAGTCGTTAACCCTTAGACGATAGCATGGTCAATTCTAATCACACTTTATGTAGAATTTGCAGATATATAACATATATATTGCATTGTGCGCCATGCACGGACAAATTAAACTAAATGATGTTCCGTTGGTGTCCCCTGATGTATGATATACCAAGTGTTAACAATGCACCTCATTCCCGGTTCCTACAAATCATATTTCCGGGAAACGGGAATGAGTATGGGACCCGGGATTAAACCCTAGTAAAAATGCTGAATTATTTCTAAAGAGCTGGTTAGAGTGGAAATAATTTGATTTGAGGGAACAACTGATGAAAATCAAGATTAAATCTACATGTACAGAGTAGCCATCGAGGATGGCACAAGAAAGCACTGTGGGCAGGCTTATTTCCATTTTGGGTCCTTGAAGGCTGTTGGCCATGAGAAAAATGGATATGTGATTCAAAATTCTCTCCAATTAAGATACTATGATATCCATCCATCCATATGTCCATCCATCCAAATTTTATGTGCATGTTTATGATGACACGCCCCTCACCTGTATAGTTTTTTGTGTTGATCAGTTGATCGATTTAGAAATGATTAACACTTTCCATCCTTACATGGTCATGTTCTATCTGATGCCATAACTTAAGTATTTTTTATCTGACTCTGTTCATATTTTATATACAGGTTTATGATGACATATGCCTCACCTGTGTAGTTTTTGGTTTTAATTGGTTGATCGGTTCAGAAATAATTAATCCTTTCACACAGATTCAATAAGTCAAATAATTTTCTTCTGATCTGCCTCATATTTCTTACCTAGGTGTTTATTAGCAAACTCTTTATTTGTATGGATTTTGGTTTTGGTTAATTAACCCCTATACTCTTTAATCATGGTTATAAATGAACACTCTATTTTATAGTTTTATACCATTAATTAGGTGTGATGTCCTGTTTTGAAAATATGAAGATATTATTGCAATAGTTGCATGTAATATAATGATATCAATATAATATTACCATGTAAACATCCAATATCCAGGGTATATGAGAGTACGTTTTATAGATGTTGTCATTCCAAGTGAAATCTGTTATTAAATAAGTGAGGACATTGGTACAGAGCTCTGGTTGGCGGTTAGATGGAGGTAAAGATAAACAACATTGGTGGCTGGCTAATTGTTTCTCGTATCTGTCAAATTTTATTAATGGCAGCATCAGACTCTTGTTTCTACTGTTCTTGAAATTTCATTACAGGGTGTGATAAGGGACCCCTCACCTATATAAGTGTCTTCTTTATTCCATTGATCTGCTTAGAAAATAATTAGCCCTTTCCAAGGCCCAAAGACACATGCTATAATGTACATGGACTCTTCCTCACATCTCTTATCTATGGTTATCTTTGCATGCTATTCACTTCTATTGATTTTGGGATTGAATGATTAATTGATTTTTTTTTAAATATATTAACCCTTCAGACTGCTTTCAATAAGAAATTAAAATAATGGCTGATAGCCAATATGATTTATCTATGCAATAGTAACACGCGGATAAATCTACATGACTATTGTAGGTGATGCCTTGTTTTCAAAATCAAGATGGTAGATGTTGTTAATATTTCCAGGAACATCATTTTCCTATTTGTTCATATTGTCATCGTTGATTGAATTTAGGGGCCACAGAGCTCTTAGAATATTAACATAGGTTATGGATTTTAGTGTCCAAGCTACTTGTAAAACATTGTAATGTGTGAAACTATTTGATTGAGGACTACTTACTTTCTTTTATATGAACTATGGTAATCTATTTTGATTTAGGGGGGGGGGGGGTAATAGGGGCCAGCATCCTCATCCTATTATGTCTGTATAACATATAGATAACACTTTTGTGTATTGTATGTATAAACTACATATATTTTTGAAAACCATAGGCCCCTGTTATGAAACACTTAATATTGCATGTACGATATAAGCATGCCTTTTTACACAAGTCGGATCTGATCTTATCTCTCCAACACATTTGATAAACAAATAACAACTGGGGAGAATGGGGGGGGGTAAATAAAGTACAATTTAAATATGAGATGGAATACCATACATGTATGTTGTTAGCCGTCTGGCTTGTCAACAAATTATAATTTCTCTTTAGAAGTGAATGAATTTTGAATATCTGGCAGGTCAAACGTGGCAGAGATAAGGATTATCACTTTTGCTTCCAATGAGTTAACTTAAACTCCTAAACATATCCTCCAAAATCACTAAACCGTTGGATCTCAAGGTGAGAGAAATCTTGGGGACAGAGTTATGAGATTTAAAACAACTCCTCCCCACCACAAATATTTTAACCCCTTAAGACAAATTATTTGAGCTTTTGAATTCAAGTTGGGCACTGATATATGGATTCCTGTGATCATATCTTTGACAAATTATCAAATTATCAGTTATAGCTAATTGCTCATGCCAAGTTACGGGTTAAACAGCTGCCAATCGTGATCGGCCTCTCATTCAGATATATCTTCAAAATAAATTAAAAATCATATCGTCGGTGTCACTTTAGAAAAATATCGAGTTAGGTGCCATTGTAACGTTATCGACGCAAACACTTAGTATATACCATTCGAATGAAACTGTGTTTTAAAAGATACATATAGGTTTAGTAGTTTAGTATTAAGTTTGAGAGAAATATTTCCCCTACCCCCATAAGGATTTTATCGCTAAAATCACAGTAGATTTTTGAAAATCCCTATAAAATGAAAAAGCCCTAACGCCCATAGTGGGGGAGGGTGGACATAATTATGGTGGCTCATGGTCTACACTATCAAAGTCAATCAAAGGTTGGCATGTGGAGAAACCCATCATTACATCAGAGCACATTCGGACCATGGACCTTCAGAATGTTAATACTTTGGAATATCGGACCTTCGGAGTATTGGGTCTTTGGAATAAAGGTATGTAACCATTTTTCACGCAGCCTTCGATGCGCGAATTAAAACTGAGCGAAAATAGTACGACTCCTGAGTTTAAACCAGACCACACACAGGGACACAAGAGGGCTATGTTGATGGTTGATGAGTTACATACATACAGAGGGTTGTACCGAATAGAAAATTTGGCCGGTGAGAAAATTGGCATATCATTTTACGCGGGGTTGCCGGTCAACCAATATCAAAGCCATATTTCTCATATGTATGGTGAAAAATCATGGTAACAGCATCAATGTTTAAATACACATCTTCCAGACTGAACGTGCTCAAAAGCACACCACATCTTTAATATTCACAACTCTGGAGTGTGAGTGATCACCATTACCAAACAGCCCGAGTTAGTTGTTATGTCATCGCAACCCACAGCCAAGACAGCTGCCTATAATATACGCAGTTGTGCATTTACTTTTTTCGAGTTCATTTCAATGTCCATAACTTTTTCAATATCAGAATAATTATTTGGAGTATAAATTATATAGACACTCATCTATGGCTCATGTTACTATAGCGATATATACAGTAATGCTCCATGTAATCGACACCTTAACCACAGCAGAATTATTGGTAACTTTTCAGGATTTAGTCGGAAATATGGATTGTTGCCATTCATTGGAAAGCTCTCGGGAAGTTAACCGTAAATCACCATAATCATCGTCATCATTATCATCACAACGAACAGCATTAACATCTTCATCATCATCATCATTTTCATCGTTTTCATTGTTATCATCATCATAATCTGCATCATCATCATCATCATCATCTTGATCATCATCGCCGTCGTCTTCATCATAATCATCACCATTGCCAAGCGTCATCATCATCTTCATCGGCTTCAACATCATCATCACCATAATCATCATCACCATTGTCAAACGCCACAGTCATCTTCCTTTATACCATCACCAGCACTACTCATCACTATTATCATAATCTCACTACATATGTATATACTCATTCGAGCACTCATCTACACTCATCACCACCATCATCACTATCATCACATCAAACAGCATTAACATCGTCATCATCATCATCATCGTCATCATCATCATTATCATCGTTTTCGTTCTTACCATCATCACCATCTGTATCATCATCATCACCTTAATCATCAATCGTCATCATCATAATCATCATCACCATTGCCAAGCGTCATCGTCATCATCCATGATCATCATCGTCATCTTCAATGTCATCATCATAACCATCAACATAATTATTATCATCATCATCGTCATCATAATCATCACCATTGTCAAACGCCAACATTGCTACTAGCACTATCACTAATCATCACTATTCACTATTATTAGCTCAACTTACTTTGTGAGTTTGAGCTATTACCATGGGTTGGCATCCGTCGTCCGTGTGTCTGTGTGTCCGTCAACAATTTCCTTTGGCGCGGGCTATAGATCGTACCTTAGTTCTGGTCTTTATGAAATTTGTCATGAATGTTGACATTGACATGTAGATGGGAATGAGTCATTTTGGGGTCATTCAGCCAAAAAACATGGCCGCTGGTGGCCATCTTGGATTTCAAAATTAAATCCATTGGTGCGGGCTACAGGTCATACTGTTCGTCTGATCATCATGAAATTTGTCATGGATGTTAATATTGACATGTAGATGGGAACGAGTGATTTTGGGGTCATTCGGCCAAAAAACATTGCCGCCAGCAGCCATCTTGGATTTTACTCTTTGCATGATTAAATCCTTTGGCGCGGGCTACAGGTCGTAGCTTTGGTCGGATCTTCATGAAATTTGTTATGGATGTTAACAATGACATGTAGATGGGAACGAGTCATTTTGGGGTCGTTCGGCCAAAAAATATGGCCGCCAGCAGCCATCTTGTATTTTACTCTTTGCATGACAAAATCCTTTGGCGCGGGCTACAGATCGTAGCTTTGGTCGGATCTTCATGAATTTTGTCATGTATGTTAACAATGACATGTAGATGGGAACGAGTCCTTTTGGGGTCATTCGGCCGAAAAAAATGGCCGCTAGCGACCATCTTGGATTTCAAAATTAAATCCATTGGCGCGGGCTACAGGTTGTACTATTCGTCTGACCATCATGAAATTTGTCATGGATGTTAATATTGACATGTAGATGGGAACGAGTCATTTTGGGGTCGTTCGGCCAAAAAACATGGCCACCAGCAGCCATCTTGGATTTTACTCTTTGCATGACTAAATCCTTTGGCGCGGGCTACAGGTCGTAGCTTTGGTCGGATCTTCATGAAATTTTTCATGTATGTTAACAATGACATGTAGATGGGAACAAGTCCTTTTGGGGTCATTCGGCCAAAAAACATGGCCGCTGGCGGCCATCTTGTATTTCAAAATTAAATCCATTGGCATGGGCTACAGGTCGAACTATTCGTCTGATCATCATGAAATTTGTCCTGGATTTTAACAATGACATGTAGATGGGAACGAGTCATTTTGGGGTTATTTGGCCAAAAACATGGCCGCTAGCAGCCATCTTGGATCTTACTCTTTGCATGACCAAATCCTTTGGCGCGGGCTACAGGTCATAAGGGTCATTGAGCCAAACAACATGGCCATCAGCAGCCATCTTGGATTTTACTCTTTGCATGACTAAATCCTTTGGCGCAGGCTACAGGTCGTAGCTTTGGTCGGATCTTCATGAAATTTGTCATGGATGTTAACAATGACATTTAGATGGGAACGAGTCATTTTGGGGTTATTCAGAAAAAAACATGGCTGCCGGTGGCCATTTTAGAATTTATTCTTTGCATCACTAAATCCTTTGGCACACCATACTCACCACATCCCTGATCCGATCATTATGAAACTTGTCATGAATGTTGATATTGACATGTACATCTTGTCTTACTTAAACATTTCACCTTTCCTCCATTTACTGTCAACCATTAAATTATTCCCCTACCTAAGTTGAGCTGCAGTGTCATTGACACTTTCATCATAATCTAACTACATATGTATATACTCATTCAGTGCGAGCACTCGTCTACATCATATTCACGTATTGTATAATTATGTGTACTGTATTATTTTTCTAGTTTACCCTGGCTCATTCTCTGTTCATATTACATGAACTATTTTTTGTATCATTATTTATAACTCTTCAGTAAATGGAGGAAAATAAAGATATAATAATTAACAACTGAAACTGTCATCAGATCTTGGGGGAGGGGGTCTGCAAAATGAAATATTCTGTACACAGGGCACCCCCCCCCCCCCCCTCCATAATGTTTACATTTATAGCTGCTGTTTTAAATGAAATAATTCCCAACGTTTGTCTGTTGACAGCATCACCGTTAATGCTGATTAATATATATAAATCTCTCAGTGATCACTGCAGTGATATACTATTTGATGCAGCTTTAAAATTATTTAACCACTGTGTGTGGACGGAAGTGAACGCTGTTTGCGGTTAACTTCTATAAACAAAAGTGGCTCACCTCAGACTGACTACTCTACGTATATTTTCATATTTTCCTTCTATTGTGTAAAAATCCCAGCCCGGGTGCCAATCTGCCTCGATGAGGGTGTGTTCCGCTACAATTTAGTTTCAGTGTCGTGTCTAGTTCTCTCGTAAATGAATGTTAAACCTCCTTTGTTCGTGCTAAAAACACGTCACGTTTGCTACCAAAAGCACGTTTTTTCAAACTATATGACATGTTTTGGATGCATTAATATCCCATTGAAAGTCACGTTTGGCGTTTGGGCCATGTTCCCTGTGATTTATCGATAGTTATCGATATACGAGCCCGATTTCAAAGCGTGGTGCTCCAACATAATTGAACGGCTGGTAAAATCTGACAAACAAGCATTGGACGCCCGGTATTTGTTTTCTTATTTGTATTGAACGTCCAGTAAACTTTCAATTACACCCTGTAAAATTCCTTATATTTAATAATTAATGTATAATGGAGTGAAACTGACGTGACGCCGATCGCTAGTATTAAAATAGATTATAGACCGCCAATGACAAACCCATGTTGGCATAATTGAACTCATATTACGGTCGTAATCTACAACCTTTGTTTCAACAAATAAAACTTTTAATATAGCCCTCAAGCTAGGTATTCCATCCGATTAGATGGTCCCCATATATATAATCAGATTCCAACAACAACAGCATTTTTCGAAATGCTGCTTCAGTTATCAGAATCGATTAATTGCCCAAATATATTGCTAACCACTGCATGCCAACTATATAGTATAACATTGCCCGAAACGTGTTATTTATCAACATGTTGTTCGACGAAATTTAGCCTTATTATCAACATAAAGGCTCTTGATTTTAGAGTTATCAATCTTCATCCGCAATTTGGTCCGATACCGTCGGTTCGTCCTGGTTCGTCGGCTTTTTACTAGGCCACTAATGTCTCGATGATGAAAAATAATAGATTTCAAAAATCGATATCTAATAACTCTGAGCTTTGATAGGTGGGTTCCTCGACTCGAATCAAATATTTTTAACCCTGAATCCAAATAAATGGTAATTGATTGGCGCTTAATCTGATTTTGACTCTTTAACAGGATTTAGTTGATACAATTTAAGTTTTATATATTAGGAAAATATATTTTGTTGCTAAATATTTACCCAGTTGGTTATAAATTATTCCCTCAAATCTGATGTTATTGTCCACGTTAGCGAATGGTACCAAACATACTGGAATAGACTTAAACGGACATGGCTCATTCGAACCTCCAAATTAATTTTTTCTACATAATTCGGAGCGACGAATACGATACCTTACTCGTATTTAAATTCGAGCAGTACTATTTTTCGCGAATAGAAAACTGAGCGAAAAATAGTACGACTCCTGAGTTTATACCAAATCACCGGGAAACAATAAGGCTATACGTTGATGAGTTACGTAATACATGTATACACATTACGGAAGGTTGGACCAAATATTAGGCTACTATGACTAGAATTGACATGCGGGCAACCAACAGCAAAACCATTACTGATATGTATGACATAATTATATAGCAACAAAGCATGGCAACATCATTGATGTTGAAATACTTCTAAGAAATACACATTGCAGACTGAAGATGCACGAAATGACGCCCCCACCCCCTCCGCCCGTTCACAACGCTGGCACTACACCGTGACCAAGTTTAGATTTTTCCTGATGTAAGTTTTCCATATACGCGGTTGTTGTTTTACATCTTTCGATTTCATTTCAATTATGTTTATAACTATTTCAGTATCAGATTAATTATTTGGAGGGTATAAACACCAGTCTTCACAAGACATTGTTGATGCAGCTATGTTAAATCATACACGGTGTAAAGCCACCATGCATGCAATTAATGATGCTGTTTAATATGCACACGTATCTTCATTAACGATTAATATCTGAAACTGTCATCAAATCCAAGCATTTTACGAAAAGAAATTTGTCAGTTTTTAATTCGCGCATCAATGTGCGCGAATTCAAAGTTCGCGAATTCAAAACTGAGCGAAAAATACTGCTGCGCGAATTTAAAGGTACTCAATCCGATCAGAGGGTCCCCATCTCAACAGATTCCAACAACAACAATCCGATCAGAGGGTCCTATTTTACTATTTCTTTGGCTTTTAGGGTAAAAAATATTTTATTCGAGTCGAGGAACCCATCAAACAAAGCTCAGAGTTATTAGATATTGATTTTTGAAATTTGTTATTTTCTCGAGATGAGTACTAATAATTGCCTTCAACTTCGTAATATGCTCGAGATGTGTACACCAAAACACTATTCAAACAGACAAGGATGGATAACTCTAAAATCAAGTGGTAATAATAACGCAATTTTGACTGTGTTCTGGGCCAGAAAGTATTCCCGATAATGAAAAATAATAGATTTCTAAAATCGATATCTAAAAAATCTGAGCTTTGATGGGTGGCTTCCTCGACTCGAATCAAATATTTTTGACCCCCGAAGCCATTGAAATAGTAATTGAGAGGAGTTTTATCGGATTTAGTACCTTTAAATACGAGTAAGGCACGTCCATAAATACACGAACTGTTGACATGCCAGCTTCATATGCTCTGAAAAACACTTGCCAAAGTCAGACATTTTCCAGCCGTTTTCAACCTTTCGCCATAAATCAGATAAACGCTCTTTATTGCTGCCATAGCAGGAATAGACTACCACGGAACGCTCTTTTTTGTCCCATGTCATGCAAATGGTTCTATTATGTTTGGGACCCAAACACCGTATTCACAGTTGTATTTTTCATTACTTCAATGCGTCCTTTTGGCTTACATAAAGCTCGTAGAAAGGTATATAGTTCAGATATTTATCGACCTATTTCGATACTGAGAAAAATTCAAAAGCGACGCTTCAGTATTGCAACGTACATGTATATATTAACCCTCCAGCCAAAAATGGTGTTATTTAGGCTGCTGAACAATAGTGTTTCTAAATAATTGGGGGAATCGCATCAGGAAAAAAATTGCAAGCACCGGAAAAATGGGGTTTTCTGGGCTCCAGACAACCCACCCCACTAGAGCCCGAAGCCGCCACCGCACGCCGCCGCCACCAGCCATATTGGCCAGAATCCGCCGCCAGCCATATTATCTCTAACGCCAGCCACATTTAAATATCTCCGCCGCCGGAATTGTAAAATGGCTGAGCCGTTTGCATGGGCTTATATGTCAAGCACAACTGTACTGTGAATCGCAAAGAACTAAACCGCATTGCCTAATATTGGCATATACTCGCATGGACACGGCATGGTTGTTATATAATCAGAACACCGGGCCCCTTAATGTGGAATAGACTATCCCAATGCATGCTTTCATAAAACTGACTGGGCACATCCATTCGGTATTGAAAGGGTTAAAATATAAATTTTTATATCGACAACACCCATTCTCAGACATCGCTGGCATTTGTCAATATATACACATAAGAATAGAAAATAGTTTGAAATATTATATATCATTACTATCGGGTTCATCATTCAATGGTGCATGCATAATTATATCGCAAGATGGCAGTGATGATAGCAGTTTGAAGTCGACAGAAGTCCCAATGTAACTACTTATACCGATTAGATGGGAAACTACACAGTATATCCATGCCAGTCCTTCGTGAATTTTCACCATAATGGAAAAGCCCAACATCAAAAGATTATGTGTGATCTATTAATTCTACGGGTTCACCACAAACGCTAAAAAAAACGGCGTCTATGACCGGTAACAGGGGATTAGGAACATTTCGGAAACGAAAATACGCTAAATGATAACATCTCAGCCGGCTGAGCCGCCATATTTCGTCAGCCATGAACGTCGTGGCTGAGCCGGCTTAGCTAGATAACCAGCCACGAAAATCGGTTGAGCCAGCCATGAAAACTATTTGTCGTGGCTTCGGGTTCTACACCCCACCCCGGCCATGTGTACGGAATATTTCGTCAGACCCCCTCCTTGTCTGATCCAAGGCTTTTTAGGAAAATATTTTTAACAGTAATTTGAATTCGCACAGCTTATATGTGCGCGATTCAAAACTAACCGAACAATCACCCAAGCGGTCCTGCTAATTAATGTGCTCTATGATGCGACTGAAGCCTGCTGAATTGCTATGATGTTGTTAGGGCAAGCTGATGCTAGTGTTAACAACAAGTTAGTACTGTTATATATTTTTAATTTGTCTTTTTCGCGGTGTTCCGATAAACATATCCAGGAAAAGCCATTATTATGCGTATCAAACATTCAAAATCATATTTATTGCGAAATATTTTTAATACTGGTTCTATTAGAATGATGTTCAAAATTGACAATAATCAAAATGGTTATTCACATCAAAAATATATATTTTCTTGAATGTTTCGGCATACACTCAGATACACTCACTGTTTTTTCTCAAATCGCTCGGATTAGCCGAACACCGCGAAAATGACAACTTCAGAAAAAATAAGGGTACATTTTCGTAACGGCATCTGTTTGCCATACCCGCATCATGGCAATTCAGCAAGCCCACCAGCATGATAACATATTAGCAGGACCACTTGACCAGTGGTGAGTATTGCCATGATTGCACGAGCAAGGTTTGTTGATTGCGATGTGTGGCGTCATGTCAAATCATCCCTGTAAACAGAATGGAAGATTCCAATCAGCAATCAAGGCAATCAATGTGTGTCGTTCATGTCTGCGACCTTTTGTGGGTTGTCGCTTTCCAGCACGTGATCACAATGATAACTGCTCACACGCAGCCACTCACGCCTGCTGCACGTGCATTCGTCAATAGCCAATTTATAATTGATTCAGTAGCCCTAAGTTTGCAAAGTGACGGGAGGTATATATGGATACTTTCTATATTCTTGTGTCTCATATTACATATATTTGTTTAGTGAATTTCGATATATGTGATGCGATTTGGTCTTATTCATACAACTTATAACGACGATTAATTGGAGAGAAAAGTGTCAGAAAATTAGGCATATCCATTTTTTCCCTCTTACATCGCTACAAGAAATCGGATTTGAAAAAAATGTCACAGCCCAAGATTGAATATATGTTCTGCAAGCAGGGACGTGGCTAGAGGGTCTCTAATGGGGGGTATTGATTTTTTTTGGGAAATTCCAACTGCACCCCTCCCCCCCCCCCCCCCACCCCACCCCTTGAATCCGACCAAACACAAGTTTTGCATAATTCCATTTGCACACCCCCCCCCCTGCACCTCAATACTCAGGCCTAATAGCCTATATATTCATAAACCATGGTTATATATACACGGTATGAGAACATTCAGATAATGGTTGTTCGGCCCGATGTGAGAAAATTTTGAAAACTAAACAAGAAAATCGCAAAATCCTAGTAGCCTCAAGCCTCAAGCCTCCAAGTGTTGGAATTTTTAATCTTTGTACCCTTAGGGTCAGATGTTAGGGTGGGAAAAATCTCCAACTGATGACCATTTCAGTCCACAATATTGACCAAATGTAGTAAAATATTGTTTTCTTAAACTAATTAGCAGTTTTTTTTATTGGCCATGGTGGAGGTACCATGAACGACAAAATCGCAAAATCCTAGCATCTAGACTAGCCTCAAGCAGGGACGTGGCTAGAAGGTCTCCGTTCGGGGGTGTCCACCTTGGGAAATTCCAACTGCACCCCCTTGAATCAGAATCACCAAACACAAGTTTTGCATAATTTCATTTGCACACACCCTTGCGCCTCAATGCTCAGACCTTATATCCTATATATTCATAAACCATGGTTCTATATTCCCGGTATAAAGAACATTCAGATATTTAACCTGAAAAAATTGCATAAATCCTAACATTTAGTGGTCTAATTCCAGACAAATGCCCACGGTTACGGGCAAGAGACCATGCAGGACACACCGGGCTGATCATGGTTGTTTTGCCCCGTGTGAGAAAATTTTGAAAACTATACAAGAAAATCGCAAAGCCTAGCATCTAGACTGGCCTCATCTGAAGCTTTCCAATAGTGTTGGAAATTTCAAACCTCATACTCCCCCTCGATCAGGTTGGAAAATTCTCCAACTGATGACCACTTCAGTCCACAAGTTTGACCAAATGTAGTAAAATATTGTTTTGTTAAACTTATTAGGAGTTTTGTATTGGCCACGGGGGAGGGACAATGACACACCGGGTTGACCATGGTTCGGACTGGTGTGCGAACATTTTGAAATCTGAACAAGAAAATCGCAAAATCCTAGCATCTAGACTACCCTCAAGCCTTCCTAGAGTTGGAAATTTCAAACCTGACACCCCCATTGAGGTTGGAAAATTTCCAACTGATGACAATTCCAAGGACAATGTTGACCAAATGAATGACAACATTGTTTTCTTAAATTAGCTAGCAGTCTTTGACTGGCCACGGGGGAGGGACCAGGACACAAGCTTTCCAAGTGTTGGAAATTTCCAACCTGTCACCCCCCCCCCCCCCCTGAGGTTGGAAAATTTCCAACTGATGACCATTTCAGTCCAAAATTTTGACTAAAAATAGGAAAATATGCAATAATTGTTCCAAAAACAATTAATTCCCCCCAATAAATTGTTTGAAAATCAAACTACAAGAACATTTTCAACCTATTGTTGGTGTGAAATTTCCAACTGATGTGGTAGGTATGAAATTTCCAACTGTTGAAAATTTTGACCAAAGTTGGTTGGGGGTGAGACACCCCCTCCCCCTCCCCCCTGTTGCCACATCTCTGTCTGCATGTAATACAAATCTAAGTCAAACAGTGGATTCTAACTCCCCCAAAGCACTGCTGCAACTGGGACACGATATGGGTGAAACATGCTTCATTTCTACCTGCAAAAAATGTAAGTCGAAAAGTGGATTCAACGGTGTCAGAACATTCAGATATTTGAACCTGAAAATTGCATAAATCCTAACATTATTATAGTGGTCCAATTCCAGACAAATGCACACAGCTACGGACAAGAGACCAGGACACAGCGGACCGACCATGGTTGTTCGGCCCGATGTGAGAAAATTTTGAAAACTAAACAAGAAAATCGCAAAATCCTAGTAGCCTCAAGCTTTCCAAGTGTTGGAATTTTTAAACTTTGTACCCTTAGGGTGGGAAAAATCTCCAACTGATGACCATTTCAGTCCACAATTTTGACCAAATGTAGTAAAATATTGTTTTCTTAAACTAATTAGCAGTTTTTTTTATTGGCCATGGTGGAGGCACCATGACACACCGGGCCGAAAATTTTTAATTCTGAAAAACAAAATCGCAAAATCCTAGCACCTAGACTATAGCCTCAAGCCTTCCTAGAGTTGGAAATTTCAAAGCCTCGCACACCCACTGAGGTTGGAAATTTTCCAACTGATGACAATTCCAATGACCATGTTGACCAAATGTAGGACAATATTGTTTTCTTAAATTAACTAGCAGTTTTAACTGGCCACGGGGGAGGGACCAGGACACACAGTTTCCAAGTGTTGGAAGTTTCCAACCTGACACCCCCCTCTCTACGGTTGGAAAATTTCCAACTGGTGGCCATTTCAGTCCAAACTCTTTGCATGACAAAATCCTTTGGCGCGGGCTACAGGTCGTAGCTTTGGTCGGATCTTCATGAATTTGTCATGTATGTTAACAATGACATGTAGATGGGAACGAGTCCTTTTTGGAGTCATTCGGCCAAAAAACATGGCCGCTAGCGACCATCTTGGATTTCAAAATTAAATCCATTGGCGCGGGCTACAGGTTGTACTATTCGTCTGACCATCATGAAATTTGTCATGGATGTTAATATTGACATGTAGATGGGAACGAGTCATTTTGGGGTCGTTCGGCCAAAAAACATGGCCACCAGCAGCCATCTTGGATTTTACTCTTTGCATGACTAAATCCTTTGGCGCGGGCTACAGGTCGTAGCTTTGGTCGGATCTTCATGAAATTTGTCATGTATGTTAACAATGACATGTAGATGGGAACAAGTCCATTTGGGGTCATTCGGTCATTGACACTTTCATCATAATCTAACTACATATGTATATACTCATTCAGTGCGAGCACTCGTCTACATCATATTCACGTATTGTATAATTATGTGTACTATATTATTTTATCTAGTTTACCCTGGCTCATTCTCTGTTCATATTACATGAACTATTTTTTGTATCATTATTTATAACTCTTCAGTAAATGGAGGAAAATAAAGATATAATAATTAACAACTGAAACTGTCATCAGATCCGGGGGAGGGGGTCTGCAAAATGAAAAATTCTGTACACAGGGCACCCCCCCCCCCATAATGTTTACATTTATAGCTGCTGTTTTAAATGAAATAATTCCCAACGTTTGTCTGTTGACAGCATCACCGTTAATGCTGATTAATATATATAAATCTCTCAGTGATCACTGCAGTGATATACTATTTGATGCAGCTTTAAAATTATTTAACCACTGTGTGTGGACGGAAGTGAACGCTGTTTGCGGTTAACTTCTATAAACAAAAGTGGCTCACCTCAGACTGACTACTCTACGTATATTTTCCAATTTTCCTTCTATTGTGTAAAAATCCCAGCCCGGGTGCCAATCTGCCTCGATGAGGGTGTGTTCCGCTACAATTTAGTTTCAGTGTCGTGTCTAGTTCTCTCGTAAATGAAGGTTAAACCTCCTATGTTCGTGCTAAAAACACGTCACGTTTGCTACCAAAAGCACGTTTTTTCAAACTATATGACATGTTTTTGATGCATTAATATCCCATTGAAAGTCACGTTTGGCGTTTGGGCCATGTTCCCTGTGATTTATCGATAGTTATCGATATACGATATTTGTTTTCTTATTTGTATTGAACGTCCAGTAAACTTTCAATTACACCCTGTAAAATTCCTTATATTTAATAATTAATGTATAATGGAGTGAAACTGAAGTGACGCCGATCGCTAGTATTAAAATAGATTATAGACCGCCAATGACAAACCCATGTTGGCATAATTGAACTCATATTACGGTCGTAATCTACAACCTTTGTTTCAACAAATAAAACTTTTAATATAGCCCTCAAGCTAGGTATTCCATCCGATTAGATGGTCCCCATATATATAATCAGATTCCAACAACAACAGCATTTTTCGAAATGCTGCTTCAGTTATCAGAATCGATTAATTGCCCAAATATAATGCCAACCACTGCATGCCAACTATATAGTATAACATTGCCCGAAACGTGTTATTTATCAACATGTTGTTCGACGAAATTTAGCCTTATTATCAACATAAAGGCTCTTGATTTTAGAGTTATCAATCTTCATCCGCAATTTGGTCCGACACCGTCGGTTCGTCCTGGTTCGTCGGCTTTTTACTAGGCCACTAATGTCTCGATGATGAAAAATAATAGATTTCAAAAATCGATATCTAATAACTCTGAGCTTTGAAAGGTGGGTTCCTCGACTCGAATCAAATATTTTCAACCCTGAATCCAAATAAATGGTAATTGATTGGCGCTTAATCTGATTTTGAATCTTTAACAGGATTTAGTTGATACAATTTAAGTTTTATATATTAGGAAAATATATTTTGTTGCTAAATATTTACCCAGTTAGTTATAAATTATTCCCTCAAATCTGATGTTATTGTCCATGTTAGCGAATGGTACCAAACATACTGGAATAGACTTAAACGGACATGGCTCATTCGAACCTCCAAATTAATTTTTTCTACATAATTCGGAGCGACGAATACGATACCTTACTCGTATTTAAATTCGCGCAGTACTATTTTTCGCGAATAGAAAACTGAGCGAAAAATAGTACGACTCCTGAGTTTATACCAAATCACCGGGAAACAATAAGGCTATACGTTGATGAGTTACGTAATACATGTATACACATTAAGGAAGGTTTGACCAAATATTAGGCTACTATGACTAGAATTGACATGCGGGCAACCAACAGCAAAACCATTACTGATATGTATGACATAATTATATAGCAACAAAGCATGGCAACATCATTGATGTTGAAATACTTCTAAGAAATACACATTGCAGACTGAAGATGCACGAAATGACGCCCCCCCCCCCCCAACCCCTCCGCCCGTTCACAACGCTGGCACTACACCGTGACCAAGTTTAGATTTTTCCTGATGTAAGTTTTCCATATACGCGGTTGTTGTTTTACATCTTTCGATTTCATTTCAATTATGTTTATAACTATTTCAGTATCAGATTAATTATTTGGAGGGTATAAACACCAGTCTTCACAAGACATTGTTGATGCAGCTATGTTAAATCATATACGGTGTAAAGCCACCATGCATGCAATTAATGATGCTGTTTAATATGCACACGTATCTTCATTAACGATTAATATCTGAAACTGTCATCAAATCCAAGCATTTTACGAAAAGAAATTTGTCAGTTTTTAATTCGCGCATCAATGTGCGCGAATTCAAAGTGCGCGAATTCAAAACTGAGCGAAAAATACTGCTGCGCGAATTTAAAGGTACTCAATCCGATCAGAGGGTCCCCATCTCAACAGATTCCAACAACAACAATCCGATCAGAGGGTCCTATATTACTATTTCTTTGGCTTTTAGGGTAAAAAATATTTTATTCGAGTCGAGGAACCCATCAAACAAAGCTCAGAGTTATTAGATATTGATTTTTGAAATTTGTTATTTTCTCGAGATGAGTACTAATAATTGCCTTCAACTTCGTAATATGCTCGAGATGTGTACACCAAAACACTATTCAAACAGACAAGGATGGATAACTCTAAAATCAAGTGGTAATAATAACGCAATTTTGACTGTGTTCTGGGCCAGAAAGTATTCCCGATAATGAAAAATAATAGATTTCTAAAATCGATATCTAAAAAATCTGAGCTTTTATGGGTGGCTTCCTCGACTCGAATCAAATATTTTTGACCCCCGAAGCCATTGAAATAGTAATTGAGAGGAGTTTTATCGGATTTAGTACCTTTAAATACGAGTAAGGCACGTCCATAAATACACGAACTGTTGACATACCAGCTTCATATGCTCTGAAAAACACTTGCCAAAGTCAGACATTTTCCAGCCGTTTTCAACCTTTCGCCATAAATCAGATAAACGCTCTTTATTGCTGCCATAGCAGGAATAGACTACCACGGAACGCTCTTTTTTGTCCCATGTCATGCAAATGGTTCTATTATGTTTGGGACCCAAACACCGTATTCACAGTTGTATTTTTCATTACTTCAATGCGTCCTTTTGGCTTACATAAAGCTCGTAGAAAGGTATATAGTTCAGATATTTATCGACCTATTTCGATACTGAGAAAAATTCAAAAGCGAATTATATTATGTGTATTTTGGAGCGGAAACCGCCATGTGGCTTTAATGTCTCAGTGCAAATTAAAACGCTTCAGTATTGCAACGTACATGTATATATTAACCCTCCAGCCAAAAATGGTGTTATTTAGGCTGCTGAACAATAGTGTTTCTAAATAATTGGGGGAAACGCATCAGGAAAAAAATTGCAAGCACCGGAAAAATGGGATTTTCTGGGCTCCAGACAACCCACCCCACTAGAGCCCGAAGCCGCCATCGCACGCCACCGCCGCCAGCCATAATTGGCCAGAATCCGCCGCCAACCATATTATCTCTAACGCCAGCCACATTTAAATATCTCCGCCGCCGGAATTGTAAAATGGCTGAGCCGTTTGCATGGGCTTATATGTCAAGCACAACTGTACTGTGAATCGCAAAGAACTAAACCGCATTGCCTAATATTGGCATATACTCGCATGGACACGGCATGGTTGTTATATTATCAGAACACCGGGCCCCTTAATGTGGAATAGACTATCCCAATGCATGCTTTCATAAAACTGACTGGGCACATCCATTCGGTATTGAAAGGGTTAAAATATAAATTGTTTATATCGACAACACCCATTCTCAGACATCGCTGGCATTTGTCAATATATACACATAAGAATAGAAAATAGTTTGAAATATTATATATCATTACTATCGGGTTCATCATTCAATGGTGCATGCATAATTATATCGCAAGATGGCAGTGATGATAGCAGTCTGAAGTCGACAGAAGTCCCAATGTAACTACTTATACCGATTAGATGGGAAACTACACAGTATATCCATGCCAGTCCTTCGTGAATTTTCACCATAATGGAAAAGCCCAACATCAAAAGATTATGTGTGATCTATTAATTCTACGGGTTCACCACAAACGCTAAAAAAACGGCGTCTATGACCGGTAACAGGGGATTAGGAACATTTCGGAAACGAAAATACGCTAAATGATAACATCTCAGCCGGCTGAGCCGCCATATTTCGTCAGCCATGAACGTCGTGGCTGAGCCGGCTTAGCTAGATAACCAGCCACGAAAATCGGTTGAGCCAGCCATGAACACTATTTGTCGTGGCTTCGGGTTCTACACCCCACCCCGGCCATGTGTACGGAATATTTCGTCAGACCCCCTCCTTGTCTGATCCAAGGCTTTTTAGGAAAATATTTTTAACAGTAATTTGAATTCGCACAGCTTATATGTGCGCGATTCAAAACTAACCGAACAATTACCCAAGCGGTCCTGCTAATGTGCTCTATGATGCGACTGAAGCCTGCTGAATTGCTATGATGTTGTTAGGGCAAGCTGATGCTAGTGTTAACAACAAGTTAGTACTGTTATATATTTTTAATTTGTCTTTTTCGCGGTGTTCCGATAATCTGAACATATCCAGGAAAAGCAATTATTATGCGTATCAAACATTCAAAATCATATTTATTGCGAAATATTTTTAATACTGGTTGTATTAGAATGATGTTCAAAATTGACCATAATCAAAATGGTTATTCACGTCAAAAATATATATTTTCTTGAATGTTTCCGCATACACTCAGATACACTCACTGTTTTTTCTCAAATCGCTCGGATTAGCCGAACACCGCGAAAATGACAACTTCAGAAAAAATAAAGGTACATTTTCGTAACGGCATCAGTTTGCCATACCCGCATCATGGCAATTCAGCAAGACCACCAGCATGATAACATATAGCAGGACCACTTGACCAGTTGTGGGTATTGTCATGATTGCACGAGCAAGGTTTGTTGATTGCGATATGTGGCGTCATGTCAAATCATCCCTGTAAACAGATTGGAAGTTTCCATTCAGTAATCAAGGCGAGAAAATTAATGTGTGTCGTTCATGTCTGCGACCTTTTGTGGGTTGTCGCTTTCCAGCACGTGATCACAATGATAACTGCTCACACGCAGCCACTCACGCCTGCTGCAGGTGCATTCGTCAATAGCCAATTTATAATTGATTCAGTAGCCCTAAGTTTGCAAAGTGACGGGAGGTATATATGGATACTTTCTATATTCTTGTGTCTCATATTATATATATTTGTTTAGTGAATTTCGATATATGTGATGCGTTTGGTCTTATTCATACAACTTATAACGATGATTAAATGGAGAGAAAAGTGGTCAGAAAATTAGGCATATCCATTTTTTCCCTGTTACATCGCTACAAGAAATCGTATTTGAAAAAAAATGTCACAGCCCAAGATTGAATTTATGTTCTGCAAGCAGAGGGTCTCTAATGGGGGGGGGGTATTGATTTTCAATGTCTGTTCAATGTTATAACTTGAACCGTAGTGCTCTGATCTCTAGAAATTTGGTATGGGTGTTCACAACTATAAGGACATTCAATGGCATCTGTCCAATGTATGCACCGGACGACAGTATATCTTGTTTTTGCACTGATTTAAATTTCATTATTTTTGTTCTTTCATTTTGTATTCCACATTAGGCAGGACAGATCTCATTATTTTTGTCATTCTGTTTTGTCTTCCAGATTGGAGAGGGTACAATATTTCAGATACTCGGAAGCATACAGAAGATGGCCACATCCAAGATAACGCAGCGAATCAAATGTCTGGTTATTGTTATAGCCCCTTTTTTTTAAAGGTATATTGTTTTGCATCTGTCTGTCCGGACGTTCGTACGTACATCCGCCCAATGTCTGTTCATGCCATAGTGCTTGGTTCTGAATGAAATTTGGTATGGATGTTCCCTACTATGAGTATACTCAGTAGAATATTCCATCGTTTTGTTCAGATTATTCATTCTAGAGTTATTCATCTTTGTTTATCTGGAAATGTTGGCTTTTTGGTCTGTCTGATGTCTTTTCAGGACATAACTTGAACAATGATGCTCGGTTCTCAATGATATTTGGTATGGATGTTCACCACTATAAGGACATTCAATGGCATCTGTTCAATGTATGCACCGGACGACAGTATATCTTGTTTTTGCACTGATTTAAATTTCATTATTTTTGTTCTTTCATTTGGTATTCCACATTATAGACAGGACAGATCTCATTATTTTTGTCATTTTGTTTTGTCTTCCAGATTGGAGAGGGTAGAAGATTTCAGATACTCGGAAGCATATAGAAGATGGCCACATCCAAGATAATGCAGCGAATCAAATGTCTGGTTATTATTATAGCCCCTTATTAAAAAAGGGTATATTGTTTTGCACGTGTCTGTCCGGACGTGCGTTCGCACATCCGCACAATGTCTGTTCAATGTTATAACTTGAACCGTTGTGCTCTGATCTCAATGAAATTTGGTATAGGTGTTCACCACTATAAGGACATTCAATGGCATCTGTCCAATGTATGCACCGGACGACAGTATATCTTGTTTTTGCACTGATTTAAATTTCATTATATTTGTTCTTTCATTTTGTATTCCACATTAGGCAGGACAGATCTCATTATTTTTGTCATTCTGTTTTGTCTTCCAGATTGAAGAGGGTACAATATTTCAGATACTCGGAAGCATACAGAAGATGGCCACATCCAAGATAACGCAGCGAATCAAATGTCTGTGGTTATTGTTATAGCCCCTTTTTAAAAAAGATATATTGTTTTGCATCTGTCTGTCCGGACGTTCGTACATACATCCGCCCAATGTCTGTTCATGTCATATTGCTCGGTTCTGAATGAAATTTGGTATGGATGTTCCCTACTATGAGTATACTCAGCAGAATATTCCATCGTTTTGTTCAGATTATTCATTCTAGAGTTATTCATCTTTGTTTATCTGGAAATGTTGGCTTTTTGGTCTGTCTGATGTCTTTTCAGGACATAACTTGAACAATAATGCTCGGTTCTCAATGATATTTGGTATGGATGTTCACCACTATAAGGACATTCAATGGCATCTGTTCAATGTATGCACCAGACGACAGTATATCTTGTTTTTGCACTGATTTAAATTTCATTATTTTTGTTCTTTCATTTGGTATTCCACATTATAGACAGGACAGATCTCATTATTTTTGTCATTTTGTTTTGTCTTCCAGATTGGAGAGGTTAGAAGATTTCAGATACTCGGAAGCATACAGAAGATGGCCACATCCAAGATAACGCAGCGAATCAAATGTCTGGTTATTGTTATAGCCCCTTTTTAAAAAAGGTATATTGTTTTGCATCTGTCTGTCCGGACGTTCGTACGTACATCCGCCCAATGTCTGTTCATGCCATAGTGCTCGGTTCTGAATGAAATTTGGTATGGATGTTCCCTACTATGAGTATACTCAGTAGTATATTCCATCGTTTTGTTCAGATTATTCATTCTAGATTTATTCATCTTTGTTTATCTGGAAATGTTGGCTTTTTGGTCTGTCTGATGTCTTTTCAGGACATAACTTGAACAATAATGCTCGGTTCTCAATGATATTTGGTATGGATGTTTACCACTATAAGGACATTCAATGGCATCTGTTCAATGTATGCACCGGACGACAGTATATCTTGTTTTTGCACTGATTTAAATTTCATTATTTTTGTTCTTTCATTTGGTATTCCACATTATAGACAGGACAGATCTCATTATTTTTGTCATTCTGTTTTGTTTTCCAGATTGGAGAGGGTAGAAGATTTCAGATACTCGGAAGCATATAGAAGATGGCCACATCCAAGATAACGCAGCGAATCAAATGTCTGGTTATTATTATAGCCCCTTATTAAAAAAGGGTATATTGTTTTGCACGTGTCTGTCCTGACATGCGTTCGCACATCCGCACAATGTCTGTTCAATGTTATAACTTGAACCGTAGTGCTCTGATCTCAATGAAATTTGGTATGGGTGTTCACCACTATAAGGACATTCAATGGCATCTGTCCAATGTATGCACTGGACGACAGTATATCTTGTTTTTGCACTGATTTAAATTTCATTATTTTTGTTCTTTCATTTTGTATTCCACCTTAGGCAGAACAGATCTCATTATTTTTGTCATTCTGTTTTGTCTTCCAGATTGAAGAGGGTACAATATTTCAGATACTCGGAAGCATACAGAAGATGGCCACATCCAAGATAACGCAGCGAATCAAATGTCTGGTTATTGTTATAGCCCCTTTTTTTAAAAGGTATATTGTTTTGCATCTGTCTGTCCGGACGTTCATACGTACATCCGCCCAATGTCTGTTCATGTCATAGTGCTCGGTTCTGAATGAAATTTGGTATGGATGTTCCCTACTATGAGTACACTCAGTAGAATATTCCATCGTTTTGTTCAGATTATTCATTCTAGAGTTATTCATCTTTGTTTATCTGGAAATGTTGGTTTTTTGGTCTGTCTGATGTCTTTTCAGGACATAACTTGAACAATAATGCTCGGTTCTCAATGATATTTGGTATGGATGTTCACCACTATAAGGACACTCAATGGCATCTGTTCAATGTATGCACCGGACGACAGTATATCTTGTTTTTGCACTGATTTAAATTTCATTATTTTTGTTCTTTCATTTGGTATTCCACATTATAGACAGGACAGATCTCATTATTTTTGTCATTCTGTTTTGTTTTCCAGATTGGAGAGGGTAGAAGATTTCAGATACTCGGAAGCATATAGAAGATGGCCACATCCAAGATAACGCAGCGAATCAAATGTCTGGTTATTATTATAGCCCCTTATTAATAAAGGTGTATTGTTTTGCACGTGTCTGTCCTGACATGCGTTCGCACATCCGCACAATGTCTGTTCAATGTTATAACTTGAACCGTAGTGCTCTGATCTCAATGAAATTTGGTATGGGTGTTCACCACTATAAGGACATTCAATGGCATCTGTCCAATGTATGCACCGGACGACAGTATATCTTGTTTTTGCACTGATTTAAATTTCATTATTTTTGTTCTTTCATTTTGTATTCCACATTAGGCAGAACAGATCTCATTATTTTTGTCATTCTGTTTTGTCTTCCAGATTGGAGAGGGTACAATATTTCAGATACTCGGAAGCATACAGAAGATGGCCACATCCAAGATAACGCAGCGAATCAAATGTCTGTGGTTATTGTTATAGCCCCTGTTTTAAAAAGGTATATTGTTTTGCATCTGTCTGTCCGGACGTTCGTACGTACATCCGCCCAATGTCCGTTCATGCCATAGTGCTCGGTTCTGAATGAAATTTGGTATGGATGTTCCCTACTATGAGTATACTCAGTAGAATATTCCATCGTTTTGTTCAGATTATTCATTCTAGAGTTATTCATCTTTGTTTATCTGGAAATGTTGGCTTTTTGGTCTGTCTGATGTCTTTTCAGGACATAACTTGAACAATAATGCTCGGTTCTCAATGATATTTGGTATGGATGTTCACCACTATAAGGACATTCAATGGCATCTGTTCAATGTATGCACCGGACGACAGTATATCTTGTTTTTGCACTGATTTAAATTTCATTATTTTTGTTCTTTCATTTGGTATTCCACATTATAGACAGGACAGATCTCATTATTTTTGTCATTCTGTTTTGTTTTCCAGATTAGAGAGGGTTGAAGATTTCAGATACTCGGAAGCATATAGAAGATGGCCACATCCAAGATAACGCAGCGAATCAAATGTCTGGTTATTATTATAGCCCCTTATTAAAAAAGGGTATATTGTTTTGCACGTGTCTGTCCTGACATGCGTTCGCACATCCGCACAATGTCTGTTCAATGTTATAACTTGAACTGTAGTGCTCTGATCTCAATGAAATTTGGTATGGGTGTTCACCACTATAAGGATATTCAATGGCATCTGTCCAATGTATGCACCGGACGACAGTATATCTTGTTTTTGCACTGATTTAAATTTGATTAGTTTTGTTCTTTCATTTTGTATTCCACATTAGGCAGGACAGATCTCATTATTTTTGTCATTCTGTTTTGTCTTCCAGATTGCAGAGGGTACAATATTTCAGATACTCGGAAGCATACAGAAGATGGCCACATCCAAGATAACGCAGCGAATCAAATGTCTGGTTATTGTTATAGCCCCTTTTTAAAAAAGGTATATTGTTTTGCATCTGTCTGTCCGGACGTTCGTACGTAAATCCGCCCAATGTCTGTTCATGTCATAGTGCTCGGTTCTGAATGAAATTTGGTATGGATGTTCCCTACTATGAGTATACTCAGTAGAAAATTCCATCGTTTTGTTCAGATTATTCATTCTAGAGTTATTCATCTTTGTTTATCTGGAAATGTTTGTTTTTTGGTCTGTCTGATGTCTTTTCAGGACATAACTTGAACAATAATGATCGGTTCTCAATGATATTTGGTATGGATGTTCACCACTATAAGGACATTCAATGGCATCTGTTCAATGTATGCACCGGACGACAGTATAACTTGTTTTTGCACTCATTTAAATTTCATTATTTTTGTTCTTTCATTTTGTATTCCACATTAGGCAGGACAGATCTCATTATTTTTGTCATTCTGTTTTGTCTTCCAGATTGAAGAGGGTACAATATTTCAGATACTCGGAAGCATACAGAAGATGGCCACATCCAAGATAACGCAGCGAATCAAATGTCTGGTTATTGTTATAGCCCCTTTTTTAAAAAGGTATATTGTTTTGCATCTGTCTGTCCGGACGTTCGTACGTACATCCGCCCAATGTCTGTTCATGTCATAGTGCTCGGTTCTGAATGAAATTTGGTATGGATGTTCCCTATTATGAGTACACTCAGTAGAATATTCCATCGTTTTGTTCAGATTATTCATTCTAGAGTTATTCATCTTTGTTTATCTGGAAATGTTGGCTTTTTGGTCTCTCTGATGTCTTTTCAGGACATAACTTGAACAATAATGCTCGGTTCTCAATGATATTTGGTATGGATGTTCACCACTATAAGGACATTCAATGGCTTCTGTTCAATGTATGCACCGGACGACAGTATATCTTGTTTTTGCACTGATTTAAATTTCATTATTTTTGTTCTTTCATTTGGTATTCCACATTACAGACAGGACAGATCTCATTATTTTTGTCATTCTGTTTTGTCTTCCAGATTGAAGAGGGTACAATATTTCAGATACTCGGAAGCATACAGAAGATGGCCACATCCAAGATAACGCAGTGAATCAAATGTCTGTGGTTATTGTCATAGCCCCTTTTTAAAAAAGGTATATTGTTTTGCATCTGTCTGTCCGGACGTTCGTACGTACATCCGCCCAATGTCTGTTCATGCCATAGTGCTCGGTTCTGAATGAAATTTGATATGGGTGTTCCCTACTATGAGTATTCTCAGTAGAATATTCCATCGTTTTGTTCAGATTATTCATTCTAGAGTTATTCATCTTTGTTTATCTGGAAATGTTGGCTTTTTGGTCTGTCTGATGTCTTTTCAGGACATAACTTGAACAATAATGCTCGGTTCTCAATGATATTTGGTATGGATGTTCACCACTATAAGGACATTCAATGGCATCTGTTCAATGTATATCTTGTTTTCGCACTGATTTAAATTTCATTATTTTTGTTCTTTCATTTGGTATTCCACATTATAGACAGGACAGATCTCATTATTTTTGTCATTCTGTTTTGTTTTCCAGATTGGAGAGGGTAGAAGATTTCAGATACTCGGAAGCATATAGAAGATGGCCACATCCAAGATAACGCAGCGAATCAAATGTCTGGTTATTATTATAGCCCCTTATTAAAAAAGGGTATATTGTTTTGCACGTGTCTGTCCTGACATGCGTTCGCACATCCGCACAATGTCTGTTAAATGTTATAACTTGAACCGTAGTGCTCTGATCTCAATAACATTTGGTATGGGTGTTCACCACTATAAGGACATTCAATGGCATCTGTCCAATGTATGCACCGGACGACAGTATATCTTGTTTTTGCACTGATTTAAATTTCATTATTTTTGTTCTTTCATTTTGTATTCCTCATTAGGCAGGACAGATCTCATTATTTTTGTCATTCTGTTTTGTCTTCCAGATTGGAGAGGGTACAATATTTCAGATACTCGGAAGCATACAGAAGATGGCCACATCCAAGATAACGCAGCGAACCAAATGTCTGTGGTTATTGTTATAGCCCCTTTTTTAAAAAGGTATATTGTTTTGCATCTGTCTGTCCGGACGTTCGTACGTACATCCGCCCAATGTCTGTTCATGCCATAGTGCTCGGTTCTGAATGAAATTTGGTATGGATGTTCCCTACTATGAGTATACTCAGTAGAATATTCCATCGTTTTGTTCAGATTATTCATTCTAGAGTTATTCATCTTTGTTTATCTGGAAATGTTGGCTTTTTGGTCTGTCTGATGTCTTTTCAGGACATAACTTGAACAATAATGCTCGGTTCTCAATGATATTTGGTATGGATGTTCACCACTATAAGGACATTCAATGGCATCTGTTCAATGTATGCACCGGACGACAGTATATCTTGTTTTTGCACTGATTTCAATTTCATTATTTTTGTTCTTTCATTAGGTATTCCACATTATAGACAGGACAGATCTCATTATTTTTGTCATTCTGTTTTGTCTTCCAGATTGAAGAGGGTAGAAGATTTCAGATACTCGGAAGCATATAGAAGATGGCCACATCCAAGATAACGCAGGGAATCAAATGTCTGGTTATTATTATAGCCCCTTATTAAAAAAGGGTATATTGTTTTGCACGTGTCTGTCCTGACATGCGTTCGCACATCCGCACAATGTCTGTTCAATGTTATAACTTGAACCGTAGTGCTCTGATCTCAATGAAATTTGGTATGGGTGTTCACCACTATAAGGACATTCAATGGCATTTGTCCAGTGTATGCACCGGACGACAGTATATCTTGTTTTTGCACTGATTTAAATTTCATTATTTTTGTTCTTTCATTTTGTATTCCACATTAGGCAGGACAGATCTCATTATTTTTGTCATTCTGTTTTGTCTTCAAGATTGGAGAGGGTACAATATTTCAGATACTCGGAAGCATACAGAAGATGGCCACATCCAAGATAACGCAGCGAATCAAATGTCTGTGGTTATTGTTATAGCCCCTTTTTTAAAAAGGTATATTGTTTTGCATCTGTCTGTCCGGACGTTCGTACGTACATCCGCCCAATGTCTGTTCATGCCATAGTGCTCGGTTCTGAATGAAATTTGGTATGGATGTTCCCTACTATGAGTATACTCAGTAGAATATTCCATCGTTTTGTTCAGATTATTCATTCTAGAGTTATTCATCTTTGTTTGTCTGGAAATGTTGGCTTTTTGGTCTGTCTGATGTCTTTTCAGGACATAACTTGAACAATAAAGCTCGGTTCTCAATGATATTTGGTATGGATGTTCATCACTATAAGGACATTCAATGGCATTTGTTCAATGTATGCACCGGACGACAGTATATCTTGTTTTTGCACTGATTTAAATTTCATTATTTTTGTTCTTTCATTTTGTATTCCACATTAGGCAGGACAGATCTCATTATTTTTGTCATTCTGTTTTGTCTTCCAGATTGAAGAGGGTACAATATTTCAGATACTCGGAAGCATACAGAAGATGGCCACATCCAAGATAACGCAGCGAATCAAATGTCTGGTTATTGTTATAGCCCCTTTTTTAAAAAGGTATATTGTTTTGCATCTGTCTGTCCGGACGTTTGTACGTACATCCGCCCAATGTCTGTTCATGTCATAGTGCTCGGTTCTGAATGAAATTTGGTATGGATGTTCCCTACTATGAGTACACTCAGTAGAATATTCCATCGTTTTGTTCAGATTATTCATTCTAGAGTTATTCATCTTTGTTTATCTGGAAATGTTGGCTTTTTGGTCTCTCTGATGTCTTTTCAGGACATAACTTGAACAATAATGCTCGGTTCTCAATGATATTTGGTATGGATGTTCACCACTATAAGGACATTCAATGGCATCTGTTCAATGTATATCTTGTTTTTGCACTGATTTCAATTTCATTATTTTTGTTCTTTCATTTGGTATTCCACATTATAGACAGGACAGATCTCATTATTTTTGTCATTCTGTTTTGTTTTCCAGATTGGAGAGGGTAGAAGATTTCAGATACTCGGAAGCATATAGAAGATGGCCACATCCAAGATAACGCAGCGAATCAAATGTCTGGTTATTATTATAGCCCCTTATTAAAAAAGGGTATATTGTTTTGCACGTGTCTGTCCTGACATGCGTTCGCACATCCGCACAATGTCTGTTCAATGTTATAACTTCAACCGTAGTGCTCTGATCTCAATAAAATTTGGTATGGGTGTTCACCACTATAAGGACATTCAATGGCATCTGTCCAATGTATGCACCGGACGACAGTATATCTTGTTTTTGCACTGATTTAAATTTCATTATTTTTGTTCTTTCATTTTGTATTCCACATTAGGCAGGACAGATCTCATTATTTTTGTCATTCTGTTTTGTCTTCCAGATTGGAGAGGGTACAATATTTCAGATACTCGGAAGCATACAGAAGATGGCCACATCCAAGATAACGCAGCGAACCAAATGTCTGTGGTTATTGTTATAGCCCCTTTTTTAAAAAGGTATATTGTTTTGCATCTGTCTGTCCGGACGTTCGTACGTACATCCGCCCAATGTCTGTTCATGCCATAGTGCTCGGTTCTGAATGAAATTTGGTATGGATGTTCCCTACTATGAGTATACTCAGTAGAATATTCCATCGTTTTGTTCAGATTATTCATTCTAGAGTTATTCATCTTTGTTTATCTGGAAATGTTGGCTTTTTGGTCTGTCTGATGTCTTTTCAGGACATAACTTGAACAATAATGCTCGGTTCTCAATGATATTTGGTATGGATGTTCACCACTATAAGGACATTCAATGGCATCTGTTCAATGTATGCACCGGACGACAGTATATCTTGTTTTTGCACTGATTTAAATTTCATTATTTTTGTTCTTTCATTTGGTATTCCACATTATAGACAGGACAGATCTCATTATTTTTGCCATTCTGTTTTGTTTTCCAGATTGGAGAGGGTAGAAGATTTCAGATACTCGGAAGCATATAGAAGATGGCCACATCCAAGATGACGCAGCGAATCAAATGTCTGGTTATTATTATAGCCCCTTATTAAAAAAGGGTATATTGTTTTGCACGTGTCTGTCCTGACATGCATTCGTACATGCGCACAATGTCTGTTCAATGTTATAACTTGAACCGTAGCGCTCTGATCTCAATGATATTTGGTATAGGTGTTCACCACTATAAGGACATTCAATGGCATCTGTCCAATGTATGCACCGGACGACAGTATATCTTGTTTTTGAACTGATTTAAATTTCATTATTTTTGTTCTTTCATTTTGTATTCCACATTAGGCAGGACAGATCTCATTATTTTTGTCATTCTGTTTTGTCTTCCAGATTGAAGAGGGTACAATATTTCAGATACTCGGAAGCATACAGAAGATGGCCACATCCAAGATAACGCAGCGAATCAAATGTCTGTGGTTATTGTTATAGCCCCTTTTTAAAAAAGGTATATTGTTTTGCATCTGTCTGTCCGGACGTTCGTACATACATCCGCCCAATGTCTGTTCATGTCATATTGCTCGGTTCTGAATGAAATTTGGTATGGATGTTCCCTACTATGAGTATACTCAGCAGAATATTCCTTCGTTTTGTTCAGATTATTCATTCTAGAGTTATTCATCTTTGTTTATCTGGAAATGTTGGCTTTTTGGTCTGTCTGATGTCTTTTCAGGACATAACTTGAACAATAATGCTCGGTTCTCAATGATATTTGGTATGGATGTTCACCACTATAAGGACATTCAATGGCATCTGTTCAATGTATGCACCAGACGACAGTATATCTTGTTTTTGCACTGATTTAAATTTCATTATTTTTGTTCTTTCATTTGGTATTCCACATTATAGACAGGACAGATCTCATTATTTTTGTCATTTTGTTTTGTCTTCCAGATTGGAGAGGTTAGAATATTTCAGATACTCGGAAGCATACAGAAGATGGCCACATCCAAGATAACGCAGCGAATCAAATGTCTGGTTATTGTTATAGCCCCTTTTTAAAAAAGGTATATTGTTTTGCATCTGTCTGTCCGGACGTTCGTACGTACATCCGCCCAATGTCTGTTCATGCCATAGTGCTCGGTTCTGAATGAAATTTGGTATGGATGTTCCCTACTATGAGTATACTCAGTAGTATATTCCATCGTTTTGTTCAGATTATTCATTCTAGATTTATTCATCTTTGTTTATCTGGAAATGTTGGCTTTTTGGTCTGTCTGATGTCTTTTCAGGACATAACTTGAACAATAATGCTCGGTTCTCAATGATATTTGGTATGGATGTTTACCACTATAAGGACATTCAATGGCATCTGTTCAATGTATGCACCGGACGACAGTATATCTTGTTTTTGCACTGATTTAAATTTCATTATTTTTGTTCTTTCATTTGGTATTCCACATTATAGACAGGACAGATCTCATTATTTTTGTCATTCTGTTTTGTTTTCCAGATTGGAGAGGGTAGAAGATTTCAGATACTCGGAAGCATATAGAAGATGGCCACATCCAAGATAACGCAGCGAATCAAATGTCTGGTTATTATTATAGCCCCTTATTAAAAAAGGGTATATTGTTTTGCACGTGTCTGTCCTGACATGCGTTCGCACATCCGCACAATGTCTGTTAAATGTTATAACTTGAACCGTAGTGCTCTGATCTCAATAACATTTGGTATGGGTGTTCACCACTATAAGGACATTCAATGGCATCTGTCCAATGTATGCACCGGACGACAGTATATCTTGTTTTTGCACTGATTTAAATTTCATTATTTTTGTTCTTTCATTTTGTATTCCACATTAGGCAGGACAGATCTCATTATTTTTGTCATTCTGTTTTGTCTTCCAGATTGGAGAGGGTACAATATTTCAGATACTCGGAAGCATACAGAAGATGGCCACATCCAAGATAACGCAGCGAACCAAATGTCTGTGGTTATTGTTATAGCCCCTTTTTTAAAAAGGTATATTGTTTTGCATCTGTCTGTCCGGACGTTCGTACGTACATCCGCCCAATGTCTGTTCATGCCATAGTGCTCGGTTCTGAATGAAATTTGGTATGGATGTTCCCTACTATGAGTATACTCAGTAGAATATTCCATCGTTTTGTTCAGATTATTCATTCTAGAGTTATTCATCTTTGTTTATCTGGAAATGTTGGCTTTTTGGTCTGTCTGATGTCTTTTCAGGACATAACTTGAACAATAATGCTCGGTTCTCAATGATATTTGGTATGGATGTTCACCACTATAAGGACATTCAATGGCATCTGTTCAATGTATGCACCGGACGACAGTATATCTTGTTTTTGCACTGATTTCAATTTCATTATTTTTGTTCTTTCATTTGGTATTCCACATTATAGACAGGACAGATCTCATTATTTTTGTCATTCTGTTTTGTCTTCCAGATTGAAGAGGGTAGAAGATTTCAGATACTCGGAAGCATATAGAAGATGGCCACATCCAAGATAACGCAGGGAATCAAATGTCTGGTTATTATTATAGCCCCTTATTAAAAAAGGGTATATTGTTTTGCACGTGTCTGTCCTGACATGCGTTCGCACATCCGCACAATGTCTGTTCAATGTTATAACTTGAACCGTAGTGCTCTGATCTCAATGAAATTTGGTATGGGTGTTCACCACTATAAGGACATTCAATGGCATTTGTCCAGTGTATGCACCGGACGACAGTATATCTTGTTTTTGCACTGATTTAAATTTCATTATTTTTGTTCTTTCATTTTGTATTCCACATTAGGCAGGACAGATCTCATTATTTTTGTCATTCTGTTTTGTCTTCAAGATTGGAGAGGGTACAATATTTCAGATACTCGGAAGCATACAGAAGATGGCCACATCCAAGATAACGCAGCGAATCAAATGTCTGTGGTTATTGTTATAGCCCCTTTTTTAAAAAGGTATATTGTTTTGCATCTGTCTGTCCGGACGTTCGTACTTACATCCGCCCAATGTCTGTTCATGCCATAGTGCTCGGTTCTGAATGAAATTTGGTATGGATGTTCCCTACTATGAGTATACTCAGTAGAATATTCCATCGTTTTGTTCAGATTATTCATTCTAGAGTTATTCATCTTTGTTTATCTGGAAATGTTGGCTTTTTGGTCTGTCTGATGTCTTTTCAGGACATAACTTGAACAATAAAGCTCGGTTCTCAATGATATTTGGTATGGATGTTCACCACTATAAGGACATTCAATGGCATTTGTTCAATGTATGCACCGGACGACAGTATATCTTGTTTTTGCACTGATTTAAATTTCATTATTTTTGTTCTTTCATTTTGTATTCCACATTAGGCAGGACAGATCTCATTATTTTTGTCATTCTGTTTTGTCTTCCAGATTGAAGAGGGTACAATATTTCAGATACTCGGAAGCATACAGAAGATGGCCACATCCAAGATAACGCAGCGAATCAAATGTCTGGTTATTGTTATAGCCCCTTTTTAAAAAAGGTATATTGTTTTGCATCTGTCTGTCCGGACGTTTGTACGTACATCCGCCCAATGTCTGTTCATGTCATAGTGCTCGGTTCTGAATGAAATTTGGTATGGATGTTCCCTACTATGAGTACACTCAGTAGAATATTCCATCGTTTTGTTCAGATTATTCATTCTAGAGTTATTCATCTTTGTTTATCTGGAAATGTTGGCTTTTTGGTCTCTCTGATGTCTTTTCAGGACATAACTTGAACAATAATGCTCGGTTCTCAATGATATTTGGTATGGATGTTCACCACTATAAGGACATTCAATGGCATCTGTTCAATGTATATCTTGTTTTTGCACTGATTTCAATTTCATTATTTTTGTTCTTTCATTTGGTATTCCACATTATAGACAGGACAGATCTCATTATTTTTGTCATTCTGTTTTGTTTTCCAGATTGGAGAGGGTAGAAGATTTCAGATACTCGGAAGCATATAGAAGATGGCCACATCCAAGATAACGCAGCGAATCAAATGTCTGGTTATTATTATAGCCCCTTATTAAAAAAGGGTATATTGTTTTGCACGTGTCTGTCCTGACATGCGTTCGCACATCCGCACAATGTCTGTTCAATGTTATAACTTCAACCGTAGTGCTCTGATCTCAATAAAATTTGGTATGGGTGTTCACCACTATAAGGACATTCAATGGCATCTGTCCAATGTATGCACCGGACGACAGTATATCTTGTTTTTGCACTGATTTAAATTTCATTATTTTTGTTCTTTCATTTTGTATTCCACATTAGGCAGGACAGATCTCATTATTTTTGTCATTCTGTTTTGTCTTCCAGATTGGAGAGGGTACAATATTTCAGATACTCGGAAGCATACAGAAGATGGCCACATCCAAGATAACGTAGCGAATCAAATGTCTGTGGTTATTGTTATAGCCCCTTTTTTAAAAAGGTATATTGTTTTGCATCTGTCTGTCCGGACGTTCGTACGTACATCCGCCCAATGTCTGTTCATGCCATTGTGCTCGGTTCTGAATGAAATTTGGTATGGATGTTCCCTACTATGAGTATACTCAGTAGAATATTCCATCGTTTTGTTCAGATTATTCATTCTAGAGTTATTCATCTTTGTTTATCTGGAAATGTTGGCTTTTTGGTCTGTCTGATGTCTTTTCAGGACATAACTTGAACAATAATGCTCGGTTCTCAATCATATTTGGTATGGATGTTCACCACTATAAGGACATTCAATGGCATCTGTTCAATGTATGCACCGGACGACAGTATATCTTGTTTTTGCACTGATTTAAATTTCATTATTTTTGTTCTTTCATTTTGTATTCCACATTAGGCAGGACAGATCTCATTATTTTTGTCATTCTGTTTTGTCTTCCAGATTGAAGAGGGTACAATATTTCAGATACTCGGAAGCATACAGAAGATGGCCACATCCAAGATAACGCAGCGAATCAAATGTCTGGTTATTGTTATAGCCCCTTTTTTAAAAAGGTATATTGTTTTGCATCTGTCTGTCCGGACGTTCGTACGTACATCCGCCCAATGTCTGTTCATGTCATAGTGCTCGGTTCTGAATGAAATTTGGTATGGATGTTCCCTACTATGAGTACACTCAGTAGAATATACCATCGTTTTGTTCAGATTATTCATTCTAGAGTTATTCATCTTTGTTTATCTGGAAATGTTGGCTTTTTGGTCTCTCTGATGTCTTTTCAGGACATAACTTGAACAATAATGCTCGGTTCTCAATGATATTTGGTATGGATGTTCACCACTATAAGGACATTCAATGGCATCTGTTCAATGTATATCTTGTTTTTGCACTGATTTAAATTTCATTATTTTTGTTCTTTCATTTGGTATTCCACATTATAGACAGGACAGATCTCATTATTTCTGTCATTCTGTTTTGTTTTCCAGATTGGAGAGGGTAGAAGATTTCAGATACTCGGAAGCATATAGAAGATGGCCACATCCAAGATAACGCAGCGAATCAAATGTCTGGTTATTATTATAGCCCCTTATTAAAAAAAGGTGTATTATTTTGCACGTGTCTGTCCTGACATGCGTTCGCACATCCGCACAATGTTTGTTCAATGTTATAACTTGAACCGTAGTGCTCTGATCTCAATGAAATTTGGTATGGGTGTTCACCACTATAAGGACATTCAATGGCATCTGTCCAATGTATGCACCGGACGACAGTATATCTTGTTTTTGCACTGATTTAAATTTCATTATTTTTGTTCTTTCATTTTGTATTCCACCTTAGGCAGAACAGATCTCATTATTTTTGTCATTCTGTTTTGTCTTCCAGATTGAAGAGGGTACAATATTTCAGATACTCGGAAGCATACAGAAGATGGCCACATCCAAGATAACGCAGCGAATCAAATGTCTGGTTATTGTTATAGCCCCTTTTTTTAAAAGGTATATTGTTTTGCATCTGTCTGTCCGGACGTTCGTACGTACATCCGCCCAATGTCTGTTCATGTCATAGTGCTCGGTTCTGAATGAAATTTGGTATGGATGTTCCCTACTATGAGTACACTCAGTAGAATATTCCATCGTTTTGTTCAGATTATTCATTCTAGAGTTATTCATCTTTGTTTATCTGGAAATGTTGGTTTTTTGGTCTGTCTGATGTCTTTTCAGGACATAACTTGAACAATAATGCTCGGTTCTCAATGATATTTGGTATGGATGTTCACCACTATAAGGACATTCAATGGCATCTGTTCAATGTATGCACCGGACGACAGTATATCTTGTTTTTGCACTGATTTAAATTTCATTATTTTTGTTCTTTCATTTGGTATTCCACATTATAGACAGGACAGATCTCATTATTTTTGTCATTCTGTTTTGTTTTCCAGATTGGAGAGGGTAGAAGATTTCAGATACTCGGAAGCATATAGAAGATGGCCACATCCAAGATAACGCAGCGAATCAAATGTCTGGTTATTATTATAGCCCCTTATTAAAAAACGGTGTATTGTTTTGCACGTGTCTGTCCTGACATGCGTTCGCACATCCGCACAATGTCTGTTCAATGTTATAACTTGAACCGTAGTGCTCTGATCTCAATGAAATTTGGTATGGGTGTTCACCACTATAAGGACATTCAATGGCATCTGTCCAATGTATGCACCGGACGACAGTATATCTTGTTTTTGCACTGATTTAAATTTCATTATTTTTGTTCTTTCATTTTGTATTCCACATTAGGCAGAACAGATCTCATTATTTTTGTCATTCTGTTTTGTCTTCCAGATTGCAGAGGGTACAATATTTCAGATACTCGGAAGCATACAGAAGATGGCCACATCCAAGATAACGCAGCGAATCAAATGTCTGGTTATTGTTATAGCCCCTTTTTAAAAAAGGTATATTGTTTTGCATCTGTCTGTCCGGACGTTCGTACGTACATCCGCCCAATGTCTGTTCATGTCATAGTGCTCGGTTCTGAATGAAATTTGGTGTGGATGTACCCTACTATGAGTATACTCAGTAGAATATTCCATAGTTTTGTTCAGATTATTCATTCTAGAGTTATTCATCTTTGTTTATCTGGAAATGTTTGTTTTTTGGTCTGTCTGATGTCTTTTCAGGACATAACTTGAACAATAATGCTCGGTTCTCAATGATATTTGGTATGGATGTTCACCACTATAAGGACATTCAATGGCATCTGTTCAATGTATGCACCGGACGACAGTATATCTTGTTTTTGCACTCATTTAAATTTCATTATTTTTGTTCTTTCATTTTGTATTCCACATTAGGCAGGACAGATCTCATTATTTTTGTCATTCTGTTTTGTCTTCCAGATTGAAGAGGGTACAATATTTCAGATACTCGGAAGCATACAGAAGATGGCCACATCCAAGATAACGCAGCGAATCAAATGTCTGGTTATTGTTATAGCCCCTTTTTAAAAAAGGTATATTGTTTTGCATCTGTCTGTCCGGACGTTCGTACGTACATCCGCCCAATGTCTGTTCATGTCATAGTGCTCGGTTCTGAATGAAATTTGGTATGGATGTTCCCTACTATGAGTACACTCAGTAGAATATTCCATCGTTTTGTTCAGATTATTCATTCTAGAGTTATTCATCTTTGTTTATCTGGAAATGTTGGCTTTTTGGTCTCTCTGATGTCTTTTCAGGACATAACTTGAACAATAATGCTCGGTTCTCAATGATATTTGGTATGGATGTTCACCACTATAAGGACATTCAATGGCTTCTGTTCAATGTATGCACCGGACGACAGTATATCTTGTTTTTGCACTGATTTATATTTCATTATTTTTGTTCTTTCATTTGGTATTCCACATTACAGACAGGACAGATCTCATTATTTTTGTCATTCTGTTTTGTCTTCCAGATTGGTGAGGGTACAATATTTCAGATACTCGGAAGCATACAGAAGATGGCCACATCCAAGATAACGCAGTGAATCAAATGTCTGTGGTTATTGTCATAGCCCCTTTTTAAAAAAGGTATATTGTTTTGCATCTGTCTGTCCGGACGTTCGTACGTACATCCGCCCAATGTCTGTTCATGCCATAGTGCTCGGTTCTGAATGAAATTTGATATGGGTGTTCCCTACTATGAGTATTCTCAGTAGAATATTCCATCGTTTTGTTCAGATTATTCATTCTAGAGTTATTCATCTTTGTTTATCTGGAAATGTTGGCTTTTTGGTCTGTCTGATGTCTTTTCAGGACATAACTTGAACAATAATGCTCGGTTCTCAATGATATTTGGTATGGATGTTCACCACTATAAGGACATTCAATGGCATCTGTTCAATGTATATCTTGTTTTCGCACTGATTTAAATTTCATTATTTTTGTTCTTTCATTTGGTATTCCACATTATAGACAGGACAGATCTCATTATTTTTGTCATTCTGTTTTGTTTTCCAGATTGGAGAGGGTAGAAGATTTCAGATACTCGGAAGCATATAGAAGATGGCCACATCCAAGATAACGCAGCGAATCAAATGTCTGGTTATTATTATAGCCCCTTATTAAAAAAGGGTATATTGTTTTGCACGTGTCTGTCCTGACATGCGTTCGCACATCCGCACAATGTCTGTTAAATGTTATAACTTGAACCGTAGTGCTCTGATCTCAATAACATTTGGTATGGGTGTTCACCACTATAAGGACATTCAATGGCATCTGTCCAATGTATGCACCGCACGACAGTATATCTTGTTTTTGCACTGATTTAAATTTCATTATTTTTGTTCTTTCATTTTGTATTCCACATTAGGCAGGACAGATCTCATTATTTTTGTCATTCTGTTTTGTCTTCCAGATTGGAGAGGGTACAATATTTCAGATACTCGGAAGCATACAGAAGATGGCCACATCCAAGATAACGCAGCGAACCAAATGTCTGTGGTTATTGTTATAGCCCCTTTTTTAAAAAGGTATATTGTTTTGCATCTGTCTGTCCGGACGTTCGTACGTACATCCGCCCAATGTCTGTTCATGCCATAGTGCTCGGTTCTGAATGAAATTTGGTATGGATGTTCCCTACTATGAGTATACTCAGTAGAATATTCCATCGTTTTGTTCAGATTATTCATTCTAGAGTTATTCATCTTTGTTTATCTGGAAATGTTGGCTTTTTGGTCTGTCTGATGTCTTTTCAGGACATAACTTGAACAATAATGCTCGGTTCTCAATGATATTTGGTATGGATGTTCACCACTATAAGGACATTCAATGGCATCTGTTCAATGTATGCACCGGACGACAGTATATCTTGTTTTTGCACTGATTTAAATTTCATTATTTTTGTTCTTTCATTTGGTATTCCACATTATAGACAGGACAGATCTCATTATTTTTGTCATTCTGTTTTGTTTTCCAGATTGGAGAGGGTAGAAGATTTCAGATACTCGGAAGCATATAGAAGATGTCCACATCCAAGATAACGCAGCGAATCAAATGTCTGGTTATTATTATAGCCCCTTATTAAAAAAGGGTATATTGTTTTGCACGTGTCTGTCCTGACATGCGTTCGCACATCCGCACAATGTCTGTTCAATGTTATAACTTGAACCGTAGTGCTCTGATCTCAATGAAATTTGGTATGGGTGTTCACCACTATAAGGACATTCAATGGCATCTGTCCAATGTATGCACCGGACGACAGTATATCTTGTTTTTGCACTGATTTAAATTTCATTATTTTTGTTCTTTCATTTTGTATTCCACATTAGGCAGGACAGATCTCATTATTTTTGTCATTCTGTTTTGTCTTCAAGATTGGAGAGGGTACAATATTTCAGATACTCGGAAGCATACAGAAGATGGCCACATCCAAGATAACGCAGCGAATCAAATGTCTGTGGTTATTGTTATAGCCCCTTTTTTAAAAAGGTATATTGTTTTGCATCTGTCTGTCCGGACGTACATCCGCCCAATGTCTGTTCATGCCATAGTGCTCGGTTCTGAATGAAATTTGGTATGGATGTTCCCTACTATGAGTATACTCAGTAGAATATTCCATCGTTTTGTTCAGATTATTCATTCTAGAGTTATTCATCTTTGTTTATCTGGAAATGTTGGCTTTTTGGTCTGTCTGATGTCTTTTCAGGACATAACTTGAACAATAATGCTCGGTTCTCAATGATATTTGGTATGGATGTTCACCACTATAAGGACATTCAATGGCATCTGTTCAATGTATGCACCGGACGACAGTATATCTTGTTTTTGCACTGATTTCAATTTCATTATTTTTGTTCTTTCATTTGGTATTCCACATTATAGACAGGACAGATCTCATTATTTTTGCCATTCTGTTTTGTTTTCCAGATTGGAGAGGGTAGAATATTTCAGATACTCGGAAGCATATAGAAGATGGCCACATCCAAGATAACGCAGCGAATCAAATGTCTGGTTATTATTATAGCCCCTTATTAAAAAAGGGTATATTGTTTTGCACGTGTCTGTCCTGACATGCGTTCGCACATCCGCACAATGTCTGTTCAATGTTATAACTTGAACCGTAGTGCTCTGATCTCAATGAAATTTGGTATGGGTGTTCACCACTATAAGGACATTCAATGGCATTTGTCCAGTGTATGCACCGGACGACAGTATATCTTGTTTTTGCACTGATTTAAATTTCATTATTTTTGTTCTTTCATTTTGTATTCCACATTAGGCAGGACAGATCTCATTATTTTTGTCATTCTGTTTTGTCTTCAAGATTGGAGAGGGTACAATATTTCAGATACTCGGAAGCATACAGAAGATGGCCACATCCAAGATAACGCCGCGAATCAAATGTCTGTGGTTATTGTTATAGCCCCTTTTTTAAAAAGGTATATTGTTTTGCATCTGTCTGTCCGGACGTTCGTACGTACATCCGCCCAATGTCTGTTCATGCCATAGTGCTCGGTTCTGAATGAAATTTGGTATGGATGTTCCCTACTATGAGTATACTCAGTAGAATATTCCATCGTTTTGTTTAGATTATTCATTCTAGAGTTATTCATCTTTGTTTATCTGGAAATGTTGGCTTTTTGGTCTGTCTGATGTCTTTTCAGGACATAACTTGAACAATAATGCTCGGTTCTCAATGATATTTGGTATGGATGTTCACCACTATAAGGACATTCAATGGCATTTGTTCAATGTATGCACCGGACGACAGTATATCTTGTTTTTGCACTGATTTAAATTTCATTATTTTTGTTCTTTCATTTTGTATTCCACATTAGGCAGGACAGATCTCATTATTTTTGTCATTCTGTTTCGTCTTCCAGATTGAAGAGGGTACAATATTTCAGATACTCGGAAGCATACAGAAGATGGCCACATCCAAGATAACGCAGCGAATCAAATGTCTGGTTATTGTTATAGCCCCTTTTTAAAAAAGGTATATTGTTTTGCATCTGTCTGTCCGGACGTTTGTACGTACATCCGCCCAATGTCTGTTCATGTCATAGTGCTCGGTTCTGAATGAAATTTGGTATGGATGTTCCCTACTATGAGTACACTCAGTAGAATATTCCATCGTTTTGTTCAGATTATTCATTCTAGAGTTATTCATCTTTGTTTATCTGGAAATGTTGGCTTTTTGGTCTCTCTGATGTCTTTTCAGGACATAACTTGAACAATAATGCTCGGTTCTCAATGATATTTGGTATGGATGTTCACCACTATAAGGACATTCAATGGCATCTGTTCAATGTATATCTTGTTTTTGCACTGATTTAAATTTCATTATTTTTGTTCTTTCATTTGGTATTCCACATTATAGACAGGACAGATCTCATTATTTTTGTCATTCTGTTTTGTTTTCCAGATTGGAGAGGGTAGAAGATTTCAGATACTCGGAAGCATATAGAAGATGGCCACATCCAAGATAACGCAGCGAATCAAATGTCTGGTTATTATTATAGCCCCTTATTAAAAAAGGGTATATTGTTTTGCACGTGTCTGTCCTGACATGCGTTCGCACATCCGCACAATGTCTGTTCAATGTTATAACTTGAACCGTAGTGCTCTGATCTCAATAAAATTTGGTATGGGTGTTCACCACTATAAGGACATTCAATGGCATCTGTCCAATGTATGCACCGGACGACAGTATATCTTGTTTTTGCACTGATTTAAATTTCATTATTTTTGTTCTTTCATTTTGTATTCCACATTAGGCAGGACAGATCTCATTATTTTTGTCATTCTGTTTTGTCTTCCAGATTGGAGAGGGTACAATATTTCAGATACTCGGAAGCATACAGAAGATGGCCACATCCAAGATAACGCAGCGAACCAAATGTCTGTGGTTATTGTTATAGCCCCTTTTTAAAAAAGGTATATTGTTTTGCATCTGTCTGTCCGGACGTTCGTACGTACATCCGCCCAATGTCTGTTCATGCCATAGTGCTCGGTTCTGAATGAAATTTGGTATGGATGTTCCCTACTATGAGTATACTCAGTAGAATATTCCATCGTTTTGTTCAGATTATTCATTCTAGAGTTATTCATCTTTGTTTATCTGGAAATGTTGGCTTTTTGGTCTGTCTGATGTCTTTTCAGGACATAACTTGAACAATAATGCTCGGTTCTCAATGATATTTGGTATGGATGTTCACCACTATAAGGACATTCAATGGCATCTGTTCAATGTATGCACCGGACGACAGTATATCTTGTTTTTGCACTGATTTAAATTTCATTATTTTTGTTCTTTCATTTGGTATTCCACATTATAGACAGGACAGATCTCATTATTTTTGCCATTCTGTTTTGTTTTCCAGATTGGAGAGGGTAGAAGATTTCAGATACTCGGAAGCATATAGAAGATGGCCACATCCAAGATAACGCAGCGAATCAAATGTCTGGTTATTATTATAGCCCCTTATTAAAAAAGGGTATATTGTTTTGCACGTGTCTGTCCTGACATGCGTTCGCACATCCGCACAATGTCTGTTCAATGTTATAACTTGAACCGTAGTGCTCTGATCTCAATGAAATTTGGTATGGGTGTTCACCACTATAAGGACATTCAATGGCATCTGTCCAGTGTATGCACCGGACGACAGTATATCTTGTTTTTGCACTGATTTAAATTTCATTATTTTTGTTCTTTCATTTTGTATTCCACATTAGGCAGGACAGATCTCATTATTTTTGTCATTCTGTTTTGTCTTCAAGATTGGAGAGGGTACAATATTTCAGATACTCGGAAGCATACAGAAGATGGCCACATCCAAGATAACGCAGCGAATCAAATGTCTGTGGTTATTGTTATAGCCCCTTTTTTAAAAAGGTATATTGTTTTGCATCTGTCTGTCCGGACGTTCGTACGTACATCCGCCCAATGTCTGTTCATGCCATAGTGCTCGGTTCTGAATGAAATTTGGTATGGATGTTCCCTACTATGAGTATACTCAGTAGAATATTCCATCGTTTTGTTTAGATTATTCATTCTAGAGTTATTCATCTTTGTTTATCTGGAAATGTTGGCTTTTTGGTCTGTCTGATGTCTTTTCAGGACATAACTTGAACAATAATGCTCGGTTCTCAATGATATTTGGTATGGATGTTCACCACTATAAGGACATTCAATGGCATTTGTTCAATGTATGCACCGGACGACAGTATATCTTGTTTTTGCACTGATTTAAATTTCATTATTTTTGTTCTTTCATTTTGTATTCCACATTAGGCAGGACAGATCTCATTATTTTTGTCATTCTGTTTTGTCTTCCAGATTGAAGAGGGTACAATATTTCAGATACTCGGAAGCATACAGAAGATGGCCACATCCAAGATAACGCAGCGAATCAAATGTCTGGTTATTGTTATAGCCCCTTTTTAAAAAAGGTATATTGTTTTGCATCTGTCTGTCCGGACGTTTGTACGTACATCCGCCCAATGTCTGTTCATGTCATAGTGCTCGGTTCTGAATGAAATTTGGTATGGATGTTCCCTACTATGAGTACACTCAGTAGAATATTCCATCGTTTTGTTCAGATTATTCATTCTAGAGTTATTCATCTTTGTTTATCTGGAAATGTTGGCTTTTTGGTCTCTCTGATGTCTTTTCAGGACATAACTTGAACAATAATGCTCGGTTCTCAATGATATTTGGTATGGATGTTCACCACTATAAGGACATTCAATGGCATCTGTTCAATGTATATCTTGTTTTTGCACTGATTTAAATTTCATTATTTTTGTTCTTTCATTTGGTATTCCACATTATAGACAGGACAGATCTCATTATTTTTGTCATTCTGTTTTGTTTTCCAGATTGGAGAGGGTAGAAGATTTCAGATACTCGGAAGCATATAGAAGATGGCCACATCCAAGATAACGCAGCGAATCAAATGTCTGGTTATTATTATAGCCCCTTATTAAAAAAGGGTATATTGTTTTGCACGTGTCTGTCCTGACATGCGTTCGCACATCCGCTCAATGTCTGTTCAATGTTATAACTTGAACCGTAGTGCTCTGATCTCAATAAAATTTGGTATGGGTGTTCACCACTATAAGGACATTCAATGGCATCTGTCCAATGTATGCACCGGACGACAGTATATCTTGTTTTTGCACTGATTTAAATTTCATTATTTTTGTTCTTTCATTTTGTATTCCACATTAGGCAGGACAGATCTCATTATTTTTGTCATTCTGTTTTGTCTTCCAGATTGGAGAGGGTACAATATTTCAGATACTCGGAAGCATACAGAAGATGGCCACATCCAAGATAACGCAGCGAACCAAATGTCTGTGGTTATTGTTATAGCCCCTTTTTTAAAAAGGTATATTGTTTTGCATCTGTCTGTCCGGACGTTCGTACGTACATCCGCCCAATGTCTGTTCATGCCATAGTGCTCGGTTCTGAATGAAATTTGGTATGGATGTTCCCTACTATGAGTATACTCAGTAGAATATTCCATCGTTTTGTTCAGATTATTCATTCTAGAGTTATTCATCTTTGTTTATCTGGAAATGTTGGCTTTTTGGTCTGTCTGATGTCTTTTCAGGACATAACTTGAACAATAATGCTCGGTTCTCAATGATATTTGGTATGGATGTTCACCACTATAAGGACATTCAATGGCATCTGTTCAATTTTTGCACCGGACGACAGTATATCTTGTTTTTGCACTGATTTAAATTTCATTATTTTTGTTCTTTCATTTGGTATTCCACATTATAGACAGGACAGATCTCATTATTTTTGCCATTCTGTTTTGTTTTCCAGATTGGAGAGGGTAGAAGATTTCAGATACTCGGAAGCATATAGAAGATGGCCACATCCAAGATAACGCAGCGAATCAAATTTCTGGTTATTATTATAGCCCCTTATTAAAAAAGGGTATATTGTTTTGCACGTGTCTGTCCTGACATGCGTTCGCACATCCGCACAATGTCTGTTCAATGTTATAACTTGAACCGTAGTGCTCTGATCTCAATGAAATTTGGTATGGGTGTTCACCACTATAAGGACATTCAACGGCATCTGTCCAATGTATACACCGGACGACAGTATATCTTGTTTTTGCACTGATTTAAATTTCATTATTTTTGTTCTTTCATTTTGTATTCCACATTAGGCAGGACAGATCTCATTATTTTTGTCATTCTGTTTTGTCTTCAAGATTGGAGAGGGTACAATATTTCAGATACTCGGAAGCATACAGAAGATGGCCACATCCAAGATAATGCAGCGAATCAAATGTCTGTGGTTATTGTTATAGCCCCTTTTTTAAAAAGGTATATTGTTTTGCATCTGTCTGTCCGGACGTTCGTACGTACATCCGCCCAATGTCTGTTCATGCCATTGTGCTCGGTTCTGAATGAAATTTGGTATGGATGTACACTACTATGAGTATACTCAGTAGAATATTCCATTGTTTTGTTCAGATTATTCATTCTAGAGTTATTCATCTTTGTTTATCTGGAAATGTTGGCTTTTTGGTCTGTCTGATGTCTTTTCAGGACATAACTTGAACAATAATGCTCGGTTCTCAATGATATTTGGTATGGATGTTCACCACTATAAGGACATTCAATGGCATCTGTTCAATGTATGCACCGGACGACAGTATATCTTGTTTTTGCACTCATTTAAATTTCATTATTTTTGTTCTTTCATTTTGTATTCCACATTAGGCAGGACAGATCTCATTATTTTTGTCATTCTGTTTTGTCTTCCAGATTGAAGAGGGTACAATATTTCAGATACTCGGAAGCATACAGAAGATGGCCACATCCAAGATAACGCAGCGAATCAAATGTCTGGTTATTGTTATAGCCCCTTTTTTAAAAAGGTATATTGTTTTGCATCTGTCTGTCCGGACGTTCGTACGTACATCCGCCCAATGTCTGTTCATGTCATAGTGCTCGGTTCTGAATGAAATTTGGTATGGATGTTCCCTACTATGAGTACACTCAGTAGAATATTCCATCGTTTTGTTCAGATTATTCATTCTAGAGTTATTCATCTTTGTTTATCTGGAAATGTTGGCTTTTTGTTCTCTCTGATGTCTTTTCAGGACATAACTTGAACAATAATGCTCGGTTCTCAATGATATTTGGTATGGATGTTCACCACTATAAGGACATTCAATGGCATCTGTTCAATGTATATCTTGTTTTTGCACTGATTTAAATTTCATTATTTTTGTTCTTTCATTTGGTATTCCACATTATAGACAGGACAGATCTCATTATTTTTGTCATTCTGTTTTGTTTTCCAGATTGGAGAGGGTAGAAGATTTCAGATACTCGGAAGCATATAGAAGATGGCCACATCCAAGATAACGCAGCGAATCAAATGTCTGGTTATTATTATAGCCCCTTATTAAAAAAGGGTATATTGTTTCGCACGTGTCTGTCCTGACATGCGTTCGCACATCCGCACAATGTCTGTTCAATGTTATAACTTGAACCGTAGTGCTCTGATCTCAATAAAATTTGGTATGGGTGTTCACCACTATAAGGACATTCAATGGCATCTGTCCAATGTATGCACCGGACGACAGTATATCTTGTTTTTGCACTGATTTAAATTTCATTATTTTTGTTCTTTCATTTTGTATTCCACATTAGGCAGGACAGATCTCATTATTTTTGTCATTCTGTTTTGTCTTCCAGATTGGAGAGGGTACAATATTTCAGATACTCGGAAGCATACAGAAGATGGCCACATCCAAGATAACGCAGCGAACCAAATGTCTGTGGTTATTGTTATAGCCCCTTTTTTAAAAAGGTATATTGTTTTGCATCTGTCTGTCCGGACGTTCGTACGTACATCCGCCCAATGTCTGTTCATGCCATAGTGCTCGGTTCTGAATGAAATTTGGTATGGATGTTCCCTACTATGAGTATACTCAGTAGAATATTCCATCGTTTTGTTCAGATTATTCATTCTAGAGTTATTCATCTTTGTTTATCTGGAAATGTTGGCTTTTTGGTCTGTCTGATGTCTTTTCAGGACATAACTTGAACAATAATGCTCGGTTCTCAATGATATTTGGTATGGATGTTCACCACTATAAGGACATTCAATGGCATCTGTTCAATGTATGCACCGGACGACAGTATATCTTGTTTTTGCACTGATTTAAATTTCATTATTTTTGTTCTTTCATTTGGTATTCCACATTATAGACAGGACAGATCTCATTATTTTTGCCATTCTGTTTTGTTTTCCAGATTGGAGAGGGTAGAAGATTTCAGATACTCGGAAGCATATAGAAGATGGCCACATCCAAGATAACGCAGCGAATCAAATTTCTTGTTATTATTATAGCCCCTTATTAAAAAAGGTATATTGTTTTGCATCTGTCTGTCCGGACGTTCGTACGTACATCCGCCCAATGTCTGTTCATGTCATAGTGCTCGGTTCTGAATGAAATTTGGTATGGATGTTCCCTACTATGAGTACACTCAGTAGAATATTCCATCGTTTTGTTCAGATTATTCATTCTAGAGTTATTCATCTTTGTTTATCTGGAAATGTTGGCTTTTTGTTCTCTCTGATGTCTTTTCAGGACATAACTTGAACAATAATGCTCGGTTCTCAATGATATTTGGTATGGATGTTCACCACTATAAGGACATTCAATGGCATCTGTTCAATGTATATCTTGTTTTTGCACTGATTTAAATTTCATTATTTTTGTTCTTTCATTTGGTATTCCACATTATAGACAGGACAGATCTCATTATTTTTGTCATTCTGTTTTGTTTTCCAGATTGGAGAGGGTAGAAGATTTCAGATACTCGGAAGCATATAGAAGATGGCCACATCCAAGATAACGCAGCGAATCAAATGTCTGGTTATTATTATAGCCCCTTATTAAAAAAGGGTATATTGTTTTGCACGTGTCTGTCCTGACATGCGTTCGCACATCCGCACAATGTCTGTTCAATGTTATAACTTGAACCGTAGTGCTCTGATCTCAATAAAATTTGGTATGGGTGTTCACCACTATAAGGACATTCAATGGCATCTGTCCAATGTATGCACCGGACGACAGTATATCTTGTTTTTGCACTGATTTAAATTTCATTATTTTTGTTCTTTCATTTTGTATTCCACATTAGGCAGGACAGATCTCATTATTTTTGTCATTCTGTTTTGTCTTCCAGATTGGAGAGGGTACAATATTTCAGATACTCGGAAGCATACAGAAGATGGCCACATCCAAGATAACGCAGCGAACCAAATGTCTGTGGTTATTGTTATAGCCCCTTTTTTAAAAAGGTATATTGTTTTGCATCTGTCTGTCCGGACGTTCGTACGTACATCCGCCCAATGTATGTTCATGCCATAGTGCTCGGTTCTGAATGAAATTTGGTATGGATGTTCCCTACTATGAGTATACTCAGTAGAATATTCCATCGTTTTGTTCAGATTATTCATTCTAGAGTTATTCATCTTTGTTTATCTGGAAATGTTGGCTTTTTGGTCTGTCTGATGTCTTTTCAGGACATAACTTGAACAATAATGCTCGGTTCTCAATGATATTTGGTATGGATGTTCACCACTATAAGGACATTCAATGGCATCTGTTCAATGTATGCACCGGACGACAGTATATCTTGTTTTTGCACTGATTTAAATTTCATTATTTTTGTTCTTTCATTTGGTATTCCACATTATAGACAGGACAGATCTCATTATTTTTGCCATTCTGTTTTGTTTTCCAGATTGGAGAGGGTAGAAGATTTCAGATACTCGGAAGCATATAGAAGATGGCCACATCCAAGATAACGCAGCGAATCAAATGTCTGTTTATTATTATAGCCCCTTATTAAAAAAGGGTATATTGTTTTGCACGTGTCTGTCCTGACATGCGTTCGCACATCCGCACAATGTCTGTTCAATGTTATAACTTGAACCGTAGTGCTCTGATCTCAATGAAATTTGGTATGGGTGTTCACCGCTATAAGGACATTCAATGGCATCTGTTCAATGTATGCACCGGACGACAGTATATCTTGTTTTTGCACTGATTTAAATTTCATTAGTTTTGTTCTTTCATTTTGTATTCCACATTAGGCAGGACAGATCTCATTATTTTTGTCATTCTGTTTTGTGTTCCAGATTGGAGAGGGTACAATATTTCAGATACTCGGAAGCATACAGAAGATGGCCACATCCAAGATAACACAGCGAATCAAATGTCTGTGGTTATTGTTATAGCCCCTTTTTAAAAAAGGTATATTGTTTTGCATCTGTCTGTCCGGACGTTCGTACGTACATCCGCCCAATGTCTGTTCATGCCATAGTGCTCGGTTCTGAATGAAATTTGGTATGGATGTTCCCTACTATGAGTATACTCAGTAGAATATTCTATCGTTTTGTTCAGATTATTCATTCTAGAGTTATTCATCTTTGTTTATCTGGAAATGTTGGCTTTTTGGTCTCTCTGATGTCTTTTCAGGACATAACTTGAACAATAATGCTCGGTTCTCAATGATATTTGGTATGGATGTTCACCACTATAAGGACATTCAATGGCATTGTTCAATGTATGCACCGGACGACAGTATATCTTGTTTTTGCACTGTTTTAAATTTCATTATTTTTGTTCTTTCATTTGGTATTCCACATTATAGACAGGACAGATCTCATTATTTTTGTCATTCTGTTTTGTCTTCCAGATTGGAGAGGGTAGAAGATTTCAGATACTCGGAAGCATATAGAAGATGGCCACATCCAAGATAACGCAGCGAATCAAATGTCTGGTTATTATTATAGCCCCTTATTAAAAAAGGGTATATTGTTTTGCATGTGTCTGTCCGGACATGCGTTCTTACATCCGTACAATGTCTGTTCAATGTTATAACTTGAACCGTAGTGCTCTGATCTCAATGAAATTTGGTATGGGTGTTCACCACTATAAGGACATTCAATGGCATCTGTTCAATGTATGCACCAGACGACAGTATATCTTGTTTTTGCACTGATTTAAATTTCATTATTTTTGTTCTTTCATTTTGTATTCCACATTAGGCAGGACAGATCTCATTATTTTTGTCATTCTGTTTTGTCTTCCAGATTGGAGAGGGTACAATATTTCAGATACTCGGAAGCATACAGAAGATGGCCACATCCAAGATAACGCAGCGAACCAAATGTCTGTGGTTATTGTTATAGCCCCTTTTTTAAAAAGGTATATTGTTTTGCATCTGTCTGTCCGGACGTTCGTACGTACATCCGCCCAATGTATGTTCATGCCATAGTGCTCGGTTCTGAATGAAATTTGGTATGGATGTTCCCTACTATGAGTATACTCAGTAGAATATTCCATCGTTTTGTTCAGATTATTCATTCTAGAGTTATTCATCTTTGTTTATCTGGAAATGTTGGCTTTTTGGTCTGTCTGATGTCTTTTCAGGACATAACTTGAACAATAATGCTCGGTTCTCAATGATATTTGGTATGGATGTTCACCACTATAAGGACATTCAATGGCTTCTGTTCAATGTATGCACCGGACGACAGTATATCTTGTTTTTGCACTGATTTAAATTTCATTATTTTTGTTCTTTCATTTGGTATTCCACATTACAGACAGGACAGATCTCATTATTTTTGTCATTCTGTTTTGTCTTCCAGATTGGTGAGGGTACAATATTTCAGATACTCGGAAGCATACAGAAGATGGCCACATCCAAGATAACGCAGTGAATCAAATGTCTGTGGTTATTGTCATAGCCCCTTTTTAAAAAAGGTATATTGTTTTGCATCTGTCTGTCCGGACGTTCGTACGTACATCCGCCCAATGTCTGTTCATGCCATAGTGCTCGGTTCTGAATGAAATTTGATATGGGTGTTCCCTACTATGAGTATTCTCAGTAGAATATTCCATCGTTTTGTTCAGATTATTCATTCTAGAGTTATTCATCTTTGTTTATCTGGAAATGTTGGCTTTTTGGTCTGTCTGATGTCTTTTCAGGACATAACTTGAACAATGATGCTCGGTTCTCAATGATATTTGGTATGGATGTTCACCACTATAAGGACATTCAATGGCATCTGTTCAATGTATGCACCGGACGACAGTATATCTTGTTTTTGCACTGATTTAAATTTCATTATTTTTGTTCTTTCATTTGGTATTCCACGTCATTTCTGAAAAGAAAAAATTAAGATTTCCAAGAATCATTGATGAAATTTCTTTCAATTTAACACAATTAAGCAACTTTACTCTGCTTTCTTTGTTTTATGCAAAATGGTCCCCGACAGTTGTATTTGACAAACTAATTTTCAAGGACATCCCTTGCGATCAGGCACAATCATGTTATTTAAACTGTCTAATCGGCCATAGAGTGATGAGGAACTGTCTTAAGTCAGCCTGTGAATGATATGGAACTGTCATTTAATCCTGTTATCTGCACATGTAGTCTGCAGAATACCCTTTAAAATGAAAAATAAACCATTCCAATCAGTTTAATATTTTGTTTTAAAGGTACTCAATCCGTAAAGAGGGTCCCCATCTCAACAGATTCCAACAACAACAATCCGATCAGAGGGTCCTACATGTAGATAGGAGCCAGATGTGTTGGGGACTCGATGACCCCATAATGCATGGACTTAATGATGACCCCACAATGCATTGTCTTTATGGTGACCCAACAACACATGTACTTTATGGCGACCCTCACAATATATTTGCTGAATCGGCTGGGGCAAATTGATGAATTACACAACTAACTAACATCAGCTTCTAAAACGCCTGCGATGACGTTTCACGTAACAATGTTTGTCCGCGTAAAGAAATAGTCCCAGACAAATAAAGACTCTTTGACGTATTTATTGGCGTATATTTGAAATATATATATATGAAATAAGTTTTCAAACACTTCATTTATTAGTTTGTTGGAAAACTATTGTAAGCCATAATATTTTGAGACGTAGCATATGGAATGTAAAAAGACGACAAACCGGAAGTAAAAGGTCACCTGGCACTGTTCCCTGTTATGAAACAAACGTTTAATATCACAATTTATAGAATGGGTTTATTGAATGGAATAAGGGTAGTAGTCTGGTCGTTGAGACTCGATTTTGAGGTGAACCTAGAACAAATTGTTTACAAGCTGTTTTTGGTGTCATTTTGTCGGGCAGAATCTGGGGAACAATATATCCAAAATCCGCTTTGGGGAAAATTTTCTACAGCTTGTTGAAATGGGGTCCTATTTATGGCTTGTTATGTAAATTTTGCTGTTCCTTATTAGTCTAGTCAATCTGATGGAAAGAAAAACCCAACCGTGAACAAATTACTATGCAATGTCTTTTGGTGTGTTTGAATGTGATTATATCCATATGATAACATAACCAAAATCCCCATGAATCCCAGTGTAGGAAAACGTCATTTTTGGGTCAAAAGACAGGAATATGTAAATAAAAATGGTGAAAATTATAATTTTCTGGTTGAGACTCAGATTTTAAGGTGAACCTATATTAAATTGGTAACAAGCTGTTGTTTATGTTATTTTGTCAGGCAGAATCTGGGGAACTATATTCAAAATTCGCGATGGGGGAAATTTTCTAGATATCTTTGAAATAGGGTCCTATTTATGGCTTTTTTGTGTTAAGTTTGCAGTTCCTTAGTCCAGTCAAACGGATGGAAGGAAACGCCCAACCGTGAAAACATTTGCTATGCAATGACTTTTGGTCTTTTTGAGTGTGACTGTACTCATATAATAACATATCCAAAATCCCCATGAACCAGAATCGGAAAGTCGTATTTTTTTAGTCAAAATACTGGAATATGTAAATAAAAATGGTTGAAAATTGGATTTTTTTTAATAAACAAATCTGCCAACCATAAACACTCAGTCGAGTTCCCTGACTGCCAAATGTGACCATATAATAACATATCCAAAATGGCCATGCGTTTAATGAAGGGAAAGTCGTTAATTTGGGATAAAAATTAAGAAAATGGTGAAAATTGGAATTTTTGTCTGGAACCAGTTCGGCCAAAATGTTTCTCCAGACTGGGGCCCCAGTATTAAACTTGATCCATTTTTTCGTAAGGATGTCTGCTCCAACTAATTTGACGCTAACATATATGGCTGTGAATGTTACGGGGCAATGTGGCGGCAATTTCCTGGAATGTACTACCATTCACTACAGGGTCCTCTAAATGTATTAATATGACAGAAACCTGCAACAAAAAAACGCATTATTCCTGTTGCCATAGCATAATTATACCTGTCATTTCGTGCTTAATTTGACCCCAAAACTATAAAATTGCGAATCCTAATCCGTTATAGTAAGTCATATCCCGAGGATTTGACAATTCGGTGTCTAAATGTTTTTCAAAATGACAGCGAAAATGGCAGTCTGAAGTGAACAATTGAAGTGTTTTTTTGGGGGGTTTTGTTGATTTACTTTACTAAATCTTACGATATAGTATAGCCAATATATAGTCATATATGCCACCATACGAGTTTCCAAAGCCACCAGTAGTTTCATAATACATCAAATGAGTGTTCAAAACCACACAACGAGTCCGCCAAACCATATACAGAGTTACAAAACCCATCTGGTATCCAAACAAACCAACATGTGAGTATCCAAATCCATACGACGGGCGCCCCAAATCCAAACATTGTTCCAAACCATCGACTGGGTGTCCCAATCCACCAAACGAGTTTCACAAACCACCCAGACTAATGTAGACTGGGGTAGGTAGCTCCCCAAACTAGAAGCAACTAGTGTCATTACCCACACATATAGTCCCCCAAACCATGCATTTGGTATTCCAACTCACCCAAAATGAGTGTCCCAAACCACTAAATGAGTCTCAATCGACCTGATTAAGGACCCAATGTCCCAAACCACACCAGTGGTGCTCCATACGTTGCAACCTACATGTATGTTCGAAACAACATAATAGGTGTGTCCCAAGCCATCCAGTAGGTTCCAGAAATATCCAATGAGTGTATAACCATAAGATGAGTAAAACATACTATGGGCACCAATTGAGTGTGTCAAACCACTCAATCGATGCCCCAAACCACACAATGGGTGTACCATGGTTACCAAACCATCCATCGGGTGTTCGAAACCACCCGAGAGGCAGGCATCCAATATGTAGCCCATGCCATGTGTCTTACAACATACAACTGTCGTCTCAATCCATTCAACTGTAGTGTCCCAAACGGCCCAACCAGTGACCCAATCGGTCACGCAGTGTCCCAATGCACATAACCAGTATCTAAAATCTATAGCGAGTGTCCCAAAACCACTCAATGTGAACACTCCACCCAATTGGTGTCCCAAAAGCATCCAACTGAAGTCAAAAATCACCCAGCGGGTGGCCCAAACCATAAAACTAGCATCATAAACCGTCCAACAAGTTCCCTATCCATCCAACTGGACAGGATTGGTGTTACGATCCAACAACCAACTGTCATATCAATACATCTACAATAGTGTACAACACCCTCCATTGAGTATTTCGCACGATAAAGTGAGTTTGTCAAACCATCCAATGAGTTTACCAAATCATAGTTTGATATATTTGATGGATGGTTTTGTACACTAGTTCTGGGACACATATTAAATGACTGGGACATTCAGTGGGTTGTTTGAAATAGTAGTTGGACGTTTTAGACACTCCTGATGGTTTTAATAATCATAGTGTGGCTTGGGACACTCATTGGATGATTATGGACACTCATCTGTGGTTTGGGACATCCATTGGATGGTTTGTGGTACACACTTGATAATTGGAGACACCCACTTGCGTGGGTTGGGACACCACGTACATGAATTGGGACACTCGATGGGTGACTTATGGCAATCGTTGGATGGTATGGAACACACATTGGACTGGTTTGGGCACTAATTGGATGGTTTGTGACACTATTTGGGTGGACTGTGTTACATTTTAGGTGGTTTGGGACACTCGTTGGCTGAGTTGGAATGCCCCTTCTATGGATTGGGACACTCACATATTTTATTATCCCTCTGTCAATAAACAAAATACAAATAAAGATAACAGAATTGATGAGATTAATTTGGTATTTTATTAAGAAGGCGGTTGAGACACCAGTTGCGTGATTTTACAATCTTTAGATGGTTTGTGACACGCGTTAAGTTGTTTTTGACACCCATTGGAAGTATTTCGATACCAGTTTGGTTGCTGTGGACACTCATCAAATTATATTCTATACCGGAAATGAGAGGATGTAGTTAAAAATCAAATGACGAAATAGATATTTTTGACTTTCGATTGCAATATTCGCCGCCATTTTGGGACACTGTAGTGACAAATTATCGACATATAGCTCATAATTATTGGACTAGGGTCCGACATCATTTACTGTTGTGCTAGCCACTACATGTTTTTTCGTCTAAATGTAAACAATCTTGTGAAATTTAACAAAAATTCCCTATTATACTACTTTCAGTAGCCAGTGTCCCTATTTTTGGAAGTGATTGCCTCGTTTCTGCTAAAATGGGCACTAGTGGTTCATATCTAACGTCTAATGAGTATTCAGTACACTGGTGTGTTCGATTTGCGGTTATTCTGGGCATTAAAATAATATTTGATTTTTCTTCGAAATTTAGTACTATCTATTTCGAATTTGAAGGGCCCAAATTCCCAATCCTTGTGATATGGCTCACAATTATCAGACATTGATTTAAAATGATGTATGTTGGCACAAATGGCCATTTAAACCAAATTTCTTATAAATGGAAACGATCTGGTGAAATTTAGTGAAAATTGTCAAATTTTAACAATTTCGGTCGCCATTTTGTCCGCCATTTCGAATTTTGACATTCAAATTGTACACGAAATAACATACATCTGTCATGACAACAATAATAAATAGTTTATGTTGCATATTCCTGCCATCTGTTTAACTTTAATTTAAATGACATTCATGTGTATATTTCATAAGAAACGGAAAATCATACATAAAAAAACACAAATAGGACCTTTTTTTTTAAATGCTCTAGAAATTTTTTCCCAAAGCGGATTTTAGCGGATTTTGAATATGTTGTTCCCCAGGTTCTGCCCGACAAAATGACACCAAAAACAGCTTGTAAACAATTTGTTCTAGGTCCAATGCTTCAACAACCAGACTATAGGATCATGTAATAAAATATAATTGTACATTCACAGTACAGGAAGTATAAGGAATGACTGTTTTACTTTAAACTAATATAAATCAAAAACATTCATTTTCATATGACAGAGCCATGTCATGACACAGCACAGCCATGTATGGGTGTTCCGATCTTGAATGTTATTAGTAGTTCAAACTGAAACAGTTGTTTTTTAACCCTTTGATGACTGGAGTTTATGAATTATTGCAAGAACACTGTGCCAATGCATTTTCTTATATATGCTCGTTGCCCATGTGGCGCCATGTGTAATAATAAGAATACATTAGCCTAACAATATTTACCTTGACATTTTAAGCCAGTGCATTCTCTTATAAATTTGAGACGCCCTATGGGAGACTGGCATACATACGAGAATGTAATGACATATAGATGGGAGGCAGATGGGGTGGCCATGTTGGAATTCAGTATTAAACCATGTACATTCATTAGCATGATCATTACGGAATTTGTGATGGATGTTGGTATTGACATGTAAATGGGAACAAGATATTTTGATGTGAATATTGCCTTGAACAATGCAAATTATTTGCACAGGCTTCAGATATTACTGTTGGTCCGATCGTTATGAAATTTGACATGTAGATGCCTCGTTTTGTGGTTGATTTGCCAAAAACCATGATGTCCATGAGATTCACAATTTCACAGTTATGTTCATATATTATGGGTATCGCAAAATTGACACTTTTATTAAAGGGCGCCAATGATAGATGCTTTGTGGAGTCGCCTGAAAAAACAAACTATATATGTTATTTTGAAAATGACTTTACAATACATGGACTCTATGATGACTCCACAATGCATGTAATTTATGATGACCCCACAATGCATTGTCTTTTATGATGATCCAACAACACATGGAATTAATGGTGAGCCCCACCAAAGTTTACATATATAATAGAATTATATATTTGCAGTTCAGAAAGTATAAGGAATGACTTTTTTACTTTAAACTAATATACAGTAATGCCCTAAATAATCGACTCTTCAGTGAGAGCTTTCCAATGAATGGCAACAAGCCATAATTCCGACTAAATCATGAAAAATTACCCATAATTCTGCTGTGGTTAAGGAGTCGATTATTTAGGGCTTCACTGTATAGAGGATATCTACTATTTTGAGGGATTATCTCATGAGTGCCATAGAGAAGATGCAAGAATTTTCACGAGTGGCATTACACTACTCGTGAGTGAAGATTCCTGTATAGCCTCTGAGCCATGAATGAGATGAATATGGTAGTCACTCAAAAATGTAGATTTTAGTTTTATTATATGCAATTATGTTGTATAAAATATGAAACAATCTATGTTAAATGACGTCTCAAGTGGGAAGAAATCGGAAAAATCCAGTCTAATCCGAATGACGTCACATACATTTTCAACTGAATCAGTGATCAGTGTGGGTATATTACTATGGTGTTATCAATCACCTTGGTCCCAGGTAATTGACTTAACATTCCACATCACCCTAATTTTCCACTATTTAATGGGGAAGCTTATATCTAAAATGTCCTATTTAATGGGAAAGCTGATATTAAAAATCAATAACATTCAGTGAATTTTAATGGGTCCAATGATGGATGCACTTTGGTTCTCCTGATTAATAAACTTTGATTCTGTATAATATTTGGGAAATGTATGGACTTTATGAGACCCTACAATGCACCTGTCATAAGAAAAATAAATGTCAACCTCAGAATGTTGGTACCTACAGATTCGGCAACCCCATAATGCAAGGACAAAAAAATCTGCACAATGTATCTCACATCTCTACGTCCATTCGTTAGCAGTTTTGGTTTCCGGATGATAACTTTAGTTTGGGTTATTTTATCAGAACTAAATTTGGTATGTGAGTTTTCCATACCAAATTATAAGTCAAGTTCAAATTTGGGTTCGTTCCGATTACTTTTTACTCACTCATGGCTCCTTTCGACTTAGAATTTTCAATATTTGATGTTTTTTAGTGTCACTTCCACTGTTTGTTTGTGTGCAGTTCATAAAAGCACACAAGGCATATTTTGCCACACCCAGCATAGCTCTTGTTTATGGGTGATAACTATAGTTTTAGTTGTCTGATTGTTTTAAAATTTGGTGTATGGACATGTATGGATTACTCATATGAAAATACAGGTGAAGTTTGAAATTGAGTTATCTCCGCCTATTTTAACCGAAGTTATGGTCCTTGTTGACTTAGAATTTGCTGATTATTTTGGTTTCCAGGTGATATCTTTAGTTATAGTTATGTTTGATTTCAAAATTGGCATATGGTTTACTTGTTATGGACCTTAGTTGAAATTACCACAGGCACATTTTGCCATGCCCTAGCGATGCTCAAGATTGTTCAATCTCAAATAATTTTATTTGATGTCCATCATATCCAGAGAAGTAATGAACTGAATTCCAAACGGATTAAAAGTTGTGGTTTAAAAAATTTCAGTTCAGGACAAGGTGAATTTTTGCCTCCGATTTGCGCTCCAATCCAAGATGCCTGACATTTTTAACTCATAGATAATTTAATTTAAATTTTAAAACTGCCAATACATAGTCAGTATAGATTGGTTTTTTTTGTAAAATTAGTAAGTACCTGTGTATCTGTCAGTCTTCGTCACTTCGAACATAAAATGCATGAACATGTTGCATAAGCAATTTCAAACTAGGCAAATCACGTACACCAACCTGTAATAGGTACTGGTAGTTGATCGGAAACAGACAGTAAGTGGTGTTAATTCTAATATTAAAGGCCCACTTAATTTTCGAGTCTCTTAGTCGGGGAGCCAATAAGGTCCACCTGCACCCCCCCGATGATTACAAATAACCTTATTTTTATTGTTCCCTATGGTATCCAGATAAAGAATCCGGAATTCTCCGAAAAATAAAGGTGGCCCTACTAGGTGCTAGAGCCATTTGAATCCAAGATGGCCGCCATTTCCTCTAATTCCGACCAGCTGTATTTAATCGTTGTAATAGATCGGTTGTTAGCAAAAGACACAGACAAAATATATGCCATTTGTTGGTATGATGTCCTTCTTCAAAATGACGGCAAAAAATGTCGAAAAAAAATCAAAATGGCCGCCGAAAAATGACGTCATCTGCACGAAAATAGGAAATTTAATTAATATTTCACCATATCTTCCATTTTTCTTCACATTAATCATTAGTAAATGGCAATGTTTTTGAGACAGTCATCAAGCGTGATATTATAGCGTCATTTTAAGACATTTGCCATTGACGAGGGTTCCGTAATAGATACAGAAAGAGGATTTGAAAAAGAGGGGTAAAATTTTCGATTTTTTGCAAGACGATTTTGATAGTCATTTTATCGACAAACCACACAGGCTGTTAATAGAATGTCAACAACTATGTGCTTTATTTTATTGGACGGATGTTTTACTTCAATGGGAATGAAATTGGTGTAGAAAATTTCCAAAATGGCCGCCGAAAATATGAAAAATGGTAAATATTGCCCCAGGGTGTCCTGCAATGGCTTACAAGTTGTGGTTAATATATAAAATTGGCTAATCTGTATTATATACATTGCATACTAACATGTCTGATGCACCATGGATCATTGTTTCTATTGTCACCACTGACATCACCAGAAATATTGGATTTTTCTCTCACAAACTTGACATAAATTTCGACAAAAATTCACTTTTCAGGGTTGGACAATTGTTTTAAGTAAAATGCAACTATCATTGGTATCAAAGGTATTTATTGTATTGGTCTATCTTGAATGTGTCACACTACGGTGTTTATAGACCAAATTGCTCAAGATGGCTTCCAAAATGGCAACCAAATTTGTAAAAAGTTAATTTTTTACATATATCCCGAACATTATTCTCTGCGTTATCCGACAAGGTAGTAAATTGTGACTCACTTGGTTATTGTACGTGTTAGTTAATTAACTGACAACTACGTTCTATTATGTTTGTCCCAGTTCCGTATGGGGCATGACAAATTCATTTTAAAGTTGCAGTATGGAATTTTGCGGAGAACCTCTTTTGTGTTTCTTGCCATATTATTGAAAGGAAATGGGCAGAACTTTGAAACGGAACTGAGATGAACCATAATATGTGGCTATTCTGGTCCATTATGATAAAACATATCAACTGGATACAGGGTGGATGCCAAGATGGTAGCCAGGGACTTACTATATTATCATAGGTGAGGTGAATAGGTATACAGGGAGTTATTGTATGGTCAACGGTGAGATGAGTACATGTATGTATACAATTAGTGACTGTATGATCATAAATGTAATGAATAGCTATACAGGGAGTGACTAAATGGTCATGTGTCAGGTGTATGAGTATACCCGGTGTTCCTGCTTGGTGATGTGGCGGTATGGTCATGTGTAGGTTACACGGGTATACACATGTGTTGCTATATGGTCATGGGCGAGGGGTATGTGTATATAGCGAGCGGCTATATGGGCATGGATGATGTGCATATGCATACATGGAGTGAATATACTGACATGGCTGGGGAGTATTAGTATATCTTGAGTGGCTATTCTGCTATGGTGTGACAATAGGGATACGGGGAGTGACATGGCCAAGGGTGAGGTGAATATATATACAGGGAGTTACTGTATGGGCATGAATGGTGTGAATATGTATACAAGGAGTGACTATATGGTTATGAGTGGGGTGTCCATGGTGAGATGCATAGGAATATAAGGAGTGGCTGTATGGGCATGTGTGAGGTGAATCGGTATACGTGTAGTGACTGTACGGTGTATTGTTGTGTGTGGCCGTTGTGACCGTATGGGCATTGCTGTGGTGTATAGATATAACGAGAGTAGCTACATGGTCATCTGTGAGTTGTTTATGTATATATGGAGTGACTGTAATGTCGTGGTGGGATGTATATGTGTACCGTGTGTGGCTGTATTGTGACATGTGGGTGTATATGTATATTTGTGCTGTCTGTATGATCATGGATGGAGTGCGTAGATAAATAGGGAGTGATTTTATGGTTATGGGTAATGTGTATAGGTGCACCTGGTATGCCTGTACGGTCAAGATTGAAATTATATGCATACCTGTGGCTATATAGGGCGTGCCCTTTTGGTAACGGGTGGGTCGTATATTGATATATGTTGTGGATGTATTATCATCGGTGGTGTATAGGGTGTAGATGAATGATCATGGATGGCGTGTATAAGTATACATTGAGTTGCTGAATTGTCATGTGCGAGGTGTATATGCAAGTATTAAACTTATGAGTGGTCGTGTGTGCGGGTATTGGTATATTTGGAAGGGCTCACCATTGATGAGGTGTATATGTATATCTGGATTGACTCTATGGTCATGGGTATGGCGAATAGATATACATGTAGTGGCTGTATGGTCCACGGTGAGGTGAATAGGTATACAATGAGTGACTTTATGATCGTGAATGTGGTGAATATGTATACACATAGTGACTATATGGTCAGGTGTAGGAGTATACCTGGTGTTCATGCATGGTGACTCATGGCTGTATCGTCATTTGTGGCATGTACCAGTATAACCAAATATGGCTGTATGGTCAGGTGTATGTGTATAGAGTGGGTGACTATATTGTCATTTGTGTGGTGTTTATGTACATATGAGGTCATGGTGGGTTGTACATGTGTAATTTGGGTGGCTATCGCTTTACACAATAACGCAAGGATATGTTAATCAATAGAGAGGTCATATCAAAGAGTTCTCCACCATGATAGTGTTTGTGTACATGGGGGAACTTTAAACGTGAAAAGCGATAGCCACCCATTACCACACAGTCATTCCATATATACATAAACACTACAAACATAACAATATAGTGACCAACTGTATAAACGTACACCTGACCCATGACCATGGATGGCCATACAGCCATGAGTCACAATGCAGTCACACCGGGTATAATCCTAAACATGACCCATAACCATAGAGTCACTCCTTGTATACCCATTCACCTCACTATTGGCCATACGGTCATCCCATGTATACCTATTCTCCACACACACATGGTCAAATAGACATTCAATATATACATCAACACCACAACAATGACAATAGAGTCACTCCGGGTATACATATCCACCTCACCAATGGTCATATAGCCACTCGCTTCATACACATACCCTCACCCATGGCACCTGGTATACTCCTTCATCTGACCTATGGCCATATAGTCACACCGTGTGTACCTATTCAAAACATTCGTACATGATCATGGTCAATCATTGTATATATATTCACCTCACCCTTGGCCATGTCACTCCCCGTATCCCTATTTGTCACACCATAGCAGAATAGCCACTCAAGATATACTAATACTCCCCAGCCATGTCAGTATATTCACTCCATGTATGCATATGCACATCATCCATGGCCATATAGCCGCTCGCTATATACACATACCCCTCGCCCATGACCATATAGCAACACATGTGTATACCCGTATAACCTACACATGACCTACACGTCACCAAGCAGGAACACCTGGTATACTCATACACCTGACACATGACCATTTAGTCACTCCCTGTATAGCTATTCATTACATTTATGATCATACAGTCACTAATTGTATACATACATGTACTCATCTCACCGTTGACCATACAATAACTCCCTGTATACCTATTCACCTCATCTATGACCATATAGTAAGTCCCTGGCTACCATCTTGGCATCCACCGTGTATCCAGTTGATATGTTTTATCATAATGGACCAGAATAGCCGCATATTATGGTTCATCTCAGTTCCGTTTCAAAGTTCTGCCCATTTCCTTTCAATAATATGGCAAGAAACACAAAAGAGGTTCTCCGCAAAATTCCATACTGCAACTTTAAAATGAATTTGTCATGCCCCATACGGAACTGGGACAAACATAATAGAACGTAGTTGTCAGTTAATTAACTAACACGTACAATAACCAAGTGAGTCACAATTTACTACCTTGTCGGATAACGCAGAGAATAATGTTCGGGATATATGTAAAAAATTAACTTTTTACAAATTTGGTTGCCATTTTGGAAGCCATCTTGAGCAATTTGGTCTATAAACACCGTAGTGTGACACATTCAAGATAGACCAATACAATAAATACCTTTGATACCAATGATAGTTGCATTTTACTTAAAACAATTGTCCAACCCTGAAAAGTGAATTTTTGTCGAAATTTATGTCAAGTTTGTGAGAGAAAAATCCAATATTTCTGGTGATGTCAGTGGTGACAATAGAAACAATGATCCATGGTGCATCAGACATGTTAGTATGCAATGTATATAATACAGATTAGCCAATTTTATATATTAACCACAACTTGTAAGCCATTGCAGGACACCCTGGGGCAATATTTACCATTTTTCATATTTTCGGCGGCCATTTTGGAAATTTTCTACACCAATTTCATTCCCATTGAAGTAAAACATCCGTCCAATAAAATAAAGCACATAGTTGTTGACATTCTATTAACAGCCTGTGTGGTTTGTCGATAAAATGACTATCAAAATCGTCTTGCAAAAAATCGAAAATTTTACCCCTCTTTTTCAAATCCTCTTTCTGTATCTATTACGGAACCCTCGTCAATGGCAAATGTCTTAAAATGACGCTATAATATCACGCTTGATGACTGTCTCAAAAACATTGCCATTTACTAATGATTAATGTGAAGAAAAATGGAAGATATGGTGAAATATTAATTAAATTTCCTATTTTCGTGCAGATGACGTCATTTTTCGGCGGCCATTTTGATTTTTTTTCGACATTTTTTGCCGTCATTTTGAAGAAGGACATCATACCAACAAATGGCATATATTTTGTCTGTGTCTTTTGCTAACAACCGATCTATTACAACGATTAAATACAGCTGGTCGGAATTAGAGGAAATGGCGGCCATCTTGGATTCAAATGGCTCTAGCACCTAGTAGGGCCACCTTTATTTTTCGGAGAATTCCGGATTCTTTATCTGGATACCATAGGGAACAATAAAAATAAGGTTATTTGTAATCATCGGGGGGGTGCAGGTGGACCTTATTGGCTCCCCGACTATCTGCAGCTGTCTCCCGATTATTATTATTATTTTTTTTATAGTGCCTTGATATATGGTTTTAATAACAATCTATGCCATAAAATATGATTAAAAAATTCTATAATTCATCACCATTTGAAACATCTGTGTCTCAGAAGATGCCCATGAGAAATAGAAAATAGCTGAAACCATAGAAAGATCCCCCCCCCCGCAATTATGGCTCACAGCATGCACAGAATTCAAACTAAAAATGTATTTTCAATGGAAGGGGAATAACTCTTATATTTAAGATTTAGAGTTATTCCCCCTCCATTGAAAATAATTCACTTTGAATTACAATCCAGATGAAACTTAAACACAAAAAACACGTTGGTATCTTAACTTCAGTTTATTACGCTGGATAAGTTGATAATACAGTGTTTTGGAGCTTCATCTGTCAAATGGTAAATAATATGGCATAGATTTTATATATGCTCTAAATAATGACTTCTTAACCACAGCAGAATTTTGGGTAACTTTTCAGGATTCAGTCGGAAATATGGCTTGTTGCCATTCATCGGAAAGCTCTCTCCGATGAATGGCAACAAGCCATATTTCTGACTGAATCCATAATTCTGCTGTGGTTAAGAAGTTGATTACTTAGAGCATTACTTTATATATGCGATCTGGGGGTTCGAAAATTAAGTGGGCCTTTAAATAAGCAATGTTTTTAACCCTTTCAGTACCAGGGGCCGATCTCATCGGCCCTAATTTACGGTCTGTAAAATCGGCCCTAAAAAAATAAACATTTTAGTTTTTTTTAGATTTTTAAAAAATTATTAAAATTGTAAATAATTGTAAAAAAATAATAACAAATGATTAAAAATTGTTAGGCCAATGCATTCTCTTATATATGCGAGGCAACCTATGGTCGACTCGCATATATAAGATAATGCATTGGCTGAGGGTATATGTGTTGATACAAAAATCAGACCTGGCACTCAAAGGGTTAAGCTTCTAACAGTATGTTACTCAACTGACTTGATACAAGGCTTTATTCAATATCTACGTATATTGAGACATTTGTCAATCACTGATTTACTCAGAAAAAATAGATAATAACAACAAGCACTCACTCATGACAAGAGCATGTACAATTCTAGTTCTTAATGTGGTGTTACAAACAGGTCGAAACACTAAAATAGACAATGGAGCTACATGTAGTGCTACAGTAATCCCCTAAATAATCGACTCCTTAACCACGGCAGAATTATGGGTAACTTTTCAGGATTTAGTCGGAAATATGGCTTGTTGCCATTCATCGGAAAGCTCTCAGTACTAAATCCTGAAAAGTTACCCATAATTCTGCTGTGGTTAAGGAGTCGATTATTTTGGGCATTAGTGTACATTGACCTTCCCATTCCAGTGACAGATGCTGTGTTGGTATTTATTTATCCTTACAATAAAAATGATAAGGCTTTCACTCCTTTTGACTTGCATTATAATTAGAGACTAATTTAGTTAAAGGCCCACTTAATTTTCGAACCCCCCCCCCCCACCCCGATTACATTATATAAGATACAGTAATGCTCTAATTAATCGACTCCTTAACCACAGCAGAATTATGGGTAACTTTTCAGGATTTAGTCGGAAATATAAGTTACCAATAATTCTGCTGTGGTTAAGAAGTTGATTAATTAGAGCATTACTGTATATATGCCGTATTATATACCATTTGAAAGAGGAAGCTCCAAAACATTGTATTATCAACTTATCCGTGTGTAATAAACTGTGGACATGTTGTTTTTGTTGAGTTGCCAGCGCATTTTGTCATCTAGATTGCAGTAAAAAGCAGTATTAGTTTCAATGCAGGGGGAATAACTCTATATATTAAAATTAAAGTTCTCCCCCTTCCATTGAAAAAGTTTGAATTCTGTTGCATTCTGGGAGCCAAGGGCGGGGGGGTGTCATTCTGTGAGTCTTCTATTTCTCTGTTGGCAGATATAAAAAATAATCAGCGACTCGAAAATTAAGTGGGCCTTTAACACAGAATGCTCTGAAATATATTTACAGTGGGGTAGGTTCTAAAAATATATGATTTCATGCTTCTAGTGGGTGTATAAAAAAAAAATGGATGGAAAAAAACTTGCTGAAATGAAGAAAAAAATTGCCAATGGTAAAAAAGTATCATACTTCTCTGAACAAATTTTTCCGATCCACCCCCTCCCCCTTGGCTATATGGAGCTCTTAGCATCAATATAGTTGCTCATCCATTTTCTATATGAAGCCTGATCAGGAAAACGATACTTGAACCCGCTACAATCAGTCAATGCCTCCCCATAATTCTATTGATTTGTACTTCAACTGCTACAACCTATTGGATATTGATGTCCAGATTTTAGCTGCCAGATTGTATTGTCTTCTTACTCATAATTCTCAAGGGTCTGTGCTTTAAATATGTCCAATGAAAGCCTTTTACTGTTCCATTGTTTCTGAAATCTAAATGATGAACCTTATAGGAGTCATATTATGAGTAGTGCATATGAGAGAGTGTATAGCTTCGTTTCTATAGTGTTATTCCTATGAAGAATTTGGGAACTGATACAAACAAAACTATGGCTTCGGTGTCCTATCCATGTGGACTATATGTGAGGTGAGTTTGATGAACAATTTACAAATCTACAGTAATGCCCTAAATAATCGACCCCTTAATCACAGCAGAATTATGGGTAACTTTTCGGGATTTAGTCGGAAATATGGCTAGTTGCCATTCATCGGAAAGCTCTCCCTGCTTTCCGATGAATGGCAACTAGCCATATTTCCGACTAAATCCCGAAAAGTTACCCATAATTCTGCTGTGGTTAAGGAGTTGATTACTTAGAGCATTACTGTACCAGCAGGGAGATCAACTCGACCAAATTTAACCCTGTCTATACTAAATGGATTCTCCTAGTCAGTTAAAATTGTACATCGTCTGTTATATGAGGGTTAACACTTTTAACTTAAAGGTACTCAATCCGATCAGAGGGTCCTATATTACTATTTCTTTGGCTTTGGGGGTAAAAAATATTTGATTCGAGTCGAGGAACCCACCCATCAAAGCTCAAGAGTGATTAGATATCAATTTTTTAAATCTATTAATTTTCGGATATGTAGCCCACAAGTTGGCAGAACACGTGATCAAAACGGACAAATTGTGGGTGTAAGATGGATAACTCTAAAACCAAGTGCTTACTGTTAACAATAATAACCACTTGATTTTAGAGTTATCCATCTTACACCCGCAATTTGTCCGTTTTGATCACGTGTTCTGCCAACTTGTGGGCTACATATCCGATAATTAATAGATTTCAAAAATCGATATCTAATCACTCTGAGCTTTGATGGGTGGGTTCCTCGACTCGAATCAAATATTTTTTACCCCAAAAGACAAATAAATAGTAATTTCGGACCCTCTGATCGGATTGAGTACCTTTAACTCTTCCATGACTGGAGATTCCTGAAATTTTGCAAAGACTGTGTGCCAATTAATGCATTCTCTTAGATATGCGAGACTCCCATATAAAGTCTCGCATATATATATGAGAATACATTTGCCTTGTAAGCCAGTACATTCCCTGTGGGAGATTGCGTATTTTAGAGAATGCACTGGCACATTTTCTTTAATGCAGTACCAGCGCAGCTCCCGTCATGGAAGGGTTCCAATATTGGTGGCCTAACAATATTTACCTTGACATTGAATAAAGCCAGTGCATTCTCTTATATATGTGAGGCCCTCTACAGGAGACTACTCGCATATATAAGAGAATGCACTGGCACTGGATCTTTAATTTTGCACAAGCAATTCTGTCAACTGCACTTTTGAAATAAATTGATTGATACTGGAACATGTAGCATAATTGGAGTTTATATAAAACATTTGTCAAAAATTCAGCTAGCAACCAATGTAAGATGATCATTAAAGGGAACCCATCATCTTCAAAGTGGGTTCATGAGAAATAACATAAATTTTATAAAAGATCAACTTTTCATATTTTCAATGAGATTTCATATATCGAAACATTTATTATGTAAATATTGCTGTTAAAGTGACATTATAAATCTAATAAGATATAACAATTTAATCATAACTTGATGCAAACATTAGAACATGTCAAAACATTAAAAAAAATTCTGAATATATTATTTAGTCTATAGTATTTGAACTTGTTATTCGATTATCCCGAAGAACCATATGAAGTTTAGTGATGATCGGACAAGGGATGTCGTCTATAGGGTGTGCCAAAGGATTTAGTCAGAGTAAAATCCAAGATGGCCACTGGCAGCCATGTTCTCCAACGAAATTTGACATGCTTGTGGCCATCTAGTGGGCACCCAAAAGATCCATATGAAGTTTAGTGACGATCGGATAATGGTGGTGGCCTATATGGTGTGCCGAAGGATTTAGTCATGCAAAGAATAAAATCCAAGATGGCCACTGACGGCCATTTTTGCCAACGAAATTTGTTCAAATTTGATAGCTCCCATCTAGAGGTGATTCAAAACATGCCTGTAAAATTTTCAAAACAAAACAATCTCCAATAAATGTGGGCTGTAAGGGGTGCCGACAGATTCAAATTTGAAATCCAAGATGGCTGCTGCCAGCCATGTATTTAATGAATTTGAGATAACAAATAATGTCACCCATCTAGAGGTCACTCCGAAGATCCATTTGAAGTATGGTGATGATCGGCTGAGGGGTGGCATATATAGCTAGCTGTGACAAAGGATTAATTCAGTCATTCAAAGAGTAATAATGGCCATTTTTGTCAACGAAATTTTGAACATTTTGATGGTTCCATCTAGAGGTCACACCAATGATCCGTATAAAGTTTGGAGATGATCGGATGAGTGATGTGGTCTGTAGGGTGTGCCAAAGACTTATCTCCAAGATGGCTGCCGGTGGCCATGCTTTTGTGGCCGAATGACCCCAAACTTACTCGTTCCCATCGACATGTCAATTTTAAAATCCATGAAAAATTTCATGATGATCAGACGAACAGTGCGACCTATAGTCCGTATTATTGGATTGAATTTTGAAAACCAAGATGGCTGCTGGCGGCCATATTTTTGCCGATTTTTTGCCCATCTACATGATAATGTCAACAGCCATGACAATTTTGCTCCGACCAAAGGTTCAACATGTAGCCCGTGCTAATGTACATTGTTGACTAACACACGGACTACGATTGATACCAACCAATTGCGATAGCTCAAACTTGACAAGTCAAGTTGAGCTAAAATGGACTCCACTATGATTTCCAATTGATTTGTTGGACTGTATAAATACAAAAGAGATTGGGGTTCAAGATTTTTGCAACTCCTAGAGCCCCTTTTCAAAGTTTCGGTAAAACATGAAACACATGTTATGTTGGTTGACATTTTCTGACAGTTGTAACATCTGAGGTATGGGGTGCCACCAACTTGTCTGGTACGCGGGATTCGAGTCTGAGTGATTTTGAAGTGGTCCGCAAGATTCACACCCCACAGTGACTGTTAACTGGTACTCGGGATTCATATGCCCATTTTAACCGGTATTCAGGAATCAACAGCAAGGCTGGTATACGCGGCTAGTTTGGCATCACATTGTTCAAATTTTGATTATAATTCAGTAAAATAATGTGTGGAAATGATAATATTCATTATTCATGGGGGTGGCCCCCGGGTAGGCGGTGACACTATTAGTCTAGTCTAGATGATGTGTAGATCATGACATGAGTCTCTACTCTCGTACAGTACAAAACCTTGGAACTTTTTAAAGTTTTGACTGGGAACCTTATAAATAGAAAAAAATAACAGGAAATATAGTTATTATGTGTTCCTTAATAATGTATACTTCACTGTTGGTGAATGTCCCAACTCGAACTTCCATGATTTAAACTTAAAGATGTGAGCGATTTTGCTTTGCGTCGCTTACAATTATGGAGTTTCTCTTGGTTAATTAGTTCATTGGTTAGTGCGACATCGGCTCACAAATAGCACGGAAATGCAGTGAAGTACATTATTAAGGAACAGATAATAACTAAGAAATATATTCCCCGTGTTATTTTTTCGACTTTATAAGGTTCCCTGTCAAGACTTCAAAAAGTTCCAAGGTTTTGTACTGGTGGAATATGATCTCTCCGGGCGTCAGCCAGAGTACTGATTCATGGTATGATCTGGCGGTGACACCATCGGGTATCAGCTGGATAATTCGAAGTCAAGAGTTGCGGATTGCGGTCTTCAACCGTTCAACGGGAGTGCATTTTTGAAACTCTAAAGTTGAACCCCACATCAAAAGAACAGTTTTCCACGCATGCACCTATATAATTTTATGTGTACCTGGTCCAATGTATACAGCACTATGGCTAATATGAAAATTGTTCTTATTATTGGCTTATCAGTCTGAATGTCTAATCAAGTAGAGTTCGTGAATGACGAATCGTGATATGATCAAAGTACTGGCTGATTGTTTGACCAATTTCATTATTAATGGATATTAGTCGGTCGATGTTTGAGTGTTTGAATTGGATGATAACGTCCAACTATCATTTGTTATGCAGTCGCAGTAAACTAAAATGTTTGATTTGGGGGAATGATTTCCGTTTACTTAAGAAATCGATCGGTGGTTCAAACCATTTCCATCGTGATGTGTCGTCCGTCCCAACGTTGAGTGTGACAACACAAAAAGCCTATAAGCTATACTGTAGTCTGTAGCAAATATTTTCCCCGCTCTTTATATTGCAGCATGATCTGTCAATTTGATCAGTTTATAGTTCTTCTATAAGCGAGATCACTGCATGAGTCGCGGTCGTATTGGATTCATCCAGCCCCGTTCCATAGTTTCAGAGATTCATCCAGCCCCGGTTCCGTGGTTTTAGTGCTACAGGTCAAAGTTCTGGAGTAGAATTTCCATATATGGAGCTTTTGAATATTCAAGACTTCCATATATGGAAATTCTACTCCAGAACATTGACCTGTGGCACTAAAACCACGGAACCGGGCATGCATGGTGGATCCAATATGCATGGCCACGAGTTAGTGACAGGGTGTTGAGCATCGCGCTTTGATACCGTATTCACATTTAAAGTTTCAGACCACCAGAAGAATCCAATTATGCATCCAGAGTACCAGTTAATATAGTGGTATGAATCACGCGGACCACTTCAAGATCTTTCGAGTCCCGAGTACCAGAAAATGGTTGGGGTGCTTTCAGAATGCATGGATGGATACAGAAGCAATGGTAAACCATGTCACGAATCTCTACTTTATATCGATCATACTCCACCAGTACAAAACCTGGGAACTTTTTGATGTTCCGACGTGTTCTGACAGAGAACTTTATAACATTTGAACATACAAGCTAGGGAATATATCTCTTTTTTAATTGTTGTTCCTCAATAATCTACTTCACTAAATTCACAGTAGGGGTGGTCCAAATACGAAATTGCATGCTTTTTGGTGACTTTTGTGAGCGGCGTGATCTTGCAATAAACATTGAATTAATTACCGGGGAAATTACATGAGTGTAAGCGACGCAAAGCAAAATTGATCACAAAGTCATTTAATCGTACAATTTCGAAAGGGGGACCTGCACATACAATGCACTAGATTATTAAGGAACAGGTATTAACTAACTAATATATTACCAACACTGCGTTTTCAATGTTATACACTTCCCCGGCATTAGATCAAAAGTTCCCAGGTATTGTACTGGATGAATATTAATCTCTATGGGCCTATAGCTGAGAGCATGATCTACACCAATGATAGCGCTCTTACTGATGGTGTAAAGTATGGGGTATAAAATAATAGAGATGAATCGAGGACACATGTCCGGAACAAATTTTATCACATAATTCGTCCCTAAAACCGGTCTCATGTTTTTTTAGTAAGACACGTGTATTATCGGCACGCACATCAATGTCAATGCTGGAACTTTATTATTATGCTAATTATAATATATAATTAGGATATTTGATTTGTGTTGGGTTATTTAGTGTTGACTGTGAGATAAACATGGGTGATAAGGGTGGTTGAACAAGTTTGCCAACATGAAAAGACACATTTAATATGGAACTATCATTTTTTCTTGAAGGTTTCTTTACTTCCTCTTGGTTGTGTTTTAAAGAAATAAATTTTAGCTTTTTTTTTAACCCGAGCCGTTTCGAGATCGTGTTTCCTTGCTAAAATGTGATTATATTTGATAAAATCGATCTCAAATTCGTCGCAACTCTATACGAAATTTATTAACCTCGTCTGCTGCGAATCGAATTTAGTGATTAGGTTAATTAATTTCGTATATAATTGCGACTCATTATAGAGATCATCTATCTATCAATAGATATCGTTCTTATTTAAAACTACCTTCTGGTGGGACAAGAAAACGGGCTATTTGTTTAGAACATATAAATCTCGCGGAAACGCTAGGAGCGTACCAAGGGGGTGAACTCTATCTTGCTAACACCCTCAATCATGTGAGGCTCAATTTCATTTCAACTGAAAGATTTCACCAAGAATACACTCGCTTGCATAAAAAATAGACCACTTTATTATGCCTTTATAGACAACTATAATGTTCCTAAAATCTTAAGTTTTATCTGTGTTTAATTCACACAAAAGGATAATTGTAGTCTTGAAATAGGGTTTTATAAACAAAATTATATATATATATATATTGTCGTAATTGTGGCCTAGAAGGGCTACACTATCTTTATAGATGCACAATCCGAATTAACGCTCCTAAATTACTATTTCTTTGGCTTCGGTGGGGGGGGGGGTAAAGAATATTTTATTCGAATCGAGGAACCCATCCATCCAAGCTCAGAGTTATCAGATGATAAATTTTTAAAATCTATTATTTTTCAACACCTGAAATATTTGGCGCCAAATATTCGACGAATGCCGAGCGACATACTCTGACATACTCTGGATACAAAATTGCGTTGACATATAACACTTTTTGGTTAGTTTTATACTACAGTTGACAGTACGTGGCTAGCATTATTTTTTGTAAATTAATCATTCTGATAACTGAAGCGGCATTTCAAGAAATTTTGTTGTTGTTAATTGTTGTTGTTGGAATCTAATGATACGGGTTCCATCGAATCGGATTGTACTTCTATAACCATTCTATAGGCGTGTACATCGCCCATTCATGTCACGATCGAATGCATGGTTAAACGTGTCGGTCGAAACAAAATGTTTAAATGTTCGATTAATCAAGTCTATTAGAGCAATTAGCGCCCCATAATTAGTCTTTTCATGGTGAATCTCCACTGCCGAATGACTGGTCCATGTGTATGATAGGAAGCACAATCTGCATACTTGCCGTTTCTTTTTTGTTCGAAGGCTTCGTTTATACATTGAAAGGAACTTGGATTATTGTGATTTCGAGTTCAGGTAAACTATAGTTGATTCAGGTAAACACTAGTTTGCTCATTGGGTCGGTGTATGTACCACCGTCCGGTACTAGGTACGCAAACGACGATTGGGGTACTCAGTTGGAAAACGAAGTTCGTCGGGTGAGAACAGATTCAGATGCCGTTATACTAGCGGGCGATTTTAACGCACGGACAAAGACATTGGACGACGTTTTCCGACCATATGACGTGGATGCACTAGGGCACTTGTTTGAATCCATGAATTCGGAGTCACTGTTGGATTACATTCTCGATTGTTCTACGGCGAGCGGTGATCCTAACGGTGACTTAACTATGAGGTGTTCGCAAGACTTGGGAAAGCCCACTAGCTACGGTTACAAATTGATCGCGTTATGCATGAGCACTATATACATTCTAAATGGTAGGTATGGTGAAGACAATGGAATTGGTAAATTAACTTGTAATGATTGTAGTGTAGTTGATTATTTTCTCGGGTCAAAGAATGTCCTTCACCTGATATCTAATTTCAGAGTGAACGACTTTTCCCCCCTAAATTCTGATATTCACCGTTGTTTTTGGAACTCTGCATACCTGATGTTAGTTTACTTCCAAACGAACCTAACGACGATGCACCACACTCAAATGTTGACAAATCTGTGGGATACCCCAGGAGATGGGCCCCAGAGAAAGGGAATGCATTCGTTGATAATATTGACCGCACCTTATTGATCGAGCTTAACCGAGATTTGGAAAAACTGTCTTTGAAGGAATTTGAAAACGCATCCAAATCGGTATGCACACGCATAGTAAATATATTAATGGGCATTTGAAACATTTGGAAAAGTTAATGTCAATAAGAATTGGAAAGAAAAACGCGAAACAAATAAGTCATGGTTTGACAAAGATTGCAAACATATGCGAAAACAATTTCACTTGGCGCATACAAGAAGTGTAGAAGCGCCGACAATAAAATAAAAATGAGAGAATCCGGGAAACGTTTCAGACAAACGATGGATTCAAAAATTAAATGTGAGCGAAAAAATATTGTGGAAGAATTGAAATCATTAAGCCGAACATCTAGCAAAGAATTTTGGAAAACTCTAGACAAACATTCTAAATCTAGCCGAATTAGGAAACAAGAATGTAAAATTCCGTTAGACACATTATATGGTCATTTTAAGGGCCCCAGCTTGCCTGACGACCTAATCGACAAACTTGGGAACAAAATCGATGAAATCTATGACGAACGATTTTCGGGCCCCTTAAACGATCCGATAACTGAAGAAGAAATTAGAGTGGCTACTGCGAATTTGAAAGCAAATAAATCTCCAGGAATTGATCTCATACCCAATGAATATTTGAAAGCATCAATTGACATCATGACACCCTTATATTGCAAACTATTTAACTTTATCCTAAATACTGGGTGCTTCCCAGATGACTGGGCTATTGGGATGATTAAACCTATTTACAAAAAATCAGGAGATCGTGATAACCCAGATTCGTATCGTGGGATAACATTGTTAAGCTGTATAGCTAAGATGTTCACTTCTATCATGAACAAAAGATTAACTAACTTTTCCGATGAAGAGCATTTAATCAACGAGTATATCAAACGGGTTTCCGGCGTAAACACTCTACTATTGATAACATATATGTCCTACAGACTATCATCGATATGTATTTATCTAGTGGGAAAAAACTTTACTGTACTTTCATTGATTTCCGAAAGGCTTTTGATAGTGTCTGGAGAGATGGACTCTGGGTTAAATTATTGGAACGAAATATCAATGGTAAACTGTTTAATGTCGTCAGAAGTATATGTATGGCAAGATAAAGTCATGTGTAAAAAGCAACGAGGGTTTGTCAGATTTCTTTTCGAGCAACGTAGGTTTATTTCAAGGTGAACTTATGTCCCCTCTCCTATTTTCCCTCTATATTGATGATATTAGCGACTTTTTATCTGACTGCTATAGACGGTTTGACATACTTGAGTGATCTTTTTCAAGAGAATATTGGAATATATGTTAAATTATTATGTATGTTATATGCTGATGACACTGTATTGATGGCTGATAACGAAAGTAGTATGCATCGTGCACTCCAAGCATTTGCTGACTATTCAGATGCATGGAAACTCGAAGTTAATACAAAGAAAAAACAAAAGTTGTATTTTTTTGCAAAAAAATGCTAAATAATCTTCCGATATTTATATTTAAAGAACATACACTAGAAATCACGAAGGAATTCACATATTTAGGCGTTAAATTTTTATACAATGGTCGTTTCTGTAGATCTATTAAAGAAAACAAGAACATTGCCCTGAAATAAATGTATGCTTTATTTAATAAGGTGAGATCACTAAATCTCCCGTTAGATATGTTAACTCTCTTTGATTACAAAATAGCCCCCATATTGCTATATGGTAGTGAGGTATGGTGTTATGAGCCCACCAAGGACATCGAATTCGTCCACTTAAAATTTTGCAAAATTCTACTTGGTATGAAGTCCAGTACACCGAATTACATGGTGTACGGAGAAACAGGACGACACCCACTTGGAATTGAGATCAAATGCCGTGCACTGGCATTTTGGTCAAGAACCGTTTCTGAATATGGTTCAAATCTAGTGAAGAAACTATATAAATTGTCGCGAGTGTTATCTGAGTCTCCCGGTACTTATTTGAAATGGTTTGAATTTATACAGGTGATTTTCGAAGAGGTAAATGCCAAAAGTTCATGCTCAGCTAACTCACCCTTGTCTAAGGGGACCATCAGATAATTTAAAATAGACATGACAAGTCAATTTGAATTAGAATGGCGCCAAAATATTCTTTCTTCGTCAAAGGGTATCCTTTACAAAGAAATAAAGTCCGACCTTAAAATGAGTGGCTATTTGCTAAAATTGCCTACATATCTGGCAGAATACATGACAAAGATTAGAACAACAAACCATCGTTTGGCCATTGAGAGTGGTAGATGGATCGAAAGCCGTGTCACGAGAACAAAGACTCTGCTCCGCATGTGGGGAGGGTCTCGGTGATGAATATCATTTTATTATCGTATGCAAAAAATTCCAGGTTATCAGAGAGAAATTCATACCATCGTATTATTGGGAGCTCCCAACCTTGATAAATTTATTGGTCTTCTGTCTATATATTGATAATCTAGAAATTATGAAGAGGGTATGTATATTTATTAAACAGGCACTGTGTGACACGTGAGACTGTCGTGAACTATCGGAGACATAAATCATGAATGAGCTTATGTGCTTCTGATATCAGTTCTTCCCGGAAAGCTGATATCAGAATCGATAAGCTTGCATTCATAGATTACATTCGACACATTGTATTACACCGTATGCACACAGTTACATAGTTTTAACTTGGTATTTAACATGTGCGTCTATACACGATGAGAATATAATTAGATTATCAACGAAATTATATTATAAGTCCAAATTGAAAATGGAAATCATTTAATGCTTTCTGTCCGTCGCAACTTAAGACATTGGACAGAGTATACGGCATATATATCAATAGCATAGCATGACATTATGCATTGTTTATATCATGTCTATACGCACGCATAGGTGGACTTAGCGTGTAAATATGTATGTATATAAAACCAACTAATTCATTAAGTTATTAATATATACTATGTTTACTAATGTACTTTTGTTCTGTGATAAACAGCAAAGACATAATAAAACATTACAACATCATTGGGTGTGGTGGGGTGTGTTGCATAGAGGGGGGGGGGGCGTATGCCAGCAGCAATACAAAAAATTACATAACCCACAAATAGCATATTGTCCAGTTTTTTGTATTTGAAATCGCAAGTGTTAAGTATATATTCGGAATAATATTAATACAGTTTCACCCTGAACCCGATGGGAATTGTTGACACAGTCGGCAGGGCGCATAGCGCATTAGGTCATCATATTGGATTCCAGATAATCGCGGAGGGTGTGGATCCATATAAATATGGTGCAGTGATTTTGCGCGATGAAATTATACCTCTACATGCATGTGTGGTCTTTCCTCTAGCAATATACAACTGACGTGATATAAATTGGGACATATTGTTGCTGATAAAGCGGCAATTAATCTTAATGAAACAACACCCACATAAACTTGCGTGTTGTCACATCATCGGAGGATATTAAGTTCCACGGAGCCCAATACAAATTAAAACATTGTTTCCTGGAGCAGTGCTTTATATTGTAATATTTCGTCATCTTTTTATGGATGGAAATTCCTCTGCTCCACTTGCAAAATAAGTTTAGCGTTCACATTGTAGTTTCCAAAGGGCGCGATGCACACACGTGCCTGGATTAAAGGTACTCAATCCGTAAAGAGGGTCCCAATCTCAACAGATTCCAACAACAACAATCCGATCAGAGGGTCCTATATTACTATTTCTTTGGCTTTGGGGGTAAAACATATTTGATTCGAGTCGAGGAACCCATCAAACAAAGCTCAGAGTCATTAGATATTGATTTTTGAAAATTCTTATGTTCTCGAGATGAGTACTTATAACTGCCGTCAATTTGGTAACATGCTCGAGATTTTACGCCAAAATTCTATTCAAACAGACAAGGATGGATAACTCTATAATCAAGTGGGTAATAATAACGAATTTTTTACTATCTTCTGGGCCAGAAAGAATTCCCGATAATGAAAAATAATAGATTTCTAAAATCGATATCTAACAAATCTGAGCTTTGATGGGTGACTTCCTCGACTCGAATCAAATATTTTTGACCCCCGAAGCCATTGAAATAGTAATTGAGAGGAGTTTTATCGGGTTGAGTACCTTTAAACGTTTTTACCACCTTCTGTATCTCGAGTGAAATAGGTGTACCGCGGAGTATATTGCTCTATATTGTAACTAGCTAATTTTTGGGTATTATGTATAACGTGGTGTTTGAAAACATAATCATTTGGAGGTTTTTCTCAAAACCATGTAGCGGAAATTATGGATCTATTACAACAGGCTCTGTAAACTATATGCTCTCACGATAACAAACGCGGACTCAATATCGCCCAACAAAGGCTTCCTTGGTATAACATTTCAGTTATCCCCTAGCTTGTCCGGAAGTCTGTTGTTCCGATTTCTGTACTCAGATTGATTTGGTGCTAGTGTGTGATGTTATAGAATATCTTTGACCTTCGATCCTTTTACGTATAAGTGGTATTGTCCTGATTTACTTTAAGATACTGTTCTGTTATAATTAATGGGTAATTCCAAGGAAGGTATAGGTAAAAAAAAATCATTGGTCAAACCAAAGTTCGTAAGATCTATAATGTGAATGCGGTTCAAGGAAATGCATCAGATAACGAAAACCACTGGCTGTAGATATACGTGGACATATCATATGTTTAGCTAGCCAGTATACTTGTGCATGTATACATAGTTGGATATGTTTATCAGAAAACTTGGCGATCAAGAGTGAGTATTGCAGATTTATTCGGGTCCCCAGTTTACCTACATTTGATCATATTGTGCAAGTTGATATTGGGAGAACTTCAAACTTCCCGCGCTTCGATTTTCATGACACTTATAGCTTTCCATAATGTGTGTGAGTGTTGTGTTGTTTTGTGGTATGTTGTGTTTTGTGTTGTGGTATGTGTGTGTGTGTGTGTTCGTGCGTGCGTCAGTGCGTGTGTAAGCTCGGCATATGACACCACAGTATATACGAGGCTTAATTGTTTCGCGGGATTTGCTGACTATAATCTGTGTTTCATGTCTCACTGCACCGACAAAAGATGCCGAACGTCGATGGGAACTGTTGCACGGATTTCGCTTTGAACTAGAACATAGCTGCATGCCCCACTACCAAATAATATACATCACCACATTCATAGAATGTTATAGTCGGTCGAGGGTTGAAGTGGGAAGATTGCCGTTCTTTGATATAAATCTTCAATCTTTACACAATTATAACGTCACTTCGAACGCCTCATGCATATTTGCGAAACATTAATAATAATATATGTTCACATACCAGAGTGGAACTAGAAAATCCCAAAAGTTACAGAAGAGAAGAGACAGAAATGGGCTATATAAAACACAGTAAGGAATGTTGAAAAAACTTTATGAAGATTGGCGGTGGACTTTTGTTTTGTCTCAATCACGAAATATGGGTCCTGCAAAATTCGACATTGGTTGAAAATATTTATTGTAATTCTCTTTGTCTGGTTGCGATTATATATAATTAACACTGTTTACGAAACACTCATCGATGAGTAGTTCCCGCAGGAAATGTTCAGATGATAAGTTGGATATTTGTCACCAAATGAACAAGAATCCTTCTGCACTCCAACCCAAACGAATAATAGACCATTCCAATATAAATTTATATCACTCGGTGGGAGAATTCATGTGGTAAAGTAAGGGTTATATGCACTCGTAGCGGGTGCTGTGCTGGCGCAGCATTAAATAAAATGTGCCAGGGCATTCTCTTATATATGCGATCTCCCATAGGGAATGCACTGGCATACAGGATCAAGTTAGATATTGTTTGGCCAATGTGTTCTCGTATATATGCGAGGCTCCCTATGACGGCCATGTTTTTAATCGAAAATCTTTCAAATCCGATAGCTCTCATCTAGAGGTGATCCTAATCATGCTAGTAAATTTCTAAAACATTTCTTAAGGGATAAGGGAGGTGGCCTGAAGGGTGCAAAAGGATTTAGTCATAAAGAGTAAAATCCAAGATGGCTGCTGGCGCCATGTTTAAAAAAAAAACAAAATCGGAAATAATCGATGGCTCCCATCTAGGGTCACCCCGAAGATCCATATGAAGTTTGGTGATGATCGGATGAGGGATGCGGCCTGTATGGTGAGCCAAAGGAAATTGTTAACGGACGCATGGACGCACGCACGGCAACCCACGACAATAGCTCAAACTGTACAAACTAAAGCAAAGTTGAGCTAATAATGATAACGTCTAAAGTACGCACAGCTGTAAATAAATAACTACTTCTTTATTGGTGGGACGAATTAATCGCGATAAAAACAAAATGACAATCACTCCAAGGTGAGCCAGTATAGCCTACTTATAATCTATGTATGATCACCCTGCCGGAGTGTTCACAATCATCGAAGTCTGTAAAACATTACTACTAAGAAGAACATGGGGAAATAGAAATTTCGCGTTTTGAAAGCATTGTTATGAAAACAAAACTGTTACAGGGATTTGTCAACTTATATAGTAAGTTAAAATATTTTACTCTGAATATGTTTTTCAAAATATTTTTTCAATGCTCTGACCTTAATTTCCTGCGGTTGCTGGTTTAGGACATGGGGATTTTTTGTTTATAACTAATTCGTGGCCACGAAATACTAATTACTTAATATTATCGGTGGTGAAAAATTATTTATTTAAAAAATCGATATCTTATCAAACGAAGGAAAGTCGAGACATCCTACCGAAAACTTGCAATATCTACTGGAAATTTGGGAGTAAAACGGGTCGCCTAATATCTTCAATAATTCTAAAAAAATTGTCAACTCAGCCAAAATATGCCCCAGTGTATGTTATAGAGCATTATGAGCATACAATTTTCTTTCGTTTGATATATAAAAAACTTGACGAAGTATAGTTAAGTGAAGTCGACATATCGTATGCATGGGGAATTCTTATGTTCGGCAATTGCGATCGTAAATACTTGAATTGGAATCCGTGTATAATCACTATAAATTACGGGACAGGGAAAACTGATGTACGCTTTTCGTCCGTAGGTTTATAGCTATAGTATACTGTTTGAGTGTTTTCGATACGATAATCTCGACTTCCCTTCGTTTGATACTTATATATCGAAGTATACATCAAACGAAATGATATGTCATGGCCAATACGACACAGTTAAATATATTGTGACTGAGAAGAGTATTATGAGAATCTATGAGGAATAAGATAGATGGTGTGTTTTTCCCAAAATAGGACTTGTGAAACTTGTCACTGTGTAAAAACGTATAATATTGGTCTATCTGGTATTTCCCATCAGGGCCTGTGACATTTACCTGTTATGGTACTTCACGTCAACAGCATATCATTTATGACTGACAGTGGGCGGTTAGGGTGCATAATTGACAAAAGCATGATAATAATGTCCGGAGATTGATAGGTATTTCTTGACATTGAGGGATATTGATTATACTATACAACTAGCTTATCTTTAGAAACAACACGCAAAGAACTCGCATATTGATTACAAATATTTTTCAGTTGACCGACTATATCGAGTGACTTGATAATGTCTTAATAAATTATAAGAGCATTTATGTCACCTATCAATGGCGATTGCTTTCCTAGATATATCTTGAATAATGACCCACGAAGCAAATAAACAGCAAATGGGTGCAGTTTTATTGCACATGATGCAAGATGAATGACGCTAAAATTCTGAGCGAAAGTATGCATCCCTTTGTAAAGAGCAAATCACTTGACTTGTTGATTCGGGAGCGACAAAGGTAAGTTCACTCTTGAGTTAGTTTATTAGAACCAGCTGAAACAGGCGTCGGAGGGGCATGCGACCCCTGCACACTAGTCTATTCGATAAAATGTTTGACCTAGAATAAATTTGGACTAAGTTGGTTTGTATACAATTTTGACGAGGAATACATCCTCTATAACATATCCAAAATCCGCTTCGAGCATTTTTTTGTAATTCAAGATGGCGTCCAAGATGGCTGCCCTTTTCCTATTAGTCAGTTTGGTGCAATTATAGTGAGAAAATCTTGTCATAATTATGTATACATTATGTATACACCTGTATAAATATTTGCGAAGCTAAGACAAAACGCCACCTTTCTGTGCCAAAATTGGAACTTCCCGTCCAAGATGTCCAAAATGGCGGCCGGAAGTGGAAATTTTACGTTTTGTTTCACTAATATCTTTAATTAAGATAAGTTTCTGCTGTTTGGAATTGGTTAAGAATTGTGACTTTATTTTGTATTTAGCATGTTAACTGACCACTGGATCAATGAAATGGGGTCCTCACTCCCTCCGATCATAACATTTAACAAAAGATCACCATTTGGGATTCTAGTCATATTTCATCAAGATCTCGGTGGATTCCGATAACTCCCGCTAACAACAAAGGCACCTCCGATGTTTATGTAAACAATATAACCTGACTACGACTGTTGTTGAATTTATAGTTGTAAATTTTGGGCTTTGTAAGTGTATACCATCATGTAATCAATTCATGATATTCAGGATTCTCTACAATTTTATTTACACTAATTTTATTTTTGACTGGCTAAAACTGCTCCTACGGCAGACTGTCTGTTCATCATTAGCATAATATAAGCTTCCGGTGAGCAAGGCGGGGTACCTTGTTTGTGGGCCCAGGACACTGTGGCATCACCTGCTCATTCTGTATATGGGCTCTATAAAACAAAAAATTTCATGGTACCAAAATTGTAACTTTGGTTCAAAATGGGTGCCAAAATGGTGGCCAAAATATGGAAAATGGTAAATATTGTCCCAGCGTGTAGTGCAACCACTTACAAGTTGTGGATGATGCGCACAATTGAATATACTGTCTTAATTACATTGAATACGAACATTTCTGATGCGCCTTGGTTAATTGTTACTATTTTAACCGCTGAAATTACCAGAATTATTCTAATTGTTCTGTCACAAACATAAAGTTTGAGCTATTGCCACGACTTGGTATCCGTCGCTCGTGTGTTCGTGTGTGCGTGTATGCGTCTGTCAACAATTTGCTTTAGCGCGGGCTACATGTCGTACCTTTGGTCGGATCTTTATGAAATTTGTCATAGCTGTTGACATTAACATGTTGATGGGAAACTAGTCATTTTGGGTCATTCGGCAGCGGCCATCTTGGATTTCAAAATTTAATCCATTAACACGGGCTACAGGTCGTAGTGATCATCTGATCATCATGAAATTTGTCCTGAGTGTAAATATTGTCATGTAGTTGGGAACGAGTCATTTTGGAGTCATTCGGCCATAAAACATGGCTGCTGGCAGCCATCTGGGATTTTACTCTTTGCTTGACTAAAATCCTTTGATATGAGCTACAGGTCGTGCCTTTGGTCGGAACATTATGAAATTTGTCATGGCTGTTGACATTGAAATCTATATGGGAACGATTCATGTTGGGATCATTCGGCAAAAAGAACATGGCCGCCAGTGGCCATCTTGGATTTCAAATTTTGTATCCATTTGCACGGGCCACAGGTCGTACTGTTTGTCTGATCATCATAAAAATTTTCATGGATGTTAATATTGACATGTAGATGGGAACAAGTCATTTTGGGGTCATTTGGCCATAAAACTCTTTACATGACTAAATAATTCGGTACACCCTACAGTCCACTTCCCTCATCCGATCATCACTAAACTTCACATTGATCTTGATATCGGTCTGCTAGGTAGGAGCTATTAAACGTCTTTTTATATTCATTGGAAAACATAGCCGCCTACAGATATACTTTCCGCATTCTTAATCACTCCATTGACTGTAACAGATGAAATTATTCACTTTCGAATTTGAGCAAGTGTCATTGACACTTTCATTTAAAAGTAAAATGGAGCATCGTTGGTGTCAAATGTGTTTAATGTTTTGATATGTGTTAAATGTTTCACACTGAGGGGTTTTAGACAAAATTACTCAAGATGGCTTGCAAAATGGCAACCAAATTTGGTAATAAACAAATTATTTGTCACATATATTCCGAACATTATTCTCTGCTGTTCTGAAAAGGTAGCAAATTGTGATAAACTTGGTTACTAAACATGCTACTTAATCACCAAATGTTCTATTCTGGTTGTCCCAGTACCCTATGCGGCATGACATGTTCATTTTAAGGGATGCTGTATGGATTTTGCCGAAAAATTCTTTTGGGATTCTGTTCATGTTTTTGCACGGAAATGGGCAGAACATTGAAATGGAATTGAGAGGGATCATACTACTCTGGCCCATTAGCATCAACATTGATCAATTTAATACAGCGTGTATGTCTGTTGACTGTATGGTCATAGGTGAGATGAGTAGGTATACAGGGAGTTATTATATTCATGAATGATGTGAATAGTTATACAGTGCGTGACTATATGGTCATGGATAGAGTGTCCACGATGAGATGTCTATGTATATAAGGAGTAGCTTTGTGGTCATGTGTGAGGTGAACATGTATACAGGGAGTGGCGTTCTGGTCATTGATGTGATGTATGGGTATAACGAGAGTAGCTACATTGTCCACCTGTGTGTTGTTTATGTATATATGGAGTGACTGCGTGGTCTTGGATGGGATGTACATGTGTACATTGGGTGGCTGTATTGTCATGTGTGCATGGGTGTATATGTGTACATGTGTTGGCTGTATGGTAATGGCTGGGTGTATGTATACATTGGGAGTGGTTGTATGGTTATGGGCAATGTGTATATGTGTACATAGACTGACTGCAGTCATGGTTGAAGTGTATATGCATACTGGAGTACAGTTTGATGGTCATTGACAGGCTTGTGTATATAGAGAGTGACCTCATGGTCATGGGTAAGATGTATATGTTTATCTGTGGCTGTATTGTCATAGGTGTGTGTACAGGTATACAGTGAATAGCTGAATGCTCATGGATGGGGTGTATACGTATACAGCGAGTGGCTGAATTGTCATGGTTGAGCTGTATGTACAAGTCTGGAGTGTACGATTGGCCGTGTGCGGGGTATTGGTATATCAAGAAGGACTCTATGACCATTGATAACCAATATGTATATAGGAATTGATAGTATGGTAAAATTAATGGTAATGTGAATTGGTATACAAGGATGACTGCATGATCACAAATGTGGTTTATATTTGTGCCAATACATTCTCTTATATATGCGAGTCGACCATAGGTCACCTCGCATATATAAGAAAATGCATTGGCCTATAAAGTATACAGCGTGAGGCTGAATTGTCAGTCGAGGCTTAATTTTCTGACGACAAAGGTGGTGTTCAGAGATTTTCGATCTGAGAGAAAGAATTTGCATTTGCTACAGTTTGTCTGCTGCTTTATTTCTTTGGTAGTGTCGGATATCTTTCTGCACCTGTTTCTGATGCTCAACTTCTTCATTTTCGATAACTGTTTGTAAGTTCTTGTATCTGTTGTTTAGCCTGGTTTCTCGGGAGTCGGGATACACTGAAAACGCATCCTATAAGAATTTACAATGAGACTGGATCTCATTAGTCTGTCCATATAAAGCTAGTGGTGTGGCTGGTCGCATCAGAGATAGAAGAATTATCTTGCTCCAGTCAACATATAAAGAGAGTAGTCCGGCTCGAAGCGCCTGGGATGGTCGAAAAGATCAAATGATCTTGATCTGGTCTACAGAAAGGTCTAAAACGCATCTTATAGCCAGCATTAACACTATCTATACTAAATGGATTCTCCCACTCAATTTTTACCATATACATTGGAATGTTCTATTATTCACATGGAGGGATGTTCAGGAAATATAAGCAGTTGAATGAGTCGATAGACAGACGAAATGACAATACAAGTTCAGAAGGAGTCATATTTATTAGAGGGAAATGTTCATATAATAAGTTCAACCTATGGTCATTTGTTGAACTTATTATTTGAACATTTCATAGAGACTACTCGTCAATGAATATTTAGTACAGAAAGGCTTAATGATGGCATGCCTTGAAAACTGGCAAAACAAGATTATTTACTGCAAAAGTCACTTCTAAAAGAAACGAACAGTAAAATATTTCATTTTACTATATTTACAATAATGCCATAAATAATTGACTCCTTAACCACAGTAGAATTATGGGTAAGTTTTCAGGATTTAGTCGGAAATTATGGCTTGTTGCCATTCATCGGAAAGCTCTCAGTGAGAGCTTTCCGATGAATGTCAACAAGCCATATTTCCGAATAAATCTTGAAAAGTTACCCATAATTCTGCGGTGGTTAAGGAGTCGATTATTAAGGGCATTACTGTAATTCATAATAATTGACATTTATCCAGTATTTCCAAAAGAAAACAAGTATCTATAGTCTTAAACCAACTCTGCAGGGGAACCATGATTGTTGGCTGAATAGTGTATTAAAGGGCATAAATGATGTCTTTCATACAAATCTATTGATTGGCTGCGATAAGACCAATCTCCTGTGGATGTAACGACAGAACATCAATCAGAGAATGAGAAAATACTATCGATTACAGACTTAGGCTCAGTTCAGGAAGTCAATGACATTAAATGGCTCAGTGTATCTCCCATATAAACAATGTTTTCCTAGTTGATGTACTCTATAAGTAGATCAATTTGGAAATGTTTCCACTCCAAGGCCATTAGGGTGGATACAAATTTCAAAAGCACATTTATATAAATGAGATTCCGTTTGTTTTGAAAAGGTATGTTTTGTGAAATGAAGACACAATCTTCTTATTTGGTAAATTTGTGTAAATTATTTGGTAAATTGGTGTAAATTATTTTGTAAATTGGTGTAAAATATTTTGTAAATTGGTGTAAATTTCTTATTTGGTAAATTGGTGTAAATTTGGTAAACATTCTATGTTGTGATAAAATTAATTTCAATAACACATTTGAATTTATTTGAAATGTTGATAATGTTGCAACAACTTAAGATCTTCATAGACTTGTGTTTTATCAACATGAACACAGAAAGAGCATATGAAAATAGTTTCTTCAAAATTGGTTTTATCACAGTTTAAAGCCACATGGCAGTTTGCTCTCAAAAATACACCTAATAATATTTGCTTTTGAATTTTTCGCGGTATCGAAATAGGTCAATAAATACATGAACCACCTTACTACGGGCATTATATATCCCAGAAAGATACATTGAAGTCATGAAAAATACAACTTTGAACACAGTGTTTGGGTCCCAAACAAACAACAGCCATGTACAGGGCATGAGACAGAAAAGAGCGTTCCATATTAGTCTTCTCCTGATATGGTAGAAATAAAGAGCGTTTGTTTCACCTCTGTGCAAACAAAAATGAATACAGCTGGAAACTGGCTGTGATCATGGCAAGTATTTTTCAGAGCATTTGAAGCCGGTATATCAATATTTGATGTATTTATCAACCTATCTTATACCTACTTCCAAATTACGCAGACAACATTTGGAAGCCTGAATGAGCCATGTCTGTTTAATTTCCATACTCATAAATTAATGGAAATGAATTTGTATGGCCACGATAAAGAATCAGACATACCTGATGTTCACATCTGATATACAGTAATGTTCTAAGTAATTGACTTCTTAACCACAGCAGAATTATGGGTAACTTTTCAGGATTTAGTCGGAAATATGGCTTGTTGCCATTCATCGGAAAAGCTCTCCCTGAGAACAATACCCCCCCCCCCCCCCTCCCTGAGAGCTTTCCAATGAATGGCAACAAGCCATATTTCCGACTAAATCCTGAAAAGTTACCCATAATTCTGCTGTGGTTAAGAAGTCAATTACTTAGAGCATTACTGTAGTACAGCATGGACACATTTATATTCCATGTTTGATTTTAGGTTATCCACAAGCCTGAATTTAGAGTGATATTTCCAGAATGAGGTCCCCAGATGGTGAATTTAGTGACACTATCCCGCACAATGGGCTAGTATCACCAAATTCACCCTCTGGGGACCTCATTCTGCTTAGGCCTCATCTTCTGGGAAGTATCTATATAATAACATTGCTTTTAGTTACTTTTTCCCTTCTGTTGAGTTTCTATATCCCCAAATTTGCAGAAGATAATCATAAAATGCATAACCGAGGTGACTGATGTGTGAATATCGCCAACTTCAACTGGGGAACTTCAATCTGATCCTAGGTCTCCCCGTGTCGTTGAGGCCTAAGCAGAATGAGGTCCCCAGAGGGTGAATTTGGTGATGCTAGACTGCTGTCCGGGATAGCATCACTAAATTCACCCTCTGGGGACCTCATTCTGCAAATGTTAGACTCACTAAATTCAGGCTTGGTTATCTATTGACTTTGTCTAAAGAGACTCATGGCTTAAAGTGATGTGAAACAATCCGGTAGGGTGACCAGATAGAAATTGAGAATAATCTTTCTTAAAGTTGTTATTTTTTACGAATATTAATCCAAATTTACAACACACACCATCCTTCTAATATATTAATTAAATGCATTGACTCTCGATGGCGAAATCATTTGTGTCAGTTTATTGCGTCCTGAATCGAGATGTAAATATTTACAATTGAGTGTAGTTCAGATGATGTTTTCTATGGAGTGGTATGGTCAATTTTCGGCGATGTTAGTGGAATGATACATGCTCTAGGTTGGCATTGTGCCTGTGTACTAACTTATCAATTACACGCACCCGAACAAGTACACAATATGTCTTTAAGAGTGGGTTCATGTGCGACATAACATATAATTCATAAAAGTCTGTAAAACAACGAACATCTACAAGTACATGCAAAAGTGGATCAATTTCGTTCCAATTTTCATTATTAATAACTCTCCAATAACGAGATTTTGCATATTCATTTTGAATCCATTGTTATGTAAACAGTACTGTTACAGTGGAGTTACTGATAAAGCTCCAATTAAACAAATAAGATACCAAGATTTAATCAAAACTTGACATTAAACATTTTCTCCAAATATATGCATTCAATAGTGTGTCTGTCATTTGCAGAATGAAGTCCTCAGAGGGTGAATTTAGTGATGCTATCCTGCACGGCGGGCTAGCATAACTAAATCCACCCTTTGGGAACCTCATTCTGCTTAGGCCTCAACTGCTATGGGAGACCTAAGTTCCCCAGTTGGAAGTTGGTTAGGCCTAAAAAAAAAGACGTTTGTTTCCGCTAACCCGACCGACCCTATTTTAAACCCCCGACCCTAAACTTTTTATTGCCATTGCAAAAACAAAATTGGACCAAAAAAAACAACAATTTTTATTTTTTTTATTTTATTTAAATTTAGGTCCCAATTCATATCATAACAGGATGCAAAACATTTATATATATTGACATAAGAAATTTAAGTTTACAAAAATATTTAAGTTTAACAGTTGGAATCATACTGTAAAGTATGTTTGGCTTTATCTAGCTTTCATCTGTGAAAACTTCAAATAGTTTCAGTTCAGGTTTGTTATGATTCAGCCTTCAGTCTTCAGACTTCAGTATTTCAATCAAATACAGTACAGGAACATTAACAATTTGATCGAATCAACCTGGTTATCAGGTGGGATCTCATAATACCAAATGAAAAATTAACATAGAGATCATAGTACTATAAATAGTAATTACTAACTTAATAGACATTGTATCTGTACTACATGTAGTATATTATGTATGTGTCTCACTTGAATTTTATAAAATAGCCTATTATATGAATTAGAGTGATAATGGTAAGCCTCATTTCAAGCAGGATAAGCATAATCCATTGAACCAAAAGATATCTGACAATAACTTATAAGCATTTCCAATCCATACATATATAACAAATTTCCAAAGTTATGCTTGAGAAACTTGATCAAATTGACCTCTCAGTAAAATTCAAAATACTGACTCAAAGTGCCCTAGATTAGCTCTAAATGCAATGGATTAAAAAAAAAATTCCAGGGGGAGAACCCCCACCATCAGCAGGGGGTCACCCCTCCCAAACCTTCCTCCGCTCAGGCCTTCAGGTTATGCCTTTGGCATATCATTGCCCAAAAACAGGTGTCCCCAAAAAATACCTAGATCCCTTCACTGAATGCGGAGGAGAAGGTGGGGTTGTGAAGCCATCATTAAGAGATCGGTACAAGACGGTCACTCCAATATGTGACAGTGCAGTGGTGCTGGACTGACTACAGTTGTCGCCAGACCATATGGGAAATATTAGGATTATCAAAGACTATATTAGTATATAGACCAGTATATATGTAAATATTGAAGCATATGTAAGATTGAATTGGAGTTTTTAATTCCTCTGTCATTTGGGTTAACCTGATTGGGGCTAAGAAGTGCATAGTTTGGGTTATTGACAAGTATTATACAGTTATTTTTAAAGATACTTAAAAAAAAAAGTTAAAAAAAAAAAAAGGTAAGGCTACCTACCCTAATTTTTTTCAGCTCGTTAGCGGAAACAAATGTATTTTTTTAGGCCTTATGTTTACATCGATTATGCATTTTATCTTCTACAAATTAGTGGATACCAAAACTTCCCAGAAGGAAAAAAGTAACTAAAAACAATGTTAATTTGAGACTGTAGATACATCCCAGAAGATGAGGCCTAAGCAGAATGAGGTCCCCAGAGGGTGAATTTGGTGATGCTAGCCCACTGTGTGGGATAGCATAACTAAATTCACCCTCTTGGGACCTCATTCTGCAAATAACAGACAAACTATTTGCAGGCTTGTATGCATTCCATTGTTATGAAATTTGGCACATGTATTCTCTATCTGATAAATAATCCACAATGTGAATGCTACCCATGCTGATATTGTTTTACTTGAATGAGTGCCAATTAGGGATAAATGGCAGTTTTCAAATACTACAGTATGAATTTTTTAGCACAATAGCATGGAATGTACATGGGTTAACCACATACCAATCATAGTGTTAAGTGCATGTGAAGAGGCATATGAAATGTAACTGTAAATGTTTCACTGGAGTTGAGCTTAAGGCCCTTCTATAATTCTCTACAATTTACATTTAGACCAAATACTGAAAATGCTTAAAGGCATGGATGACCTTCGTTATCTAATTTGGAACTTCTGTCTGCATGTATGTATGTATGTGTGTATGCATGTATGTGTGTTATAGACTCGAAAACTGCTCGACCGATCCGACTCAAATTTGTTATGTAGGCCTACTTTGATCCTGGGAACAATATGGGCCGTTCCAATTTCACGTGCAACCGTGTCCTTGACCTCGCTCATATAGGCATGTTTCTGGACCTTGACCGATCCGACTCAAATTTGGTATGTAGGCCTACATCCCGGGAACAATATGGGCCGGTCCAATTTCACATGTGACCATGTCCTTGACCTTGCTCATATAGGCATGTTTCTGGACCTCGACCGATCCGACTCAAATTTTGTATGTAGGCCTACTTTGATCCCGGGAACAATATGGGCGGGTCCAATTTCATGTGTGACCGTGTCCTTGACCTCGCTCATATAGACATGTTTCTGGACCGATCGAACAATAGTTTGTCCAGACGCTGTATATTCTGTCCAAACTGAGGCGATCACAAAGAAATCCCTAAATAGCCCAGACAAAGTCGGGCACATCAGCTAGTCTATTATATATTTTGGAACTTCTGTCTGTGTGTATGTATGTGTGAGTAGTAATGTATGTGTGTTATATGCTCGAAAACTTCTCAACCGATCTGACTCAAATTTGGTATGTAGGCCTACTTTGATCCCGTGAACAATATGGGTGGGGTCCAATTTCACGTGCGACCGTGTCCTTGACCTCGCTCATATAGGCATGTTTCTGGACCGATTGAACGAAAGTTTTTTTCTTTCTGCCCAGACGGAGGCGATCACAAAGAAATCCCCAAGTAGCCTGGAAGAAGTCGGGCACATCAGCTAGTATGTTATAATTTAGAAATAACAATCACCAGTTGAGTGTTTTGTCTATCACATACCTTTTATTAACACATAACACAGAGTACTCACATGACAATAACATGTAATTTAAGTGATATTTATGGTTGGTATAAGAACAAAATTTGTCTGTAATATAATATTCTTTCTGTTTATGGTGGTTTTAAGGGATGTGACTATTTTAACAGCAATACCGCCACCGCCAACAATTACCACATCTTTAAGTGATTCCCACTTAACGTCAAGACAATCCATTAAAAAATAGCTAAATGTTCACATATGTCCTCAAACTTACATTCAATGGTGTCTAGAACAATAGATATAGCATATTTCACAGATATAAATAAAACTGGCATGTCGACGGAAGTTAATATGGAATAATTTGACTCACATGCGTCACCACCCCTGTGTACGTGGTATCGCCAAAACCGAGGGTATCGCCAAAACCGAGAATATGGGAAAGTCATTTTCACGTATATGATATGGGGATATGTTTGTTTCTCATCGTAATACAGACATCGAGCATCGTATGTGTATGTCCACACGGAGCAGGAGTATTTATACACCAGTTGTCAATCAGTTTTCCCAGATCAGACTATTAATATTTTTTTGGCGAATTTTTTCAATGGTGTTTTTGCTTTTACTCACTCAAATTTTCGAGAACATCCATTCACTAGTATAGTTCCTGGACTTCCACACTTCCAAAACAAATGCCGGTATATAGTTGAATCTGTCAATGAAGCATAGGATTTGACAGAATTTTAAAAATCCGTGTCATTCTCAATATCCGCGCGATATGAAGGGACCACTGTCGGTCCAGAAAGATGCGAACGGCACAGATGAAGATGCGACCAAACGCCGAGTTTCTGTGCAGTAAATATGCGTATTACTTAAGGAGTTCTGATGAGTATTCGAGTGTTTTTATGTGTATCTGAGACTGATCAATTGGACTGCGAATATCATCTGAAATATGAATCCATAACATATTCGAAATATTGTATGCATATATATTATGAATGTGTTTCAATTGAAATTAATTGAACATCCATCTCAGCATTCAGATTTGCGATCTCAAGAACGTGAATGAATGACAACGCGATGCCTTGATCACACGCACGTGTATGCTGCCGTTCGCATGCATGCAGCTAATCGGATATTCGTTTAGTATTAACATGCTTGGAGTTTGTATATAGACCACACATGCCGGACGACACGCTACGGCGTATCAACGATTTGTTATAATCATGTTTATTTTACAGACTTTATGACTCGTTCCCACTCGAGTAGACCGTTACGCGACAATTAAACCGAATCATCTTATCAAATATACATATATCGTATTGCTCCAAATGATGCAATTCTGGCTTTTTGAAGAGTCATCAGATACACAACACAACAAAGTTACTGCTATTTATAATAAACACTTCAATGTGGAACATGTGTATACTGCCATGATTGTTATGTGCACATGTAAATTGCACTATAGTTTATAACTTTTCTAATTTAGCCCAAGGACCACATATTTAGTGGGCATAATATTTACACAAGACTTCATTATGTTATCGTATAGGTTGCATATACTGTAACTGATATGTATGTTTAACCGAAATGAATCTTATCTTATCAGGGTCTCCGTCCTGAGTTTGGTTTATGGTTCTAACCAAAATTGTTATGGATGTTCAGCATCAAGTCGCATCTGACTTTCCCTAACGCTTCGTATATGGGCACAATTTCCAATGGCGCATCTGATTCAGACATGGTGTTTCATAATACTAAATTCGAGATGCCACAAAATATCCGCACAACACATAAGGGACCGGATGAATTGACTAATTAAGGGATTAATTATAATTTAATTCAGCCTTCCGCGCCCGGTGATTTTATGCGGACTGGCTGTTTTTGTTTTGTTCACAGACAGAGATAATTGTTGTGATTATAGCTCCACTCGTGCAAACATTCACGAGACCCGATGATGAGTATAACGTGTCATGCATCATAAATTTCTTTGTATTCAGGGAGAGTATTTGTTTTGTTGTGGGGTCTTAACCTCTGTCAAACCATTCAACAGAGAACAATGTATACCATAGCACATGGTGGCAGTCAGGCGAGCAATTTCCAATGATAATTCTTATACAAAACATCATAGGAAAAAAGATAAATATTTATACGTGCTCTATCCGCGAACATACTAGGTTACATCCGAAGATCACATGTTCTGTCTTTTAGTCGTCTAATTCATCCACTCGGTTATTGGGATGTGAAGTGGTGTGTTGGTGTAACATAACACTTCCCCAGATATATATATATATATAGCTTCATCTGAGGAAGATACGTTATTTATCAAAACCGCATGGTCTGGTTTGATTTTGTTTAAATATGGTGTTGTAGGTTGGTAAGCTGACTACATGTGCTACATAGACACAATACAGAGGCCCATCGACATCCAGATAAGAAGGCACACACGTGTGCCACGCATAGCACATTGTGATGATATATATACGGAAGTTTAAAGGTTAACATAGAATCGTTACAATACTATCTGATGACTCTTAAAAAGCCAGAATTGCATCATTTGGAGCAATACGATATATGTATATTCGATAAGATGATTCGGTTTTATTGTCGCGTAACGGTCTACTCGAGTGGGAACGAGTCAAAAAGTCTGTAAAATAAACATGATTATAACAAATCGTTGATATGCCGTAGCGTGTCGTCCGGCATGTGTGGTCTATATACAAACTCCAAGCATGTTAATACATGTACTAAACAAATATCCAATTAGCTGCATGCATGCGAACGGCAGCATTCACGTGCGTGTAATCAAGGCATCGCGTTATTATTCATTCACGTTCTTGAGATCGCAAATCTGAATGCTGAGATGGATGTTCAATCAATTTCAATTGAAACACATTCATAATATATATGCACACAATATTTCGAATATTTCAGATGACATTCGCAGTCCAATTGATCAGTCTCAGATACACATAAAAACACTCATCAGAACTCCTTAAGTAATACACATATTTACTGCACAGAAACTCGGCGTTTGGTCGCATCTTCATCTGTGCCGCTCGCATCTTTCTGGACCGACAGTGGTCCCTTCATATCGCGCGGATATTGAGAACAACACGGATTTTTAAAATTCTGTCAAATCCGATGCTTCATTGACAGATTCAACTATATACCGGCATTTGTTTTGGAAGCGTGGGAGTCCAGGAACTATACTAGTGAATGGATGTTCTCGAAAATTTGAGTGAGCAAAAGCAAAAACACCATTGAAAAAAGTCGCCAAAAAAAAATTAATGGTCTGATATGGGAAAACTAAATGACAACTGGTGGATAAATACTCCTGCTTCATGTGGACATACACATACGATGCTCGATGTCTGTATTACGATGAGAAACAAACATATCCCTATATCATATACGTGAAAATGACTTTCCCATATTCTCGGTTTTGGCGATACCCTCGGTTTTGGCGATACCACGTACACGGGGGTGGTCACAAGGTTCCAGTCAATAACCAAACGAGATCACAGTTTTTCTGTGCAATTTCTGATTGGCTAATATCAAGCATCACTTTACTATTTTGTTGTTGTTTGGTAATCAGGTCACACACGACTGGTCATGTGAAATTGGGGTAATCCCCAGGTTATTTGGGCCTATAAAGGATTTTTCGAAAGATGTGCACCTGTTAGGATATAAATGTAGTGTTTGTAGACATGAGTATCTCCACTCACCGACTACATTTGAGAACATGGTAAGCGACATCTCCCCTTCACATAGGCACCGTTTGATTGTGCATAACAGTTCTAATTTATAATAAAAGGCCGCTCGGCCACAGTGTCCCCCGAACCGGTGGCTTCATTTGGAGCGGAGTCTTTGTAGAAGTATACTATATGGATAAGACACTTGTGCATTGTCTCATTACTGTCATGCATACAAATAACCAAATCTTAAAAAAACTCTTAAAGTCAAAATATAACCTCAAATTGGCACAAAATGAATTTTCTAAGTCGAAAAGCCCATAACTCTGAGCAAAATCATCGGTTCAAACTCAAATTCGTCGAACTTGATCTGTCTTTTGTGCTAGTAAACCTACATATACCAAATTTAATTTCATTCAGTACATATTTACTAAAGTTTTCATCCGGAAACCTCAAATTGGCAAAAATTCTAAGTCAAAAAGGGACATAACTCTGGTGAAAATTGGCGGGCGGAACCCGAATTCGAACTTGACCTGTGTTTTGCTGGGAGAAAGAGACATACCATATTTGATTTAAATCTGATTAACTCTACTAAAGTTATCATCCGGACACCAACTTTTGGGGTTTAAAATGTCCGGTCGGCAGGCAAAAAATGGCCATAACTCTCGCAAAAATTATCGGATTAAATCGAAATTCGAACTTGAGCTGTATTTTGATATAAGTAATCCACAAAAAAACGGATTTTGCATATAAACAATCCAAAATCAAGTTATCATCCGGAAACCAAAAAAAAGAAGAAAATTTAATTTTCTATGTCGAAAAAGGGACATAACTCTGCCAAAAATGGTCGGGCAGAACCCAAGTTCGAACTTGACCTGTGTTTTGCTGGGAGAAAGTAATATACCAAATTTGGTTTGAATCCGATTAACTCTACTAAAGTTATCATCCGGAAACCAACTTTCAGGGGTTTTCCAAGTCAAAAAAGGGCCATAACTCTCGCAAAAATGGGCGGAGCAAACCCATATTCGATCTTGACCTTTATTTTGGTCTGATAAACTCACCTATGAAATTTGCTTTTGATCTAATAACCGAAACTAAAGTTATCATCCGGAAACCATTTCCAGACGCACGCACGCACGGACGGACAGACGGCCGGACGGCTTGACGGACGGACACCGGCTATTTTAATAGTCCCCTGAAATGTTTTTTTCGGGGGACAATTACGCATTCCAATACAGACCTAATACGCCACCTCCATGGTGGACATTGGAAGTTAGGAGGTGCCAACGTCACTAACCCTACTCATATGTGCGTACCAAATTTACACGATAAGTACGTATACTGTTCCACCGTGTCAAATAACTCACCGTGAGAGAACCACACTAATTTACGAGTTATGTGGGCACTCACTGAGCACTATAGTAATTGCAAAAACAGGGATTATGTAAAGAATTAGCAGTTTGAGGTCTAAACTGTGATTTTTTAATTGTATATTTTTCTCTTGAAATGAGGCTCATAACCTCAATCAAATCTTCATTGTTAACACAATTAATCGGGTTGATCATAAAGGATATATATGCAAAATTTCAGGGCAACCAGATTCATCTCTGAAGACATTTGGGCCAATGCATTATGGGGGAAACTTACTTTTTGAGGTGTTCAGAAAGAGTCTTCATGTAATTTCAGGCCTTCAAAGATGTCAGCAGGAATTAATGAATGGCTTGGCGATTACAACAAGATATGCGTTCAACAACAGAACTACCTCGAGAAGATACTACGACTCAAAAACAGTCTGAACGTAAAGAAACCGAATGAACCACAGCTTCCAATCGATCGAGGGAAACAAATTCAGTGCTTTGGCTCTCCGAATCATTTAAAATTGAATCTCAGTGCGTCGGATCGTCAATATGATTCATCATCTCAGAAATCATGTGTTATCCACGAGAGAAAGTTGAAATACTTCAAAACTCCAAGAGGAAAAAACAAAAAACTTCCAGCAATAGAAAAAACAAATGTCAAAAATGTTGTCAAAAACTCTGCTAAACAGGAATTTGATTTTGATAGGATGAAAACAGACTATGAACCATTAGAATCAATAGCTAGAAGAAACCATATCGACCTTTCACCCATAACAGGGCAAAGGTCACCCAGAGATGTACGGTCGAGGAATAGGACTAGGTTTCAGATGAGAAACGTGATCGTGACTGATTTAGATGTTGATGCATTTGAGTACGGCCAGAACATTGGAGGGCCCAGATCACCAATACACAATAACTCGCGAAATTCATCTGCACTTTATTTTTTAGATTATGGTGACGAATGATTCAAAAAGACTGTAAACACTGGAAATTTAAGTGACCTCCAAGATATGGGCTATTAAAAATGTTCCACCATTTCCTGCTATTTCTGGTCAAACAGTGATAACTGAGAGTGTCACCCCCACTTTTCTGGTATGCGGTTTTCAGGTGATTTTGAATGTGGTACGCAGGTTCTGTTATCGGTCAAACAGTGATAACTGAGAGTGTCACCCCCACTTTTCTGGTATGCGGTTTTCAGGTGATTTTGAATGTGGTACGCAGGTTCTGTTATCGGGTACTCTGGATTAATATGCCCATCTTAACCGGTATTCAAGATTCAACAACAAAGCTGGTAGAAGACTTTTACAGCATCAAATTCTTAAAATGTTGATTATTTTTTAGCAAAAATGACATATTTTGATGTAATTCAGTCCAATACATCTTGAGTTGTTGAAGTTATGGGTATTCAAGCCTTGAAATAGGGTGTCTGTCATTTGCAAAATGAGGTCCCCAGAGGGTGAATTTAGTGATGCTACCCCGCATAGCGGGCTAGCATCACTAAATTCACCCTCTGGGGACCTCATTCTGCAAATGACAGACACCCTATTTCAAGGCTTGTGGGTATTACTTCAGCAAATGGGTGAAAATTATAATATTGGTGTGAATTAACCATGACATGTATTCTATATTTTCTTAACCAGTACGTAGGATTCACTCCTCTCTGTTAAACTGGTACCAGGTATTCAGGATTCATGGGGATAGGGGATAACACCCTCATAACACAATATGGCTACTAATCATCACATAAGCAATGTTGTCAAAATAAGTGTCAAAGGAACGGGAACTGGATTATCCAACCCAGAAATAGTTTAATCCACAGAAACGTGTCTCCATTCTGTATTCCATTTATTTGGGGGAAACAAAAATTTATTTGAATTAATTTGATAATAACGAACTCATGTCCATGAAAATGCACACTCAGTTAGAAATACAGTTAAAAATCTGTCCAATATCGAATAATCAATAAGTGTAATTCAAGTTGAATATTTGTCAATAAAACACACATTCAAATTGGTTGAGAGCTGCTCAGATTATTTTAGTTATCGATTCACCAGCATCGCCACTGAAGCATGCACAAATTTTGAATAGAGTATGTGGTTATTAACAATGTGCATCTAATAAGTCATCACCCAGCTAGGAGTCCCGTAATCAAGTTCAATCGGAAAATTGTTTATTAATTAACAGGAAATTATTTGGGCACTACTCCGACTAACACCATGGAACGTACCCAGATATTTGATCAACGGAAAAAAGATATCTCATTTCATTGCATGTAATGCATAACAATTTTCATGCAGTTTCTTTTTAACTTTTCGGTGGATTGAATTACAATGGTGATAAACTTACCTTGTTCCGAGCATGAAAAAAGTTTTTGAACTCGCCGGCAAATTGTTTTCATGCTCAACCCCCTGAATATCCAACACAACAGGGTATTATGTTTATCTCCTGATATATGGAAATATAATCTTGTTTCATGATTTTAGAATAAAATCATTTTTGAAGTCAGAAATAAAATAATCTATGGCGTCATTGGGGTGGGTTATCATGGAGTCAAATGAACAGTAGGTAAACATACATACACAATAGTGGCAGAAAAAAACACTGAAGTAGAAAGTACTAGACATGATTATTTTATTATAATCAAAAGGTTTTAGATTAAAAAAATATAAGCAACCACATATTTAACAATCATAATTGAATCACAAATTTGATACTTCCAATGATAGACAACAAACTTCAGACAACAATTTCAACTGTAATCAAACAATAACATTAATATTCAACCAAAATTAAAAAAAACAGTGATATAAATGGAACAAAATAAAATTCTGGTTCATTCAGGTTCATTTACAAAAATAGTGAATTTATTGCTTTCCTATTGGCGACATACTATAACTGATTTTACTGTCCAACCATCAAATAGCCACGCATTTGCAATTCCTCACGGACTGAATGCTGGTCATCCAATAAACTGCACTGCAGGTAAATATTGTGTAAACCGTATTGCGGGCACTACAGGCGAGCTTGTTTTGAGGGATATTTTGTTATTAATTGTTTTTCTTCAACGCATGATCCATGAGGTACTTTGATGAACCCAGCTTCAACCAAATGTCAACAGTTGGATGAAAAATGCTCCATAAAGTGATGAAATGCTCGATGCATAGTGAGAATAAGCTTCCATGTTTCAATTATCTGCTCAAAGTTGAGCATGTGGTGATTAATTTGGTCAATATTGTCAACATTCCATTGATATAGATGTTTTAGGAAGCTAAATCTACATTCATATTAAAATTTTCAGCATTTAAGTAAGATAATATGGACAACTGCATGTGACACTCCACGGTGTCGGAGTAAACGCCAACAACGGGCACGAATTTTGCCTGCATTACAGTTACAGCTGCCCGCATTCTCTTTTACTTTAACATTGTACTATATGTTTGGAAAGCTGTCTTTATTTGAGTTACTGGAGATTTGGTGTTTTCTCATATAAACAGCTCCATGTTTTTAAACTATTTCTTGAGTAGTGAATGAATTGCTGAATGAAATAAAAATTTATCCCGAAATTCCGAATGTGCTCGACATAACATTTTGATTTTCTCAGGAACTGATATCTAAATTTGCTTTGAACTGCTGTCACAGTATACATAGTCACTGGCCATCATATGCATCTTCCATTGGTTGGTATAACTTCTAAATTGACAACTTTAAACTATTTAGACTAGCCCTGGTATGGTAAACTCTAATTGTTATAGCCCGAGGTGCGGTTTACAGACAACAGCAGGATGGTTTATTGCCCGCAGTGCAGTTTATAGGATGACCAGCATGTTGTAGGGCCCTGCAAAGCGGGAGTTTTAATTTTGAATCAAATCTCCAATCAAAGGATTTCAAATAAAATTTTATGAAGCGTATCAAATTACTATTAATGGCGGTCTATTTTTAGATAACTTCCAAGAGTGTTATCTGCATGTGCAATTGTTGGTTAGTAATGCGCCGTCTGCATGAGAATGACCTTGAAGGCAATAGCTGATCTTAAAAGATAATTGTATCTCTCCCAGGCCACAATTACAACATCATTTTTATAAAAAACCTGATTTCAGGACTACAAATAGCTGTTTTGTCAATGAAAAGATGGTGTCTATTATCTGTCTATAAAGGCATAATAAATGGTTTATTTTTAATGAAGCCAATGAAATTAGTTTGTTGAAATGACCTTTGCCTTGATTGAGGATGCTAATAAGATAGATTTCTCCCTCCAGGTACAGTAATGCCCTAAATATGACTTGTTACCATTCCTGGGAAAGCTCTCACTGCGAGCTTTCCGATGAATGGCAACAAGCCAAATTTCCGACTATATCCTGAAAAAATACCCATAATTCTGCTGTGGTTAAGGAGTCGATTATTTAGGGCATTACTTTACACTCTGAAAGTTTCTATTAGAAATTTTGAGTTTCTGTTCTAAAAATAACCTGTATTAATATTTATTGATAGAAGCGTTTCCAGACAGGTGTCTCTGGTTCATATATATTATTTTATATGGAAACGGTATACAACTCAAAGAGATACACTATCTTTAATCAGACAAAATACTCCGAATCCCATTGAAATAAATTAATTCACAGGGCTCTACTATAAGGCTCGGGAATAAAACAAGGTCTCCAGAGGGTGAAATTAGTGACGCTACCCCGCACAGCAGGCTAGCATCACTAAATTCATGCTCTGGTGAAATAATTCTGCATAGGCCTCATCTTCTCTGGAAAGTATCATTATTATCAAATTAACATGTTTTTTAGTCTCTTTAGAAATTTCTCCACATAGATTCCTTTTCTTTTTATAGTTTAGTTTCTCTATATCCCCAAATTGGCAGGTGACACATTGCATAATCGAGGTGCCCAATGAACAAACCAAGCACTTATAACATGTTAACAACTTAACAGAACATAGAGTAATTGATCCATTATGATTCACAACTTTCATATCCAGGGGTTAATTCCAGTGTTATAGTTTGGCACCTTCACTTCAGTATTTGGATGGGTAAATAACAAATGGTCATAATACGGAAAATTGGACTACATTTTAGTATGTGTACATACATTTCTAATTAAAATTAGACTCTCAAATAAGCTATGTGTTACCGAGTATAAAGGAAATAGTGGGGAATTCCATTACCACCAAGAAGCATATTACATCAGTGTCAAGCCTGATTATAGCGTGTCTGTCATTTGCAGAATGAGGTCCCCAGAGGGTGAATTTAGTGATGCTCATTCTGCTTCGGCCTCATCTTTTCTGGAAAGTTTCTTTATTATATAATTTCTATAGAAACTTAGATTCTATTTAATTTTAGTTTAGTTACTCTATATCCCCACATTGGCAGATGACACTTTGCATAATCAAGTTTCTCAATGGGTGTACATCATAATATTCACCATTTGGGGACATCAATCTGAGTCTATGTCTCACATAGCAGATGAGGCCATGCATAATGAGGTCCCAAGAGGGTGAATTTGGTGATGCAAGCCCACTGCAGGATACCACCACTAAATTCACCCTCTGGGGACCTCATTCTGCAAATGACAGGCACACTAAACTCAGGCTGGATCAGTGTCAGCCAATCACAAATAAATTTTCTGTCACATTGATCATTTCACACATTGTTTACAAAATTAGAGATTACGACAACTAATTAAACATTAAAAAGCAGATATGACCGTTATGACGAGTCCAGAATTGGCCAATAATTGACCATTAGATGGCATAGCTTGTTCGAGAGTCTAACTTTAATTAGAACTGGTTTACATATAACCTAATATTGTTTCAGTTTTCCCGTAGCGTTATGATATTAATGAGTTAATATTATCAGAAACCAAAGAGCTACATTAGGAGGCCAATTTCAGCCGTCATATCCCAATAACCACATAGGTTCCACCAGAATCAACGGAGATGGTCAAACATTAACAACACAGACTGGCAGTGAACCAGAGTGAATCTTATTGGGCTAACTTATATTGCGAATGGACACATTGAGATATTATTTACACCAGCTTCATTGTTGAAGTGGATTATATAATATTGGTAATGATAACAAATTAAAATACTTATTAAGATATAAGTAAGATGGGCAACGCAAAGCATGGGATATGTCCCCGATGCTCAGCTTAGTTAGTGGGCAGTGCTAAATGTTGGATCACTATGCCAAAGAAAATTCAAATCAAACTTTGTTGGTATTTGAATGACAATGCCAAATTACGGAAAATAGCTCCTCCTTCCATGTCCAACAACTCTGACAAATATATATAGATGAAGCCCACTGACTGTTTGTATCCTTCCAACAATACTGGTTAGTAATCCTAACAGCATTTAAGTCTGAAAAGTGATACTAGACTTACAAATCAAAATGTCTGACCTGCGGAGTGAAAATTTTTAAGTCCAGCCATAACTTAAAATGGACAAACCCTGCAGTATCCTTTCCCAAAGCACAACCAAATCCGATGATCCACTCTTGAGTGTCAAGGTGAAATGTTCACACTGATACGAAATGAAAAATTTAGAAGTATAACAAGGGCCGTGACTATGGTAAAAATAAATGGATGAAACCAGAAGTATGTGGGTATTCTTTTCACCAACCAAGCTGGGTATCACCAAGCCAAAGCATAACCAAATGTGGTATCTTTTCCCCCCAAACTGGGCCATCCCATACCGAAGGACAACACCATCCCATAATTAACACCGAGTTACAAGGTGACATGTTCGTTTGGATGGACAGACATTCACCCTTCCATGACTGGAGCTTCCCTGAAATTTGGCAAAAAACACTGTGCCAATGCATTATCTTATATATGCGAGTCTCCAATAAGGAGTCTCATATATATAAGAGAATGCATTGCCCTAACAATATTTACCTTGACCTTGTAAGCCAGTCAATTTTCTTATATATCTGACGCTCCCTATGGGAGACTCGCAAATATAAGAGAATGCACTGGCACAGGATCTTTAATACTGCACAAGCGCAGCTCCCATCATGAAAGGATTAAGACAGATGGAGACCTCGACTAATGGCCCCAAATCTCATACAGGGGGTCATGGGCATTATAGAGGATGGATTCAACATGGTCATGGGTTTTGACTCAGGAAAACTCAGTGGTTCATGCAGTTTACTTTTTCTTGTGGTCAAAACCTGATGACAACACAAATGAAATATAATATTGATGTTAGCTGGATAAAGCAGAATTTCTACATTTTGTATGTTCCAATCTGATATTCAGGAATATGGAAACCAAAAACATGAAGTAGGGTGCCAAAATATATCTGGATAAGTCCCTTCTATATGTATCACTAGCCAAGATTCACCGGAATAAGAACAATAAAAATATCATATTAACAATTTTCTACCAATGATTTCAACATAATCATCACAGCAGTTTTCATATTGGCATAATCATGTCACAAATATTAATCATATATACCGGTAATGGACAACTGACAAATTTGGATATTTACAAGATGAAGAAAATTTGGAATGTCATCCAATAATATACACTGATTAGCACCAAACTAATTGGATGTTTCTGCCTCTCTCCGATGAGTTAACACGTTCACTGTCGACGCCCAGTCAATTACATGCAAAAAGTACGAGATAGCTAGTAGTCGGCAGTGAACGTGTGTAACCCTTTCTATACTAAGTACGAGATAACTAGTAGTTGGCAGTGAACATGTGTAACCCTTTCTATACTAAGTACGAGATAACTAGTAGTCGGCAGTGAACATGTGTAACCCTTTATATACTAAGTACGAGATAACTAGTAGTTGGCAGTGAACATGTGTAACCCTTTCTATACTAAGTACGAGATAACTAGTAGTCGGCAGTGAACATGTGTAACCCTTTCTATACTAAGTACGAGATAGCTAGTAGTCGGCAGTGAACATGTGTAACCCTTTCTATACTAAGTACGAGATAACTAGTAGTCGGCAGTGAACATGTGTAACCCTTTCTATACTAAGTACGAGATAACTAGTAGTCGGCAGTGAACATGTGTAACCCTTTCTATACTAAGTACGAGATAGCTAGTAGTCGGCAGTGAACATGTGTAACCCTTTCTATACTAAGTACGAGATAGCTAGTAGTCGGCAGTGAACATGTGTAACCCTTTATATACTATGTACGAGATAGCTAGTAGTCGGCAGTGAACATGTGTAACCCTTTCTATACTAAGTACGAGATAACTAGTAGTCGGCAGTGAGCGACCATATTGAACTAATTATCTGAACGTTTTCCACCAATTAAAAAAAATCCTTCTGCACTTGTATTATCTTTTCGCCTGTCTGCTTATATTACCAGATCACCCCTTCTTATGAATAATAAACCATTCAAATGTACACATTTTTATAACTGACGGGAGAATCCATTTAGTAAAGAAAGAGTTTAAAGGCCCATGGCAGTTTGAAGCCTGAAATAATGTCTGCTTATGTTACATTCTGTTCCGGGGATCAAAAGAGGTTGATAAATATGTGAAATACTTACATACAGACTTTAAATGACTTATTCAATGACTTAATCAAGTCATTTTTCAGCACTGAATGATAAAGAGCGTCAAGATAGTCAGTAACTTTTGATATGCGGAGACTAGAAAAAGTGAGAAATTCTTAACTCAACAGTTATTATTTGTGTTAACTCTTTAACACCTATTAAAGTGTTTGACATTTACCTACAATGTTAACCAGCCCAACACTTAGGCCTACAGGTAGTGTAAATTATATCCCATGCGACCTAAATAGCAATAGGTAAAACACACAATAATTTAAATCTACCTGGCAAAGCCACTGGCATGTAATTTCGTCCAAATATGACTGCCAACGTCATCAAATATTTATCTAGCAAATGTCCGGAAGTTCAGTGGAATAATCTATTTTTTATAATTATTCCATTTTTGATGACAGATTACAACGTACCTGTACTGTTACCAGCCCTTGGAATTGGGAAATATTTGCTACAGCACTATATTGCTGTGGCCTATGGTATATATTATTGTTTTACGGTGCACATAGGTCAGACTTTTAAATTGATAAATGGTGCTATAAAGATAATAATCATGTCAAAATACATCATTTGGAAATAGCCTCGACACATCATTTGGAAATAGCACCGACACATCATATAACGTCACCAGTTGTTGGGTGGCTAAAACATTTAAGTGTTAAAGAGTTAAACACCATAAAAATGTGATGAAATACAAGTGAATAATATCTATGACGAAAATAAAAATCTTCCCTCTATTGAATATAATAAAATGACTATATAGTTGAAAAATAAAACTAGTTCCATGTACTGGATTAAACATTAATTAATATCGCAAGATTACACTATAAGTAACAAAAAGCAAGGTAACTAAAAGCGGGACTAATGTGCATAAATGTAACATTCAGCACTAAAAACACTAATAAGAGTGTACACCTGAGAAAAAATACTGTAAAGACTATTGAAAAGTCAGTGTTCTCCGGCACTGTTCACACATGCTACACAACAGTCATGCCCTAAATTGTATTTTGGGCATTACTGTATGCCTAGATTAGCGACCATAGGAAGTATTGACATTTTCTATTGATTGGCACACAGCAAGCGGGATGATATAATAACAAGTTAATCGAGTAAATCTCTGCTCAAGAAAGAAGGAAAGTGTGTGTCAAAACTATAGGATTAAAGCGTGGGCATGAATCGTCTCGTTCGCTGTGTGACAATCAAAACAAAACAGCGATATGACCAAAATACGGTCACGACCCAATGCATAACGTAGCATGTATGAAAAGTGCCTAAGGCAATTTTGCCAACAATATTGATGATAGATATTTTGTTATAGGCCAGAAAGCAGATCTCAGAATTGAAATATTGATTTTTTTAAATGGGTCAATTCTTCCAAACATGATATGCTAAACATTGATATAGTTTGTTAACCCTTCCATGACTGGAGCTTTCTGGAATTTTGGAAAACTGAAACCCTGTGCCAATGCAATCTATTATATATGTGAGTCTCCCATAGGAAGCCTCGCATACATAAGAGAATACATTGGCCTAACAATATTTGCCTTGACCTTGTAAGCCAATGCATTTTCTTATATATGTGAGGACTCGCATATATAAGAGAACGCACTGGCACAGGATGTTTAATGCTGTACAAGCACCACTGTCATCATGAAGGGTTAAGTTGGCATAGAGGTATCTTCTTTAACCCTTTCAAAACTAAACTCTCATTGATCAGTAGTTCCCTTGGAAAATATTCAGGCAATAAGTTCATATGCTGTTTGTTGAACTTGTTATCTAAACATTTCCCACCAATGATTAAGACTCCTTCTGCTGTTGTATTATCAATTCTTCTGCCTGTCGCCTGCTCATATTTTGCTAAACACCCCTCCAGAAGAATAATAGACCATTCCCATGTATTCTTTTATAACTGAGTGTGATAATCCATTCAGTTAGAAAGAAAGAAACAGTAATAGAAATGTTTTCAAAAGCAAAAAATACATCTTCAAACAAATGGATCAATTACAAAGCTATATAGAGCACTTTACCATCTCCATACTATATGGATTCTCCCACTCAGTATAAATATATATATTTGAATGGCATTAACCCTTTGAGTGCCAGCGGCCAATCTCATCAGCCCTAAACCTACAAAATAAGTCTGTTAAAGAATATAAGAATAAATTATTAAAATTGTAAAAAATTGTAAAAAAAATAAAAAATTGTTAGGCCAATGCATTCTCTTATATATGCGAGGCGACCTATGGTCGACTCGCATATATAAGAGAATGCATTGGCAGAGGGTATATGGGTTGATACAAAAATCGACCTGGCACTCAAAGGGTTAATCAGTTGGAGGCATGTTCATGCACAATTAGCAGATGCCAGACAGACAAAAATATTGTAAAAGTGAAAACATGAAAAAATAGAATAAATTTATTCTAATTTTCATTATCAATAATCCACCAGTGACAAGATTCCACATGTTGAACCCAATATTTGAAAATAATCTGCTGTCCTACATCTTTGTAAAAAACACTTTCTGATTTTCAAAAGGAGATTTGTTCCTACCAAAGTCAATTTTTTAAAACTAATAAACCGACGGGTGTACTAGAGCACGGCATTACGTTTAACAAACATCGCTAATCGTTTAAATATTTTAGTCTGAATATCATTTTCAGAATATGTTTAAATGCTTTGACATTTTCCAATGTTTACCATCAAGTTTTGATTAAACTTTGGTATCTTATTGGACTGTTATGAGTAATTTCACTGTTTACATAATAATGGTTCCCATAGGGAGCCTTGCATATATAAGACAATGCACTGGCTTTCAAGGTCAAGGTAAGTATTGTTAGACCAATGTATTCTCTTATATATGTGAGGCTCCCTGTGGGTCATGTATATATAAAAGAATGCATTGGCACAGGGTTTTCACTTATTTAATAGATAGTTTATGTCGAAAAACTCAAAATGCCTCAACATATTTGGAATGAATGAGACTAGGTGAACTAATACTGTATAAAACAAAATAAAAATAAGAAAGTAACAAGAGGTTGCACCTTGAGATGTTGAGGTCACTCTCGCTGGAATCCTGTAGCTCATAGTGGACGGACACGCTACAAGATACATCATAGTGGAAATGTGAAATTCTGTCCAATACTTTTCAAGTTAACATCAGGACAAACAAATAATCAGCAAATTATTAGTTGGTAAAGGGGAATAACTCCATCAGAAATGGTCGGGCCGAAACCAAATCCGAACTTGACCTGTAGTTTCATGTGATTAATCCACGAAATGAAGTTCAGAGCTATCAGATAATCATAACTTGAGTTATCATCCGGACAACAAAATAATCAGCCAATTCTAAATCGAAAATGGGCATAAATCCACAAGAAATGGTCGGACCTGATCAAAATTTGAACTTGATCGGGACTTTCTCATATGCAGGCCACATACCAAGTTTAATCAAATTCCGCACAATATTATTCAAGTTATCATCCGGGACAACAAACATTTCAGCCAGATGGAGATGGACAGACACCACTTGTTTCTATAGTCTCCGAAATTGTTTTTCGGGCGACATTAAATCCGGGACAACAAACATTTCAGCCAGATGGAGGGATGGATGCACAGACAGATGGACATACACCACTTGTTTCTATAGCCTCCGAAATTGTTTTTCTGGCGACATTAAATACTTATTGGTGATTTGAATTTTGAAAATTCTAGATGAATTTGAAAATAAATATTTAAGTTCGAATTTGGGTACGGTCCGACCATTTCTGGTGGAGTTATGCCCCTTTTTTTACTTAGAATTTGCCGATTATCTTGTGTCCCGATGTTAACATGAATAGTATTGGACAAAATTTCACATTTCCGCTATGATGTCTCTTGTAGCTTGTCCATTCACTATGAGCTAAAGAATTCCAGCGAGAGTGCAATCTCTTGAATGATTAGCAATGTGCATGAGAACACAATAATTGTATTTTTTGACTAACATATAAAAGTGAATGGATTATTTCACAACCAGTGCCTAGTTAAAAGCTGGAAACATTTAATTGGATAAAAAATATTGACTAAATCACAGAGGAATCTATATTCATTCATATCATGAAACAATGTTTCTTATGTAATGCCCTAAATAATCGACTCCTTAACCACAGCAGAATTATGGGTAATTTTTCAGGATTTAGCTTGTTGCCATATTTCCGACTAAATCCTGAAAAATTACCCATAATTCTGCTGTGGTTAGGAATAATTATTTAGGGCATTACTGTATGCAATGCCATATATGTTTACAGAAAATTATGATATTAGGTGACGGAATGGTGATGACACCGCAGTACAGGGGAATATTCAGGACAAATGTAATACCTGGAGTAGGTATGGGTGACAAACTCTGAGGCCCCAATTAAAATAAAAAGAGCTACTAAAACTCAGAATTTCTAAACAGTGCTCGCGCTACAGGTGGCCAAACAGGCCTTTTTCCAGTGCTGTCACTGTTCCCAAATATTTTTTATAGTGCCTGCTGCTGAGTATACTGCAGAAGTCATACACCAAGAATACCTACCTTACTCGTATTTAAATTCGCGCAGTACTATTTTTCGCTCAGTTTTGAATTCGCGCATCCAGCTGCACGAATTCAAAACTTACAAAAATATTTTCATAATATTCCCATGATAGTTTCATATATCTTGGAGCTGATGACAGTTTCTGTTCTTAGTCATGCATTGCTGGAGATAGTATATAAGGATATTAAACACCATCGCGGCGGATTTACATCGTGTAGACAATAAACTAGTAACTACATACATCATCATTTTTTGGCGTCCTGAAATATTAGTATTTCTTATACAAGTTCAACAATGTCTATATATTTTACCATAATTTGTCGCTTGGTATTGTGAGCAATGGTCTTGATAGCGGTTGGCCGAATGTAATTATATGCATACATGTATAGGCGTAATTGTCTATTCAACCGTTCATAATAGATGTAAACTCAGCAACATAGCCCTATTGTATTACCTATGGAGTATGGACTGTGGTTTAGATTAAACTTGGGAGTCATACTATTTTTTGCTCAGTTTAAAATTTGCGCGAATTTAAATACGAGTAAGGTATAACGTTTCAGGAAGGCAGAGGCACAAAGTAACAAAATAATACTTTATTCAGGCACATCCTTAATACAGAAACAGTTGTCCCAAAAACTTCCCGGATATCTCCCTGCTGCAGTATGAAATGAAATTTATAAGAAGGAAATTAGGCCATGCAAAGTCAATTTCCTGTTTCTGAGGCCATTTAAATTTGGAAATCATGCATGTGCATGATTTTATATTTTAGTTAAAATTTTTGGGGCACATGTCAACAAAGCATTCCACCTCTGAATTGGTAGGCTCCAGGTCTGATATCAGTTGCCCGTGACCAATATTTCAACAACAGATGTCCACGAAAAAAGTTTATTGTAAATTCCATGTGATTTATTTTTGTCCTAAATAACATAAACAACTGCTAATATCACTGATACATTTTTGATTGAGATTGCAGTCACCAATTTTCAAGCTTTTAACACACGCTTGAACATAGTTACTAAATACAGTAATGAAATGGAAATCTCACTTGTGCTCATGTTTGTACAAAAAAACATATCAAAATTATTCATAACTATTAAAATTTCCCCTTACATTATAAGACCACAACAATAAAATAGCCTGGTTTACGAACAATTGGGACAAATAGCAGAATAAACCAGAATTGTCTATGAATTTCGCAAGATTTTAGAATATAATAAGTTTTTCTTAATTATAAAAATATATTTAGGTATTTCTTCCCACAATACTCAATAATGGAAAAGAAGGTGGAAGCAAAAGAGACTCTACCATCAAATATTTTCTTCACCACTGTGACCACATGCTTCATATTTTAATCAGCGTGAACATAAACTTATCATCTGAAAAAGTTAAATTTTCTTACAATTTTGAGGAAAAAGTTGTAGGAGGAGTTCATAAACCAGGCTATTAAAGTGCGGGGTTTTGGGACCATGCATGCCAGCCTGAGAAATGGAAAATTGACTTTGCGTGTCCTCATTAAACTTGGCACAAAACAGTGGTATGCCATACTTAAAATTGATGGTAAAACATTACCCAGAAGCATAAAGAGCACTTCTGAAGGAACAGACCTATTTCTTCAATAAATCTGTCTTCTCGTCGATTTCATCTTCACACTTGACGTCCAAGGGATCACTGTCATCTCTCTTCTCATCAATGGTTACGTCAAGTTCTGATCTGGTAAGAGAGTCCTCAGCACCCTTGCTCGAATCCAAATCACTGCAACTATCAGCTTTTTTACTTATATCATTATGGCGGCTGTCATCAGCAGCATCACTCGTAATAATTGAAGCACCTTTTCCAGATATAACTGCAACGTCAGGTAATAGTTTTGAAGTTTCGGTATCTTGCACATCATAGTTTTCATCGCTACCAGCCTCATCTTTAACTGCTGACCCATTCACATGATTGAAAGCAAGATGTCCACCATCTATAGCCTCATCCGATTCAGCCTCATTTTCATGTCTTACACCGTATTCTTGCTTAGCAACTGCCATGAGGTGCTCCATCTCAGCACTCCCGGTTTGCTTTGCGAGACTATATAGGTAGCCGTCATTATTTTTCAGTAGTAGGTACGGTTCATCAAACTCTATTATGTTACCCTCATTAAGTACCTGAAAGGAAGATTTAATATTATAAACAGGAAAATGTACAGAGAATATAGCCATATACAGTAATGCCCTAAATAATAGACTCCTTAACAACAGCAGAATTTTTGAGGATTTAGTTGGAAATATGGATTGTTGCCATTCATCTGAAAGCTCTCATAAGCAACACTTATTAAAGTGATGTGACACACTCCAGTAAGGTGATCAAATAGAAATGGAGAATAATCTTGTTCAAAGTAGTAATTTTTACAAATAGTATATGGAAATTGACAACACACACTGTCATTCTTATATATGTATTCAATGCAATGACTATCAACGGCGAAATAGATTTCGTTAGTTTATCGCCGATAGAAGCGTCCCGAATCGAGTAGTAAATATTTACAATTGAGCGTAGTTCTGACCATGTTTTCTATGGAGTGGTACGGTCGATTTGCTTCAAATTTTCGGCGATGTTAGTAGAATGTTACATTCCCCCAGTTGTTATAACTAATTTATCAGTTTCACGCACCCGAACAAGTACATAATATGTCTTTAATTTTTAAATATCACTTTATTTAAAACTTCAATTAAAAGATAAAATAACAAGATAAAACATGTTTAGCAAGAACAAAATACAGCACAAGTATAGTTTAGACAGATAACCTGACATTGTATTGCTTCAATTTAGAACTTTTATTTGTTTTTGCTTTAATTACTTGAAGAAATTAATTTTTATTTGAAATTTGAAATTTTTGGAAATGTTTGTGCAGATATCATTTAAGCAAGGCAATCAGCAATTACAGTAGTAGTTAAATTTTTAACTTAAATGGAAGTACAAATGTAGTATATATTGTAATACAATATTGTAGGATTCTATCATTCTAGTATTATTTCCCTGACCGGAATATATGTACAGTCTGAACAAGATGTAAGTCCCTGCTGTAAATGTGGGTGTCCGGAAAAATAAACAATAAGGACTAATCAAGGAGTTGTAAAAGCTTTTAGTTTTATATTTAAAGCTTTTATTTATTAATGCCAATGTCCATGGTATAATCTGATTAAAGCAATAAACTTGACAAGTTGGACGCACCTGTTAGCAACACCTGTGTGTGCAGCAATTAATTTCCAGAAGCAGTCTCTCCCAAAAGTGTGACACGTTGCCAAAATGAACTTCCAAAGCACCTAGTACATAATCTGATGTCACAATTGGTTTATATCTGAACTATTTGTACTAATTTATAACCGCGAATAGTCTAATTATATCGGATACTAGCAATAATGTCTTTTGGTGTTAGATATATAAACCTCCTATAATCCAGGCAAATATAGGCAACTTCAAATAGATCGGCCCGGGATTGAATGTGAACAACTTCTTTGATCAGAAAGGGGAACAACTTCTTGGATCAGAAAGGGATATTTTAAGGAAGTGTTTCGCCCAAACGTTCAGAGAGATAGGACCACAACATTATGACAGATATATTTTTAGATATATTTTTTTGCAAAACAAGTCAAATTTCACTTGTAAATCTGAGTTTGGTCAAATTTGGAAGGCGACTTCGTTTCATCCCTCGCGGACATCCGAGGGCAAAGTTTCCGGCTTGAAGGTGAGGACTTCGGGCCAGTCGGCTCCTAGCTTGGGGCCGGGTGGAAGGATACATTGAGAGATGAAGGGTCAAGTGCTATCCTTGTCCCAACTGCTCACATACAATATTACCAACACAAAAGATACAATAATATTCAGGATTCATTGTGGATAAATCCATCCTAAATACTGAACAAATGTAAACCACGCCCATGCACAGATCTGTTGCCACGATATCACCCTGGCAGCATCCGGCATTTTGTTGTGGATTTCACAAGCATGGCAAGATCTTTTGTTGCCAAATTCTATAGCATAGCCAGATCTTTTGTTTGTGTGATATTCATATAATAATTTCAAGGTGCCGTCGCGCACCGAGACCCTTTGACATAGATATATGATACCTGTATGGTTATGCACAGAACATATGCGGTTGATAATAACAAAATATACTGAGATTTCTTACTTCAAAAGCATTCTAAAAGCCAAATTATGAAAATATTAATCGCACTAACAGCATAATACAATCGATTGCATAGAACATGTCAGAAAACAAGACAGTCAATGACTGTGGAGACACAGTCAATGACTGTGGAGACGCTCTCCAGACTGTAAAGACTGAGAAGACTGGGACTAGGAAGACCACAAGAAATATTACTTGTCAAAATCATTTTAAAGCAAGCAGTCCTAAAGAGGGACGTAGCTAGTGCCTCTCCATTAAGCACTTTTAAATTTTCAACTGCATGGCCCTGATCACCCCCACCCTACATAGTCTGCTCCCTCCTAACTGAAGTGAACACACTCCCAATGAAGCAAACACACTCTCAAGTTCGTAAAATGCCTTTGCATATGTTGGAATTGTACAACTGATTCCTCAAGCTATCGTAACGGTTGCAAAGTTCCAACCTGACATGCCCCCCCCCCCCCTTTTTTTAATGGTGGACCGCCTTCAAACAAATATTGATCCCAACTCTCCATAGGCCATATACACCAAATGTCATTTCTTGACTGGTTGAACCCATTTAAAACAAGAGCATCGCTAGGGCGTGGCAAAATACGCCCTTTAGCCATTTCGAATTGTACTATCGCAAAATAAGATAATACTTTGAGCTTACATTTGAAGAAAATCTGATATACCCCTAATTTCAATGCCAAAATGTGGTCAAATTCTAAGTCGAAAAAATGGCCATAACTCATGTAAAAATAATTAGACAGAACCTATATTCAAACTTGGTCTGTAGTTTTAGCTGGGAAATACACATACCAGCTTTGGTTCAGCTCAAATAATCAAAACTGGAGTTATCGGTCGGAAACCAAAATGTTATGAAATTGGTCAAATTCTAAGTTGAAAAAGGGCCGTAACTCATGTAAAAATAACTGGACGGAACCCATATTCGAACTTGGCCTGTATCTTTAGCTGAGAAATACACATACCAACTTTGGTTCAGATCAAATAATCCAAACTGGAGTTATCGGTCGGAAACCAAAAATGTTAACAGACGGTCAAATTCTAAGTCGAAAAAGGGCCGTAACTCATGTAAACATATTTGGACGGAACCCATATTCGAACTTGGCCTGTATCTTTAGCTGGGAAATACACATACCAACTTTGGTTCAGATCAAATAATCCAAACTGGAGTTATCGATCGGAAACCAAAAATGTTAACGGACGGACGGACAGACAGACGGCTCGACGGACGGACGGACAGACGGACAGACGGACGGACAGACTGATAACATAATACGACCTTTTTTCAAAAAGGGCGTATAAAAATCAGTAACCCAGTCCCAAGTAACAAAAAGACCCTCCATACCAGTGTCCATACTACATATAAGCTAAATAGGCCTGGTGGTTCTCGAGGAGGAGCCATTTTAAGAATTAAAATAGGGTCGCACCCCTATTTGACCTGGTGACACCATTTTAACAAATATGAATACCAGTGACCCAAGGACTCTCCATACCAAATATATGCTATTTATGCCAAATGGTTCTTGAGACAATGTTTTAATAATTACTATTAAGGGAAAGAATTATGTCCATGACTCTGCCCCTATTTGACCCAGTGATCCAATTGTGAATCAAATCTGAATCCCAGTCACCCATACCAAAAATAAGCTGAATAGGCCTGATGGTTCTTGATACGAAGACGTTTTAAGAATTACAATGAATGGATAAGTTATGTCCCTGGCTCCCTATGGGAGGCTCGCATTTATAAGAGAAAGCACTGTTACATGATCTTTAATGCTGCACCAGGGGAGCTCCCCTCATGAAAGGGTATATAAATAATGGCCTAACTGTCAGATTCACACTTGGCTTTGGAATTAGCTTGTTATCATAAGTCACAGGTCATTTAGGTAAAAAAAAATTAAAATACCTATGTTTAGGGTTTCCCTACCTACCCTAGAAAAAGGTGCCTACCCAAAACTTTTTATTGGACTGTAGACAAAGATTTTATTTTTTTTGCTAAGTGGGAAGAGCTTCGAAAGGTATCTTACCCATTTTCAAACCTCTCCTATAAAAAAGATTTAGAAGTTTTAGTCTAGTGCTCTGGCTAATTCAGGATTAACAATATTTAGTATTGAACATTTCAATTAATCTGAATTGTGAAGCTTTCTAGATTGAATTGTCAATGACCCAATAGAATTCAGAATAAAAAAAATATATATATATATTCCCTACCTACCTACCCTAATTATTTTGGACCATGTAACCCTAAACACAGGTATTATTTTGTTTGGCCTTATATACAACTCTTATATAATTAGGTACCTGGAGGGTGTATTTGGTGATGCTATATATATATATATGTCTAAGACATCAATCAAAGCTTTCACTCCAAGCATATTTTGTTAATACTGCCATCTCATTAATCACCTTAGCCAGCACAATGTGACTTCTATACCAGTATACTGTTAAGTAAACATTCTGTCTACTCCGGAACCCTGCTCTAAGTGTCTGCTGTTTGCATGTTCTTGATTTTAGACTGATTTAAATTAAATTTGGTGTGGTCAACCTGATGGCTGTTATAATGGTGTTAGTTGTTTTGTTCTAATAAGTTTAAACAAAAAATTAAATATGAGCAAGGAATTAAATATTAATTAAAATAAAAAAAAAAAAAAAAAAAAATAAAAAAATTAATTATGATTTTTTTTGTTTAGTATTTTTTCTTCTTTTTTTTGTAGTTAAATTGAGAAAGGTGTTCAATCTAAAAAAAATGTTTTTTTGTTAAAGAGTTATGAATTTAGTGTGTCTGACATTTGCAGAATAAGGTCCCCAAAAGGTGAATTTAATGACACTATTCGGCAAGGCGGGCTAGCATCACCGAGTTCATTCTCAGTCTGATTAGGCCGTTGAATTAGGCCTCAACTAGAGCTGAAACGGTTGACCCATTCTTCTAACCGGTTAACCATCGGGGTTAACCGGATTTCAACCGGTTAACCGCTAATTTCTAGCGGACTTCTCTCACACTAATTATGTCGACATTATGCCATGCTCCAGGGACAAACCTAGGTGAGAAATGGTAGCTGAAATAAAGACCTTATTCACGGCATTTAACGATATTCAAAAACACGAATTCACTGTTCTTTTGCTGGCTCTCGTGAATCGTCGTGATGGGGAATGAGCAAGTGAAATTGGTGAATGGCAGGAGGGATCGCTCATTTGCCGTGATCAGCATATGTTTGGGCATTTGTAAAACGAGTAACAATAGTATGGGAATTGGTAAAACGAGTAACAAAACTATATATTAAAGATCTGTAATATATCATTATCATTGGTATATCCTCCAATGAATTATATATAAAGAAAAGAAAGTAATAACTATAGAACAAAGAGGAAGGTCAGTTAGGTCAGACTCGCAGTCCTATTCAGTATTCGAGCTATTCGTCGGTATCATGATCGCGGACACTAGTGTTGGAAGGTTACAGAATTTACGTTTCGGTTTCGTTTTTTTTTGGTAAAAAAAACCTCGGTTTCGGTTTTAGTATGCAATCACTTAACATATAGAAATTACTGCCAAATTGAGTGTCAATTAGTCCCACAGGCACAACCAGTTACAGAGTAGCATGGAGCATCAATTTCCTTGATAAAAGGGAAGACCATTGAAGAAGTTTTGGGTTGCTTCAACTACGATGTCTGTTTGGTCACTCAATTGAATTGATCATATTAGATCACAACACGGAGGAAGAACAGGAAGAGTGAAGACATTGTGCAGCTGATCTCAATCATCAAACTTTGTCGACTTACATAGTTTTTATAAACCCCACTGTAAAACAGTTTTAGTATGTCGTGGTGTGATTTCAATTTGAATCCATGTTGCTTCGTGCAGTATTAACTATTAAGTTACGAAACCACGCATTGCCACACAACGCCACTTTTACGTTGTCACTTCCTTGTGTGCATTCAGACTTGATACACGTGCTTTTGTCGGAAGATCAGAGAAAACTTCAAAGGGTCGGAATTGATTGAAGGTCGCCGACACTTCCAGACAGTTCGAGAATTGCTACTAAGTATCTAATACTACCGCGTGTACCAATTAATGCTTGCATTGCACTCTACTATCGGTGACACAGGATTTAGTATTAGTTATGCATCATTTAACATAATATTTTTTGAGGATTATTCACGTTCACATTCAACTGACAATGGGATGCGGTTACTTCCAGTTCATTTTTTTCTAACCGGTTACGTCGCTAACCGGATGCTAACCGGTTAACCGTCTAACCGTTTCAGCTCTAGCCTCAACGGCCAATAGAAACCTAGGAACAGATTGAGGTTCTACAGTTGAAATTGGTGATGCACACCCATTGAACACCTCAATTATGCATTTTGTCTTCTGCAAATTAGGGGAACATTGAAACTGAACAGGTAGGAAAAAGTCAAAAAGTAACTAAAACAACATTTCAATTTTTACTTAGGATACTTCCCAGAAGATGAGGCCTAAGCAGAATTAGGTACCTGGAGGGTGTATTTGGTGATGCTAGCCTGCTGTACAGGGTAGCAACACTAAATCTGGGGACCTCATTCTGCAAATGTCAGACACACTATGTCCAGACTTGAAGAAATGAACAGTGGACTATTCCTATTTATTCTTGTAGAATAGGTGTTTAACTAATGTCATGTCATGTAATGACAGATGGTAAACTGGTCTGCAAGCAAGCAGTCTTCAGTCAGAGTATCAGATGTCCACACTGTGATAAATTGGCTTCTTCAGTAATACAGCCTTCAGTGTTGTCATGTTCTCTTAAAAATTCATAGTGCATAGCAAAGAGGTGTGAATTATAAAGGGCCATAACTCTGTTCAAATATATCGGATCAAACCCATATTTGAACTTGATCTGTATATAAGTGTCAAAAATTCATATACCAAATTTGGTGTCGATCAGATGAAAAGTTTGAGTAATCCTGTCTTGGATGAATTCTATATAAAAACAAGGGTGGGAAGGGTTAAATAAACAATACCAAAATCCATACAGATGAAGAACGTGCTAAGAAAAATCTAGTTAAGAAATATGAGGCTGTGATGTGTCTAAAAAAAAATTAAAGGTCAAAATGCAAAAATGTAATTTTTTGTTTTTAGAGTTATGTCCCTGGCTCTGCCCCTATTTGACCCAGTGATCCCATTTGAACAAATCTGAACCCCAGTCAACCAAGGTCCCTCCGTACCAAATATAAGCTAAATCAGCCCAATATTTCTTGAGAAGAAGTCATTATAAGAATTACTATGAGTTATGGCCCTGGTTTCTCAACTAATCAACCTGGTGACCTCATTTGAACAAATCTGAATGTGAGTCACCTAGGGAACATCCACACCAAATATGAACCCATTATGCCTTATAGTTCTGGAAAAGAAGTCGTTATAAGAATTTCTATGAAGGAATAGAGTTGTGGCCCTGCTTTCGCAACTATTTGACCAAGTGACCTCATTTGAACAAATCTGAATGAGAGTCACCTAGGGAACATCCACACCAAATATGAACCAATTTGGTCTTACGGTTCCAGAGGAGAAGATGTTCAAAGAATTGTTGACGGATGGACGGACAGCTAGACGGACGACGGATGAGGAGTGATGACTATAGCTCCACCGGAGACTTCGTCTCAGGTGAGCTAAAAACAAAACAATGGAAATTTTGAAAGATTCAATTGTCCGCAATAAGCGTTATGATTTCGATGATGGTAATATGGCATAACTTTATCAGCGTAACACCCGATTATTCTTTTTTTGTGACAATATGAATCACTATGTTATTCATCAGTCGAGAGACTTGTTCCATGATGATGAAGTCCTTCACAGGGGTAAATATCCAACAAAGGGTGCGCATAGGAAAATGGTGCTCGTCGTGTTTTTTTACCTGAAAGATTGGATCTGTTGCAAAATAATTATTGGTAGCCATGTTTTCTTTTAACGAATTTCTGGAAAAAAGGGAGGCTCCCATCTATAGGTCACCCCAAAGATCCATATGAAGTTTGGTGACGAATGGATGAGAAATGTGACCTGTAAGGTATGCTAAAGGATTTAGTCATACAAAGAGTAAAATCCATGATGGCCATGGGCAGCAAGTTTTTTAACAGAATTCGGAAAAAATGGTAAGCACCCATCTAGAGGTCACCCCGAGGATTCATATGAAGTTTGGTGATGATTGGATGAGGGATATGCTATGTAGAGTATGGTAAAGGATTTAGTGATGCAAAGAGTAAAATCCAAGATGGGTCCCGGCGGCCATGTTTTTCATCGAAAATCATTCAAATTCGATAGCTCCCATGTGCTGATGGATTCACATTTGAAATCAGAGTTGGCTGCCATCAGCCATGTTTGTTTTTAACAAATTTCAGGAAAAAAGGGAGGCTCTAATCTAGGGGTCACCCCAAAGATCCATATCAAGTTTGGTGATGATTGGATTAGAAATGTGACATGTAAGGCGTGCTAAAGGATTTAGTCATACAAAGAGTAAAATCCAAGACCCATGTTTTTTTTCTTTCGAAAATGGTAAGCACCATCTAGAGGTCACCCTGAAGATCCATATGGAGTTTGGTAATGACTGGATGAGGTATATGCTCTGTAAGGTGTGCTTAACCCTTTGAACCCTAGCTCCCCACAACGATCGACACCCTGACCCTGGGCTCCCAGTGGTATCTTGACTTATTGTAGGCAGTGTTTATGCGTATGTTGTTATTTATGTTCAAGTGGTGCCACATGTCTGAAACTTTAGAGGTATGTTTCCCATGGACCACTGATTATTTAAAGATCTGGTCACATTGCCACATGGTCACTCCCTGGTAACGGTTGCTATGCAACTACCCGATATTGAAAGTAAAATACAATTATAGCTTTATCGTCGTAATTCGGCCCAAAGAAGTGGCGTTTTTGAGGCAGTCAATACCCTATTGTGAAATTTGAGATATATCTGACCAGAAGAGTGAATCTAACTTGTATCTAAGGGTAGCAACGGTTGCTAAGCAAATACCCCAAATGACAGAATGACACCATTGCCCTTTGTATTCAATTGTATTATGCCCCAATTTAGACATTCCATGGCATGCACATTGTGATGGTTATGTTCAAATGGTGCCACAGGTCTGAAACTTTACAGTTGTGTTCCAATGGACCACGGCGTATTTTTAAGATTGGTAAACTTTGCCACACGATCACTCTCTGGTAACGGTTTCTATGCAACTACCCGGAATTGAAAGTAATATTCAATTATACCTTATAGCGTCGTAATTTCGCGCTAAGAAACTGCGTTTTCTATGCAGTCATTCCATATTGAGAAATTTGAGATATATCTGGTCAGAAGAGTGAATCCAACTTGTATTTAACGGTATCAATGGTTGCTAAGCATATATCCCAAGTGATCGAATGATACCACTTCCCTGTGCATACAATGGTATTATGACCCATTTTATACATCGCATAGGGGCATGGTGATGGCCATGCTCAAATGGTGCCACAGGTCTTAAACTTTACAGAATTGCTCAATAAAGCTAGATTTGACACGTGTTTGTATCACGCACGCGCAAGTAGATCGCACTAGATGATATTGTGACCATGCAACCCATTTCCACAGGACTACTCTTCGTGATGCAATGTCGAAACGAGTAACTGTATAAAGAAAACTCATATGCTGTGGGGATCCTTGGTGTGATTGTATCGTTACACAAAAACCCATACATTTATCATTGTATCATATGCGCATGCGCGAACAACTCGACTCAAATAAGTGACTGCGCCTTCCTCACATATGACAGAATACTGATTATTTATACAAGAATAATTTAAACCCATAAGAGTGATCGAAATGGTGTCTTCTACAATCCTGCAAACCGCTCAACAATGTATAGCGTTACGCGAATCGCTTCAAATAATGTACGTTTGTTGAATTCTGCGCTACGCGCATGCGCATATTTTCCAACCCCAACTAGTCGGCAACAAGCCCATACAAATGTACCCATAGCACTGCTGAAATTCCTGGGAATCATTAACATAGATATAAGTGGATATACCAATGGTTATAACACATAAATATGCTACATATGTTTATGACGTCACCGAATGCTATTGGCCGCAAAAGCGGCCAGTCGGGAGTATGAACGTTTTCTGGCTGGCCGCTTTTGCGGCCAGTCGGGTTCAAAGGGTTAAGGATTTAATGATGCAAAGAGTAAAATCCAAGATGACTGCAGGCAGCCATGATTTTCATCAAATTTGATAGCTCCCATCTGGAGGTGATCCTGGACTCATATACCGAATATCGTTGAAATCGGTCAAAGTTTGTTTGAATTATCGCGCTAATGGTCGCGAACAATAGAAATTGCTAAAAATAGACAAACTAAGTCCCATAACTCTCGTATAAAAGATTGGACAAACCTGGTTTTCGATCTCGTTCAAGATATTGTAGCTAGAGACCTATATACCAAATATGAATGAATTTGGTTGATTTTTGTTTGAGTTATCATGCTAATGGTCTCACGGCCATCTGGACGCCCGCCTATCGACCTTTCCAAAGCATAACAAAATAACAAATGTCTGCAAAACATCACCACTAAGAAGAACATGGAGTTCTAAATAGATTGACCGTTTTATTCTGTTCATTATTGATAGTTCTCCGATTACGAATGTTTGCATGTTGAAACCAGTGTTATGTAAACAAAACTTAGTGATTTGTCAACGAACATCGCTAATTGCGTAATAAGTTAAAATATTTTATTCTCAATATTATTTACAGAATATTTTTCAATGCTTTGGCATTCTACAATGTTTAATGTCAAGTTTTGATTAAACGTTGGTATCTTATTGGACTAACTGGACATTGATTATTAATGCCGCTGTAACTTATAATGTGTACATAACAATGGTTTTGACATGTGAAATCTCGTTATCGAAGAGTTATTAATAATGATGATTATAACTAAGTCAAATTTATTTTTAAATGTACTTGTTGATCATAGTTGTTTTACAGACTTTTATAAAATTGATCTTATTTCCCCATGAACCCATTCGAAGGCCTTGGGGCCCTTTAAGAAATTATTAACTACCAGAATTCTATCTGTATCCATGATGGTGTTGAGTCTGTGAGCGATGGTCAGTACGGTGCACTCTTTGAACTTCTCTCTGATAGTTTTCTGTATAAGCACATCAGTTCTGTAATAATAAAATACAGCATGTGCACTTAGACCTCAAATGGATTATAATTATGACCATTAAAATAAAATATATGTGTTCTCAGGCAATTAGATCTCTATTTCGAGATGAGGGAGGGAGGCTATTTATACTTTTCTTTCTCAAAATTTGGAAATCATATTCAAGAAACAAACAAAATTAATTTTCGTTGTTCAAATCCAATATTTCTAACAGAAAATGTTGAAAAAATGTTTGATGAGGCTATTTAAAATTACATTTCAGTGATGAGGAAGGTGCCTCATAACACGAAATTTGTATTTATTTGGCCTATGCGATAGCAATTATATCCATGGTGGTGAGTAGTTACTTGATTCTTATTGATTCATTTGTCCGGAGGGATGCACAGCATATAATTGCATTTAACCCGTTCTATTCTCCCATCCAGTAATAACAGTATATATTGGAATGGCCTATTATTCATTTGGAGGGGTTTTCAGGAAAAATGAGCAGATGACAGACAGATGAAAAGATAAAGTAGAAGTGCAGAATGATTGCTATTCATTGATGGGAAATGTTCAGATAATAAGTTCAACAAACAAAATCTGAACATTCCTAAGGGAACTACTCGTCGATGTGTATTTAGTATAGAAGGGGTTAAGCTAACAAGATGATATAAGCTGAATATCCTGACATCTCTGTAAATGAAGAATTGAACATTCCAATTTATCAATATATATTTAAAAGAGTAGGATCTATCAGTTCATGATTTTGCTTCCAGATTTCAACCAAATTTGATGTGGCAACTTGAGTTACTGCGGTGGATGTTATAACAGCGATAGCTTTTGAAAATTTTGATTTAAATTTTTTTTTTTTTAATTTCGATTTAAAAAAAAAGAATTTTTTTTTTGTTAAATTGAGCAAGGTGTTCAATCTAAAAACAAAATTAAAAAATAATTGTTTGTTTTTAACACGTTCTCTGCCGACGCCCATTTAATTTACAAGCAAAAAGTACAAGATAACTCATAGTCAGCAGTGAACATGTTAAATCAAATTGCAAGGGCCACAGGCCCCTATGAACAAAGGGGCTATAGGCCCTTTAACTGCTGAATAAAGGCTCCAGCCAGTTCCAGCTAGTACTTTATAACTGAAAGGGTAATATATCATTTGACAGAAAATATCAAAAGACAACCAACAAACATTTGCAAAATGAGGTCCCCAGAGGGTGTATTTAGTGACACTATCCGACTAAGCAGGCTAGCATCACCAAATTCACCCTCTGGGGACCTCATTCTGCTGGGCCTCATCTTCTAGGAAATAACTATAGTCTCAAATTAACATTAATTTTAGTTACTTTTTCCCTTGTCAGTTTCTGCATCCCCTAGTTTGCAGAAGATAAATTGCATAATCGAGGTGACTAATGGGTGAATATCACCAACTTCAACTGGGGAACTTCAATCTGATCCTAGGTCTCCCACAGCAGTTGAGGTCTAAGCAGAATGTGCCTGACATTTGCAGTCTCCAGAGGGTGAATTTAGTGATGCTAACCCGCATAGCGAGCTAGCATCACCAAATTCACCCTCTGGGGACTGCAAATGTCAGGCACATTAAATGCAGGCTTGTGTCTGATCAATCTCATAATTACACAGGCTTTCATGTTGGTTGATCTCACTGAGAAATTAAAATAAAAGCAGGGATTTTTTTTTTGCCCAATTTTGGGAAAGGGTCTCAGGCCCTTTCTATTGGGAAAATGTGCGCCATAAAGGAATGTAATCGGGAATATATTAAGAATACAGGAACAAGCATTTTCAATATAGAGAGAACATAAGAACAAGCATATTCAAATTAGAGAACATAAGAACAAGCATTTTCAATATAGGAATATTGCGAAAAAGCATAATGTTAGGGCATGGCAAAATACGCCTGTGATAATTTCAACAATAGGCCATAACTCTGGTGAAAATTGGTGGGCAGAACCCAAATTCGAACTTGATCTGTATTTTTGGCTAGCAAACTCATACACCAAATTTTATTCCATTCAATTCAGACTTACTAAAGTTATCATCTGGAAACATTGTGCAAATTCCAACAAAAAATAACTCTGGTAAAAATTGGCGGGCGGAACCCAAATTCTAACTTGACCTGTATTTTGTGATAGTAAACCCACATGCCAAATTTAAGTCCATTCAGTTCTGACTTACTAAAGTTATCATCCAGAAACGAAAAAGCGAATGGACAGATGGACAGATGGACGGACAGACTAATAATATAATACGTCGTTTGACTATCTCCCATTGAAAATAGTGCCCATTTTCTGCGTAAAAATATCCCTAAAATACAATCTTTATTTGTACCTGACGTCCACGTTTGCAGTTGCCTCATCAATCATCAAAATTTTATTTTTTCTGAGAATAGCTCTCGCCAAACAAATTAGCTGCCGCTGTCCGACACTGAAATTAACTCCACCCTCTGACACTTCAGTCTCTATACCAGCCGGTAAATCTTCTATAGCTGGTTTAAGTTGTACCTGTAATGTGTTGAGTTAAGAAAAATATTTGTTAGAAAATTATTCTAATTATAATTAGCTTGCCTTATTACAAAGCAATTTCTGTTAGCTTTGTATAAACAAATCTCTGAAATATTCAACATGGAAATAAGCTTCAATAATTAAGCCTATACGTATCTTAAATCTAATCTGGCACCAACCAGATCAGGCACATCCTGAATTCCAGTTACTATAATGCCCTAAATAATCGACTCCTTGACCACAGCAGAATTATGGGTAATTTTTCATGATTTAGTCGGAAATATGGCTTGTTGCCATTCATTGAGAGCTTTCCGATGAATGGCAACAAGCCATATTTCTGACTAAATCCTGAAAAATTACCCATAAATCTGCTGTGGTTAAGGAATCGATTATTAAGGGAATTACTGTATATTTAAATATAACACTTGCATACGGATATTGCCATTTTGTGAATTCGATAAGAGGGAAAATCCAAAATCATATTTCGCAAAACTGAATCAATATCAGTGAAGCACTAATTTGGTACCATTCTGTATTTGTGATGAAATTACATGCCTCGATCCAATCGAATGATTAAATCATGACGGTACATGATAATGAATTAACATTCAATTGGTTTAAACATACTCAATCAGATTCGATGGTCCCCATATAATCAGATTCCAACAAAACATTTTTAGAAATGCTGCTTCAGTTATCAGAATCGATTAATTGGTCAGAAATAATGCTAACCACTATCAACTATAGTATAAAATTGCCCGAAACGTGTTATTTATCAACATGTTGTTCGACGAAATTATACCTTATTATCAACAGAAAGCCTATTGATTTTAAAGTAATCCATCTTCATCCACTATTTGGTCCAAGACCGTTGGCTCTTCGACTCTTTACTGGGCCACAAATAATTCTCGATGGTGAAAAATAATAGATTTTAAAAATCGCTATCTAATAACTGAGCTTTGATAGGTGGGTTCCTTGACTGGAATCAAATATGTTTTACCCCCGAATCCAAACAAATAGTAATTGAGGGGCGCTTAATCGGATTATACATCTTTAAATATTGTCATTAAGGAGCGATTGTGTTTTCATGTTAATGTCAGAGATATACTTATGCCATAATGAAATAAATTAAACAGGTGCAAAACAAAACAAAATTCTGGAGAATCTTATTTGCTGTAATGTTATTTAGAGTGCAATTTGGCTGTGAACAACAGGGAAATAGTGTATTTAACACTGTCAAAATCAACTATAATAGTTAAATATAATTATAATAGTTGAGTTCAGGATGTGTTTGATCTGATAATTGGTAAGACCAAATACTCCCTGAAAAATTCCATTGATACACGCACTAGGCATATTGTTAAAGGGGTACTGTACACTAAATTCAGTCATTTATGGGACCATCTGATTTTATACTCAACAGAATATATGCAACAAATGAATGAATTTGAGCCATGGATTAGTGCAAAATACACTCGTGTGGTCTATGAACGATACAAATAACATGGCAATTATAATGAAAATGAATTTACGATTCCAGTCATAAAGGAGATGGTCCCATAAATGGCCATATTTAGTGTACAGTACCCCTTTAAAGTTCTAGCTATTACATCAGGCTAAACAAATCTCTTAAACACTGAACATTTGAGTACATTCCCCCCTTTAATCACATACACTCACCTCCTCAAGTGCCATCCACAATTGTGTATCTTTGTGCTGTAGGAATGGATCGAGATTTTTGCGTAGAGTTCCAGTAAACAAGACTGGATCCTGTGGAATGATAGATATCTTCTCTCGAAGATCGTGTAGACCAAGATCTAGGATGTTGATGCCGTCGATCATCAGCTTCCCGGTTGGCTCAACCAATCGGAACAGCATAGTGATCATTGAGCTCTTACCCGCACCTGTCCTGCCTACGATCCCAACCTGGGGAGAGACATTATATTAACCTATTAAAGGTAGTCTATCTCTTCTCATAAAGTTTATATAGATAACAGGATATAAAATAATAGATATGAATTAAAGATGCCTGTTGGAAAATGCTTCTGTCAATTAATATTGATTTTATTTAGAATTTCTTTTGACATTAGTGTGACAATTTTAGGGGCATTTTTGGAACAGAAATCTGCACGAAAATGTTTGAAGCGTACCAAGGGAGAGAAAAAGAGAGCGCTCTAATCTATCTTGTTAGCACCCTCAATCAAGGAAAATTGCACATCAGCCAAGATAAAAACTTTCGGAATAGCAGATTCTCGAAACAACAACAACAACTGCAAATTATGCCGAGGGTCCGTTATTCCAAAGGTTCCTTATTCCGAAGGTCTGTTATTTTGTTTCTATATGATAGCATGCATAATTATGGTCATTGCATATTGATACATTTCGGCAATGATACAATACTAGTAAAGTTTAGAAGAACAATCAATGATCACCCCAATTAAGAAACTTTACAATGATTTCAATTTAACCTTTTACAAGGAATTCAAGAATCATAACTCTATATAATTAGTTGTTTGTAACAATATATGTCATGCATCTATGTGATCAATCCCCACACAGTTGCGTCCCTTTGCTATGTTCCGCGCTCCATGAGCAGTGACTAGTTCGATGGCAGAGGAATGCATAGCAGCGATTGGTTTGCTGGCAGAGCTTGCATTGCAAGGGGACTGAACTCTGCATTATCTGAAGGTCAATTATCCCTTTCATGATGGGAGCTGCGCTGGGTGCAGCCTTAGAGATTGTGTGCCAGTACAATCTCTTATATGCGACTCTCCCCCATCGGGAGCATCGCACATATAACAGAATGCACTGGTTTACAAGGTCAAGGTAAATATTGTAATAGCGGACCTCGAAATATCGGACCTTCAGAATAATGGACTAAATCAAGATTTATAAAAAATTAATTGTAATTGTGGACAGTCGAAATAGAACATCTTTAACCTTCCATGACTGGAGCTACATGAAATTTTGCGAAAGCCCTGTGCCAATGTATTCTTTTGTATATGCAAGTCTCCCACATGGAGCGTAGCATATATAAGAGAATACATTGGCCTAACAATATTTACCTTGACCTTGCAAGCCAGTGCATTTTCTTATGGGAGACTCGCATATATAAGAGATTGCACTGGCACATGATCTTTAATGCTGCTCCAGCGCAGTACATGGGTAGTAGCACAGTTGTTAGCAATTTGTGCAAAAAAAACCCCCAAAAAATAAACATTTCCACCACTATAGTAATACTAGTCTATATAGTAACTATTGTGGTGGAAATTGTTTTTCTTCCGGTTTTGACATAAATATCCAACTGTGATGAGGAAGCTGCTGCTATTCACAACATTCATCGTGATGCATCATGGTAACATCCTGACGATGCAATGCAGAGAAAGAATCGTAATTCATTGAAATGGTGATGCATTGTTGCAGCCCTATTCCAGACCTACTTCAGAATGTGATTAAGATACTTTCTGTTCAGCGAAACATGGAGAAATTAAACTTTTTGGAAAGATTATGTTCCTAATTTGATAAAGTGATGGTGTTTAAGGATTGTGAATGATAACAGCCTTTCCACGAAGTCAGTTTTATGGTTTTCTTGACATTTCTGTTATAATACTTTAAATAGAAATAACGGAATTTTTTCATAACAGCATTGATTCCCCTGACAGTATCCTAACAATTCAGCAGGATCAACCAGCATCATAGCAAATTAGCAGGATCACTTAACCAGGGGTGATTTAATATTTGCAGCATGTTTATCAATAGAGATTAACCAGTTCATGACTGGAGCTTCCTGAAATTTAGCGAAAACCATGTGCCGATGCATTCTCTTATATATGTGAGTTTCCCATAGGGAGCCTCGCAAATTTTAGATGGAAGTGTCAATGACACTGTAGCTCAACTTAGGTAGGGGAATAATTTAATGGTTGACAGTAAATGGAGGAATAGGAAAGGTGCTAATTGAAATGTCTAACCTGTGCCAAAGGATTTAGTCATGCAAAGAGTAAAATCCAAGATGGCTGCTGGCGGCCATGTATTTTGGCCGAACGACCCCAAAATCACTCGTTCCCATCTACATGTCAATATTAACATCTATGACATATTTCATGATGATCAGACGAACAGTACGACCTGTAGCCCGCGTCAATGGATTGAATTTTGAAATCCAAGATGGCCACCAGCGGCCATGTTTTTCGGCCGAACGACCCCAAAATGACTCGTTCCCATCTACATGTCATTGTTAACATCCATAACAAATTTCATGAATTCCGACCAAAGGTACGACCTGTAGCCCGCGCCAAAGCAAATTGTTGACAGACACACGGACACCAAACCATGGCAATAGCTCAAACTTACAAAGTAAGTTGAGCTAAAAATACATTGGCCTAACAATATTTAACTTCACCTTGTAAGCCAGTGCATTCTCTTATATATGCGAGAGTCCCTATGGGAATGCAAGGATCTTTAATGCTGCACCTGTAGCCCGCGCCAAAGGATTTAGTCATGCAAAGAGTAAAATCCAAGATGGCTGCTGGCGGCCATTTTTTTTTACCGAACGACCCCAAAATTACTCGTTCCCATCTACATGTCAATATGAACATCCATGACAAATTTCATGATGATCAGACGAACAGTACGACCTGTAGCCCGCGCCAATGGATTGAATTTTGAAATCCAAGATGGCCACCAGCAGCCATGTTTTTTTGCCGAATGACCCCAAAATCACTCGTTCCCATCTACTTGTCAATGGCAACATTCATGACAAATTTCATAAACATCGGACCGAAGGTACGATCTGTAGCCCGCGCCAAAGGATTTAGTCATGCAAAGAGTAAAATCCAAGATGGCTGCTGGCAGCCATGTTTTTCGGCCGAACAACACCAAAATGACTCGTTCCCGTCTACATGTCATTGTTAACATCCATGACAAATTTCATGAAGTTCCGACCAAAGCTACAACCTGTAGCCTGCGCCAAAGGATTTAGTCATGCAAAGAGTAAAATCCAAGATGGCTGCTGGCAGCCATGTTTTTAGGCCGAACGACCCCAAAATCACTCGTTCTCATCTACATGTCAATATTAACATCCATGACAAATTTCATGATGATTAGACGAACAGTATGACCTGTAGCCCGCGCCAATGGATTGAATTTTGAAATCCAAGATGGCCACCAGTGGCCATGTTTTTTGGCCGAATGACACCAAAATGACTCGTTCCCATCTACATGTCAATGTCAACATTCATGACAAATCTCATAAAGATCAGACCAAAGGTACGACCTGTAGCCCGCGCCAAAGGAAATTGTTGATGGACACACGCACGCCAAACCATGGCAATAGCTCAAACTTACAAAGTAAGTTGAGCTAAAAATACATTGGCCTAACAATATTTAACTTCACCTTGTAAGCCAGTGCATTCTCTTATATATGCGAGAGTCCCTATGGGAATGCAAGGATCTTTAATGCTGCACCTGTGCAGCACCCATCATCAAAAGGTTAAACCTCATCATATGAAAATGTTCCTCTGAACATGGTGTGGCCCTTTAATTTTATTGGGTCCCCAAGAATCAGGTGCAGAAACTGAAATTAACATGACTTCCATGGTCTGATATGACAGGGTGAAAGTTACAAGTCTGCAGATGGTTGTCAATTGAAATTAACAGGGCAGAAGTCGGACATAATGTGTCAGAGTGAAACTGACGTCACACGACATGATACAGGTGTTTGTACTTCCAGGGAGAGACTGCACTGCTTCATGTGCATTCAACTCAGGATGCAATCAAACTGAATTTGATCATGTTGATTATCTGATATGATAGTGATTTATACCATTCTCAGTAATTTTGGCCAACATGGGAGGGGGTAGTTTCATATCTATGCTAAGTAATATTCCATGGCAATTGTCCAAGGATCATGAAATATTCTAGTTATAGGAAACATCTATCTGTCTGTGTATTTGTCCTGTTAGTTGCAGAGCAATTTCCCTTGATTTATATTCACAAACTTTGTTTACAGAAATTTACCATTTTCAGCCCTGAATTGAAGCATGATAGAGGCAGTGCTGGCTTTTTGAAAAATCCAGGACGGCTAAAAATTGTGTCTTTATTTGGAATAATCTAGTTGTACAGACAAAACAATTTAAGTTCCAAGTTTAATTTCTCTGAAATATTTTAAACTAAATGACCCCAATTTAAAGACTTTATATATTTTGATGATGCATAACATTATAAAAATTCAAAATTAATTCAAGTTATAAACTACTTTAGACCAGAAGTTCATAGCATGCGTGTCTGTTTACGTTGCAAAATGAAACTTCAGGAAGCATGTCATTGCAAAAATGGGAATGCGATATGAAACAAAATGTTTTAACATGGGGGGAAATGTCAACTGAATATTTTTTTACTGGAGCCTTCGGATCCTAGAATGGCTACACACTCAGCATGAACTACATTCAGTAGGTCATTGACTTAACTCACTTTTACTGTCAATTGTCTTAGAATAATTTTGCATTTCATTTGAATTGATGTGAGTTAAAAGTGGAAATGCAAGTCAAAATGTTTTGTTCCTGGCAGACATAACCATATCGGTGTATTTTGAACTTGAATTATTGTAACTTCATTGTCAGGACTACTGGGTCAATAAATTTTAACACTTATCTATTACTTTCACTCAATCCAGTAACTGTTCCATCTAGTGAAAGTTCATAAAGTGCCGGTCAGATACAAAATATTACGATTTTGAGCCTGTCAATGCACTTATTTTGCACCTTTCTGATCGCAGCAGTTATCTTAGTATGAAGGACTGTACCTCTGACTGACAGCACCACACGGTAACATCATAAGATAATTATGTCAGCATTATTCAGGAGCATAGTCACATTTCACTCAAGCTCAGCTTTCGTGAAATGTATCCTTGTGCCGTCCACAACTCATTTGATAAAAGATTCTCACTCAGCTTTCGTGAAATGTATATATATATAAGGGAATGTGCTGGCTTACAATGTCAAGGTAAATATTGTTAGGCCAATGTATTCTCTTATATATGTGAGGCTCCCTATGGGAGACTCGCATATATAAGAGAATGTATTGGCCTAACAGGGTTTTCGCAAAATTTCAAGAAGCTCCAGTCATGGAAGGGCTAATGTCCTTGAAACTCTTAGATTATGAACAGATGGACAAAATACACCGGAGGCAAGTACACTAAAGCCGCTACTATTAACATTTTTGTCTGCTCTTTCCCTACCCAATGTAATCATCCAATATTTTTATTTTTTTTAATTTCATCCAAGATATCCCATGGTAGTTAACCCAATGTACAATATAAATAGATCTCAATTTTTATTCTGAAAACTGATAACACTGAGAATTTTTTAAAATAATTTTGTGAAATCGACTTACAATTACAGACTTTGGCTAAATAAAAAAATAAATTTTGTATGAGGTTGATAACATATTTCCTGTTGGGCACTTGGTCATAAGTAGATAAGGAGTGGGCAAATTTTTTTCAATATTGGCCTATTAAACATTTATGATTACCTTTTCTTTAGCTTTGATACAGAATGTAAGTCCCTTTAGCACCAATGGAGCATCTTTGCCGTAACGGAGGGACGCCTTCTCCCCGCTGATGATACCATGCTGTGGCCACTGGGCTGGCGGTTTGTGACCGGGATCCGAATTCAGCGGAGCTTCCTCAGGTAGGTTAGAGTAACCCAGAACACGCTCTACGGATATCATCTGCAAACAGGAGAACACAATGTTCAGAATTACACTGCATAAGTTCATTAAATATAAATACCTGTGTTCTCAGGTAATTATATAGAGAAAACTGGATGCGGGAGGGAGGCATTTTATTATTATTTTCTTCCAAGAATTCTAGAAATTAAAGTTGCATTATCCGAATTAACGCTCCCAAATTACTATTTCTTTGGCTTTGGGGGTAAAAAATATTTGATTTGAGTCAAGGAACCCACCCATCAAAGATCAGAGTGATCAGATATCAATTTTTGAAGTTTGTTATTTCTCGAGATGTGCAATTATTTGTGGCCCAGAAATCAGTCGTCAAACCGATGGTCTTGGACAAAATTGCGGATGAAGATGGATAACTCTAAAATCAAATGGTAACTCGGCCAAATTTTGGGATGATCAAGTGATAATACAGCTATATTTCATTGAACAAAATGTTGATAAATAACACGTTTTGTGAAAATTGATACCATAGTTTGACAGTGGTTAGCATTACTTTGTTAAAAATTAATCGATTCTGGTAACTATAGCGTATTTTGAAGAAATTTGGTGTTGTTGTATCTTGATGATATGGGGACCCTATGATCGGAATGAGTAATTTTAATGTTTATATGGATAATTTTAAGGAATAAATTGCTAAAATTTTACAAATAACCTATCCTCCAATGTTTTTTAGCCATTACATCATCAACAGAAACATATTAAAATTTATAATTGTTGACAAATTGGTGATTTTTGAAAAATTTTGATAAATTAGCAAATTAATTTTGTATATAAATGAGGCTCTCTTTGGGTCATGAGGGACGTGCCTGAAAATACAGTATTTTTATTTGTTTGACCTATGATTTAAGAATCAACGTTATCATCAATTGACAAAGCCTGGTTTAATTTAGTATTATTTTGGTTGCGTCTAGTTCTTTACAATTGGCAGTAATTGGCATGAAATTGGAATGACTGTGTGTAAACACACTCGTTACGCCTATGGCGGAAGTGGTGCAACTGCACATGTGAGTGTAATGTGACATCACTTGCCGCGAATATAGCGTTCTCCACTGAGAATACATGGAAACTATTTGTTATAGGATAAATAAATTATCTTTTTCATGAATTGTCAAGATAATGCACCCAGGGCCGATAAGGTTCGGGGTGATTTATGTGGTTCTTTGATCCTGTCATCTGGCAGACATTCCGGATTTTCGGTACGATCCGTTCCGTATCGGCCGAACTTAAAGTCCGCATTTTACATCCGCCCGGAATGCTGCCTCCTTCCGGTAACGGAAAAAGCAAGTCACTTTGGAATTATACGTATCGCGCTCGGTTGTGTGTCGTCAATTCCTATCTGTTTCCATCCGTCACCGTGTTTCTTCACTAGCCTTCATTTATTCGTCTATCTGCGTCCTGTTCCGTCGTCATTACCTATTTTCGTGGGTCGCGCACGTGTTTCCCTGGTTCAGTGTTTGTCGTTGGGTGGCACTAAAAAAAGTTCTCATATGGTTTGTACGGGATCTCGCGGTCGGGCCCGCGCCCGTTCGTCTCGTAGCAGTCGACAGGATGCATCTGCCAGTTCGACTCGTGCTGGTCCTGCTTCCAGTGACCGTGTTAGGCCTTCTTCTCGGGTTTCGGCAAGTGTGTCATCTGTGGCTGATTCACGGGTGCGTGGCCGTGGACAGCATTCGCGCGGCAGGCCTGCCCGTGGCTCTGGCCGGGGACGCCGCGCCTCCCGTGGCCGGGTTTCACATTCACGCGGCCGCGATCCTGTTCGTAAGCCTCGTCGTCAGCCCAGTCGTCAGTCTCGTCGCCGACAGGATGGTTCTCCGCGCCCCAAGTTTCCGCACTATGAATCCAGGTCACCATCAGCGTCTCCTTTGTCGACACGTCGACGCAGCAGTTCCGACGACAGCTCCACTTCTCTCCGCCGCCGCGAGGATTCCCGTGTGGCTTCGGTGATACACCGACCGAACGCTCCGGCAAGATACAGAACTGATCCGGGTAATCCCTTATTTAGCTTACCATCCTCACTGGTCTCCCATTGGGACGCCCCCTTGCCGATTCCTACGGCGGCAGACGGTTTTGGCTCTCACGTTTCCCGGTCTATTCGCGACAAAATTTTCCGGGGCGATTTTATCAATTTGGATCAACTGCAGGAACCCGCCTCATCTATTCATACAGCTGACCCCCGTCAGTTGGTTGTCTCTGCTTCCGGGCGAATCCGCGTTGCGCCAAGCGGGCATGCTGCTCCAATAACGTCTGTTGACTCGTGGACCGATGCTTTTCTCACTTTCGTTTCGGTGTACCTCGACGTTCACCCTGAATCGTCGGCCCAGCCCCTTTTGCGTTACCTAAGCACAATTCGTTGGGCGGCTGCTAAATGTGGGGGATCTGCCTGGCGGGTGTACGATACCCAATTTCGGTTGAAGTGGGTTGGGAATACTGCTACTCCTTGGGAGACCATCGACCCTAACATTTGGCTGCTGGTCATGACGCCCCAGGTTCGGCAACCTCAGATGGGATCCATCTCTCCCCCGTCGGCAATGCTCTCTACCTGAATAGTCTCCAGGGCGCCCTTCCTGGCATCTGACACTATGGTTTTCCCGGTGGTTTAACTGTTTCATTGATGTCATTGGGCATGGAGCTCCTGGTTTGGGGGAGTGCTGCGAACTCTATGGCGGTCCTGCAGATAGTGGTAGTGGTAGTGTCGCCATAGCGTTATAACCTGTCTGGTAACTTTGATGGGTGGCTTATCAATAGTAGCTTAGTATGTTTATGACTGCGCAGTCATCTTATGCTTATTCGAGAGTGCTCTCGAACTGTAGCCTGAGTGTAATATTCCAGGCCGTTGCTTAGCCATAGGGAGTTGGGCTGTCCAGTGGTCTCTACTGCCATTCCTGCGTCGCACTCGTTGGGGTTCTCCCTGTTGGCCGTGTGTGCTTATTGCTTAGGGCGCCTCATAGCAATTCTTGGGAGCCGGCTCCGAATCGTACCTTGCTCGTCGGGCCATGCTCATGCCTGCGCTGTACAGAAGTATTTCTTCAGCGTTCTCTGCTTCGGCTTCTCGTCAGAGCTAAGGCTCTGCTTAATTGGTTTCCATGCGTATGGGCTATCTGCAGGACAAGCTTATAATGTTGCATTAAAGCTGAGATCATACCCCACTCATGTGTTGTCGTTTAAATATTCCATGTGATAAGAGTGTTTTTCCCTGTAGTGCATACACAATCAATGCAGTAGTGGCAGGGCTGTCACTGGTGGGGGTAGTGTCTCTTGGATCTGAGTGATCACATAATATCATATATGATTTAGAAATATATAAATAATTTTTTAAAGAAAGTTAAAATATGTATATATTTATTCACAGTTTTAGATACTTGCGGTCAAGATTATTCAAAATTTAGATATTTTTGCTTATCATGAAAGAGGCAAAAGTATTATTCTGTTATCAATGTCAATAATTTTCACATATTGCACAATATCATGATTCATACACTCAAATTGAATTTCATTCAATTTAAATATTTAAACCCCGATTTTGTCTTACTGGCACTGTTTTTATTAACAGTTGCGTGCTCAATTACTCCTAAATATGGGCAACTTATTCCATTAATTTTTGCCCAGGGTAATTTGCCCATTGTACCCCAGAGTAATGAATGGAATCATCTCTTTAAAGATTGGATCTCTTTTCTTTAACAAAGAGTGCAGCAACAAAATAAATTCCCAAGAAACTCATATTGATAATAATAATAATAATAATATAGAGTATTTGTATAGCGCCATATCCCGTATGGCTCATGGCGCTGAACAATTCACACAAACGCAGTCACACACATTCACACTATAACATATACGCAATAAATAATATGCATGTATTTCAATAATTAAGTCTCCTCAACGTTTTCTGATGTTATTTGTCCGAAATGGGAGATGAATAGGTGAGTTTTTAGGGCCGATTTGAATGTTTCCAAACAGTCAGACTGTTTCACCTCTTTGGGAAGGTTGTTCCAAATGGTCGGCCCGTAGACCTCGAAAGAACGGCGACCAAAGTACATCAGATCTCGTTTAGGTACAACCATCGCATTCGCATCCTGTGATCGAAGTGGTCGAGCAGGTACATATTTGACCAACAATGTATCAATATATGGTGGCAAAGCATTATCAATATCCGACTTTCTATAACACAAAGTAGCATGTTTGTACACAATTCGTTCAAATATGGGAAGCCAATGTAATTTATACAACAGTGGGGTAACATGATCAAATTTGCCTGCACGGCACACAATTTTTGCAGCAATATTAACAATTTTTTGAAGTTTGTGAAGTTGATAATCTGGGAGTCCTGCTAAAATAGAATTACAGTAATCGATTTTGGATAACACAAATGAGGACATCAATATTTGTGTGGATTGTTCGGAGATATATGGACGTACATGCGAAATGCGCCGGAGCTCCATATATAAGGACCTGCATAGGTTGCTGATGTGAGATGACATTGAGAAGTTTTTGTCGATGGTCACACCGAGGTTTTTAATAACATCAGAAAATTCAATTACACTGTCGCCGATGAGCGTGGCATTAAGACTGACCCCCTTCAACCGAGCGTTAGTTCCACAAAGCATAATTTCAGTTTTGCTTTCGTTAAGTTTGAGTTTGTTGATCTCCATCCATGTTTTAACTTCTGAAACGCATGTCTGAACTTGAGAAATTGCTTCGTCTAAGATCGATGGCTCAACTGATATGTACATTTGGGTATCGTCTGCATACATGTGATACTGAATGTTGTGTTTTTCGATGATGTTTCCAAGAGGCTGTGTGTAAACGAGATATAGTACAGGTCCCAGCACAGAACCTTGGGGCACTCCATATGATAGATGCACGGGGTTAGACGTCGTAGAATTAACAATAACTGATTGAGTTCTCTCGGTTACGTAAGAATGGAACCACTTTAATACCGTGCCGGACATTCCGAAAGTCACAGAAAGGCGTTTTAACAGGATGGATGACGATTTAACATTAGTATCCATGTGAAGAAATGATTTCTGACTTTAAAGTTACTAGGATACCAACCTGGTTTTCTACTTCAGCACTCTGCCTCACACCCCATTGGAACAAACCCATCAATGTCATGGCATATGTCAACGAAAGACCAACAAGGCCAGCATCCATACCTGTTATCATGAGAAAATAAAGTTTTTTAATCATAAATGTTAGTCAAAAATACGAAAATCTCCAAATGTGACAAAAGTCCTGGAGGCACCCACCGTCGCGGAGATGGAAAAGAAAGGCAAGCATCACAACTAGGTCACCTGGTTCTACGAGGAACAATTTCTGGTGCCTCAGTATTTAAGTTATAAGCCTGTGGAGGTTCTGGCCTAGGACCGTAAGAAGGCCATGAACTGTAAGGCCTAGGCCACACTGGAGGCGGAGAGAAGAACGCAGGTGGATACAAGCTTGCCCCAAAACCTGGAGGGAGGGAAGACGTAAAAACCCTGAGCTCTTTCCATCAATGTATCACATTATTATAATCAATAAATTTGAAAAATGATCAAGGAAATATGGGTTGATACAAAAATCGGACTCGGCACTGAAAGGGTTAAACCACACAATTAGACTGTTTATATCAAGGAGATGACTCTATATGTGTGGTACATATCAGCGACTGAAAACATTCTTATCAAAGTTAGTGCTCCTCCACCCCCCTCCCCATCTCTGACCCAAACAGAATTAATTTGGCTATAGATGATGGTTTGATATGCGTTATATAGATACAGAGACATACAGACAGTCGCAAACATAGATATCGATAGATTACACATTATTGAAGTATATGCCGTACGAGTCTGTGTCAATAATAAATGGGAATAAAATAAAGTAACACCATTTAAGACTCATTTGAGTTTTTAAACTATATCAATAGTTCAATAAACAAATTTTATTGATATAAATTTTTTTTTAGTTCAATAAACAAATTTTATATCATCTATAGCCTCAAATGAGTCTTAAATGGTGTTACTTTATTTTATTCCCATTTATTATTAGATTACACACCTATTGCTATCTTTCAGTTGATTACACTACTTCAGCCTGTGAGGCTACTACAAAATAATTCAACCCCATATTGTGTTGATTGATTGATTGGGGTTTAATGTCGCTTTCAGCAACTAAGGCTATTTTAGAACATTGCCAGTCTTAGTGGTGGAGGAAATAGCACATTTACGGCTAATCTAACAGTGATTTTAATGGCTGATAAATTCATTGACCATGTATGGCAAACCACCGGCCAATGGCGAGTAACTGGCAACTCCACCAGATAATGATTTCGAGTTACTAAGTCCATGATGGAAACATGTGGATTTGAACACTCATCGCCAGCGCTGGAGGGCGAGACGGCTTGGAGTTGTAACCCTAACCTACTAAGCCACTGAAGCCCCCTTTGTATTGTGTTGAGCAGATGAATAACTAGCATGAAAACAAAATGGAAACAATCATTTGATTCTACAGAATGGTGACTTCTGGCATGTAACTTTATCACACTTATTTCTTATGCCGCAAGTTACAACAAAAGCTCATGTTGATACATTGTTCCACAACAAACTCATGCAATAACGTTCACCACATTCACATGCCCATGAGGTTCTGTCTATATACTGCCTACATTTTGTCAGGGAGTGGGGGCAAAGAAACTCACCACGTGCAGCCAGTACACTACAGAAAGCCACTGAGGTAACGAACAAGGCACATAACCAGTCTAATCGGATCGCCAGCCATCGGCTTCCTGCCAAAAATAGAAACCACGCTTCACTGTGAAGATTCTGGTGGTTGTCGAACTCTTCGATGAATTTATTCTGCATTTGAAGAGCTCTGATTGTGTGTAGACCCTGTAATGAGGCACTCAGGTGGGAGAACACAGGACTACGAGCTGTAAATAAAAGAATGTTAGTAAACGTCACACTAAGAACATTTAATTTTGTACATTTCAAAGTTGAAAGGTTTGCAGTCCTCTGACTACCCAACAACCCCCTCATATGTGCCTTGACATTTATTTTGCACCCCCCCCCCCCCATACAAAATAAGAAAATTATAATCGTTACTAACATAATATGGGTCAATTAACTGTCAGAAAAATCATAAAGTGATATTATATCCTTATATTGGGGGAGTCCTTATATTGAAATTGTAATTGAAAGTTATTTAAACAAAACTGTTTAGGCATGGAACAACTTTGAATCAGATTGTGGAAATATTATCACTTCACAACCTTTACAAATTCAGTTAGACGTTTTAACTAGTATTCAACACAAATTCACTTTATATAAATTATTTCAGTGAAGTCGATGGTATTAATTAAGAATCTTAGGTAAAATGTTCTGATTCATCAAACTAAAAACTTGTATGTGCACAAAAATTTAAATGTTGATGTTTTTATGGACATAGTTCGGGAAATAATGGCCGCTGGAATCTGAAAGTGAACCCAGAGCTAGCCAACGCACAGGTGGAATGCTTCATTGGTGTGCCCCAGAAATAAACAAATTAATTAAAAACCATGTGCTCGCTGCTTTTCAAATTTTTTCGGCCTGAAAGAATGGGAAATTGATTTTAATCAACCTATATGATGACATCCTTAATTAACCTCTTCGCTGCTATGACGTCCATAACTATTGCAGACATAAAAGCGCACACTGTGTGCTATATGGTCCGTAGATACTACAGACTTACTTCAGCACAGAGGCAGTAGGCTGTTATACATAACTGGAACTCAGAGATTTGTGCATCAAAATAATTGTATCTTGAAGTTTCAATCACTGTATAATGTTCCACGATTCTGAATGATAATAGCCTATCAACTGAGTCAGTTTTAGGGTTCTTGTGATATTCCCCGTTATATTTTCCCACTGGCAAATGGCAATAACGTCAACAGCCCAGCACACAACGTCATAACATCATTTAGCAGCAAAGAGGTTAACCGATGAGACAAACTAACTTCTGTTCTAAAGTGCACCACTGCAATCACTCATTGACTTACTTGTTCCCTCGAGTCGTTTGATGTGCCGTGAGGTTCGTATGTAGTATCTCCGGACGATAACAAATATCACAATCAGCGGAAGAGTCGGAATGAACACATATGGGTTAACAATTCCGGCA